>CM044432.1:116387947-116428988 GCA_024363595.1 Xenopus borealis | reverse complement strand
AGTGCTGGCACAAGTCACATGACCCCCCTATTGACAAAATGTTTAGTCCCATGTTTTCAAAACTGAATATAAAAAAAATCTGTTTGCTCTTTTGAGAAATGGATTTCAGTGCAGAATCCTTCTGGAGCAGAACTATTAACTGATGCGTTTTGAAAAAAACATGTTTTCCCATGACATTTTTCCTTTAAATAAAATACGTCTCTTGGGTTGCAGTTGCAGCACTCTGGTTACACTCTGGTTCCAGCTATAACTGTTAAAGGGAATCTTCATTATGGAGTGTTGATGAAAGCCTCTACAGTAAACCTGCATTCTTAAAGGAGAACTAAAGATCTGTGTCTCCAAAGATGTCCCAATAGCTCCCCATCTTCTTTTCTGCTGATTCACTCTTTGCTACTTACGGAGCTTTTGTTTTCATTAGAGAAGTACAAAACTCAATCCATGAAGGATTACAAACATGTACAGGTATGGTATCAGTTATCCGGAAACCCATTATCCAGACAGTTCCAAATGATGGAAAGGTCGTCTCCCATAGACTCCAATATTTTGAAATAATCCAAATTTTTAAAACTGATTTCCTTTTTCTCTGTAACAATAAAACAGTATCTTGTAATTGATCCACACTAAGATATAATTAATCCTTATAGGAAGCAAAACCAGTCTGTTGGGTTTATTCATGATACTGTTACTGGTAGATCTAAGAACAGCACTCAATAGAAAAAACCCATGTCCCACTGCGTACTATTCAGTTACATTGAGAAGGAAAAACAACAGCCTGCCAGAAAGCAGTTCCCTCCTAAAGTGCTGGCATAAGTCACATGACCATGGGCAGTTGGGAAATTGACAAAATGACTAGCCCCATGTCAGATTTCAAAACCGAATAAAAAAAATCTGTTTGCTCTTTTGAGAAATGGATTTCAGTGCAGAAGTCTGCTGGAGCAGCACTATTAACTGATGTGTTTTGAAAAAAACATGTTTTCCCATGACAGTATCCCTTTAATGTTTGCATGATTTTCTAGTGGACTTAAGGTATGAAGATCCAAATTACGGAAAGACCTGTTATCCGTAAATCATCAGGTCCCGAGCATTCTGAATAATAGGTCCCATACTTGTACCTACAGTAGCTTGTTCCATAGTACTCTGAGCCACCTAGTGTCCCTTGTGTGCATTGCTAGAGATTATCCTCCACATACAAAATTGAACATTTATCGTGCCTTGTTTTATTAACACTGGGCAAATTTGCCCATGGGCATAAACCCATGACAGCCAAACAGTGATTGCCTTTTGTCAGTCTGCTGCAGCGAGAACAGTAAATGCAACAATGTGATTGGTTGCCACATGTTACTACCCACAGGCAAATTTGCCCAGTGTAGATAAATAACCCCACAGATTTTTGATGTTTGATCCCAATGTTATTAATAGGGATAAAAGATAAATATATACGAAGGCCGGTATTTTTTTGTAGAAAAGGTGGCAACCCTACCCACAGAATGTCTGCAAATGTTGCAGTTTATTTGCTTTCAGCTTAAATCACTACTTCTGAAAGGTTACAACAAGCACATACTTGGTTTACATACAATTTTTTTCTTCAAGCTGGATGTTAAAGGAACAGTAACACCAAAAAATGAAAGTGTTTTAAAGTAAAGAAAATATCATGTAATGTTGTCCTGCGCTGTTAAAACTGATCTGTTTGCTTCAGAAACACTACTATAGTTCATAAAAAAGCTGCTAAGTAGCAATGGCGGAAATTGAAAAACGGCTATATGGCACAGGATAAGTAATGGATAACAAGATAACATTATATTCTGCAGAGCTTATCTGCTATCTGCTGTGTAACTTGAGCCTTTTCTCCTTTGAATAGCTGCCCCCAAGGCTACACAACAGCTTATTTATATAAACAATATTAGTGCTTCTGAACAAAACACTGCAGTTTTACCAGTGCAGGGCAACACTGCTTTATATTTTTATTACTTTAAAACAATTTCACTTTTTTATGTTACTGGTCCTTTGAGAAACAAGCTTTTCTGTACAGCCCATATATTCCTGTTGCTGGAAATGCAAGCATGTCAACATCAGCATTGAGTGAGATTGAAGGCTTTTTTGCATAGTTTGCATTTAATCTTAAAGAAGTAGTTCACCTTTAAATTAAAGTTTAGTATTTTCTAGAATGGCCTATTCTAAGCAACTTTTCAATTCATTTTCCTTTTTTATTTTGCATAGTTTAAATTGTTTGCATGCTTCCTCTGACTCTTTACAGGTTTTATATGGTGGTCACTGACCACAGCAGCCAGAAAACTAGTGTTATTATAACTTTATTTTTTACTTATCTTTCTATTCAGGCCCTATCGAATTCATATTCCAGCCTTTTATTCAAACCACTGCTTCGTTACTTGGGTGATGTAGACGGTAGCGACCAGGTAGGTGCTAAAAATGTCCAAAAGGTGCCCAACTGGAGAGAAATAATAAAAAAAAAATACAAATAATAAAAAATGAAGACCTATCTTTTTTCAAGACCTTTTCTTGAAATATGACTCTCTAATCTATTAATTTAAGGCGAACAACCCTTTTAAAGGAGAACTAAACCCCCTGTATCAAAAAAGCCCCCCTTAACTGCCTGCCATCACAAAACTGTGCAAAAAACAACCTCTAATCTGACTCTAAAATGCAAAGCAGTGCAGTGGAGCTCCACCTCTCCATGTTTCGTATTCTTTTGGGGCTCAATGCCGATGCAAAGCCTGTGGGAGCATGCACAGTTGGACTAAGTCTTCAATTGCGCATGATCAAGTTGACGTTGAGCTCCGAAAAAATACAAAGCGTTGAAAGTTGGTGGCCAAGAGCTCCACTGCGCTGCTCTACATTTTAGGGTCACATTTTTTTAAAGGGTTGTTTTTTGAATAAAGCATGGGAGGGAGAAGGGAGGGGGGCAATGGCAGGCAGTTTGGAGGGCTTTTGGTACGAAGGGGTTTAGTTCTCTTTTAAAGTGGATACTCACCTTTTATAGATGCACCTTTTATAAGCATCTTGTTGATTGGGCTTCAGTTTTTACATTTTGGAAATGTTGTATAGCAGTGATCCCCAACCAGTAGCTCGCAAGCAACATGTTGCTCTCCAACCCCTTGGATGTTGCTCCCAGTGGCCTCAAAGCAGGTGCTGATTTTTTAATTACTGGCTTAGAGGCAAGTTTTGGTTGTATAAAAAACAGATGTCCTGCCAAACATTCTCTCCTGTAGGCTGCCAGTCCATATAGGGGTTACCAAAAAGCCAATCACAGCTCTTATTTGACATCCCCATGGACTTTTTCATGCTTGTGTTGCTCTCCAACTCTTTTTTAAATTTAAATGTGGCTCACGAGCAAAAAAGGTTGGGGACCCCTGTTGTATGGTTGTTGAAGACACTGACCCCCACAACCTAAATACAAATGGACTGCAGAAGTTCATGTGCATTTTTACTGTTTATTGTTCTTTCCAGACACTTGCAGTACCTGTGTCAGGTGGAGGAAAAAGTAGATATAAAACCAGAGATGTGATATGTGATAATGTGAAATATACTTACATTTGTCACAATCTAGCACATGCCAATACTCCAGTAATCCCTGGTGATTATGTGAGAAATAGGTTAATTGTAGAGAATCTAAAAATGTTAAAAATACACAGTGATGCTATTGACAGCGTAAAATGAAGATGTATTGTTACTTTGCAATAAATTGTAACGGTTATAATAGATTGTATGGGTCAAGCTAACTAGTAATATAGGTACAGGTTGTTTTCCTTAAAATGAGTACATGTTTTGAATATGTGTACTTTTAAACAAAACTCATCATAAGATCTCTGACGCAGAGCTTGAGCCGGATACAAGATAACACGCTTTCGGTTTGATATGTTTTTTATATTACAAGGCTATGAATGCAAATGCTGAATTAAAATCTGGTTCACTTGTCAGTGCTTTGACTAAGTGATGTACACATGCAAATAAGCCTAATCAGATCAAGAAACAGCAGTGCTCTTCCGTCATACAGTATGTGTGCTAAATACAGGGTTTGGACTGGGCCGGTGTGGGACACTGGGAAAAAACTCTTGTGGGCCCAGACCTGCTCCCTCCTCAAGTCCATTGTTACTGTCCGAAAGCTCCTTCTCCGCCTGGGGGTGGTTTCTGAAGGTTGGTTGCAGCTGGGTCTGGGGGCCCAAAGAGGTCTAGGGGTAGGAGGAAGAGAAAGTACGTACCTCGGGGTGCATAAATCATCCCATATATATTAGTGGGTGATATAAAACTGTTTACTAAGAGTTTAATAATCATTCATATTCTGGTGTTATCTCAACAGAGTTGATGTGTTAGGAAGTACCTGGTTTTGAACCTGTTATAAACTGACTGTCGCTCCTTCAGCTTGAGCCACAGGAGTAGGTATGGCATGAGCCTGACCCTGATAGAACTTCTGTGACTCATTCTGTTAGTGCTGGTTTATACAGAGCATATGTGCTGAGTAACACGCTCGCAAGAACTTTAGATTTTGTGATATTTATTTTAAAAAATAAGGAATTGTGGGAACAGAGAGAAAAAAACAAAGCTCTTCAGGCAGAAAGATAGTCAGGACTGACAGAAAAGAGTCAAGTCCATAAGGCAGGCCAAAAGTCAAGGACAGATGGAAAACAACACAAATCCAGAAACCAGGCTTTATGGCTAGGGCAGGCAGGTAATAGTCAGTTGCCTGTAGTCTACAGTCAAACCAGGAAATCAGATCATTGGGAACAAGGGCAGGAGCAGGACTTACAGGAACAGGCTCTCAGGAGCACACTCACTGGAAGAAGGTCTCAGGAGCTTGAGCAACAAGAACAAAAGTCTTGGAGTAGGCAGCTTGACCAATAATCATCCATATGTGCACAGTTAAAGTTACCATCTGGGAATTTTTTATTTATTAATAAATAGTTTTGAGTGTGTTGATTTTATTTTAAGGTTTGTGTTGTATTAATTATGTATACATGTACTGAGCTGCATAGAAAGGTGGCATCCATGATTGCCATATAATTGAAATGCTGATGATTTTATAGTATCATAGTATTTTATAGTATGCATATGGGAATTTCATAGTTGGAGATGAATGATTCTGATGCCCTGTTGTATGTTTTTAAAGGGGTAGTTCAACTTAAAAAGAGTTAATAGTGTAATGTTGATGGTGCTATTTTAGAACATCTTCCTTGTCATTGGTAAGAAGGCCCTTATTAAGGGCTGCTGCACAGATAAATATATAGATCTCACAAATGTCTTAATGCCAAATGCCTTGATGTGCCTCTAACATCTTTCTTAATATAGGATTTATGCTTAGCAGAACATATATCTTTACCCTAGGCTGCATGTGCTTTGCTGTGCATTAGTGGAATTTGATTACATAAATGTTATATAAACATTTCTTTCACTAGCTCCAAATATTTGGCCCTAGCTAAATATTTTCTTTACATATATCATCCCTCAATATACTATATCTTTAGAAAGTTCTGTTTTCTTTTTTGATTCTGTTACATTTCTGTACATTCCTGGTTTTTTAAGTAATATTCTTACAAATAAATAATTGTAGGGGAAGTTTATTCAAGTTTTATTGTCCAAATCCAATGAACAATCAATAACAGCCACTTGTCTCTCCTCCCCTTTGCCACTAAGACAGCAGGTAATGGGATGGTAATACCACTTAGTGGGGTTGGCTCTCATTTCCATATCTGATTTGTAATGAACAATACTATACCAGTTTGTTATTCGTCACAAAATCAAGCTGGTGTCTTGAAACAAAGCCAGCCAGGAGCAAACAAAATAGTACCGATGCTCTTTTTGCCATTCTTGACAGAAAATTGCCTGTAATTCGACCATAAACAAATAATTCCTTATATTAAATGGAAATGATTTACAGCTATGCACACGTTTTAAATGCTGAAAGTGCGGCACAGTAAAATGTACCTTTTTTAACCAAATTATTTAAAATCTAGCAAAATATTTTGCAAGGTTTGTATATAAGAGAAAAGCATAAATAGGTCATTTACATCATATCAGTATATCACAGTTATTACTAAAAGCATCTGTCTTCCTGTATGGTAACACTATGTGCTTGAACATATGGTTCATTCCAGGACAACTACGTTCAATATGATACAATAATACTATGATACATATGCACCTGCAGATTGCATCCTGGACCCAAAGTATATTACTTCCAGAACAGGCTTCATCCAACAACTTCCCAGAAAGTGAAGAAACATTTCCGTTCATGTCATGTTAGTCATGTTCTCCCCTGTATCAGAAAACAACATGCGTCAAGTTCTGTATTAGTGTAATAATCATTTTTACACAAAGAACATTAAAAAAAAAATCAAACTTTATATAGCAAATGACATTTCTATGTCCTTATTTGCCTGTAATATTGAGCTTACTAAGATCAAAAAATATGAAAGCAAAATGAAAAGAGTCTCAATATGTTTGAAATATTTGTTTGGAGGGTAGTGGTACTTATAGCAAGAAGCATGACATGATATTACTGGGTCCCTCTGCAAATTATTTTTCAGGCCCCCCCTATTGTCTAGAGGTTGATCCGTTTTACCAATATTTATTGAAATTGTATATGAATTAGGGGCCTCATGGGGTCCCTATAACTCCTGGGGCCCCCTGCAGCATGCAATGCTGATTTCCCATAATCAATACCACAGTGGAAGCATATCCTCAACTCATAACAAGCCAGAGGTCTGCAACTGATTTCAGGGGTATCATTATGTTAATATTACAGCATTGTCAGTCCACTCTTTAAGATACCCCTCACTGCACTTTACTATCACAGGGGCGCTTTGGGAAAGGTATCCTGCCACCAACACTTTAAAAGGACCCTTCTAGCCCTGACCTAATTATTGATGGATTTGTATGAAGGCTTCAGTAGGCTAAAGCTTCCCAAGCCAAAATCCTGTGTAGCCTATAATTAACATGCCTTTATCAGAATATTCTAAAAACCAATCATGAAGACTTCACAGCATGTGCATCTACAGAGTAAAAACCAATATCATTCTGATCTGTGTGTGATGATCCATGAGATTTGAAGTGGAATCAGACGAACATAACTTTAGCAGTTTGTTTTGCATACAGACCAATCTGTGCCCCTTTCTGCTTCACCTTGCATGCTGGACAGCTGACTGTTCTGCTCATACACCCTTAACGTGTGCTTAGCCTGTCCAAAATTTGTTTGGCTATATAGAGCTGAAGGTCAAGAAACCAGTACAGGAAGCAGCAGGTTATTAGATGAAATATAAATTAGCACTTAGATATTTATTTATTTAGCTTAGTACAAAATATTTTAAAAGGATTGATTAAATTGCTTCATTGATTCACATGAAGTTGGTTGAAGTGTTGTCACACATGCACAGAACTTGATCTTTCAAATAACTTGGATGTCAGTGGTTCTTGAAAAAAGGTAACTTTTAATTGATGATATCACACTACACTCTCTTTGTGGGTTCTAATTAGATGGTACAATCATTATTGATCATTTCATGCTTCAGACACTTTCATCCCTTGGATGGATTTTCACAGCTCCTCAGAAAATTCTGTGGTCTCTATACTGGCTGGTCACATTGCAGGGTACTAATCATTAGTAGCCACCTCATTGGAGCCTCTGGCTGCTATTCTAACTACTCTGACCCTGCCTCTCACTGCTAGAACAAACACTGGAATGCAGAGAGAGAGAGAGAGATAGTGGATTTTTATGGGTGAATTTTGCTAGGTAGAGAAAGGGAGATGTGGTAGGTGAGAGATGAATACATATATACATATATTTTATATATATATATATATATATATATATATATCCATTATCAATCCATCTCTTATTGAAAGGAGTTCACGAGAAAATGTGTGTGCATATGTGTTTACAAGGCTTTGTTATGCTAAGAAGGATTTAAAGTGGGGTGAGGTCCATTTACTAGTGAAGCAGTAGCCCAAATATTAAGTTAAAAAGACTTTATTAGGACATACATAAGCCTAACACATTTCAGGCCTGAATGGGCACTTACTCATAAGCTGTTGGTCTCCCCTTGGTACAGTCCTTTTAAAGGGGTGTGGAACAATTAAAATGCATTATATCACACAGAGTCTTAACCAATGAGTAGAGAGCTTAATACAAAGTGAAAGATCAATAGAAATATGTTACATAAACTACATCATACAAAGCTGTGTCCAAAAAGAAATATATCCAAGAAAAACACATTATAAAAAACTGGAGATATACATATTCTACATCAATTACACAATTGAAAAGGTGTGTGAATTGTAATCTACCAGTGTAAATGTTTAATAGTAAAAGTGCATATTTTCTATGATATGCCCGACTTCCATCCTGCAGGGCCAAATGTATTTGACCAGTGCAAAGCCGTATTAAGGGCACCACATACACACTGGGTGGGTAGATTCAAGCTTAAGCTGGCCATAGACGTAACAATTACGATCTTTCTCGGAAAAGATCTTTCCAAGAAAGATCGTTCGTTTCAACACACACGTGTAGAGCTGAATCGTCAGATATACAGGTAGAAACAATAGAATTCTACTTGTATCTGACGATTCAGCACTAACAATGGCCGATGTTCAGGGAGCTTTCAAAGGCATCCGATCAAAATTTTCCATCCAGTACGATCAACCAGCCGACCGATATCTTAATCCTCGGCTCATTTCCCACCATACACGCACCGAATATCGTACGAAAATTTGTTTCGTACGATATTATCTGTGCGTCTATAGCCACCTTTAGACACCAATCATTAGTAAAGTGACCAGTTAGTTAGAAAAAATATATTGGAAAGAATTGAAGGTAAGATCATTAAAACAAGGAGTTGGTACAGGTTTTCAGGATCATTCCTATAACAGTCTGCAACTAAAATAAAGCATGTTATGTCATATTCGCTGTTTAAACGATCTGGTGTTCTAGTGTGTAGGAAGAAAAAACGTATCTCTAATACGTTAAGTTTGGGGATTGGGTCCCCACCCGGGGATTGGGTCCCCACCCCTCAAATTTTTCTTTAATTTATCAATGTCTATGTTATGCTATGGCTATGGCTTGACTTCAGTTTGATAGATGAAATCTGATTTTGTATGTAATTGACTGTAATTGAGTGTTTGTGTATGTGTGAGAGGCTGATTGTGAATTATGTATTATGGTACAGAAAGTGAGGAGCATGGTACCTGTGGCTGTTGCACTGTCAGGCCCGGGAAGCTATAGTGTTCTGGAAGAAATAGGTGAGCTAGATAATCCATTCTAGTGGTCCAGTTCACATGCTGGAGCTCAGTTTCCATAGGAAGGCTGTCCTGTGGAAAGGTATTTAATGGCAGTGTGGAAGAGCAGGGCATAGAACAGGAAGGTTACCTGTTTGTGTTAGGAACTCTCAGAGGGGCTGGGGGTGCTGCCACTGCAAGGAGCAGAGGGAGATGTGGCCAGGTGACAGTGATTGAGGAAATACAGAAGGTGAGCCAGGCCAGAGGCTGATGAATTGGTATCCCTGGAGAGGAGAGTCAGAAGGGTTTGGAAAGTAGCCCAGAATATTCCAGAGTGTGGAAGCTATCCTGTATAGTGAGAACCCCAATGTGGGGAAAGGTCTTGAATGCATGCTATTAAAACGCTAATGAACTCTGTTCCTGTATGCCAGTATTCCAACAAGACAATGACCCTAGACACACTTGGAACTCTACAAAGGCATTTATGCAGAGGGAGAAGTACAATATTCTGGAATGGCCGTCACAGTCCCCTGACTTGAATATCATGGAAAATCTATGGGATGATTTGAAGCAGGCTGTCCATGCTCGGCAGCCATCAAATTTAACTGAACTGGAGAGATGTTGTATGGAAGAATGGTCAAAAATACCGCCATCCAGAATCCAGATACTAATGAAAGGCTATAGAGGCTGTTACATTTGTAAAAGGAGGCTCAACTAAGTATTGATGTAATATTTCTGTTGGGGTGCCCAAATGTATGCACCAGTCTAAATTTGTTATGATGCGTTTTGCATAATTACTATTATTCCAATAAACTTTATATCACTGGTAAAATACTACTGTTTCCATAAGGCATGTTATATTTTACAATGAAGTTGCTACTTTGAAAGCTCAGCCAATGATAAAATTAAGAGGGGTTCCCAAACTTTTTCATATGACTGTATTAAACCCTTGAGTCAGAGGGGAAATGAGTTTGAACAATTTGAACTGAGTTAAAGGAACAAGGGGTGGAGGAGCAGATGCTATACAGAAGGTGAGAGCACAGGAAGGAAATAAGAGGCAAGTTATGATCCCTGCCTTGTGCCAAACAAAACACATGACCCGAATTCTTTGTTGTTGTTGCTAAAAAAGTTCACTTGTATGTAAATTATTTGGAAATGACACTTGACAACAATAATTTATCTTTACAGAAAAAAATTGTATTTACTTTGTAAACATTGCTCTAAACATGCTATATCAGTTGAACACTTAAAGGGGTGGTTCACCTTTACGGTAACTTTTATTATGTTATAGAATGGCCAATTCTAAGCAACTTTTCAATTGGTTTTTATTATTTATTTGTTATAGTTTTATAGTTATTTGTCTTTTCGTCTGGTTCTTTGCAACTTTCAAATGGGCGTCGCCGTCCCCTTCTAAAAAAACAAATGCTCTGTAAGGCTACAAATGTATTGTTATTGCTACTTTTTATTGCTGATCCTTCTATTCAGACTCTCTCCTATTCACATTCCAGTCTTCTATTCAAATCAGTGCATGGTTGCTAGGGTAATTTGGGCCCTAGTTACAAGACTGCTTGAAATGCAAATTGAAGAGCTGCTGAATAAAAAGCAAAATAACTTAAAAACCGTAAATAATAAAAAATTAAAACCAATTGCAAATTATCTCAAAATGTCACTCTCTACATCATACTAAAAGTTATCTCAAAGGTGAACAGCCCCTTTAATGTAAATTGTATGAATGAAAGGAAAAGATTTTTTTTTTTTTTTAAAGTCTACTTTTTCAAAAAACACTTTTCTACTGAAAACAAGTTTCAGTACAACATGGTAAAATGAAATATGAATCACGTAGCAATATCCTGTATGTTGAAAGACAGGTCAGAGCAATAACATAAAGCCATCTCCGAAAAAATACAAAAAAGGCTTCCTGTTTTCTCTATTCCTGAACGTCATCTATACGTTGTGTCCAGCACTGGTTAGATATCATGAGAAGATTAAGTACTGTACTTTGTGTCACCACCCCACTATCAGCAGAGATTTCAGCATTTCAATGGGTAGGACAGCGAATATCATTCGCAGAAAGCTATGTGACATTATATCCTTCCTTTGGATTTTCTGATGTGCTCTATTATTTCCTCTTCTCCCTGTGGTATAAGGGCTAATCAGCAGCTATTGTATACCAAGGCCTGCGCTTAGACGTGGTTTCCCAGATAATATCCCTGTGCCTGGTGCCAATTTCCAAGCTTTCATTTCCCCTGGCAAAGTATAGTGACACATTAAATGACCTAGTGATGGGTGATAACACACAGTATGGAAAAATAAAGGAAGCAATGAGCAACTGCATGCAGATCAGGCCACTCTGGAAGCTAGCAAACGTGAGCATTTTATAGTACAGGTATACAAACGGTTATCCGCAAATAAATTATCTAGAAAGTTCTAATTTACCTGAAGGCCATCACCCCCACTGATTGAATTTTAAGAACATCATTTATATTTTTTTAAATGATTTTCCTTTTTCTCCGTATTAACAAAACAGTACCCTGTACATAATCACAACTAAGATATAATTAAGCCTTATTGGAGACAAAATAATCCTATGGGTTTATTTAATATTAAATGATTTTTAGCAGTCTGTAAGTATGGAGACCTAACTTATGGAAAGACCCTATATCCGGAAAAAAAAACCCAGGTCCCAAGGATTCTGGATAACAGGTCCTGTACCTGTATACAGATGAAACCAATCTGAATATTTCAATATTACGATATATTATATAGTGGATAATGTGCCCCCTACTGTAATTTATAAAGATATTCTGATAAAGACTTCTGACATCTTTATTTCTGATATCTTCATTTTTATTCTTATTATAATCTACAGAAATGTCAGGAGGGGGGGTCGGGCACGGTGGCGTCCAATTCAGCGGGCGGGGACTGCTGTTGTAAACGGCGCGTTCTAAAGTCAGAACGCGCTGTTTATAAGGATATAATTTATAGTCTGGTCCCATAGGGAAATGACCAGACTGTAGATTATAATATTATCATAATAGCAATATTATGATTGCAAATATGAACCATATTGTTTAAAATAGGTTTTAAGAAAGGCGTTTGCTATAGTATACAGGGCAGTCATTTGAGCTCTGCTTCTGTTATACTGTACAATGGAATGTGAGGGGACTGTGGCCCCTCTTACTTCAGGAATAGCCAATACCACCTCAGTGTGCTTTTAGTTTGGCCACACTGTGAGCTTATGGTATAACAGCCCTGTCTGCCAAGGAGAATGTTCTTGCACTGTTTGTTAGGCAATACAGTCAAAATCATAAACATAAATGTGGAAATGTAGGGCCAGAGCCCCCACCTTTACCACAGATGAAAAGCAGATACATTTTTTCCTGACTGCAGTCTAATGACCCTTTACAGAGGTTATGTCAGTAGCGTAACTATAGAGGAAGTAGACCCCGCAGTCACAGGCCGAGGGAACAGGAGGACCCGGACTGTGATGTCTGTTCCTCTTACCGGCGAGGAAGAGGGAAGAAAATCACACGGGAGTGGGTGGAGTCTGGGTGGGATGGGGGGTGGGACAGGAAGTGTGCAGGAGGATAGGTTTTGGAGTACATTAGGCCCCTCTGAAGATTTCTTTGCAGGGGAGCCAAGCACACTCTAATTACACCACTTGGTTATGTTTTCAGTTATGGTGAGAGTTTCGTTTATAAATTCATAAAATCCAACCAGCTGGTGTCTTGATATAATGCACCTAATATAATAAAAGCAAACATTTAAAGAGGTTGTTTACCTTTGAGTTAACTGCTAGTATGATGATGAGTGATAACTGAGACAATCTGCAATTGGTTTTCATTTTTTATTCAATTCCAAAAAGTGTTACTGTTCAAACCTCAAAGAGAATGGGAAAAACAAGAAACTATATAGTAAAACCTTCTGTCTAGTCACATTCACTTTTATCAGTGTATCCCAATCTCAAGCCTCAACATTCAAGTGAATCGATTTTTCCGACTACTTTGCTGAGCTGGCTGACTACTGTTACTTTGTAACAGCATCATCCAATCCTCACAATTCCCTGAACATGTCACAGTGCAATGCATTGTGGGATATGTAGCTCCTGCATGTTGTCTATAAACTGTGGAGAAGTTGTTACAATCTGTAATTCAGTCCCTCCATCCCTGCCAGGATTTCAAATGATGCAGAAAGAGAAGAACTGTTAAACAGCTGGATTTCAGCATAGAAAATGGCATTTATTCTTACTTTTTGAAAAAACAGGTGACTGTGATGGGTATATTAGGGGTTTCTGTGCTATGCGGGCCTCTTTATCAAATTTCAGTTTGGAAGCAGGAGTTCCCCTATAAGTGAAGTGAGTTAGAAGAAGGAAAAGACCTTTATAGAGTATGGTTAATACCAGCATTAGTTCTGGTAGTCGATCATACTCACAGACATGAAAGCTTTATTACACTCATCTAAGAAATTGCTTTGAAATCCTTCCTTTGGACAATAAAGAAAAGGCTTTATATCAATTTTAATAAAATAAAATATTGCACTTACAAATTTCCAGTTTAGAATCTCAATTAAAATCAAAAACTTTCCCTGCAGTGTGTCCTGTAAAATTTCCAGCGCTTCTCGGTCGCTGCGCATGTCCTTTTTCCTCTTCCACATCCGTCGCTTTTCCTGTTTTGGATTTCATTTTTTATTATTTGTGGCTTTAGAGTTATTTAACTTTTTATTCAGCAGCTCTCCAGTTTGCGAATAGAAAGACGTGTTACAAATAACAACAAATGTGTAGGCTTAGAGAATGGGGTCAGTGAAAGATGGAAAGAGTCAGAAGAAGAAGAAGGTGCAAATAATTCAAAAACTATAAAAACAAGTTAAAAAAAATGAAGGCCAATTGAAAAGTTGCTTAGAATTAGCCTCTGTTTCTTGAAATTCTTTCAATAGCTTGCATTACATACGGTCAGTATTACAAACTCATTTTAGAATCTGTGTTTTTGCCAGGATATTAAGTACGTCTTTTTCAAAAATATTTTCAACATTTGAACACCTCACATTTGCCACTAGATGGCACTCATCACTTACAATAAACTTATCCCGTCCTCATCTCAGTCTGAATTAAAAAAAATCCAGGTTTTTAATTCTTTATGAACATTCTTTAATACATTCTTTATTTGACTGTAAATGATGGATGCATTTTAATTTGTACAGAGATAATTTTTTGGTTGTGAATTTGACATGAATAGGCGTAGCCTTGAGTTGCTTTAGTCATTTGAAGAAGAAAATTTTTTTCTGTGGGCACTTGGTAACATTTATTGGTTATTTATGTTATGTAACCTTTTAAGACATACACACAGAGAGAAGGTAGGGAGCGGCTTTAATCAAAGGAATTTTCAGACAAGGAAATGGGAAATGAAACTTCCTTAAAAGAATACTCCCTTTCATGTGAGCTGTACCTTACCCTTTTCAATTATTAACACAGGAGCTAAAGTTGCCAACAGTTACCAGCCAATATCTCTAAACAGTGTACTACAAGTTAGAAGATGAAAGCAAAAGCTCATTGGTTGCTATGATAGAATTTAGCCCCTATGGTTGTAAACTATTCCCGTGGTATGTGTTATATAGATATGGGGGTATTGAGGGAGACACTGTGAACTTGTTTGGTTCATGTTGGGGCAGATTAATGCACAAGCTAGCCTTGGTTATAGCCTAGGGGGCCTGTGTGATCAGGGTCCCGTCTAGCTTTTTTTGCTGTAATTATATCTATTTTATTTTATTTATTTGTGATGTTGGTTTCAATTGCACCGGCTGGGAGAAGAAACATGCAAGGGGTTTGTGTGCATGCACCCAGGTGTACCCAGCATACAGAGCTCAGGTGCACATGCATTTTGATCTGCATGCATCCAGACCCTACAGTAGGATAGAAGTGGGCCTGTGTGGATGTAGTCTAGGGGCCCCACATTAAATTAATCCACCAATGGGTTCATGCTCTAGATCAGTGATCCCCAACCAGTAGTTCGTGAGCAACATGTTGCTCTCCAACCCCTTGAATGTTGCTCTTAGGGTCCTCAAAGCAGGTGCTTATTTTTGAATTCCAAGCTTGAAAGCAATTTTTAATTGCATGAAAACTAAATATAGTGCCAAGTAGAGCCTTTTGTGTGCTGCCAGTCCACACAGGGGCTACCAAATAACCATTCGCGGCCTTTATTTGGAACCCCAAGGAACTTTTTCATGCTTGTGTTGATCTCCAAATCTTTGCACATTTGAATGTGGCTCACGGGTAAAAAAAAGGTTGGGGCTGCTCTAGATCAAGGTCACATGATATGACCAGTGCCAAGCCAAATGACACTGGAATCCAAGGCAAGTCCCTCCACTTTATCCACTTGCCACCTGTTCCCACACTCACTGACACAGGGGCCACTCTTGCTTGCCATTTCAGGAACTAAGCCTAAGCCAAGACAGAATTAGTGCAGTGGTGGTGAAGTGTATAATTGCTCCCAAATCCCAGTTGGGCCCAGGCAAGGAGCCCTAGGCAACCTGGCTGGTTGCAGTGCTGAATAGGTTCGTGAATAGACACAAACACACTTTACTTCATGACCAAGCAGAGAAGAGAGAGGGACCAGACTAAGGGTAGAAGGCAGACAAGGTAAATGTCTGGCGCCTCCCCCCAGCTTTGCACCCTAGGCACTTGCCTACTCTACTTACCCCTAGTTCCGGCCATGATATTGTTTCTGATGGGCCTTGTTGAATGTATATACAGGAATGGTCTCTCTTTTATGAAACCTCGTATCGAGAAAACTCCAAGTTACAGGAAGGCCATCTCCCATTGAGTGCATTTTAAGCAAATAAAATTAGAAATATTTTCTTTTTTTTTTTAAACGATAAAACAGTACCTTGAACCTGATGGTAACTAAGCTGCATAAAGCAAATTTAAGGTATGGTGATTTAAATTATGGAAATATCCCTTATCCAGAAAACCCCAGGTCCCAAGCATTCCTGATAACAGATCCTTTACATGTATATAGCTTTAATTTTGGTTTCCAAAACTAGTTTTGCTTGATGAAATTATGTCTCACATATTTATATAAATACAACGATTTTAGTGAACAAAACACATCCCAATGTGGCACAACCCCCTTCATTTAAAAACAATAACTTTTCTCTTGGCCTTCCTGACCTTTTCATTAATTTTATTATCCTTTAAATGGAACCAGTCACCAAAATTACATGGTACAGGTATAGGATCAGTTATCCAGAAACCCGTTATCCAGAAAGCTCTGAATTATATAAAGGCTATCTCCCACAGAGTGCATTTTATCCAAATAATTAATTGCTTAATTATTATTCCCCCCAAAAAATTTGATTATCCACAATATTCGACTAGCATTCGATTTTCAAATGCTAATTGAATAGTTTTAGGCTACCCTTTTATTCGATCTTCAATCATTCGACTGAATTATTCGATCATTAAATTATGAGGGGAGACTGTCCAGGTTGTGGTTGTTTTCGCTGGAAAAAAGGCGCTTGCGAGGGGACATGATTACATTTTACAAATACATTAGAGGACATTATAGACAAATATCAGGGGACCTTTTAACCCATAAAGAGGATCACCAGAGGCCACCCCTTCAGACTAGAAGAAAAGGACTTTCATTTGAAGCAGCGTAGGTGGTTCTTCACAGTCAGGACAGTGAGGTTGTGGAATGCACTGCCGGGTGATGTTGTGATGGCTCATTCTGTTGATGCTTGGAATCTTCATGTGAATTTAGTAAGTCTGCCCCTTAGTATAGCTATGGACATATATGGTTTGTGTGAAAGATTGGAGGGGGGGAGGTGTGTATGCTGGGTTTTAATTTGGAGGGGTTGAACTAGATGGACTTTGTCTTTTTTCAACCCAATTTAACTATGTAAACTTAAGCTCTGGACAACTAAACCTGAACATTTTACATTTGCACGACTCAGTTTTTAAATTTTTTTTTCCGTTTTTAGTATAAAAATTAGGGTTCCCATTTGATTTAATTTCCAGTCAAATCTTTTGTGATGTATTTTGAATTTGACTTACTCCAGTTTAGTTATTTTCCAATAAAACAGCATAATCATTTGTGTTTTAATTGCCTCATCAATGGATCATTTGTTGATTGGCCAAAAAAAACAGTTGATCCCATGAGGCTCATATATTGAGTCAACTATCCGATTCACAAGCTGCACTTGCCATGCCACTCTTCATTGCTGCACTGCAAGTTGTAGCGATATAGCCTCCTTCTCCCCCCCACCCCCATCAGCCAATCAGCAGAACAATGGAAAGGTAACCAGATAACCGCTCCCTAGTAAATTTAAGAACAACATTCAATATTAAAAATCCATGTCTCACTGAGATTCCTTCAGTTAAATTGAGTAGGAGAAACAGCCTGTCAGTCCCATAGTGCAGAACTGGCTCTTTCTGAAAGCACATGACCAGGCAAAATTACTTGAGATGGCTGCCTACACACCAATATTACAACTAAAAAAATACACTTGTTGGGTTAGGATTGAAATATCATATGGCAGATTGAATTATATACAGTGTCAACAGTGTAATTTAGAAATAAAAACCACACCGTCATGATGAATATCATGACAGAAAGCCTTTAAGTCTGGGTTGGCTATCAATTGCAAGGTTTTGGGAGTGGCCTGATGTCATTGGTAGAATGGATATCTTTATACACATTTCTATTGCAGGAATAAGATACTTCAGAACAATGTACACAGATATTAGATACAGTATATTAGAGTACAGTTCTGATGTAGCATAAGATGTAACATTTAACCCACACTGTCCATACAAAATTTGAGACCTCATCCTACCTTAAAGCACAAGGAAAGGCAAAAAAAAAAAAAAATCTCATGTTTACTTTCTTTATTGAAAAAGAAACCTATCTCCAATATACTTAATTTAACAAATGTGTACCGTTTCTATAAGAAACCTGACTGTAATGCAGTGAAATTCTCCCTTCATTTACTGCTCTAGATAGGAATTGTCCCTTACTGCTGGGCAGTGAAACAATCATACTTATGAACAGCAGGGGGAGCCCACACCGTACTTCCCAGCCATGGAGAACTCAAGCAGCTCTGTTTGTTTCCCTGTAGAGCAGTAAGCAACCGTGTAGAGATTTATATTGGATTTTATTTTTTCCCAACTCCGGCTGCAGGGAAAAAGATCATGGAGCCAGATTTCAACAGATAAACTGGGATTCTATTTGGGGGATTATTTTGCTGCAGCCACTGGTTCTGCAGAGTTGGAGAAAGTTTGTATCAAACAAAACAAAAACTATAAAATTAATTAGATTACATGACAACACAGGACCCAGTGCAGTCTGTATATGCTGACTATTAATCAGTCTTGCTGTATCAGCTTCTGACAGATATTATTTTACCTTCTACTCTGTGGCTTCTTTTGACTGCTTTGGCTCTTCAGCATCCTGCACTCTCACAAGAGGGGCCCTGCAGCAAAACTGGGCCCCCCATTAACCATAACATCTATCGGGCTCACAATAACTGCCCCCCCCTGGTCGGGCCCTGCTGTTGGGTATGAAATAAGGTAAATCTAACAAAGGTTAACTTTCTGTATAAGGAAAATTCAAAATGTCCTCGTCTCTATAAATAAGCATCTGGATTTCCCTGAATTTTCGATTGGAAGGAAAGCAAAAAGGTACCTGTGATTTGCATGTACTATTGGAACTCACTAGCATAGCAATTAGTTCATTGTGCCCCAGAACAATGCGGTTTTCATTGGAGTTGTGCTAGGAATAAGTTGTTTTTTCTATAAAATGTTCTAGTCACTTTTGTATTCTAGCATAGAGGTATGCATTTCCTTGTACCTATATTGCAGTGTGCGTATTTCCTGCCAAGTTTATTGTGTTTACAGAGGCTCAAGGCTTGTAATGCTCAATTCACTTGAGCGTGACAGAAAAATTAAAGCAACAACTAAAAAAAAAAAAAACCCTCTCCTCAGCCACATGTCCACTTTATTGGCTCTCCTCAATAGCCTTTACTGGCAAAAGTGTCCCTATCTTTGTACTTGCTTTACAAATGCAGGTGCACACATTAAGAACAGCTGTTGTACCCAATTTTATTTAAAAATTTCCTTTTCAACCTGTAGTCAGCACCATTTACAAGGAAGAGGGTAAATAAAACTGCTGAAAGAAACATCAATGATAAAAAAAAAAAAAAATGAGATTCAAATATTAAATTATAATGCAGTCTGATATTTTACTTAATTGTCCTCAAAAAAAGCCATCTTGTCAGATCTTCTAAGTGTTCCAGCTATTAAAAGATTCTAGCTTCCAGTTGGAGCCTTATTTTTAGATGGCTTTTTACTTCCCTTCTTTCCTTCTTTGACTTCATCATCAGAGGCATCCAAATCTATGTCAAAATCTAAATTACTGCCTGATTCTTCTTCTTCATCACAACTTGAATTCTCTGGATTGTTAGTTGTACATGGACTGTTTGAAGCCTCTGGCAATTTGACAATTCTGGAAACATACAAGGGGAAAATATAAATGCAATGCAATGTTTGCTCTTCATAAATAGCACACCAATAGCATTTACAGTGGAATGTACCTTAAAAAGAGAAGTGGCTTTAGTACGAATGCTGCAGCTTTATAAACCTATACAGCCCTCACTGTATATCGCCTTGTAATGCATATAGCCTTTTTATAGGTCCCCAGTAAGGCCTCAACTAAAGTATGCAGTGCAGTTTTGGACTCCAGTAAGAGGGATATAAATGAGCTGGAGAGAGTGCAGAGATGTGCAACTAAACTGGTTTACATATGGCTATGAAGATTTTCATTTATCCAGGTCATGGCTTATCTAATAGAAGTAATTCTAAAAAAACAAACTGTTCTTACAGAGTAATTATTGAAGACATTTCACTACTCATCCAAACAGCTTCTTCAGTTCAACTGACTGGCATGGGACGTTCTCTGCATATAAACTCTTCCACTAATCCAATCACAATGGCACATTGAAACACTTCAAAGAGGTGACATCTGAAGTTTACAGAGGTGTTGATTCTGTGTAGTTACTGTGATAGGATTACCAATGTGTCATGCAACTCCTAGACACAGGTGTTACTTGTGAGAGTTGCATGAATGGATGTGTGAAGTCTTCTGAAACTGCTGGGGTACAGATGTGGTGTTGAAGGCCCCCGCCTCTATTCAGGGATGGTTTCTCCACCTTGACATGAATCGCATCTTTCACGCCTTGTTCAAACCATCGGTCTTCTTTATCCAAGATATGTACCTTGCTATCTTCAAAGGTATGTCCTTGTCTTTTAGGTGTAGAAAGACAGCTGAGTCTTGCCCTATAGAGAGTTCCCTCTCCTATGCTAAGCCATTCACTTGGTGAGCAGTTGTTTGGTCTCCCCAATGTATAGATATGTGCACTCCATATACCACATTGCTTTGTTTTCCTTTAGGAGTTGGATCCTTTGGGTGTACCAGTTTTTGTCTCAGCGTGTTGCTAGGTTTGAAAAACACAGGGATATGGTGTTTGTTGAAAATCCTTGTGAGTTTCTCTGACACTCCAGCTACATATGGAATGACTATGTTTCGCCTACTATGTGTCTCTGGGCGGTTATTTTGATGTTCCTGTTGGGCTTGGTTGCTGCTATTTTGACAAAGGCCCAGTCTGGATAGCCACACACTTTCAATGCCCCTCAGATATTTATGATCCTTGTCCTTGGACTCTGTATCAGTTGCCACAAATTCTAATGACACCCTGTTTGTGTTCCAGTGGATGGCGGGAATCAAACAAAAGATACTGATCTGTATGAGTGGGTTTCCTGTGTAACTCCCTTTGAAGTTACCCCCCCCCCCCCTTGGATGCATATCAAATAGTCCAAAAAGGCAAGTTTGTTCTTGTGGACATCTTCCCTTGTGAACTTGATATTACTGTCCACTGAGTTGATGTGTTCTGTAAAGGACGCCACTTCATTTGAACTGATTTTAACCCAAGTGTCATCCAAATATAGACAAATAAAGAGGTTCTCTGCACTCAACCCATTATCAATATATTTAAGACATTTGTGCATACAGCTACTAAAAAATGCCTTACCCTTTAAACAAAACAGGGATTGTTTGTCCATATATTGCAATATATTTAAGCTGGCCAATACGTCAAAGTCATCCCATATCTGGCCAGTTCTACTCTCAACTTGCATCTGATTCACAAGGAAAAGTTGTGCTCACCACTAAAACCAAAATACCAATAACTGAAACCATTAGGCGGGGGTGCAATGAGGCTGTGACCACAAAATACATATAGACAAATACAAGAGGTCCTCTGCACTCAACCCATTATCAATATATTTAAGACATGGAGACATTTTGTGCATACAGCTACTAAAAATTTCCTTGTTTGTTATAGTTATCCAGGAGCTGTGACCAGCTCCAAGTTGTAGCCCCCACCCTTCCCAGCTATAGTCAGGCGATCCCACTGGTGTCTAATAAAAGGGCAACCATGATTGGGAGTTTTTACTCTGAAAGCAGCTAGTATGTTGCAGGTAAAACTTAGTCCCTTGTAAAATGTATAATGAAGCAATAGAATTCTTAATGAATCAGATGAAAATTGAGATTAGGACTGGCCAGATATGGGATGACTGACGTAGTTGGCCAGCTTAAATATATTGCAATGTAATGGTTTTAAAAATTAGTGGTTAGCACAACTTTTCCTTGTTTGTCATCCAAATATCTGAACCAGTGACTCTGTGTAGTTCCCTGGAATGGAAGTAAAGCCCTCCTTTCCACTTCCTCCATGTACAAGTTAGCTACAATGGGAGAGACTGGAGAACCCATTGCACAGCCATGTTTCTGTCCATAAAAAAGGTCCTTGTACTTGAAGTATGTGGTGTTAAGGCACAAATCTAGCAAATCAACTGCAGCAAGATAACACTCTTAGCAGCGAAATAAAGCTCAATCCTAACCAAGTATCTTTGTTGCTAGATTTGTGCCTTAAAGGACCAGTAACATAAAAAAATGAAATTGTTTTAAAGTAAAAAAAAATATAATGCAGTGTTGCCCTGCACTGGTAAAACTGCTGTATTTGCTTCAGAAACTTATATAAATAAGCTGTTGTGTAGCCACGGGGGCAGCAATTCAAAGGAGAAAAGGCTCAAGTTACACAGCAGATAAGCTCTGTAGAACATAATGTTATCTGTTATCCATTACTTATCCTGTGCCATATAGCCTTTTTTCAATTTCCACCATAGCTACTCAGCAGCTTGTTTATATGAACTATAGTAGTGTTTCTGAAGCAAACACGTCAGTTTTAACAGCGCAGGGCAACACTACACGATATTTTCTTTACTTTAAAACACTTAGATTTTATGGTGTTACTGTTCCTTTAACACCATATGTGCCTTAACACAAGGACCTTTTTTATAGACAGGAACATGGCTGTGCAATGGGCTCTCCGGTCTCTCCCATTGTAGCTAACTTGGAAAGGAGGGCCTTACTTACATACAAGATATTTTTAGCAAAGAATGCATTTTCCATAAAAATACATATGTCACATTTCTTGGGCAAAGCTAAATGTATATGTTCTGCTGCTCTGCTATATAATATACCCCCAGACTGCTGGGAATTAAACAGCATCACTGTCCTTCAGTTAACTACATAGGAATTTTGAGTGCCTTGGACTATTTCATGCCACGTTTCCTTTATTTAAAAACTTTGCTTTCAGACTTTAGAGTTATTGTTTAAATTCTCACCATTCTTTACTTACGGTAAAACAACCTCCTCCTTTTTTCCACATTTGGCACAAAGTTCATGCTGAATAGCACATGGCTTGCAGATAATATGGTAGGCATCCTTAACGGTCTTCTGCAGACATTTGACACTGTCAGAAATAAAATAATAATATAACCTAAAGTTACACAATACAAAGATTAGGGTAACACATTGACATTTCTCTACACCCAGAAGTAGAATTGCCTCTAAAAGGAAAAGAATCACCAAAAAATAAAAGCATTCTAAAAGTAATTAATATATAATATACTGTTAGCATACACTGGTAAAAGCGATGGGTTTGCTTCAGAAAGACTACTATAATTTATATAACCAATCTGCTGTGTAGCCATGGGGGCAGCCATTCGAAGCAGATAAGCCCTGTCCAATACAATGGTGTTTTATTGGTTATCTGTTATGTAACCTGTGCCTTTTCTCCTTTTTTCTAGCTTTGAATGGCTGCTCCATGGCTACACAGCAGAAAGTTTATATCAGGGGTATCCAAACTGCGGCCCGAGAGCCAAATGTGGCCCAGGATGGATATGAATGCGGCCCAGCTTGAAATGCTCAGTTCCCGAGAAAACGTCATGTTACAAAGGATATAGGAGGAGAGGGGACCCTGTCCATTGCCCAGTTAGTAGTAACAATAATATAATAATAAGTATATTTAATATCCAGGTGTCCCATATTCCAGTGTATATCTCCATCTGGTTATCCAACGGATATTGTAGTTTTTTTGTGTATTTTCTTTACTTTTACAAATCAGAAGTGATTGTGTATTTCATGTGTGGCCCCCCAGACTATTTTTTTCTTCCAATGTGGCCCTTGAAGCCAAAAGTTTGGACACTCCTGGTTTATAAACTATAGCAATGTTTCTGAAGCAAACAAATCACTTTTACCAGTGCAGAGCAATCATACATTATATTTTAATTGCTTTGCTACACTTCCTCACACTTCCATACCGGCACCCAACCAAACCCAAAAGTTAATGGATGTTTCGTGGCAGTGAACCATTCCGATCCCATCCAGGGACATCAACGATTAGCATATTGACATTTCTAGAATGGGCACATCTCAATGGTATTGCCAATAGAGGGGCCATGCTTGATGTTTAACCCCCTGCACATGTGGCAGTTTATTAACCTGAAACCACCCTACCTGCGAGGTTTAAAAAGATCCACTTTGCTCTAAAGCGCTACTGTGGAGGGAAATAAGAGACATCAGAAAATTATTCTTGACTTATTCCTAATGGATAAATATAGGGAACTTCGGGGGTCTGTATTTTGCTCTTTTCATAATACAAACTCTACAAGTATCAGATATAATAGTAACAGATGATATAAAATCTTCCTGTTTCAGCCCTTCACTATTTAGCACGCTCCCTTTCTTCCCTTCAGCTATTAGAAAAAACTAAGACTTACAGTAGTAGGCCTTTCTGCTTCGAGAGAGATTTAGGATGCAGAACACACCATAAGCAATGTATTGTGATTATGTCAAACATTTATCAGCCCTTTAATTAGTCAAGACTAGTGCAGTTTTCAAGACAGAGGCATTACAGAATGGAAAAAAAAAAAAGTAGCAGCAACAGTGAAGTTAATACTGTTAAATTAGCTAATCCTTACAGGCAACATATTATTCTCCCTCTCCAGATGCAATTGAAAGAGCAAATGTTTTGTTTCTTGGTTTAAACAATTGTAATGAAACTCCCTCTGAAGAACTGAGAGAACAAAATACGGATCACACTGTAATCTTTCAAGATAAAAAGCAGGGACCGGGAAGCAGGGCTTGCTTTAATAGTGATTTCTTTATTGTTTAAAGAATTAAGCAGAATGCTTTGATTCATAATCTTACTGTGCCAGATGACAATTTAATTACTATACAAGGAAGCTAAAAAGCAGCTTTAGTTGCAGAGAAAGATTCAAATTTTTGACATACAAATAGAACAGAATGCAATCAAATATTCTTTTAAAAATGTAGTGCTTTATGTAGGACACTGGGACTTGTATTTCATGGTAGCCTGGAATAAATGCATGTGCCTTTAGTTGTGGAACACCTCTGACATCATTTAGTAGGTTATTCCCCTTTCACCAAAGTATTTAAAAACAGGAATTAGGAACAGGGAGCTGACGTACCAGGAGGCAATATAACAACTCCGTCAGCTGTGTGCTATGCTGCAGCCTCATGCTCAATAATGGCTGTATCTAGAGTCAAATAAGTTAAACTCACTGATCCACCTAGAGTACAACCTCTTCACACACATTAGGGCAGATTTACTAAATTCACATGAAGGATTCGAAATTTTTTCAAAAAGATTTGAATTTCGAATAACTTTTTAGAAGTACTTCGACCACTGAATTTAAAAAATTTGATTTGAATCTTACCCTTTAAAAAAAAAAAAATCGATAGGCCAGTTTGCCAGGTTGTACCTACCGAAATGCTTAAATACCCTATGGGAAGCTCCCATAGATGTTTTAAAGCATTTCAAATTCAATTGAAGGGTTAAATTCGTTTGAATCATTCGATCGAATTATTTCTATTTGATCGTTCGTTCGACCAATCGAATAGCGGTAAAATCGAATATCAAATTCGAAGGATTTTACTTCCCCTTTAAATTTAACCCTCGAATTCGACCACTAGTAAATCTGCCCCATTGTGTCGCCTCCCAGGTGGCCAAAAGGTACAGGTAAACAGTTCAGTTCTAGGTATGGTACGGATTGCAGCAATCTATTAAGCCAGCTTCATATAAAGTATTCAACCTCAGAGGTAGCTATATGCTTATTTTGGCTTATTATAAGACAGCTGTGCCCAATAGGTAGATCTGGATCTACCAGTAGACCTTTGTTGACAGTGTCTTGAGATCTATTGATTACCAGCCAAACAGAACTACTAAACTACCCTCCTATTTCATGCATTTTATTACATAAGAAATAGCGGTTTGTTAAATATAACAATTTACATTTTCTCATAAATCAATATTTAAGTAATATCTTCAATGGATCAGAATGATAATGCTTTTATGGATGTAGATCATAATGGCACAGCATCACTAAAAGTAGACCCTGCATTAGTAAAGTATGGGCACTCCTGATATAAGGCTATTCCACTCTGTTCCAAACACCAATCCCTTCACCCACACAGTGTTCCCTCCCATTCAGTTGAAGAGTCGGCGAACCCTTTCCAGTTATGGTTCGATTGCCTTAATTATAGTAGTGCAGTCAATTAAGCTAAATACATTTCTTGTATCAGAACATTTCCACTCTTTTCGAAACACCAGCCCCTTCACCCACACGGAGCTTCCTCCCAATCGGCAGATTAATTTAAGCTAAAACAACCATATAGCACATAATGTCAGGCTTTCATAGGCTGAGGAATGGTTAACAGTTGTCCTTCAGCCTATGGGAACTTAATTCAACCCTGTTATCACAAGCCCAACTTTACTCCCAAAACCTGACAGTTAGGAGAGGTGCAGGTGGCATATAGCTGGTAGCAAGCAAGAGACCATTTGCAAAGGCCAATTTGAGATATATATATATGCTCATGTAACCAGGTCCTGTCTTCCTTTAAGATAGTTTCCAAAGAATCTATTTAGAATCAAATCACAGAGAATGGTTAGCCTTTCACTGAAAAGATCATTTACATTGACTACACTGTGGGCAGTGTATCTAATGTGGGCAGTGTATCTAATGGAACAACAAACCCTTAGATGTGAGCTCTAAAACAACTGTAAGCCCTATGTAACACATTCAATGGTATTATGAAAAGAAAATTAGTTGGTTATGTGTTGACAGTTCCCCTTATAACTTCACAGCAAGTTCAACCCATAGCAAATAACTCATGTTAAACTCAAGATTTAATGACAGGTGTGTCTGAAAGTGCTGGGAGAGACCAAGACTCAAGGGAACAGCATGGAAAATAACATAGGTAACTGTCAGTCTGTAAGCAGACATGCTATTAATGTAAGTACAGCAGAACCCCCATTTTACATTTTTCAGTGGACCAGAAAAAAAATGGGTGTAAAATCCAGGAAAATGTAAAATCAGGGAAATGTATTATGCATTATATAGGTGGGAACACAAAACAACAATGTAAAATGAGGGAAAATTTTAAATCAGGGAATGTAAAATTGAGGTTTCACTATATGTGATAACAGCTTGTTATACCTTATTCTGAACATGCAGCATTGTGCAAATTATTTTTTTATCTCTAAAATGTGCCTTAGGAATTAAATGAACAGTTCAGTGTAAAAATAAAAATTGTATGAATGGATAGGCTGTGCAAAATAAAAAATACTTCTAATATAGTTAGTTAACCAAAAATGTAATGTATAAAGGCTGGAGTGACTGGATGTCTAATATAATAGCCAGAATCCAACTTCTGCTTTTCAGCTCTCTAGCTCTGAGTTAGTCAGCGACTTGAAGGGGGGCCACATGGTACATAACTACTCAGTGAGTTTGCAATTTATCCTCAGCATTCAGCTCAGATTCAAAAGCAACAGTTATGACCCATGTGGCCCTCCCTCAATTCACTGATTGGCAACTGCCAGGTAACCAGTCAGTGGAAACCAAAAGAGCTGAAAAGCAGGAAATTGTGTTCTCTTTTAAGACATCCAGTCACTCCAGCCTTTATACATTACATTTTTGGATAAATAACTATATTAGAAACAATTTTTATTTTGCACAGCCTAATTACACAGTTTTTATTTTTCCTTTAAAGGGAAACTGTCATGGGAAAACATGTTTTTTTTTTTTTAAACGCATCAGTTAATAGTGCTGCTCCAGTAGACTTCTGCACTGAAATCCATTTCTCAAAAGAGCAAACAGATTTTTTTATATTCAGTTTTGAAATCTGACGTGGGGCTAGCCATTTTGTAAATTTCCCAGCTGCCCCAGGTCATGTGACTTGTGCCAGCACTTTAGGAGGAAACTGCTTTCTAGCAGGCTGTTGTTTTTCCTTCTCAATGTAACTGAATAGTACGCAGTGGGATATAGTGCGTGCTGTTCTTAGATCTACCAGGCAGCTGTTATCTTGTATAAGGGAGCCGTTATCTGGTTACCTTCCGATTGTTCTTTTGTTCGGCTGCTGGGTGGGGGAAAGGGAGGGGTGATATCACTCCAACTTGCAGTACAGCAGTAAAGAGTGATTAAAGTTTATCAGAGCACAAGTCACATGACTTGGGGCAGCTGGGAAACTGACAATATGTCTAGCCCCACGTCAGATTTCAAAATGAAATATAAAAAAATCTGTTTGCTCTTTTGAGAAAAGTATTTCAATGCAGAATTCTTCTTTTTTTCCCCATGATAGGATCACTTTAAGAAAGGACTACCATCACTAGTACACAGCCCCCTTTAGTGCAGAAACAGTTAAAGTGTACACCATTATACACACTGAATAAAATACAAGCTATGCCACTGGTTGAATGCTGCCTTGTTAAAATTAAATGGTTTGTTTTCAATGTTAGTCAGTTTGGGAAGCCAGTCTTAGCATATCTCTCTCTGTCTGTAATGTGCAATAAGCAGATTTCACCTAAATGACCTTATCAGGCTAATCCACACTGATAGGATTTTGTGCAAAAGGCTTTACCTGCTGACACATTTAATCACTTTACAGAAAGTTTATGTGGGGCCAGGATCACACTGCTTGCACTATCCAAATCAGTGTTTGCATCTCCTTCTTTCAATTTACAGCCATTAAACAAACAGTAACACCAAAGAATAGTTCATATAAACAAGCTGCTGAGTAGCAATGGCAGAAATTGAAAAAAGGCTGCATGGCACAGGATAAATCATGGATAACAGATATCATTATGTTCTACAGAGCTTATCTGCCATCTGCCGTGTAACTTGAGCCTTTTCTCCTTTGAATGGCTGCCCCCATTGCTTTACAGCAGCTTATTTATATAAACAATAGTAGTGTTTCTGAAGCAAATACAGCAGTTTTACTAGTGCAGGGCAACACTGCATTATATTTTCATTAATTTAAAACAATTTAATTTTTTGATGTTACCGGTCCTTTAAGCATGACTGTAACTGGAAACAAAATCCACTGTTAACCCATCAAAGCCAGTTTTTTCTTCCATCTTGCAGCTTAAATGACAATTGGAACCAAATCACCTGTAAACTACTATCTGTGCATCTGCCTGTTTGTGATGTGACCAGCTCTACTTTAGCCATTCGAAACAGAATAATGTAATGTACTCTACTAACTCTTGTAAAATATATGGGTTTTAGAAGACATCAAGAAGGTCAACAAACCTATACTTTGATAAAGGAATGGGGGGGGTGACTGGCAAAGGATCTCTGAGTGGGCTTTACATAACGTCTAGAAGAGGGTACATTATTCTTATTCTCATGTTATAATGATGTGTGGCACAAATGACATCACTAAGCATCAACTGCAACTGGTTACATCACTAAACCATTGTAAGCAGATATTTTCATGTTAGTTGTGGCCTTTGTGTATTATTAACATATATTAAACGATTGTGTTCTTTTCCTTTCTTATAGGTAATTGACCAGTTATCCAGAATGCTCAGGTACCTGGGCTTCTCCAGATAAGCGATTTTTCCATAATTTTGATCAACACTTTTCGAGTCTACTAAAAATAATTTTAACATTAAATAAACCAAATAGGATTGGTGTTGGGAATAATTATGTCAGTTGGGATCGAATACAAGATAATGTTTTTGTATTTGGTTTAAAACACTGTAGTCTTACGTTAGCTTACCATTTCTTAGGCTGAGAAAGGGACTTGTACTTGCTGAATTTTACACGCCATTCTAGCACATCCTTGCAATGCTGACAGACACCATCATGTAGCTTTGCATTAATTTTCTAAAAGTAAAAAGAAACAAAAAGAACGTGAAAGTAATGAGAGTAATGTGAAACCTATCCCAATGCTTAAAATAAAATGATATTTACATAGTAAAGGTTTACACTACAAAAAAAAATTTTTTTTTTGCAATGTTTATTCACAGCTATATGTAAGTAACAGTCAAACGACTATTTTGCTTTGGCTAAAACATTGTCCAAAATCCTTGACCATGTTAATGCTCAAAAAAGCTGATGTGTGTGCCATACTGTGCCTTCCCTATGCACCCTGTGTGTGCCATACTATACCTTCCATATGCTCTGTGTGTGCCCTACTCTGCCTGCCCTATGCTCCCTGTGTGTGCCATACTATGCCTGCCCTATGTTTCCAGTGCGTCATATTCTTCCTTCCCCATGCTCCCTGTGTGTGCCATACTTTGCCTTCCTTATGCTGCATGTGCGCCATAATCTGCCTTTCATATGCCCCATGTGTCCCACACTGTGGGAGATAAGCCTGGTGGGGGTTTGTTAGCATTTGTAAATAGCTATTCTAGGGTCCCTAAGGTGTTTAATTGTGTGTTGATGTGCTATCCACAGGGGATGAGGCCTATAGATATAAGGGCATGTCTTCTTATGAACAAACATATTTTTTGGTGTGTTCCTACCATTAATATGGATATGGTCTTAAAAGTTCTTGACTGGGAGTGATCAACACAGGGTTTTATTATCGGCCCTCTGCCACATTGCCCAGAAAAATTCCAGCCCTTACTACCACAGAATATGGACAGCACTGGTATTGGTGATTAATCTGTTAACCTTGAACTAAATCATTCAAATGATTCATATGCAGAGCGATTTCTTCTATTGCTTCTAAATGTATGGTCTACCGTTTCCAGTCTTATATCAGCGGTGCTTTATATATATAGAAGTTTAGACTTATTCGATTTTAAGCTTTTTTTTTGGGCAGGGCCCTTCTTACCTCTTGTATTTTGATGTAATCTGTATTTCCAATGTTCCCATTTATAGAACAGCAGTGGAATATATTGCTGCTTTATGAATATACGTCAACAATTATATCAGACAAAGATATTCTTACATCTGCAAAGGCTCCTAAACTGTGGAGCTGGCTACCGTGAATGGGTCGCTGTTTCCATAGGAGAAGCTAGTAAAGCAAAGTATCACTCCACAGATAAGCACTTTGTATAATGAACTGTTCCTTATCTTAGAGCTGTAAATATGCTGTAGCTGGAGTTTGTTTATACAGAGCTCATTGTTTCCCTTTTGATAAATTACTTGTCAATAAAGGAGACAGATGAGCGAGTTTGAAAACCAAAACAATTTTCCGTTAGTGCTTTCTCCCCACATCCAAGAAAAGGCTCAGATGCTGTATCCCATAGCAACAAATAAGATATTAGCTTTGAAAAAGAGGACCAGAAAGGCCTACCTGCTGATTAGACCTGTAGCAAACTATGCGCTTTTTATTATACAGTCTCTTATAATGACAATGAATTTGGTGTGGGGAGAACCAGGCCCGGACTGGCCATCTGGGAGTTCTGGCATAAGATGCCATAGAAAGTCAGTATTTAGTGGGCTGGTGGGTAGCTGATTGGGCCTCTGTGTACCTGAAATGCCAGGCCCTTTGTCCAGTCCTGGCCGGAGAATAATAATTTTTTGTCAATGAAAGGAATGAGAATAGGCTGGCCCTTTAATATGAAAATACATTTAATATGTAACTGAAAGTCTTTACATTGTACATTTTCAGGACAGCTCTTCTCTGTAGTGGAAATATTCGCCTGTTACTAAACTATAGCCCCAAGTCATGAGTTACCGAAACAACACGTGAATAATAAAAGTTCTTTTTTTTTAACCTAATGGCAGCACCTCACCTTAGTCCAGCCGCTGCTGTCATACTTGTCATTTTTATACACCGTCACGTTCTTATGCTTCTGTGCCCGAGATCGAGCCACATTGCCCCTCTGGGAACTCATCTTGAAAACGTGTGGCTCATTACGGCATCCGTATACGGGGTCCAGCCTCTCTTCTTCAATTGGTAATTGGTTTTCTCAAACTTCCTTCTGATAGGCTGTTGCGCCTGTTCATTACACATTGCCATGGCCGGAACGACGCAATCTGCTACCAAGGGCTTCTCTGATTGGATACAAGCTACTTCCTTTTTCAAGGGGTTGGTTAAAAAAATGAACGCCCCTCCTGCTTTGCTTCTGTTCACAACCCTCAAGCCTATTAGGCGACTCAGTGACGTCACCCTGGTTCCCGTAATCTGATTGGTAATTAGAGACGCTAGTGTTCGTCCTTTAGTCGGGAGTAGAGTTTGAGCTCGTGACTACCCCCTTCTCCGCCCGCCTTCCCTCTGTCCCTGTGGGTCACTCGAAGCTGGTTGTCGGTGGCTGTGCTTTGTCCTGTGTTTGTCTGTGCAGTGCGTCTTCTTCCTAAATGGACGCCCGGCCCTAGAAACCGAGCGAAGGGATTGCGAAAGCTCACAGCTGGTCGTTTCGTACTACTTTACGTACTGTGTGGTGGGGCCGTTGCTTGGTCAGAGCGCAGTGCATGTGTTCGGTAGAAGAAAATCTGTCATTTTTGCTATGACGTTTGCTGACGTGTGAACTGCGACTCTGTTGACGTCATTGCCCCGCACGCTACGTTCCTTGCCTAAGACCCCCCACGTACTGCGTGAGAATCAGCTGAAGCCTGCCCACCCTTCCCTTCTCTGTTGTTTTCTTCCTGTGACCGGGCTTCTCAGGTCAGTCTCTCAGTGTTTGCTAATAGTACTCACGGGATCGTCTTGCTTTCTGCTTCCACATCTGGCAGCAATCTGTGACTAGCACGGCCAGTGGGTGCCCTCTTATCCAATAGGGGATTCTGAAGCCTTACATGGAGGCTGCTTATACACGGAAAATGGAAATGCACTTTGTCTAGTTTGTTTCCTAAGTTCAACTGAACTAGACGTTTGTGGGTAGATTCTTTTTCAAGGAGGTTTTATCTAGGCTTGCAGTAAAGAGAGCATCCTAGGACAGAAACCCAGTATCACTCCTACAATGGATGTTACAATACAATTTTCATGGATGCCCTGTAGTCTAAATCTCAGCTTTTACAGTGCATCCAAGGCAGCCACTGATCAGCTCTCAACTACAGACTGGTCTTTCCCATACCCATACTGATGCCCTTTAATTCCCACTCATGTTTTAACCTATAGGGTATTCCTTGAATGACATTGGGCTTTCTTCCCAAGATTATTTTCATTATCATACTGATACCGATGCCCTTTAATTCCCACTCATGTTTTAACCTATAGGGTATTCCTTGACAGACATTGGGCTTTCTTCCCAAGATTATTTTCATTATCATACTCATACCGATGCCCTTTAATTCCCACTCATGTTTTAACCTATAGGGTGTTCCTTGACAGACATTGGGCTTTCTTCCTAAGACTAGTTTCAAGTAGGCTAGCATAAACCCGTGTTTTCAAAAAGTCATACTGGTTTATTTTTGAATGTCCACATGGTCCGTTATAGGCATATATATGTATATATTCAGAAAACCCCAAGCATCCCACATAGTAGACAACATACCTGTCTAATCTTCCTGTCTGATTAAAGAGGTTGAGTGAGGAGGAAGAACAGTTTGGAAAGTGGGCTCACAGTCTAAAGTTTTCTTGTGGGCCCCTGACATTCCCAGTACAACACTGGTTATGTTTATTGCAATCCTTGTTTTTCATTATAATGTAACAATTCGTACAGTGTAAGCCTCATTTGTAAGGTTTGTGTATCTGTTGAGGTACAAGTGAACGCTTTGCTACTCATACCTGGGAGGAAGTGCTGTAAATAAAAATATGCTTGCCGTCACAGTAATGTCTGTAGATTAGATATATTGTCAATGGATGTGGTCTGTTTTATCTAGAATTCTTGGGACCTGGGGTCTTTTAAATTGCTTTATGGTTGCTGGGTTAAATGATCCCAGCAAAAGAACATGATAGTAAGCCTATGTAATTTTATCATTGTATATTATTAACAGATCCTATACCTGTACTATTTTATTATTGCAGAGAAATGCATCATTTTTAAAAAATCTGAATCATTTGATTATAATGGAGTCTATGGGAGACAGACTTTCTGGATTATGGGTTTCTGGATAATGGATCTCATAACTGTACTTTAACCTGGCACTTTTTAAATTGTCATTTAAAGGCATTTAAATATTTTAAACAAAAAAACTTAGAACACCACTCTACATGCGAATGCTTATTTTTAAGGCGAAAACATTGCCTTTGAGGCCTTTTGCCAAAATGAGGCTAGTGGCATATGGGGCATATTTTCTACTACAGGTATGGGATCCATTATCTGAAACCCTTTATCCAGACAGCTCCGAATTGCTGAAAGGCAGTCTCCCATAGACTCCATTATAATCAAATAATCCAATTAAATTAAATAATTTTTTTTTCTCTGTTATAATAAAATCCTAGTTAAGATATAATTAATCCTTATTGGATGCAAAACCAGACTATTGGGTTTATTTATTGTTAATATAATTTTCTAGTAGACTTAAGGTATGAAGATCTGAATTGCAGAAAGATCCATTATCTGGAAAACCCCAGGTCCCGAGCATTGTACTTCGGTCATCAGATTTTAGCTAGGTTGGTATAATAAGCAGGGCACTTGGCTCCTGTAGCTAGAGACATGCCATACAAATTTAAAGGGATCCTGTCATGGGAAAAAAAAATTTTTTCAAAATGCATCAGTTAATAGTGCTGTTCGAGAAGAATTCTGCACTGAAATCCATTTCTCAAAAGAGCAAACAAATTTTTTTTTAAATCTAACATGGGGCTAGACATATTGTCTATTTCCCAGCTGCCCCAAGTCATGTGACTTGTGCTCTGATAAACTTCAATCACGCTCTACTGCTCTGTACTGCAAGTTGGAGTGATATCACCCCCTCCCTTTCCCCCACCCAGCAGCATAACAAAAGAACAATGAGAAGGTAACCAGATAACCGCTCCCTTACTCAAGATAACAGCTGACTTATCTAAGAACAGCACTCAATAGTAAAAACCCATTTCCCACTGCGTACTATTCAGTTACAAGGAAGGAAAAACAACAGCCTGCCAGAAAGCAGTTCCCTCCTAATGTGCTGGCACAAGTCACACGACATGGGGCAGCTGGGAAATTGACAAAATGGCTAGCCCCATGTCAGATTTCAAAACTGAATATAAAAAAATCTGTTTGCTCTTTTGCGAAATGGATTTCAGCGCAGAAGTCTACTGGAGCAGCACTATTAACTGATGCGTTTAAAAAAAAAAAAAAAACATGTTTTCCCATGACAGTCTCCCTTTAATATATTAAACATTCAAGTATTTTTTCTAAATGTATGTTTAAATGTATGCCTATTAACATAGCTAACAATGAAATTGGTTTACTCTTTTCTGCACATAAAAGTAACTTTTCTTGAGCCTGTGTTTGCAGCCGGAAGTTATTCCCAGCCAGACACAATAGGAAACCTTTCTACCCCAGGCAATGGAAAAATATAGAGCACAGTTTGTTCCTGTAGTATAGAGAAGCCACACACTCATTGCCTTGTCTTTCTATTCTGCATCTTACTTTGGGATCTTCTCTTTCATTGGCTCAATCTCCCTTATTTATATTGTTATTATTAACTGCAGGGTAACTTACACAGGAATATTCTTACCTCTTAAAATAATCTTTTTTTACATGCCAGTGCTGGATATTTTTCAAATCTCACACTGAGCTGCTATTCTCACGTGAGAGGACATGAAGATGCTGTTGCCTTCATGTGGTCAGTGGCATCTATTCTGTTTTTCAGGCTGGGTCAGTTCAACTTCTTTTGTATATACAGTCAATCGATCCATTATCCGGAAACCCATTATGCTGAAAGTTCCGGATTACGGAATGGCCATCTCCCATAGGCTCCATTTTATCCATATAATCAAAATTCTTAAATATTCTTTTCTTTTTCTCTTTAATAATATAACAGTAGCTTGTAAATCCAAACTAAGATATTATTAATCTATATTGACAGCAAAACCAGTCTATTGGGTTTTTTTAATGTAGGTATGAAGATTCAAAATAAAGAAAGATGCGCTATCTGGAAAACCCCAGGTCCTGAGCATTCTTGACCCATACCTGTGTTTGTGTTTATATATAAATATATATATATATATATATATATATATATATATATTTCACAGTTATATTGTCACTTTAAAGTACCAAATATTTAATGTCTACCTACTATTGCACAGATGGCTCTTTCAAGTGCCTGCCCTTAGAGCTTCAAAAATATTGATTCCTTTGTTTTTATATAGTATTGATGAAATGTGTTCACCCATCCCCCTCTCTGCTTTCAGTGATTATTATAGATGGGATGTGAGGTGGAAGGCCCAAACTCTGGATCATGGCTAATTGCAGAAAGATGCCAATAAGTAGCTGTTCCCTTAAAACCAATATTGTGGCTTGTGTGGAATGTGCAAGGAGCGTGCAGTCATCTATACGGTGGCGTCTGTTTCCTGGATACACACACGGCAACAGAAGGGGATCAATTAGGGACACCTGTAGATCTGTTTAAATTACCCATCTGCTATAGCTAGCTATACATGTGCTGACCACACATGGTATCGGAACAACTGGCCAGGGAACCAAATGGACATACAGTAGCTATACACATATATTTCTGCCTTTGTTGCATTCGTTCGCAATACAATCAAGAAATGTTTCCCTCAGGTCCAATGATCTAACATGATTGCAGGATTCAGTAACAGTGCTCCCTTGGCTGGCTAATCATGCCAGATGGTTGGGCAAGTTTAAGATCGACCAAAATGCCCAACTAAATCTGTGCATGTAAGTCCAGCTTTAGGGGCCTTCCTCTATTGGCTGAACTCCACCGGTGATTTTGGCATGATCCGATGCATTGCACTAAAACGCAGGCATCACATCGGATGCAATGCAAATAAGGTAAGTTAAAGCATTGTTGGATGGTGTCGCAACTTTGAACCGACACAACTGTCGGATGCAGATGCCACATGCTGTGTCTGCATCCGTTGTGACACGTCAGCTCAATGCTGCGACTTCATCCGACATTTCCTTCTCTTACCTTATTTCTGTCGCATCCAACATGACGCCTGCATTTTTGTGCAGCACGTCGAATCATGCCGATATCTTTGGTGGAGTTCAGCACCAAATTAGATCAATATATGCCTTTAGATCTGTGTGTCCGTTCATACTGGATCTACTCCATTCAAGAATAAGGCAGCACTCCGGGTAAAATAAAAGGCTTTTTATTGACAACAGTGAGGGATTTTACATAGCCTGACGCATTTCGGGAAAGGTTCCCTTAATCATAGGTTCATCCTGAGAAGAATTAAATTGCTGATACAGATCAAGGTTTTATCAGCATACATTCCATTTTGTGTGTTACAGATATTTGCACAGAAAAGCTGATTTTGACATGGCCCTTAAACTGCCTTTTAACATCTGATTTAAATGCATATTCAGTGATTGCTTTTAATAAGGAATTGGAGGCAGTGGACTTTCATTTCAGATGCTTTGGGGCCTGAAAAGGGTAAAGGTGGCCATACACGGGCCACCTCAAGGTGGGCATAGTGGGGAGAGATCTGCTCGTTTGGCAACATCGCCAAACGAGCGGATCTCTGTGTATGGCCACATTAAGGGTTGTGCTTTCTATAGCTGAATAGAAGGGCAGGACAGTCCTACGTTTTTAGAAGTCAATAATTCTGTGAGTATTTCTGAAGGCTTAGGTTAGGGACAGACAAGGAGATTCGGGGAGATTCTGTCGCCTGGCGTTTTTAGCAGGCGACAATCTCCCCGAATTTCCTTCTCCCTGTCTGCCGATCGTAAAGGGACAAAGCGGCTGTGCAGACGCGGCGCGGCGATTTCCGGAATCGCCCAAAGATACCTTGTGAGGAAACTTCGGGCGATTCCGGAAATCGCCGCGCCGCGTCTGCACAGGCGCTGGCGCTTTGTCCCTTTACGAAAAAGGGACAGGCCGACAAAATCTCCCCGAATCTCCCTGTCTGTCCCTACCCTTAAAGGGGTTTTTTTACCTTCAGACAACTAGTTGTTTTCAGATAGATCACCAGAAATAACGACTTTTTCCAATTACTTTCTATTTTCTGTTTGTGACAGTTTCTAATCTGTGCTAAATTGATGGATACATTTAATGGATACATTTCTTATCTTTGTCCCTGCTGAGCAGAATCTCTGGATTTCATTACAGGCAGCTGTTAGAATTGATACAATAGTTGCTAATACTCCAGAGATGCTGCTGAGAAATGTTTTCATTAAATGTTGCAAAATTGTAACCGTTTAGTCTGTACTTGAATTACTGAGCTGCCTGACTCGAACACCAGAGACACGAACATTAAACTTTAAACTTAGATTTTGGAAAAACAGTAAAAAAATAAATAATGGAAAACAATTGAACAAAGTCTTTATTTCTGGGGAACAATCTGAAAACAACTGAACTGAAAAAAGTGTTTGGAAGGTGAACAGCTCCTTTAATAATAGGTTCTGTGCATTCCCGAGACGGTGATCTAGCAAAATAGGTTTCTCCGAAGTAGAAGTTCTTGAAGGAATTTTTCAGATGCTGTGATAATAGCTGTCGTCGTAACCTGGCAGTAAATTCCAGAGATAATATGCAGCTATGGAAAACACTCCCTGCCATTTAACTTGCCAACTTGGCAATCGAGTAACTGCAGGAGGCATTTTTTGCCTGGTCGTATAATTCTCTTATTTAAGATATTGCCCAACATGCTTATGCATGAATGTTATAATAATAATTCATTTTCTTTTGGACAGAGCTGTATTTACCTCCTGTTTCAGCCAGTAGTTGTATATAATCTGTATGTTTTGTGTGAACACCATCCTTCTTACTGCATTGGCGAATATATATGTATATATATGTAATTTTTATATATATATATATATATATATATATATATATATATATATATATATATACATACCTTTCTCAAACATGATCTGAAACGTCATATTTTTATAAGCTACTTTAAATTTTTTCAATACAAGTAGACTTTTGCCTATTCATGGAGTGCTGGTGACTTTTGTTTTGTATATTCTTTAATGGGACGTACTGAGAAAGTATATGCCATTACAACTCTAAATATATTAAGGAATGTGCTTTTAAAAGCTGCTTTTTTGTATTACTAATAAACTGTTCATGATCTGAAAATATTATCTGATGAAAGCTCTGTGGACTCCTCCCTATTCTGTACAGATAGATTTAGAAATCTAGATTAACTTGAACATATTTAGTTCATCCTTCATACTGTTTTTCTTAACTATAAAACAAGACTTTAAGTATATTAATATCTGATCTCAAAATATACCTTTCCTATAGTTTTAGATTGGGTGGTGTAGCTTGTGAGCCCCCAAAGCAGGTACTATTTCTAGTCCTTGCACAGTTCTGGAAAAAAAAATGTTTTGCTTATACCCAAAAATACTTAAATAACCCTGTTATCCAGAATGCTTGGGACCTGAAGTTTCCCAGTTAATGGATCTTTGAAAAAACACCACCCCCTTCCCCTGTGTAGGCCTCCCTGGGCAAAATCCCCTAACTTGTTACTTACCCCTCCTTCCAGGTCCTGTCCAGCTGATTTCACAGACGACATCTTGTCTCTTTCTCTCTTCTCCCTGTACTAAGAGGTGTATTCGGGCGCATGCGCAGTATGAGGAATATGCCGGTGTGGAGCTACTGCACGTGCCCTGAAAGTCACGAGATTTCCAATCATTTTCTTTCGTCACTTTCATCGTATGCACAGTAGCTCCACTCCTGGAAGGAGGCGTGAGTATCAAGTTAGGGGCATTTGCGTGTGGGGCAGGTAGCTGGAGGATTTTTTCCCCTTACGGGTTGAATTCTCTTTTAAGTTTACTAGAAAAATCATGTAAACATTAAATAAAGCCAATAGGCTGGTTTTACTTCCAATAAGGATTAATTATATCCAAGTTGGGCTCAAGTACAAGCCATTGTTTTATTATTACAGAGAAAAAGGAAACATTTTTAAAAATTTTGATTATTTGGATAAAATGTAGTCCAAGGGAGAAGACCTTTCTGTATCCATTATCTGGAAGACCCCAAGTTCCAAGCGTTCTGGGTAACAAGTTTCCATACCTGTACTATTTATTAGGGGTGATTACCATTGGTTGTAAATGGAACTAGAGTAAAAGTAACAAATTCTCATTTCCTTTAAACTCCACCACAGGAAAAATCTAAAATGAAGATATAGTGGTTTGAATTCAGTCCTGCAAAGTTGTGCTGTAAACTCTGTATACTTTGCTCAAGCATTCTGCTGCTAACATGTCTGACCTCGTTCATAAAAGATTTCTTTTTATATGCACTCTAAGTGGTTTCACTCTGGGCCATTGCACATGAATGCCTTTTCATTTATGCTTAACAAACCAGCAAACATATCAATATAACCAGTTAGTGTCTCTGGAAACTGCACTGTCTACAAAACTTTTCTCTCTTTTCATTGCCTTTGGTGCAGCATTTTTCAGTATCTTCTGTAGTCCCTGGTTTAGAGAGTAACTGAAATAACAGTAGATGGTTATTTGAGGCAGTACTTCAGATGGATTGAAACGAGCAGTGCAGAATATTTCCTCCTATTTGGACTAATGTAAGGCAATATAGCCACTTCCAACATTCCAACAAGCTTCATGATTCAGTCTTTTTTACTTGGGGGTGCCAAAAGTTTGGCATCTCCATGTGATTGCATTTACTAACCTGACACCTACCTATCAGAAGAAAACTGCACCGGTCTGGGATTCTCCCAGCGACCACCACGGAGCAATAATTTGCCTGCTTCCTTCTTTAAATTTCCTGGGACAGACCCATGTGCAATCGAACAAAATAGCCGATTGTTTCTATGGAAATGAGTGATCTATGGAAGAACCCCAGGCTGGTGCAGTTTTCTCCTGATAAGAGCACCAGTCCAAGGTTTCAGGTAAGTAAATTAAATCACATGGGGGGGCATAACTTTTGGCACCGCCCAAGTATAACAGTTTTTTCTTCTCCTTTGAGTCATCCAGCTTCAACAGGCTACTAGTGGTTCTTTTTTTACAAGCCTTTTTCCATTAAAGCATTTGCTATTGTATAACAGAATTTTCTTTTATGCCTCCAAGAATGTTTATTCCAGAAATCTGTTTGGTCATTCAGTTACCGGGACAGCTATATTATCCATTTTTTTTTTTTTTTTTTTTT
>CM044432.1:116260415-116353588 GCA_024363595.1 Xenopus borealis | reverse complement strand
GCAGAGCAGGGCACACACAGGCAGAGCAGGGCACACAAAGGGAGCATAGGGAAGGCAGAATAGAGCAGGAAACATGGAAACTTATCAGGACCACTCTAAGAGACACAGTGCTGGTGCCCCATTAGCATTTTGTATAAAGTGTGAACAATGTGGGCAGTTTCAGTCTGGGTCTCAGGTGTGAACAGTACAGGTCTTTAGGTGTGCACAATAGAGGTGTCACAGGTGTTAACAATGCAGGTGCATCACAGGTGTGAACAATACAGGAGATAAATCTGAATTTGAGGTTTAAACAATCCAGGGGCCAGTTAATCTCTGTAGCGATACCATTAAAATGTTACACATGTTAAGCAGACACAGCAGGTAGGGGCCACAGAAGGGGGGGGGTTGGAGGCTGCAAGTGCCAGTTGGACAGCCCTGCCCTAGATCATCATCCCCATACACCAGACTCTACTACATACAACTGTAGGACCTTTTATTTCTCAAATACAGGTATGGGTTCCGTTATCCAGAAAGCTCCGAATTCTCCATTTTAACCAAATAATCCAAATTTTTAAAAATGATTTCCTTTTTATCATTACTAATAAAACAGTACCTTGCATGTGAGCCAAACTAAGCTATAATTAATCATTATTGTAAGCAAACCCAGCCTATTGGGTTTATTTAATGTTGATATGATTTTCTTGTAGACTTAAGGTATGAAGATCCAAATTATGGAAAGATCCATTACCTGGAAAAACCCAGGTCCTGAGCATTCTGGATAAAATGTAAATTTCCTATACTTTTATTTAATCATCAATTATGATAGGTCAATGAGTACAGGCTAATCTGGTTAGAGAGACGATAAGAGGGATAAGCAAAGCAGAGGTAAAATATGTAACAATGTCGGGAAAGTCCTGTAATAGGATTAGCAATCATTTAATTATATCTTTTTTTTTTTTTTTTAAATTCCCTGACCCATTTCTCATAATCATCTGGGTCACACATCATATGCATTACTTTAGTTAACATAAGCCTATTTACATCAGCACCAAACATTCAGCATGCCATAATGTTTCCTCTTGTGATTAATCTGCCTGTGCTTAAATGAGAATGTACAAGGATGTTGTGCCATGATCCTAGAGGAAATAGGGTGGGGTCCCTGTCCAAATGCTGGTTTGTAAGCATTTCCTTACATAAGAATACACAGATTTATCATTTCTAACTAAGTTTTTGGGTGCATTTAATTAACACAAGCAATAAATAACACAAGCTAGTGCATACTAGTGCTAATGATACACCATGGTGCTCACTATAAGGACAGAAAGGTGGGTAGGTACCCTACTTTATTCCAGTTACCCAGAAATGATGACAGAACGTGTTGTGGATCACCATATGATCAGGGTCCTGATTCAAAGGTACAGGTATGGCTCCTTTATCCGGAAACCTGTTATCCAGAAAGCTCTGAATTACTAGAAGGCCGTCTATCAAAGACTCAATTTTATCCAAATAATACATTTTTAAAAACATTTTCTCTGTAATAATATAACAGTACCTTGTACTTGATTCAAGCTAAGATATAATTAATCCTTATTGAAAGCAATGAGTCCTATTGGGTTTAATTAATGTTTGAAATTATATCTAATCAGACTTAAAGGAGAAGTCAACCTATCAGGGGGTATGCCCCCAGCTCTACTGCGCATGCGGCCGAAAGTCACAAAGTTTCAATCTGAAAATTTGGCGCATGCGCAGAAGAGCGGAATTGTCAAATGCTCCTGCTGCGCATGCGCTGCCAATCGACGAAGAATCCAGAAAGAAGATGGCTGGGGAGAAGATGGAGCCTGCAACTTCCATGCTCAGGATCTGCTCTGAGGTGATAAGGAGCACCTTAGGGGCATTATGCCCGGGGGGGGATAGAGTAGGCTGGGGAGGGGGGCATGGTGTTTAGCGCCTGATAGGTTGACTTCTCCTTTAAGGTATTGAGATCCACATTTCAGAAAGATCCCTTATCCAGAAACCCCAGAGCCTTCTAGTTAACAGGTCCCATACATGGTCTTACTACTCAGCCTGATATAGTTTTGTTAATAGCTGGGACTGCGAATAAGTCATCTACATCCTAGTTGGATGGGATCAGCCTGGGTTTTTTTTCTGACGATTCTGTCCCATATGGGGACCTTTTTCCTTGAGGATAAGATACTATATCATGTGGCTCACAACCACACAACCACAGAGTATGCTGATCTTCCATCTGCATATAGGTCAGCAGGTCAGCACTCTCAGGTCTTAAAATAATTGAAAAACATTTATTTAGGAACTACGGACTGACGTTTCGGTTTTGAGAAAGGCCCCAGAGGGGCCGAAACGTCAGTCCGTGCACCCAGGCAAACGAATCTGCTTTTTCGTGAGTGCTGACTTCGCTTGGATGGTTATATATATATATATATATATATATAACACACAAGAACACACGAACAAGTTGTGCTCACCACTAATTTTTAAAACCATTAAGCGGGGGTGCAATGAGGCTGTGACCACAAAATACATAGACAAAGACAAGAGGTCCTCTGCACTCCACCCATTATCAATATATTTAAGACATTGAGACATTTTGTGCATACAGCTACTAAAAAATGCCTTACCCTTTAAACAACAGGGATTGTTTGTCCATATATTGCAATATATTTAAGCTGGCCAACTACGTATATATGGACAAACAATCCTTGTTGTTTAAAGGGCAAGGCATTTCTTAGTAGCTGTATGCACAGAATGTCTCAATGTCTTAAATATATTGATAATGGGTTGAGTGCAGAGGACCTCTTGTCTTTGTCTATATATATATATATATATATATATATATATATATATATATATATATATATATATATATATATATATATATATACATACATATAAACAAAACAACAGAGTCTATAACATTGCAAATCCATTTGGTCGCTCTGGACCAGGTGCTATTGCAGTGGCTCACATTCACAATTTCATATTTGTAAGCAGTGCACACTGGTTTGTAAGAATCACGTGTTCTCAAAAATATGTAAAATATATATTGTTGTTTTGGTCCTGGTCTTAAGATTGTTATCAAAATCTTGATAAAATCTTAGACCAGGACTGAAAATCTGTTTTTAATTTTTTTTTCTATATATACATATGCTACTGGATACATTGTAAACAGGAGATCCTAACTATGGCATGATAAACTGAGGAAAGGGATGCACTGATAAATATTGGCATCCTGTTGAAATCCCCAGTTGGACAATAAATTTCCTTCATGTATTTGGTAGGCACATCCGTAGTATGTTGCATCTATCTTTCAATGTTTGTTGCAAGATCATGTGATGATCGCTGCCACTCTGGTTATATATATATATATATATATATATATATATAAATACTGTTTGTTACCGCACTCCACTGGTCAGCACAAAACTTATTTATTTATATATATATATATTCTTCCACTTTATTTGACCTATTGGACCTTGTTGGAATATCTTCTTGGAGTGATGTCACACCCTTGCATGCTGGATATTGCCTCTTACAAGACTAGCACCCAGATTTGTGTTCGTACGAATGGTTGTGCGTTCCTTTCAAGGCACTATATATATATATATATATATTCCATTTACCGTTACATTGGGAAATCTTTTAATCCCCGGATGAGCCTAAAGCTGGCCATAGACGCAACGACTTGGTCGTACGAACTGAGGATTCGTACGACTATCGTACGACTTTCGGATCGTGTGTGGAGTGCTCCGACATTTGTCGTGCCATGCCGATCGGTCGTTTGGTCGATCGGCCAGGTTAGAAAATTTTTGTCGGCTGGCGATAATATCTTTGCGTCTATTGCAGATCGTACGATTTTCAGTGGGAGACCGTCACTAGGTTTTTAATCGTACAACTTTCGTAGGATCCTTGTCAGGGGCAGAACGTCAGCTGTCTGTGCTTTTTACTACTTTAGTTGATCTGAAGGTTAGTGACAGGTCGGGAGCAGGTCGGGAGATGCAAAGATCCGATCGTGGAATCATCTTACGATCGGATCTTTGCGTCTATGGCCAGCTTTAGAGATCATTGCAGCTCTTAAGATTTATGGCCCAGGTGTTTTTATTTGCTGCAATATATCTATCTATACAAATCCCCAGGTTGTAGCTGTCAGACCAGTAATAAGAGATAAGATTGCAAGCCTGATCATTAAAAAATAAGGATATTATAATATCCTTATAATAGATCGCAAAGTAGTTCCATGACCATATAAAGGCATGAGGCCAAAGGTCATGGAATACCAAGGTAACTTCTACTCATATTTTATAACAGGGGGTTCATTATTTATTACAATACATGAGTTTCAATGTGTGTGAAAAAATTATATCACTAAGCGCTGATTATAACTGATGGCATCACTAAGCATCATTTATAAGGATATCATTTACAGTATAGTCTGGGAGCTTGTGTATAATATACTGTAGATATAAACTACACATGTCTATACTCAAATAACTTCACTAAGCATTAGGTACAGTGCTATACAAACTGTGGAAGAAAAAATACGTTTTTAACATGTTGTAAGCTTTTATTGTTCATTGTGGTTTAATGTTCTGTGACCATTCTATACAAAGGAAATACATAGATAGAAAATACATAAAAACACACATATATAAATAACATTGATATGGTCCCTGCTTTTATTTTACTCCTATGTGCTCATACTATTTACAACAAGGTTTGTCTACTTTCTGACATGCAGTAATTTCAGTTTGGGCAACATATTTCTGTCCTTTAGCAGAGTTGAGGAATTGCATGGCAGAATCTTTAGCCTAGAGTCCTGCACTGGTCCATTTGGACAGAGGAGGCAAATCAGCCAGGTTAGGGGGGAAAATACTTTTTTTTAAGTACGGGGATCACAAGCATGCAATCGACATTAGTAACATTGACATCTGTAAAGAGGACATGTATGCTGTTAAGTTCATGCAATGCAGAATGCAGGTTTACACAGGCACAACATACTTTGATAAAAAGTCCTGCTTGGAATGAGCAGTGTAATGGTTAAGCTGAGCTGCACCATCAATGCTATCTCTTCATTGGCTGTTAGACTGAAGGGTGTGTTTAGTTATCTGAGCTGAGAAGAACTGAGCATTCTCAGCTCTCACTGCCAAAGTAAATTCGTGAGGGAGGTGGCAGAGTGAGTTAGAAGAGGAGAAGGAAGTATAAGTTATTACGGGGATGTTGCATCCTTACTGTTAACTTTTTAACAACCAGAGATTTCAAAGTGGCTGTTCACTGATTAAAATTTTTTGGGGGGTCCTTTGAGTTGCTGAGATTATGCTGAATAGTGTATTGTCGTGTTTATCTAAATGGCCTGCGGGTGTCACTGTGCATAAACAGGACTTTCTGTACAGCTTGAAAGTGAAAGTAAGAGTTACTGCTGTTATGTAATGGCTGCATGAAATTACTAATAAAGCACTGTTATACCCTGCCAACATGTATCTAGTAATGTATCAAATTATAACAGCTCAAAGATTCAAAACCTAATATTCAAGGTTTATATAAGTAGGAAATGTATTTATTATTTTTAAACAAAATGAGAAACAAACTGGACAATTATTTTCCATGCTGGAATGAATACTTCCAGCTCAGCAAATCATTTTTTTTACAAAGTGGTAACATTAGATACTGCTGTAGCAGTGGTGTAACTATTGTGCACTGCACCCCCCTCCCCCCACACACACACACACACACACATACACACAAAATATTCAGAGGAGCCTGGTGCATAATGGTAAGTCAACCCCCAAAATATAGAATTTAGAAAGGAAAAAAAATAGAAGCAACTGTTTGGAAAGTGAAGTCCTTCCAGATCTGTGTAATGATGAGGCTGAATAAGTAACTGCCAGCTTTGGTTTTGTTTCCCACTGAAACGCTGCTGCTCAGAGCTGATACTGGCAGTGCGCCAGGCTAATAACCAATGTGTCAAGCAGTTTGCAAATCTCAAAAGGGGAGATTCAATCATCTTGAAATATCGTTTTCAGTTTTGTTTTTTTTTTCCTAATTGATGATAATTGAATTTGACTTTCATTTTCATGAGCCAAGCCAGTTTGTGAGTACTAGGTCAGAATCTCTGCGGCACACGTCACACACACACATCTCTGGAAAACCAACAAGAAAAAGCATTCAGAGCCTTTTTGAAAAGTCTACTTCTCACCACAAATAGCTGTTTTTGTTAGAATTATCACCTCAGTATTTTTTACAGAGCTTTACGTCTCTGCATACATATGGTTCTGCAAATGTGATACAGTAACAGGAAGCTACACACTGAGCTGCACCAGCAATCATGTGTTTGTGTTGTGCTTTTTGTCCAGCATCAGTCAGGTTTTTATTACATTGTTGTCCCTCTAAAGTATTACTTTGGTTTTTGGACTCTTTTAATGTTACCTTTATGTTCAACCCTCTGAGATAATGAAAACAATTAAGGCCTTTCTTTTCTAGTTAAAATGATGAAATCAGCATGGTATTCCCTTGGGGAAATCTGTGCCATTAAGTAATCCGCATTAATGAACTACAGATCCCATTATTACTGTAAATCATCTACATTAGCCTAATTGATCTTTAGTATCTTATTCTTATTTGTTATCTAAGAATAGTTAATACATTTAATGAGACATCTTCACTTAGGTCGACAAAAAAAGAAATCAAGACCAGCTGAACTATAAACCTTATGAAATCTTTGGTTAAAAAATTAGAAGCTCACGGGGGATGAGATAGGACTGAGATGGCCAGTAGCAATGCGAGTTGAGGTGGAATTGGCAGGATATGGGATAATAAAGGTAAAGAATGAGATTACTAAACTTGGAAGATATGAATTGGGACTCATAGCTGGAGACTTAGTAGGAAAGGACTGGATACAATTGCAGAATGATGGGTACCATGCAGAAAGATGGAGGCTTTAAAGATCATAGGAAGCCATTTGAAGGTTAACAAGAGGATTTAATACCTATGTGGACTTCAGCATGCCCACACCATTATATGTGGTAACATGATCCAGATACTCAGGCGAGTACTCATAAACGTGGGGAAATTACTAGCACATATGGCCTCTTTCTGATGGCTCCCCCAATTACAATCTGGCTGAAAATTATCCATATCTCTATAAGAAAGGTTTGAATATCCTGTTGGGTGAGGACCGCATCAGCATGTTATTTTACTCTTCTGCTGATGGGCCTGCAGATGCATCTATTAGAATTGAATCCATGGCCCAGGGGCCAAACAATCATATAAGCCCAATATGGCCCAGAAAGCAGATGGTCATATCAGGCGGAAACTGTATCAACTGTATAACTGTATAACTGTGCATTATTTTGTGAGACCTTAAGTACCCTCTACAAAAAAAAGTAATTTCCTAATATACAGGTATGAGACCTGTTATCCAGAATGCTCAGGACCTGGGGGCATGTTTACTAAGAGTGGAGATAAATATCTGGAGAGATTTCTGGAGATGTTGCCCATAGCAACCAATCAGAAATTAGATTTAAACAGCCACCTATAAGTTAGCAAAGATCTGATTGGTTGCCATGGGCAACATCTCCAGAAATTTCTCAAGATATTTATCTCCAATCTTAGTAAACATGCCCCCTGGTGTTTTCCGGATAACAGATCTTTCCACAGTTTGGATCTTCCTACCTTAAGTCTACTAGAAAAATAATGTAAACATTAAATAAACCCAATAGGTTGGTTCTGCTTCCAATACGGATTAATTATCTTAGTTTGGATCAAGTACAAGGCACTGTTTTATTATTACAGAGAAAAAGGAAATTTTTAAAAATGGTTTATTTTGATAAAATGGAGTCTATGGGAAACAGCTTTTCTGTAACTCGGGGCTTTCTGGATAATGGGTTTCCGGATAACGGATCCAATGCTTGTACCTTGTAATATAATAGCTTTAAAGCAGTATCTGGCTGTTTACATTCTGTACATTTCTACCCCTGACTCCCGAAACAGCACTGCAAGCCTTCTTATTAAACTTGGTTAAAAGACCAGCAGGAAGACAGACTCCTGTTACATAGTTTTAAGAATCAGATCCAGAGATCAGAAATGGATATACAAATTCTGCTTTCAGTTATATTTACCAGTAACATTTTTTTTTTATTAAGATACATTGGAAAATAGCTTAGATTTTCTCTTGTTGTGCAATAAATCAGTTTTTGGGTGTAGGGCCACTTTAGCTATTTTTTATTCCAATACAACTGTAGGAACAGAGTACAACTTATGTGATCTTTCTGTTTACAGATAAGCAACAGTTTCCAGAGCAATGACTGCCCTATCGTTCTGATCTCAGTTGTGACAGCAGAGCAGAAGACGTCAATAAATATTTACAGTCTGGGGAGGCCATTTCTGCTCTGCATGTCTGCGTATTTCCATCTCAGTTCCTGTTTTTTTGACATATACTCATATGCAGGCCATCTAGCATGTAATCTGCACCTCAAACACTTCTCCTCGTAGTAGTCTCTGCTCTGGGTGAGCTTTACTGGGGGGCATAAACATTGTATTAAAGTCATCTATCTTTTGTAAGAGGAGTGTACAGGTTATCTTCTTATGACTTATGTCATCAGTTGCCTGACAGATAAGCAGCCATTCCAGAAGCCATTGTCATGTTCTGACATCAGAATGCATCACTCATGTCTATTTCCAGCTAAAGGGATGAGAACCATAGTTTGTAATAGTTATTTATGCCCTTTCAATTCCTGTTTTTGTCACTAAGAAAAATCCAGGCCAAAAGCCATCACCCTCCCAATCTACAAAGTGATAATGCTTTTCCTGGAAAGGATCATATAAAGTGGGGGTTCTCTACCCTGCACAAATAGTTACTCTAGCAGCGTTCTCTGAAGAATTCTTGAAAAAGACGATTTTTCAGATTACTCAAAGGTAAGTCATATTTAAATGTTTCTACATCCTTGTTATATAGGGTAACCATATAATTCCTGATATAGATATATTTATTTATATTTCAAATAATTTCCATTTGTCTACCCTGGGAAAAACGTTTATTTCAGGACTGTCCAACCGGATGCTCATTGTTATGACTCTTCAGGGAATATTTATCGTTTCTAACCTGCTCATGGGGTTTCCTGATTTCTATGCATGACATCTTAATTTTAATATTATTCCCACAAACATATTACCTATCACATGACTGACCCACACAGAAAATGTCCCAGTACACATAATACTAATTATTTTATTGTTATCCATTATTTATATAAAACTGGTATATTCCACAGTGCTTTACAAACATCATATAAGTCCCTGCCACAGAAGATCTTCTAGTCAGTCTAAAGTCCCTATGACATTCACATAGGCTATGGTCAAGTTCAGCCAAAGAAGACAATTAACCTGCCTATGTGTTTTTCAACATTTCAGTCTGTAGTTAGGAACTTTGCCCAATCATTGATGTAAATCTGTTTTAATACAATTTTTCTACTACACAATGTTCTATATAAACCACTATTTAACATGAATATCTCCCCCTGCCGCTATAGGGAACAGGTGCCATGCTATGTATAGACTAATACAACAGTATTGTTGTACAACAGCATTACACAGGCAATAACATACCTACCATTGTAAAATGAAATTTATTAGAAGTCACAGATGAGATTCTAACCATAGTTATTCTTATAGGCCAGGTTGTTCTACCTGGGTCATATAAGGAGGGTGTCTCATGTTTTAATATACTACTTACAATCTTTCATACAATAACATACAATATGACACAAGGTCACCCATTCCGATTAGAAAAAAGGAGGTTCCATCTAAATATTCGATTGGGTTTCTTGCAGTGAGAGCTGTGAAGATGTGGAATTCTCTCCTTGAATCAGTTGTACAGGCTGATACATTAGATAGCTTTAAGAAGGGGTTGGATGGCTTTTTAGCAAGTGAGGGAATACAGGGTTATGGAAGATAGCTCATAGAACAAGTTGATCCAGGGACTAGTCTGATTGCCATTTTGGAGCCAGGAAGGAATTTTCTCCCCTCTGAGGCAGATTGGGTTTTTTTGCCTTCCTCTGGGTCAACTAGCAGTAGACAGGCTATGTATAGACTTTAAAGGTGATGGATGTGTATCTTTTTTCAACCTAATTTCTATGTTAGTATGTAAAAAAGACATGACATAAGTGACATCACTGATTAATACTAGTTACTAGTACAAAATATTGTTTATAAGTTTATGTATAGGTTATTTATGGCTCTATGTATAAAATAATCATATATACTGTAAGCATACAGTACACAGACGTTCCAAACCTTTTTTTATGAGAGAATGTGTAGATACCATATAATAAGCTAAAGTGGGGTTTTTTGTATTCGTGTTTATAGGATTCAATGGGGTGTTAACTGTGTAAGAACTTTTGGAAAGATTGCCAGATATCTTACTGAATGCAATAGGCTTTGTTAATATGTTGGAAAATGTTCCTGTTTCTCTGTGTTGCATTTTGCTAAAACTGACAGTTTTGTTTTTATTCTTGCAAGGTTCCATTTTTTTAATTAAACAAACATAAATCTTGCATTCCTTCTTAATACCAACAAGTGCTGCAACTTTATACCAGCTAATACATCTAATATATATATATATATAGATATATATAGATATATATAGATATATATATATATAATAACAAAGGATGAGCTGTAAGCATTAAAGTATTAAAGTGACAGGTGACATGTCTTCCCCTCCATTTACATTTTAGCAGTATAGGATATAACACTGCAGTGTTGTGAGTTAGAAAACATTGCTTCCGTTTGATGATCACATCATGCAGACATTCCATCTACAAGGAAACACATTTTGATGACAACTTTTGCATGGCTGACGGATAACACATAGATTAATAGCTCTATGAATTGAATTTACTTTGCCTTTTGCTGCCACTTTATAAATAAATGACAATGATCATGACACAAATTAAAATGTAGTATAGATAGTTTATAAGCTAGACTGTAATATGAAATAGCACTACTTGTTACTTTACACGCAGTTCATTTATAAATGGAACTCATTAACATTTGCACTAATGCGCTATCAATGTAATAAAAATATTACGACACCTTCAAGCACTTCTTAAGAGTGCACAATTATAATTCCAGTTTTATAAAGTTTTTTTCCCAGACATTCAGGTGCCATCTGTTTGCTGTAAAGTTAAAACTGTCAGGAGTACCAACACCTTACTTGCCATTACTTACTTTCCTGTAGAAAACAGCTTGTTCAGGCATTAAAGTGGACCCGTCACCCCAAAAAAATATTCAAAATCATATTTTATCACATTAGTCAAGCAAAATGAACTTTATTTACAATATATAAATTATTTGAATCTTGTTTTCTTCAGTCTGGGAATTCATAATTATAGCAAGCAGGCAGGAGCCATTTTGTGGACACTGTTATTAAGGCAAGCCTTGTGCCATCTCAGAATCTTGTTTGTGCACCAGAATGGGGGACCCGATGTCTATCCCCATGTCCTGGCTACACAATTAAATGGTTAAGAGAACTGGGGGAATGTGTGGAGAGCAGTGGCACCTAGGAAGTGCTGAATGGAAAGTGAAAGTAATTATCTGCCCCGCCTCTATGCCTAAGGCATAGAGGAGTGGCAGACAATATTTGATTGACAGATGAGATTTTTAAATGAGCTTAAAACAGCTATGAATGCTTTGCTAAAAATTTTAAATTGGATTTCATGTTTAATTTGAAAAGGACTTTTATTATACAGATTTTTGTGTCGGGGTGACGGGTCCACTTTGCTACAAACAAGTGAAATTAAATTTTTGTTTTGAACGTCGATTTGCTGTGTATGTAATAAGTTGAAGTTAGAATTCGCTTTCTTTATCAGCCATAAAATATATGCGTTAATGTACATTAAGTAGTTTTTGCAATTAACAGGTATTGAATGTGCAACCAGGAAATAATTACCGACAGTACTGGGAAACATATACAAGGGCAGCAAGGAATCATACAAAGGAGCCCAATATCTTCAAATTACAAATTGCTCTTTAGTGTCAGTGGCAACATTCCCTATATTGTTTTGTGTATTCCCTCTGTAGAACACTTTAATGTCAAATCTTTTGAATAACAGCTTTAATAAACCAAATATATATGCATCCTGGATATATATATATATATATCTCCTCTCTATGTATATCGTTAAAATGCTAGTCTTTATTTTATGCTTAGGCAGAGGTTTTTTTTCTTCTCAGCATCATCTTATTGTTCTCATTTATTATTGCAACATGCTGTTTGTCTTGTCAGTGTAAACTCAATATAAAGCATTGAAGGGTATATGAGGCACTAATATATCTTTTCAGTATGAAAAAGTAGTATGACTCAAAATCAATATCGTTCTGGGAATTAAGATAGCTCAGATATCAACTGAACCAAATTCATTTTTGAAAATTGATAACAGCAGGAAGGTTGTATGTTTACCCTTCTTGCTGATACAAAAAGCCATATAAGGTTAACAAAATATTATGTAGCTATGTTTCAGTGCAAGAGATAGCATTGTACTGAGAATGTAGTTGCTGCTAAATGATGTGCTTTCTTTTTACAGTTTCATTGAATTTATCATAACAAAAATGTAATGTAAGAAATAAAAATGATATACATATTCAAGGTTCGGCTGCTTTCTAAAATAACTGCAGGTCTGCCTATAAAGGTAGGCAGGTAAGGCTGCTGCAATACATGTATACTCAGGGGAGATCCTAGTCATTTTGCTGTCTCAGGCGACCTTCCTTTTGCCGCCCCCTCCCCACGGCACTCACCTCTTCAGAACCAGATGGGGTCGGGGGCAGTCCACGTTTTGTTGGAGGGGTCTGGGGCGGTCAATGTCGCTAGTGCATAGAAAAACAGTAGTCCGTGGAAACAAATCAAATGCTTGATTTTACTGTTCAACCAGCAGCTGTTAGGAAAAAGCCAGACACTGATTGGTTGCTATGGTTTACTACCCAGGTGCAAACGTACCCACTGTTTCTAAGTCGGCCCTAAAGCTGTATACAGATACAGATTCTGTCCTTTCATGCAATTTTCAAAATATGGGTGTACGGTAAATTATCGCAACAGCTATTCTGTGTCACGATCAACGCCCGGAGCTCTTCCTCCTCTGCTGGTGTCGCTCCCAAAATGCTGGCGCCCATGGCCGCCACGTGGGTAGCGGCGCCGGCGCGATGACTTCACAGCGCCGCAGCAGGCGAGTCACAGCGGGACTTCTAGCGCCAAATTTAAATACAAAAGAACTACAGGAACCCAGGTTCAATGCCCGAGTATAGGATTTGTTGTATACATTCCTGGGTGTTCTATAATTCTTTTATTATTGATTCCTGGACTTTGACCCTTGCCTGAACTTGACCTTGCTACTTGCTGCCTGCCTTTTAACCATTTGCCTGGACTAGAACTTGAATATTGCCTTAACCCTGCCTGTACCTTATATCTGGACTTTAACCCTTTGCTTCCTCCTTGGTCCTGACAAACTCCCACTGGGAGCTGATTGCCCCCCCCCCCCCGATACTGCTGGTATTGCAGCAATTTTCCCTGAATTGGCAGGACTGAAATTTTTTCGGTTATCTATTCATGTATGGTAAATCTCAGTCCCTTCACTTCTTTATTTTTGCAAGATTTTTGCATCCCAGATCTTTCTTTTGATCCTCTCCATTTTTGCATGCAAATAAAATGCAGTGATAAAAGAAAATATAGTTAAATATGTCGAAGATAAATGTTGAGAAACAAATAGCTGGGCGAGAAATAAAGAAGAGAAAAGTCACATGCAGAATTTTCATTTTGGGGTCCCTACAGGTCACATACAAAGGTAAATCTATACATACTGGGCATCAAAATGGAAACTGCAAAATGGTTTCGTTTTAAAGTGGGTGAAACCCATACCTATTGGTGTGTGAGGCATATTATAACAATTGGTGTGGCTTATGGTTGTGGGAAGGGCTTGTTTTAGTATTCTGTGCTATGCTCACCTCACACATAGCATCCCTCTGCTATTTGCATTCCAATTCAAGCACTGGTAAATCTCATTATAAGGAGAGAACATTAATTACAAAAGATGTTCCTGACTGGTTCCCAACAGGCATCTTTACTTGCATAGCCGGACTGACAACTGATCTTTTATACATATAATAATATTTTTGAGACAGCAATTATCATGTTAATAATTCATTGTTCTGTATACTATTTATATATAATCTCTTCATTGCCTTTACTGTACAAATACACCAAGCACACACATATATAATGATGGCAATGAAATACAAGAAAGAAAATCTCCATTGTGTTAGTGAACAATATAGAAGTGAACGAAAAGACATTCGCTGATTCATTTAAATTTATTCATGGCTCATTGTATTCCTCCCAAAGCAGTTTTTATATGGAAACCAAATATGTGCATCTGCTCTTGCATAAGGCAGACTTCCTAAATATTCACACCACTTTCCCTATTAATCATTGAGTTCCTGTTCTGCAATGCAGAATGATTATGTAATCAATATTTCCCAAAGCATTTCATCTGTAAGAACAATGTCAATAAAGCATATTTTCTGGCTGGGTCTAAGAAGACAAATGGTAATATCAATTCAGATATTACAACAATTTAAAGGAAAACTATACCCCCCGAACAATGTAGGTCTCTATAAACAGATACTGCATAAAACAACTCATATGTAAAACCCTGCTTCATGTAAATAAACCATTTTCATAATAATACACTTTTTAGTAGCATGTGCCATTGGGTAATCATAAATAGAAAATTGCCATTTTAAAAAATAAGGGCCGCCTCCTGGGATCCTAGGATCCAACGGTGCACACAAACATACCAAACAAACTATAAAGTTAGGTTACATGAGCCAATTAACAGACAGAGTTGCTTCAACACTTCTTCCTGTTACAGTTAGAGTTGAAATATTTCTGGTCAGGTGATCTCTGAGGCAGCACACAGACCATCATGAAATGGTGGTTCAAGGCAAGAGCTGTAAAAGGGTAATATTTACTTAAATATATATTCCAGTTTGGTAAGATTATTTAATATGTCACTTGATTTGATATAAACTATCTGTTGCTCAAAAATTCATTTTCGGGGTATAGTTTTCCTTTAAACCTTCAGACATCAGTGAATTAAGAAATTCTAACATCATTGGCTATTTTTGGATTAAATAAGGCATGTTGTATTGAGAGCAGATCAAGACAGATACACTGAGTATCTTTAGTCTTTTTAGTTCTTAGACCAAGGTTGAACCACTGACTTCTGAGTAGCTGATTGATTTGACTACATTAGCCAGGTCTGGACTGGTAATGTGTGAAATCTGGTAAATGCCAGAGGAACTGACTTAAGATGCCACAAACGGTAATTTTTTATTGGGGGAGCTGTCTGGGCCTTGGTATGCCACAGTCTTATTTAAAATCCCAGTCCAGATGTGTGAAACCAGCTGGTATTGTCCAATACAGACAACCAATTTAAAAAGTGTGCTATTTCATATTATGGGAACGGGATCACCTGTCCATTTTCAGAATTATCCTGCAACTGCTTTGAAATATATAGAAATGCATTTGTAATGGTATCTGTGATAAGTTATTGATTAGCAGTGGTGACATATAAGATCTAGCAGCATTGACAGCTGACAAATCTGTTTGAATCTCAGTGCTCTCAACTCCAGTTCATAATTAGTCAGATTGCTCCCACATGACTTTTCCTTTATAAATGAGATTTGCCAAGTGTTTACTTTAAGTTCCAGATTTTTTTTTTTTACTTTTCTCTATAAAGGGGAACAAATACAGTATGTAATATTTTTAGCTTCAGTATAGCTCTGTTTAGCTGCTCACCTGCCTGCAGACTTTTGATTGTGAGTAAAAAGTTTTTGTGAATTGGAACCTATGCAGTTGCATAACTTACTCACTAGCAGGCCCTGGTACAGGATGAGCACCCAGGCCCCCCTGTTGAGTCCTCCCCCCCCCCATGAATTGTGGGCTGGAGTGCTGCTGGTGTGTGTGCTGTAAAAACTCCCCCTGCCCAGCTGTCCGATATATCCTTTATCGTAGCTCCAAGGGGGTGCGGGCCTGCCCCTGGTAGTTACACCACTGAACCCATGACTTAAATTTTTTGCCTTGGGCAAGTTTCATCGAAAGGAAAATTATACCCTCAAAATTAATACTTAAGCAACAGATAGTTTGCATCACATTAAGTGGCATATTAAAGTGATATTGACATGTTCCTATAAAAATAGGAACGTGTTGGGACTGCATGCTAAATATAAGCAGCTGAAAGCCTCCCAAAGCCGCCCCCAGCCCAGTGAACCTTATTCATGGCCACCCTCTGACGCCATTAAATCATCTTGCTGTGTTGTATCAGTTACGCTGGGCTGGGGGCAGTGCGATCACTCCATTAGCTATATGGAAAAAGACTCCAGCCTATGGAGGGATCACATCGCCCCCAGCCCAACATAACTGAAACAACTCAGCAAGATGATTTAATGGTGTCAGAGGGTCGCCATGAATAAGGTTCACTGGGCTGGGGAGGCTTTCAGCTGCTTATATTTAAAGGGATCCTGTCATGGGATTTTTTTTTTTTTTTAATGCATCAGTTAATAGTGCAGTTCCAGAATAATTCTGCACTGAAATTCATTTCTCAAAAGAGCAAACAGATTTTTTAATATTTCATTTTGAAATCTGACATGGGGCTAGATATTTTTTCAATTTAACAGCTGCCCCTGGTCATGTCACTTGTGCTCTGATAAACTTCAATCACTCTTTACTGTTGTACTGCAAGTTGGAGTGATATCACCCCTCCCTTTTCCCCACCCAGCAGCCTAACAAAAGAACAATAAGGCTAAGGCCAGACGGGGAGATTCGGGGGCATTTTATCGCCTGGCGACTTCTCGCCGCGACTTGTAGCCCCCGAACCTCCCCGAACAGCCACTTACCTAAGCGCACCGGCGTTGCTTGAAAACGCCGGCGCGTATCCACACGGAGCGGCGCGCTTTTTAAAATTGCTCCAAATTGCCAGGCCGTCTGGCCTAGCCCTAAGAAGGTAACCAGATAACAGCTCCCTAACACAAGATAACAGCTGCCTGATAGATCTAAGAACAGCACTCAATAGTAAAAACCCATGTCCCACTGTGTACTATTCAGTTACATTGAGAAGGAAAAACAACAGCCTGCCAGAAAGCAGTTCTCTCCTGAAGTGCTGGCACAAGTCACATGACCAGGGGCAGCTGGGAAACTGACAAAATGGCTAGCCCCATGTCAGATTTCAAAACTGAATATTAAAAAATCTGTTTGCTCTTTTGAGAAATGGATTTCAGTGCTGAAGTCTACTGGAGCAGCGCCATTAACTGATGCATTTAAAAAAAAAAAAAAAACACCTTTTCCCCGTGACAGTTTCCCTTTAGGGCTAGGGCAGACGGGGAGATTCGGGGGCATTTTGTCGCCTGGCGACTTGTAGCCGCGACTTGTAGCCCCCGAACCTCCCCGAATAGCCAGGTCCTGAGGCGCACCGGCGTTACTTGAAAACGCCGGCGCCTATTCACACGCAGCGGCGCGATTTTTGAAATCGCTCCAAATTGCCTCGCCACTAAAAAAGTATATTATTATTATGAAATGTCTTATTTACATGAAGCAGGGTTTTACATATGAGTTGATTTATGCAATATATTTTATAGAGACCTACATTTCTCAAAAGAGCAAACAGATTTTGTTTTGTATTTCATTTTGAAATCTGACTTAGGGCTAGACATATTGTCAATTTCCAAGGTGCCCCAGTCATGTGACTTGTGCACTGATCAATGTCACTCTTTACTGCTGTACTGCAAGTTGGAGTGATATCACCCCTAGCAGCCTAACAACAGAACAATGAGAAGGTAACCCCATAGCAGCTCCCTAACACAAGATAACAGCTCCCTGGTAGATCTAAGAACAGCACTCAATAGTAAAATCCAGGTCCCACTGCGACACAGTCAGTTACATTGAGTAGAAGAAACAACAGCCTGCCAGAAAGCAGTTCCCTCCTAAAGTGCTGGCTCTTTCTGAAAGCACATCACCAGGCACAATGACCTGAGATGGCTGTCTTCACACCAATATTACAACTAAAAAAATACACTTCTTGGTTCAGGAATTAAATTATTTGCAGTGTAAACGTAATTTAGAAATAAAAAATGCATCATAAAAATCATGACAGAGCCCCTTTAAAATGAATGCCCATTTTATATTTTCAAAGATCTAATTAAAGTTTGGAATTGGGAAAAAAGATAGATATACAGTATATATATTATATATATTTAAAAAGCCACTGCATGGTAAATGGTAATGTAAAGATCTCTACTACTAGTTATCTTCCATATGCTCAAAGCTGATTCATACAGACTGGAGATACAATCTGCACTAAAAAAACAATCTTTTTTGCTGGCATAGTGTCGTCTGTTTGTTTGTATGTTGAGCTTGTTTATTATACAAAATAGGTTCCAGGCACAGTATACTAATAAAATAATTATTCTACATATTATCTTTCATTTGAGAATTCCTATTATGCCTCCACTATTGTGAAATAGTCCTTCACTAAAACACCATTTAAGGCCTTTTTCCATTTCAGAAGCCCTTATTTCCTTGCACTCCATCTGTTCTACCTTAATCCCTTACCTCCTTCTTGGTTCAAAGAAAAAAAGTCTAATGGGTAAAATGACACATGTTAGAATATAGACAAACACTCACCACCACTTCCTCTGCAGGGGTAGTTTTTCCTCAACTTGAAATGAACACTTCTACTATTACCCTGGTACATATGTGTGTTTGCACAATATAGAACTGTAAATCAAACAATGGGGAATGGTGCTGGCAGGTAACCAAAAACGCATGAGTCAGGAAGCAAGTCAGGGCATTGTACATTGAATGCCATTGCATGAGGTTGTATACATATTGTTTTGTTTTACAGCCAGTATATGACTATAATGTTTTCATCCACAAATTGAGGAAAGTTCTGTTTAAAAAGAAGGATTGTGTTTGCAGATTTTTGACTGTGTTGACCATCTTTCAATTACTGTTCTCCTTTTCTCTTCTGTAACTGAAAACGAATGATTTAACACCATGTTCTTTCCCTTGAAGGAAAGATAGAGTCCATGAATTCTGCTTGTTAAATTTTAATGGCTGGGGAAAAAAATTATATCTCACATTTGCTGAGCCAAACAAGATAAAAACCTTAAAATAACATTCTGTAAATACATATAGCTTCCAACCGGACATCCTAATTTAAGGGAAAGAATGATATATACCATTTCTCCTGCTGTGGGTATGAGTGCAGTCAGATTGTGCTAAATATATTCATGTTGTCTGCAGAGGTCAAATCTTCAACGGGAAACAATATCAAAGCTTGGATTTTTGGGAACGGGAGCAAAGCAATCAGCCCTGGCATTGCTGCATAACTTTTATAAATATGTTCAGCTCAATTTCATTTTAAATTGGAAGAAGTCTGCTACATGAAGGGGGGAGGGGGCTCATCCTATTCTAGCAAACTAGCTATGCAAATAGTAGTGGTTATTGGATTGTTTTATAACCTCCTGCGTTCCTGAGGCAGTTCTCCTCGCTGCTGCATCCAAACTAAACAAATGATTTGCTCTGTAATGAGTTTACCATTTCTAAATTGTTGGATTTGTGGGTAATGCCAAACTCAATTTTGATTAGGACCTGGTAATTGCTGTCAGAATAATAGCTGTTTCAGTTTGCAGAAAGCTATTTAAAGGGGAACAGACAACATGCAATTGCATGCATAAATAAGTGATACAATATGCAAAACAGTGTCACCAAAAGTCATCTGATCAAAAAGTAAATTGCAAGCCAGGCCATCTATCAGGGTTCATTATTTCTAGGTGGTGCACAGGCGACCATGGGGCATGTTCTATATAGTGTAGGGTTCAATTGCAAAAAATATAAAATAAAGGCAACTCTGTAAATTGTGCCATATAAAACTGAAGATAGAATGGGTGCAGTTTTGCAATAAAATATAGGCACTAGTGCTTGATAGTTGCATAGTTAAATTGGGTAGACTAAAAGTCTACCAAGTTCAACCCAAATGAAACCCAGCATCCATATATGCACACACTGATCCCTCTATACACTCACATAAATTATATAGTACCCCCTCTTGTAAATTATAAGGATATTATAAGTTACCAAGGAGTTTCATGACCATATAAAAACATGAGGCCGAAGGTCATGGAACTCCAAGGTAACTTCTAATATCCTCATATTTTGCAAGAGGAGGTACTCTATTTATATATAAATAAGTTTCAGTGAGTCATGTGACAGAAATGACATCAGAACTCACCATTTATAACTGATGACATCAGAACTCACTGTTTATAAGGACATAATTTACAAGATATTCAGGGCTTTTGTATATTTTATATATACATATATATATATATATATATATATATATATATATATATATATATATATATATATATATATCTGTCTTTTTGCCTAGTTCTGTGCCTGCTCTAACTAAATAACATCTTGATACTGTAATTCAGAGCTGTTCACCTGAGACCAATGTATGTTTGACTCTTGTCCAGTTTTCACCCGTGACAGTATGTCATAACCCCACCCCATCGTCACAGGCACACTGTCACACTGTTACCCGCCCCTTGACATGATCTGCCCGCCTCCAATGTCACCAGGCCCGCCCCCTTGCCCAGTCTGCGTTGAAGGTGGCAACCCTAGGCCCAGGGGGCTGGATGCAGATAGCTAAATTATTTTTATAACATCTGCATTAATCAAGGTCCATGGTCTAAAGGGACTTATCTATATTAAATCATTTCCTACAGTTTTCCCCCCAAAACATTTGATTAATTGCAAATATTAATCCAGTCAGTTGGAAAGAGTAAAGTAGCACTGCTCTAAATGATTGGCTTCAGTATGATGCTGACTGCAAGTTAGATACCCATATTTGGGGGCCAGAATATATAAATTATTTGATGCCATACTACTCAGCCCATGGTCAGATAAAAATCCACTAGAAGGCCACATTTGGTTCCAGTTAACAGGCTCTTAGTAATTGAAAAATCCTGGAATGGGAGAGAGGAATCGGCTCATGAGTCTCACCAGCACTTAAAGGATACCTGACATTTCAAAGGAAAACTGTTTCAGAAACTTGTGGCCCTGGGCCCCTTGCTCTCATTATGTTATATGTTGACCTGGTTGGTTACCAAAACATGACGTTTAATGAATATCAAGTGTTTTTTTCTTATTTCTAATTAACTTGATGTGTTTGTTTGGCAGAACCATTGCTCATATGTTGGAGGTTTAAAAATCACACAGGAACAAATTTGAAAAAATAATTATGAGTGTGATGATAATGATACTGGGTATATTTAGAGCACCCAGCAAAAGAAGAGCATTGATCTGATTCAGTTTGGCACTGAGGAAATTACAACCACAAGATTAAGTCAACATAGATTAATTCAAATGCTTGTCATAGAGAAGCATTTTACAGATGTCATGGCTTCTTATTTATTTATTGAATCTCATGTCATTAGCTTTACCTTGTGCACTAGCTTACTTTCTTTAGATTTAGTTTAAATATACAATATTTAGATAGAAATTAAGATTTTCAGAAATGTTATGCTTTCAGTGGTAGTCAAAGAAGCATTTTATAGAATAAAATCGTTTTCATCTGTGCTGGATCACACTCAAACAGGTTGAGACTTGGATAGTAAAACATGCAGGTTATGATAATATTGCAAAACGGTTGTAGTAGATAGGCTATATGTGAAGTACTGCAAAGAAATTCTGATCTGGGAGTTGTTAAACAAGACCTGTGGTTGGCTATTTGTTAGCCCTAAGGGAAATACCATCTTACAGAAGGCTGTATTTTACTGTATACTTATGTCTTTATACCTCCATGCATTGCTTTATAAATTGAAAAATAGTACAGGTATGGGACCTCTTATACAGAATGCTTGGGACCAGGGGTTTTCCAGATAATGGATCTTTCTGTAATTTGGATCCTTATACCACAAGAAAATCATGTAAACTTTAAATAAACCCAATAAGCTGGTTCTGCTTTCAATAAGGATTAATTATATATTAGTTTGGAGCATGTACAAGGTACTGTGTCATAAAAGGAAATCAATTTTTACATTTATTTGGATGAAAAAGACTCTATGGGAGACAACCTTTCCATAATTCTGAGCTTTCTGGATAATGGGTGTCTGGATAAAAGATCCCATACCTGCAACTGCTTTGAGACCACTGGAAGCAAACACCAAAAGGGATGGTGAGTAAGTAACATTGCTTATGAGCCACTGGTCAAAGAACAATAGACACCTGTTGGAACAGATGACTCCTATAACAATATAATCTCAGAATAGATGCTGGTCATTCTATTGGGATCCAAACTTTTTAAGAAAAAGTTACCTTTTTCATGCATTCTAACCTGAACTCAGTAAACCTATTGCTATACTGTACAGTACACCCTCTACTGCGTTTTACCACTACCAGTCAATAAGCTACTGCTTTCTTCTGTGTTCCTTAGTCTCTTTGTTATATTATTATTATTATTATTAATAATAACATGTATAACATATTGTATAACATATTGAGGAGCACTGTGCATCTTCTTCAAGACCTCTTCCAATATCCTGACTTATTAGGTTCTCCTTATGTTATGGATCTTTTCCTTTAATGCATTTGTTCCAGTTTTCAGGTATAATTCAGAATGCATTCCACCAACACTAGTCTGATGCAAGCCATGCAGAGCAGGGGCAACACTTGGGTTATTGTATTGATAATATTAATCTACCATTATGTATATTCTGAGCCACACTGGGCAATGTAAAAAGCAAAAGTAATTCCCTTTTACAAATAATTCATGATAATACTGTGTAATATCACTAAATGCTTCAATGCACCCTTTTGTACTGTAACTCAGATTTGAAATGGCTAAGCGGTAGTTTGAGAAAAATCATTTGCTATATAAAAGGTTTTCAAGGGAGACAATTTAAAGGCAGTTTCACTGGGAGGTGACCTGATTAGCAGACAATGGCAAACAAATATGTTCATGGAGAACAGATCTGGAACTATGCAATAATTATTTCAGAATTATTTCTAATAATAGTGCCTGAAAAACCCTAATTAGGAATGTCAATGTATGCATTATCTTTGAAAGAAAAATTCTTATTATAGATAAAAATAACAGACTGTAAAAAGAAAAACATTATTTCATTTGCATAGAGACATGTATCACTATTTATTTTATTCCCTGATTGAAAATGTATCTTACAAGCATAACTAGGACTACTGAATTTAGTGTTCCATGATTATAAATAGATGCTTTAAGTATAAGCATTGTGCTATTGCTAACACTTGGCATAATCCTTACAAGGCAAACATGTATACAAATGGGTCAGTTCTCTTGCATATAGATACATTTATTTCCATGTGGACACCCAGTTGTGGTTAATACAATGGTTTTAAAGACATACACACAATAAAATCATTTACCAATGCCTTGGAAGCAAGTGCTAGAGCACTGGGAGAACAAAATTACACCCCTTAATGCTAATTTTCCCAGCACTTGCATTTGGAATGCTTGCTTTACACCTCATGGCAGATAAAAATAAACTGGTGCAAGGTACTGGCAACCCTGTGTTTACTACCTGTGTGCATGAATGAAGTGTAGGTAATGGGACCCATAGCTCAAAAAGACAGCAAATAAACACAGGCAGATTCATTCATGGGCAAGATCACGTCTTGCACCCACAGGTTTTTCTGTGGTAAAACAGGGTAAATTCTGGCAGGGTGAGCCTTTATTTTAAATTTGATTGCAGCATGCAACATTTTGAGGTGATACCACTTTGCCAAGCATACAGGAAACTGATGCACGTAATTAAAGGTTTAAGCAATATATATAACATAATCAGTGGTCATGACAATCAAGTGCATAGCAAGGTAATTGGAAAGAACGTGCAAAGGCCAATAAAAAGTCTACACAAATCTGGCTGAGCCATAGTATAATCCATAATCCATAATAAATAACCCAGGTGGCCACAATGAAACAAAAGAGAAATGTTGTCCTTTAAATTGAAGTTTAAAATGTCAGAGGCATTAAATATTGGCAAGGGTCCATACAAAACAAAGTATCAATAAACACAGAAAATACAGAGATGATACTGATAACTGGTAACACAGTAGCATCACAGTATCAAAAAACAAGTAATAATCAATGGAATTTGTAAACATATAATGTAAAATGTAAAGGTAATAAAGTTTCTATCTTACCCTATACGGGGAAAGGGACTCTATCAATGAAGCAATTCCAACAAGGGATTCACACTTTTTGGAGCGCCAGGGTGGTGAGTGCAATTTGGAATTTACCCACAGGTGCTCACCACTGGGCAGGGTAAGTGGTAAAATGTATAAAAGGTAAAATGTATTATTTTGTTCTGCTTTAGTTAAATGAATGCAAAGTTCAAAGTTTAAGGAATGCAGATGTATGGAAACTATGGGGAGCTACTGGGGAGTTTTCAGAGAACAGATCTTTACTGTTCAGTGGGTGTGGTTGCCTTGGTCTGGTACAGATGCTGCCCACACATATTGTACAACATACAGATGAAAACTAAAAAAATGTTTTAATCTAGTTAGCTAAAAGAAATTGCGCCAGGAGGGTAGACTTCTCCTTTAAAGTAGCTCACTAACTCAGAGTAGAGAGCTGCAAAGCAAGTTAGACATCCGTTCACTTCAGTCTTTAAAGATTACATTTTTGGCTAACTATATTAGAGACAGCTTTTATTTTGCACATACTATCTATGTGGCTTGACTGAGTTCTTGATCAAGCATAATATCAAAGGCTATTGTGATACTATAATCTTCAATAAGTATAAATATTGGTTAATATAGTTTCTATATATGAGAGTACAGAAAGGTTGAAGTGGGTGCTTGTATGTGTGGGCACTGGGGTTCATTTTGAACTTGATGGTCTTTTTCTTAATACATATATCTATATGCATCTACCGTACATCGAATACCGATCTTTCAATTTCTCTGGAGTAGAACATTTGTTTCAGAGCACCACCTCACAGTAGTGATATTTTAATGAATACCAATTAGCCAGTGATATTTTCACTTTGAAATGAAGTTTATCCATATAGACATGGTTTTAATTTGACTCACTTCCCCACAGACTTTCCTATTATTATAGACAACTAAGTTCCCTGTTACCTAACATAAAAGGTAAGCGATGTTTGGCTGAAACGCCTTCTTCATGAATCAGGCTTCAAAATGTTCTGTGATAAAGTTATGTTGATCAGTTGTGTAAAACTGCACCTTCAAAAGCAGCCGTCGGTGATTCATCTGGTGATTCAGGAATTGTCATTCAGTGATTTGCAGAAACAGGTTGGGTTCCTGTGGTATGCAGAATAACACTTGCCAGTGAGAAAATATTGTTATAAGGTAAAGATGCAACTGATGTGTAGTGCAGGATCAGTAATACCAACTATTGAAATGGGTTTATGCAAATGTATATCATTTATAATTATCTGCACTCCAATACACAATGTGCTTGATTCAGTAATACAACTATAGTTGATATAAATAAATTGTTGTGCAGCTAAGGAAGCAGTCATTCAATCTGCCACTGGAATGGTCAATTCTGACAGCCAGAACTCACTGGCCTAGATGGTAGACGCACATAAATAAAAACAGGAGTTCATCTGTAGGGAAACCCCCAGCACTTGAAATTGATAAGCTGTTCCGGTTGTTTTTTTATTGTATATGTTATACAGGAATCAAACAGTGGTTGAATGCCTTTTTATTAGACTGAGAACCTCTCTCATAAAATAAGACATTTGTTGCCAAGAAATTGTCTCTTTTGTATTTTTCGGATGAATGAATATATCAGTTGGTCCACTGATGGTGCTATTTGTAGGTTACTGTTACCTCTACTAACTCTGGTTCTATCTACTGCTTTTATTTATTTTATTTTCTGCTGTTATGATTTATCATGCTCATTAAAAAAAACTGCTAGAACTTCTTTTAAAGAAGGTTTGATTGATTGTGCCCTTAAGAAACATACTCTGCTTCAGAGATCAGTTGGAAGCACTCTTCCTATTATCTTACACATCTAAAGGGCCACTGCACATACATTTTTAATATTATCCTTTTTATTTGCTTAAAGGGAGAATTGTTACCCCCAATAATGCCTGCATTCCATTTGAGGTTAGCAATACTATTTTAATCAGAAAATGCCCCTAGAGAGCATTATTCCCAGTCTGGGAATGATATTTGGTCATGTATATGTGTATAACAAGCGAGTACCTGGGCTTATTCATTATGTACATGTGTGTGATATAAGATTGGAAGAGTGGTTGAACTTCCTACGTTACATGCATATAATGAGCAAGCTGGGACACATTATCTTATTGCCCCATCCTGGCTGCCAGCTTCCTCACGGTGTGAGCAGCATACAATACTATAGTTTGTCCCAACCAGAATTAGTCTGCACCTCCAGTGGGGAAAACAATTTTGCTGTGATTGGTGCCCTTTAATAATTCCACCATGGTATTACAATATATGTGTCACGAACTGCACCCAAAACCAGAACAGTTGCTAAGCACCTTGGTCTCAGTTCGGCTTCACCAGTTAAGTGACCGCCTTTGGCCTTGGGAGGAGCCCTCAGCTTACTCAGATGCCACCTGGACTTATCGAGAGGTGCAAAGCTAAGAATTCTGGCTAGCACAGGGGCACGATCGTCTCACCAATGATACTGGGTTGAAGAATACCACCAAGTGGAACAGGCGGGCTGGACCAGCACAAGCGGAATAGAATAGTCAGACAGGCCGGAATCAGGATTAGCGAATGAAGAATAGTCAGGGGAGAGGCAAGAAGTCAGGATTGGAGATATCAGAATAGTCAGCGCTACGCAACAAGTTGGCGCTATAGAAATACATGTTAATAATAATAATAATAATAATAATAATAGTCAGGCAAAGCAAGGGTCAAAAACCAGGAGAACACACAGGAATCAGTAGTAATAGCATCCAGGAACTAACTAATAGAACTTAACAATGGACAATGCTCTGTACTCAAGGATCCCTTTAAATATTATTTGAATTTCGCGCCATTGCGCGCCGACGTAATCACGGCGGCGCGCATGCACCTACAAAAGGTGGAAGTGCGCGTGTGGCGCGCACTAGAGAACTGGCGCTCGAAGGAGGAGGATGCACACGGCGACCGTCCCCGCCAGAGGCACGGTGGGCACTCCCGCATGCTCGAGGGGCAGCCACTAGACCACCAGGGTAAGCGGTGTAAAACTAAAATAAGCACAAATAAGAATTTGCTTGGCAATTGGATCAGAAATGCCATGTCTGTCGTATCCTGTATCCTGATTGCATCAGTCGATAACCATTGAGGGTCTCATTTATCATTTCCTTTTCGGATACATAAATGACTCTCCTCTATACTGACTTAGAAGTAGAAATATTCACATTAGTAACATGAGCAGAGCCTGTCTGGACAGGAATAAGGGATATACCTGTATCCTTGTTTTGCCTATTGATAAAGCAGTAACACTAGACAGACAGTGAAGTCACTTGTAAGACAGAAAAGCAGATTAAAAAGGATGTAAGTTGTTCTCTGTAATGATATGATATTTCATTTCTTTATAGTGTTGGGGAGGGGGAGACGCTCTAGGAAATATTGCACTTCTACAAATGCTCTACTGTCATTTCTCTGTTGTTGTAGTACAGTACAATTAACCCTTTCCCCACTGGTATACAATAAATAGATGTAGGTGGTTTATTTTAATTCAACAATATAATTTCACAGATAGACGTATTATACTGATAGAGCTCAACCCACATACCAAATGTATTGTTCTGTGTGAGCAATATACACACCCAAGTTCTAATCTTTATGACTGGTGGTGGGAGGAAATATTTCTCTAAGTTAATACCTGTTTTAGCATACATGTGTATTAAAGGAACAGTAACACCAAAAATAAAGTGTTTCCAAGTAATTAAAATATAATGCACTGTTGCTCTGCATTGGTTGAACTTGTGTGTTTGCTTCAGAAAGGTGACTATAGTTTACATACACAAGCTGCTATTTAGCCATGGGGCAGCCATTCAAGCTGGAAAAAAAGAGAAAAGGCACAGGGTACATAGCAGATAACAGATAAAACAACATTGTATAGGACAGGGCAATGCTATGTGCTCTGTAACCTGTGCCTTTTCTCCTTTTACACCTGTAATCTCCACTGTATTGTTCACAGCTGTAACACCTCTATTGTTCAGAACCCTAACGCCCTATACTGTTCACATCTCAGATCCAGAATAAAGCTTCCCATATTGTTCTTCTGTTCACACCTAAAACAAACTGCTGGAGGGGCACCAGAATTGTGTTGCTGTATATAGCACAGTATGAACTATCCGTCTTAGATTTCCCTGTCTCCTGCTATTTTCTGCCTTCCCTATGGTTCCTGTGTCTGCCATGCTCTGCCTTCCCTAAGCTCCTTATATATGTGCCATACTCTGTCTTCGCTGTACTCCCTATGTGTGCCATACTCTGCCTTCCCTATGCTCCTTATGCTCCATGTGTGTGTCATCTCAGCCTTCCCTATGCTCCCTGTGTGTGCCATAATGTGCCTTCCCTATGCTCCCTGTGTGTGCCATAGTCTGCCTTCCCTATGCTCCCTGTGTTTCATAATCTGCCTCCCCTATGCTCCCTGTGTGTGTCATACTCTGCCTGCACTAAGCTTCCTGCATGTGGCATACTTTACCTGCCCTAAGTTTCTTGTGTGTATCATAATCTGCCTGTCCTATGCTCCCTGTGTGTCATACTCTGCTTGCCCTATGCTTCTTGGGTGTGTCATACTGCCTGTCCTACTTTGTACCCTGTGGGATGTGAGCCTGGTAGTGTTTGTTCTGGAGGTTTCTTGGCAAACTTGTAAGAACATAAGAACACAGTCAAACAATCCTTTGAATATCATTTTATTAAAAAGTCTGGAGAAAAGTCTACTGTAAGCTCTTTTGCTATGTAGAGAAAGAGGTCTCTTTCGCTAAATTTAGCATTATCAAGACAAGACTGTCACCTTTTGCAACTGATGTGTATGTTAAAAAAGGATCAGTGCTTCATCTAGTGGTCACTTTTTGACAGTGCAACATATTTGCAATATGAGCAATATGACAAGATTTCCTTTTAGTTGTAAAGATTGGAATCAGCCTAGATTGAACATGAACAAGTTATAGTATATCTTCCCAAACAACATATTATTGATTTATTATTTAGTCTTTGTTTTCTTAATACATGTGCTGTATTATGTCTACAGTCAAACCTTAATTAAAAAAAAAATCACATCTTAAAGTAAAAGAGTGCTGTCATTATTATAGTAAAACATATATTTCATATATGGGTTTACATCTGAGTTTTTTTTTATTTATTATTAGTTTAATAAATTCTTATGTCGAAAAGAGGCCAGTGAATACAAGGTAGCCTTTAAGCCAATTCTGTATCTATTAAGCATTTGCCTTTTACAATATGCCCTGAACACTTTCTAAACCAAAACAAAAAAACAACCACATGACTTAATAATGAGCCCGGCCAGTTGCCAGTCAGCTTTTCTTTATTTTGTTCCATAGCAGGTTTAGCCATCTCTGCTAACTCACTAAGATTTAATGGATGGCATCCAGGGATGGAAAAATAGCAACTATATGGAGAGAATTAAAAAAAAAATGTTGTGTGGTAGAGCAACTGTCCCCAAATTTTTTTACCCCAGGGACCGGTATAAAGCCAGAATTTTTTGCAAGGACTGGGGGGGGTGAAGCGTCAACTGTGCACCATGTAAAATTCAAGAGGGCCAGCTTCAAATTTTGTGTGCCTTGCATCAAATTCAGAAGCCCCAGAGTCAAATTTGGTGCGTCCCAACAAACTAGGTGCGTCCATGTCAAATTTTGTGCGTCCTCATCAAATGCTGACTCGGCTTGGAGGCCCAGTTCAGGTATGTCCACGGCATAGGCGGATTTTCATTAAGGCTTGGGGAGGCTAAGCCTTCCCAAAACTGTTTGCATAAAAAAATTTAAAAGAAAAAAAATTTAAATCCTTTGACTGACCAATGTGTCTCCCCTGGGGGAGGGGCAAGGGGTGCTGCTGGGGTCAGTGCCAAGAGACAAAGCAGCTTCTAATCCTCCATCTGCTTGTTTGGTATGTGGGGAGTGTTTCATACTTACATTACACAAAAGAATAAATACCATCAATGGTCAATGGTAGTTCCATGGATCTGTTCAGGTAGGTGTTATCTGAAACTGGAAAAGGTGTAGGTGTAATGCAGCCATTATATTACCACTGTGACCAGATCTCACTTTCACACCTCTGTGAATTTTATCCAACACCTATTTGAATAGTTCAATGGAACCATTGTGATTGGATATTGGTGACTGTTTCCTTAAAGGGGGTGTTCACGTTCCAGATTGTTCAACAGAAATCAAGACTTTTTTTGAATTGCTTTCCTTCTTTTACTTTTTACTGTTTTCCCAAAATTGAAGTGTAAATGTTCCTCCTGTATCTGTGGTTTCAGTCTGGCAGCTCAATGATCCAGGAGCATCTGAACTGTAACAATCTGCTACAATTAGCTGATACAATTAGTTACAATATTTATTAGCAGTATATGAGGAATATTAGCAACTATTGTATCAATTCACTTGTCTCTGGATCAGCTAACAGATCAGTTCAGCTACTGTCACTTACACACAAATGTTGTGTTGATAGTTGAATGCAAGTTTTTTCTCAACCTCATCTACTATTATATTGTATTACTTTGATACTGCAGTAAAAGGGCAGCTACTGTTTTTTGTGAGGGGAGCAAAATACATCTGTATTATACTTTGTATGTATACAATCTCCCATAAATGACAATTAATATATCCCTTTTGTTTTATGTGAAAGTAGACCAATAAACATGCTTTAATGTTAAACAACCCAATCATTAGCCCTGATTTCCAGTAATGTGGATGAACTGAAATTTTTCTATAATTTTGATAATAAGAGAGTGCTATGCATATTATTTTCAAAATTGTCTGGGTTTCTTATGCAGCTTGTGGCCCATCAGTTAGTAGCTCTTAAGTCAGACCAGATTTCAGATTGTAGTGCATTTTTAGACAAAAAATCTCCCTGTGTGCTAATACAGGTGAATTACAACTGTTGCCAGTGCTTATAATATAGGATCAGCTGTTTCTGCCAGCGTAAAATCACTGTTGAAAAAACTGTTGAAGTAACATTAGACTTAGCCTACCCAAACAAAAAAAATCACCCTTCGCCTATGGTCCACAGCCTGGTGGTTGGGGACCCCTGCTGCAGAGTGACCAAGAAAAGGTGGAAACAAGTCACTCTAGCCTTAGTTTCTCTCCTGGGACTGAGATATGCTCCAGGAAGAAAACACGTTCTCTGTTTAAAGATGGTAGTAGCAAGACACTCCATTCCCCAGGTCCAATCCAGAGATTGGAACTCTCTTTCCACAGGAAAGCTGTCCTGTGGCAAACATAATTAAACTTAATTGGAGAATTGGAGTGTGTCTCTCAGAGCAGAAAGGATACTGCCTATGTGAGGAACTCCCAGAGGGGCTGGGGTGCTGCCTGCCACTGCAAGGGGCAGAGGGAGCATGTGACCAAGTGTCAGAGAGTGGAGCTTTTACAAAAAGGAGTACTGTGAGTACAGGGGCGAGCCAACTGGTTGTCCACAAGGGGCCCAGAGGCCACTCTTCAAGTGTGTGAAGATGGTGCCTAGTGGGCAGGAGTTATTTTTATGATTTATGTTTTGTATGCTGAAATAGTCACCCCCTGGCTGGAATGTACTGTGTAAGTTGGAAACCTGTGTTTACCCATAAGAGCTATGGAGTTACTCTCTTATTGCTCCATTGACCTATGCTGCCTGCCTACCATTTACTAATTTCCCTAAAATTTACATGTACAAGCTACCAGTTTGTCACAGTTGGTTTTCTGAAAGTAAACTCTTTTTTTACATCCATTATAATATTGGCTTGAAAGCTACTTCTAACTTTGCCATAAAGTATTTGCATGATGCTTTTACATTACCTGTCTGTTCCCCCATGTTCCTGTATGAGGGGGCTGCCATATTTGTGCAGCAGGAGTCTGTTATCATTAGAAATTGTAACTAACAGACTGTGATGGGACTGTTAGGTTGGCAAAGTCAGAGTGTCAGAGAGTCAGGCTTAGGAACTAACAATTATATACAAAAACAAACCTCTCAGCAAAAAATTATCAACGTGACCTAATGGTAACATTTAATGTACATTCATATGTTAAAATGAATTTTTTTGTGTCGGTATCACTTTAAGGTATGATGATCCAAATTACAGAAAGGTCTATTATCTGGAAAGCCCCAGGTCCCGAGCATTCTGTATAACAGGTCCCATACCTGTATAAAAATGTCATATTTACGCAGATTTATTCACAGACCAATTTCCACATATACCGACAATCTTCTAAAAAGTGGGCGTGGCTACATTTGTGTCATCTGTACAATCTTTCTGAGGATTTGTTGCCCCCACAATATTTTTACAGAAAATGTATATGCCAAATTGGCTCTGCCATAATGAAAATAGGAAAGACATAGGGGAGTAACGGAACTGTTGTGGCTGTACTTATTGCACCATCTAGTGGTTATTAAAATACACAGAATGCACAACTTGATCATCACATTTTAACACGTTGGAGGTAATGAAAGAAAATTTTATTATAATCAAATTTACAATATTATCAAACATTGTACAGGTTAGAAATGTATTTCTAAATGTCACTGCAAACAACTCTGATATTGTGGTCCTGGAAGCCAGGTTCTATGGTGGGCCCTAGGAGACCTAGTGTGACACTTCTCCTATGTGTATTTATATAGTTAAGCCTTCCTCTTATTCATGCAAATGTGTCTTCCTTCTTTCTCTCAGAAAGCAGCCACCCTGCTCGGCTTCATGGCCTAGAAACTAGCTAAGCATCAAATAAAGTCACAGGTCTTAGACTATTGTTTAGAACATGGCAGCCCTTGGGTGCCCTTAACAAAAACAAGTTGTTAAGAGAAATACAAGATATCATTTAAAAACCTCTCTTAAAGTGATACTGACACTAATAAATTATTATTCAAAATATTAATGTACATCAAACGTTACCTATAGCTCATGTTAATCGTTTCTCACTGATAAGGCTGCTTTTGCAAGTAATTGTTACATGAAGTTCTTAAGTCTGGGCATTGGTGGGCATATCGGGGAGAGATCCGCTCGTTTGGCGACGTCGACAAACGAGCGGATCTCAACATGTAAGGCAACCTTTAGATGGAGGCAGTGCTGAATGCTATTATTGAATTGTATTGAATGGTTAATAGCCTTATGGTGGATATAAGAAATGGCTAATTTGAATTGTCCAGGCTATTTTTATTAAAAAACAAAATATGATTTCGGTAATAACATAAAAACATAACCATAAAAAGTTCTAGTAACCCACAGTCATCAATCTGCTGTTTGAAAGGAAACATTTGATGATTGCTATAGGTTAATAGACCTGAAACAAATATTGAACAATTTTGATTTCATACCCCTTACATTCCATACTGTTTGAAGCCTTACCCTTATGCCTAATGCTTAGATCAGGGATCCCCAACCTTTTGAACCTGTGAGCAACATTCAGAAATAAAAGGGGTTGGGGAGCAACACTAGCATGAAAAATGTTCTCAGGAGCCAAAAAAGTGCTGTGATTGACCATTTGGTAGCCCCATGTGGATTTTCAACCTACATTAAGGCTCTGTTTGGCAGTAAATCTGGTTTTTATGAAACCAAAACTTGCCTCCAGGCCTGGAATTCAAAAATAATCTTTGAGGCCACTGGGAGCAACATCCAAGGGGTTGGAGAGCAACATGTTGCTCATGAGCTACTGGTTGGGGATCACTGGTTTAGATTAATGGAACCCAGTGCCAATGCAGTGTCGGACTGGCCCACCAGGATACCAGGAAAAGTCCCGGTGGGCCAAGGTGTCAGTGGGCCCTCATGCTGCTAATTTGGCCAAGTTCATGGCCATTCCCTATTTCTAGAGGCTAAATAGATGTAATAATATATTATAGCATGTAAACAAAATACACTAGGAGAACAGAGGTTGAATGAGTAGAGGAAGAATAATAGTACTGAGAGTGGGCCCCTCGTCTAAAAATTTTTGGTGGGCTCCTAGTGTAAGGTATTTGGGTGGGCCCCTGATGTCTACTAGTTGTGAACATACTACAGCTATTTCAGTTTTTAACAAATCTGAAAGAGAATAGCCTCCAAACCTTGCTATTCAACAAGACAGAGTGAGTAAAAAAACAAAAAACATAAATACATTTTGGCCAACAATTGTTCAATGAATAGAGCCTGTGCTGAACATACTTTTTTTGCTTTTTGTTTTAATCAGAAATAATCTATGGTTTTTGCTATTTTTTTGTGCTAATCGTAGCAAATGGGGAAACTGAGGCTACTCCATGTTTGGTCCTTGCGAGATATATTATTTGATTACAGTGTGCAAACAAGCAGAAGTCCATGGTGCAGAAGGATTATTTATTTTTTATTTGTTATATTTTGTGTAAACATTTTGAATTATGAATTTCCAGAAATAGGTTATTGAGCAACCAAAAAAAAAATCTGTTTTTGAGTTACTTGTGTTAGATATACCATGACCTGGATGAATGAGAATCTTCATAGTCAACTGGAAGGGTTAATTGTAATTATTTTAATTTTATATTGTTTATCTTTCTTTTCATGCCTATTCATTTTTCATTTTGCTGTGTGGATGCCAGGATAATAAAGCCCTTGCATCCAGACAGCAGGTGAAATGTCAGTTCAAAATACACTAAACAAAGAAACTAAAGAAAATTGCAAATAGTCTTTGAATAATCTTGTTTTATCATACTTAAAGTCAATTTCTAGACTAACTAATTGCAAATTAAATGTTATGCGGGCAAGTTTGTGAATCAGTGATGCTCCTCATGATTACTCCTCAATCATCATTCATTTATAATGTATCTGTAACTCATTTGCCACTGTGAATGTTTGAAAAGTAATGGACTTGATATTAATTAGTTTTCTTTTTACTAGTGTCAGATAATTATAGTATAATTATTAATTATACTATAATATATAATTAATTATTAATTATAATTAATAAGTCAGATAATTATAATATAATTATCCACAGGGCAGCAGATGAAAATATTATAAACTAGCTCTGTGGCATGAGCATACAGACAAAAGCAATAACTCATCAGAAAGAAGGGACTGTTCATAAGAGCTTACAATCATCCTTAGTTTTCTGTGGCAATCCTAAGTAAACATTAGAAATAAATATGCACCCTCAAACATCTGGCAAATGTTGGCCTTTTTGAAGTCAAGTAATTTTTATGGGAACTATAAAACAGGAGAAAATGGTTATAGATTCAATCCAGGTAATGGCATGCAGCTGTGTGTCCATGTTGTTTAAATGGAGTCTAAAGTAATAAGGCACCAAGACCCTGCTGAGTCATTGCAAACGTGTATATATTAAAATAAACATTAAAGGCATGAACAGCACAGCTTAGCACCAACTATTCCATCTGTCATAATAAAGGTTCCTTGAAACCTCCTTTGCACAGAAGCATTACCAATCATACTATTTGCAATGAATAATGAAGAAGAATTAATTTTCAGACTAACACCGCTAGAAATGGAAACATTTTGTAGCTGTGGCTTTTCTTGTTTCAGACAAGTGAAATTGCCACAAGTCCAGGGTTACTGTAAAGATGAAAGCATGCAAAAGATTAATAGGCCCTAGAAATATTAGAAAACACACAAATGCTAAACTATACAAATATATACCGAGGAGGTGCTTGCCTGTCTCGCAGTCTAGGCTAGAACTATGGTGACAAATAGGTTGGTTTAAAGGTAATCTTTAAAATTACTTTAAATGAATATTTCCAACATTGATAAGAAATGGTCAGTGGTTTTTAAAGTTATTTGACTATTTAATTGCTATTAGTTGACGTTCCTAAGCCTGACTCTCTGACCTGATTGTCCCATCTCAGTCTGTTAGTTACAGTTTCTAATGCTATTGGACTCCTGCTGCAGAAATATGGCAGCCCCCTCATACAGGAACATGGGGGATCAGACAGGTAATGTAAAAGCATCATGCAAATACTTTATGGCAAAGTTAGAAGTAGCTTTCAAAGCCAATATTATAATAGATGTAAAAAAGAGTTTAATTTCAGGTTTCGGTATCTTTTTAAGGTGAGAGTTCCCCTTTAACACTAATAAATACAGAAAACTTGCTATTCAACAATTAAACTTTCACTTTCACCCCAAACTTACTTAAGCTGCTCATCACAAGTGGGTTATCAGCCATCCTTTCATCTGTTTCACCTAAACCATTATGGTATGATCACACCCAGGGCCACCATTAGAAATCACATTAGAAAAAACATTGGCAATAGGTAGGGCCTCCATAAGTTTAAAAAAAAAATATATTGGTGACAGGGCCTCTCTTTAAAGTTAAAAAAAAATTTGGGCCCCCAAAGAACAGTAAAAAAAAAAGCCTTGGCCTCAGGGCCCCACTTATAAGTTAGAAAAAATGGGGCCACAGAAAATATTTAAAAAAACATTGGTGGCAGAGGCCCATGGAGTATTTAAATAATACATTGGTGGAAAGGGGATTAAAAAAACAAAAAAAAAACGCAACATTGGTGTTCAGCACAATTGAACTCATGGCTTCCGGACTTCAATTTTCGCCTTCTTTCGTGACTTTGGGTCTTTTCGCTGCTTCGGGACTTCAGTTTCGGCTCCTTTTGTGACATCCGCACTTTTCACAGCTTCGGGACTTCGACTGTTCGGCACTCCCGCATTCTGGAACTTTGAGGTTACTTCTATTGTTCTCATATTTTCCAACAAGGGTACTTTATTTATTATGATACACAAATTTTAGTGGGTCGTGAAAAAAATGACATCACTTTTGTGTATTATACATACAGTCTTCTTCACAGGATATGCATACAAAACAGTTTGCTAGAGAAGAGCAAATAAAATTTTCTGTGCACAGCATATTACATACATTAATTTCCTAGGTCAACAATAGGACATTGCTTGCATGCACAATAAATACTTGACTTTCCAGGACATCAGCAAATGTATTTCTCAGAGAACACAAGTAATAGAAAGGACTAAATGACTTTAAAAATATAGGGGGCAGAATCAACAGGTCATTTTATGGTACACTTGTTTCCCATTGAAGCTAGTTAAATAACGGGTTGTGCTGTTGGCAAAACACATTCCTGGAATTGGGATTAGCTAACCTGTGTCTCTACAGATGTTGTGTTACAAGGTTCTCAGTATGCCGCCAATCAAATATTGCTGTCCACAAATTATTTTTTACAATAAGTTATATACTCAGTATCTACAAAGTATATTATATGTTTACAGCAGCACTTTAGATGTGAATCTAAGGCAGAAACGTCCTAAAAATTCTCCTGGGACTGAGCTTCTTCTATTTGGAATGGTGCTTGTCTATCTTGCTACTCCATTTGTGAAATAGCAAATGGAAAGAAAAGCCCATCTCTTCTCCAGCTTTTGTCCTCTTAAGTGCTTATTCATCTCCAGTATGTTTTCCAGTTACATGGGGGAGAATCAGCTGCAACCACATCAGAGATTTCTCTCTAACAAGCTATTTAATGCTATGACCCAAATGCTTTGTGCCAGGTAATCTTTGTTTAGCTGTAACTGATACCAAGGACTGAAGAGATGGTGCACGTTTCAGTGTTATTTTAGTAAGTGACATGCCTCCTTTCTAAGCTGATGTGGATAGTTACTTTGAATATTATATGTGCCTACAATGCGCAAAAATGTATCAACATGTCATCCCAAGAAAACATTCAAGCTGCCTAATATTAGTATTTCTTCCAAAGAATAAATGTGGACAAAAAGAGGCAATTAGCAAATTATTTTTTGTGGAATTCAGTTGACGTATCCCCTTTGTAAATTATCTCATAATCTGAATTGTGTGGATTTTATAAGCCTGGAACTGATTCTCTGTCTAATAAACCTTTATCAGTTCTTTATGTGAATATTTTTAGCATGTTAACATTATTTATTAGGACAAATGACTGTTGTGAAATGTACATGCAATATGCATGCTAAAACATACTGCCTAATTTTCTGGTGTAATCATTTAGAGCACAACACTGAACTTTCACCACTAGAATAAATGAATTTAAGAGCTTTAGAGATATATTGGAAAACTGCACATAAATGGGCCCCCTTATGTCAATCATATAGTAAAGCTCCTATCACAAAAAGCAATGTTCAGGCTTTTTGGTTCATTTCCCCTTTGTAACTCTGAAATAGCTCAGGGCCCCTAAGTGATAGTGGCAAATTATTGCTAAATACTGTATTTCCCTATGCTGAAGAAGGCCCACATAAATTGAATGATGCAGTTGAGATTTTCCAGGGGACCAAATTGTATTTATAAACAGGTGGGAATAAAATGTTAACTTCTGGTGGGTTATTCTTATAATTGTTTTTTAATAACATACATTTATAAATTGCCACCAATCCCATTTACTATAATATTTACTATGATACTGTATCTTTATCGGGGAATGTAATAAACCGTATGAAATGAAAATTGCATATTTTACATAAATTTCATTAATTAATTACATAATCACTGATAGAAAAACTTCTGTGTTTAAAAAGCATACAATCTCATAACACTTATGTAAACAGACTATATAGATGAGAACATTATTCTACTTTATAAACCATACATATGTTTTATTTGTAAGGCATGTCTTGTAGCACAGGGCAGACCCTGCCCCTCAATAGATGCATATCAATCCAAACTGTATTTTAGCCCAAGGGTAAAGTGACACAAATAATACTCTCACTGCACATTCTGAGTTTTAATACTAGGGATGCGCCGAATCCACTATTTTGGGTACTGTACTGAATCCAAATTTGTATATACAAATTAGGGGTGCGAAGGGGAAAACATTTTTTCCCCTTGTTTGTGACTAAAAGTTACACAATTTCCCTCCCTGACCCTAATTTGCATTACATATGCAAATTAGGATTCGGTTCGGCCGGGCAGAAGGATTCGGCCGAATCCGAATCCTGCTGAAAAAGGTCAAATCCTGGCGAATCCCAAACTGAATCCTGAATTTGGTACATCCCTATTTAATATATTCTCATATGAGAAGAGAGCAGCCAGAACTGATCTGGCATGCACATTAAGGGGTGCTCCACCAATGAGGTGAGCTTCCAGGGGCGGCAAAAAGATGCTCCTGGTGCCTTTTAAGAGTCTAATTTCTGGTTTTTAAACTGGAAATTCAACTTTACTAGTGTGAGAAAGCGCACTTGCGCTCTCCACGCTAGTATTGCTGCCTCCCCCCCTGGAAATGTAATCGGGCTGGGGGGGGGGGACGGCATTACTGGAGCCGGCTTAGGCGGCAGTTTCCTCACGAATGGCGCCGAGTACATTTTATTGCACTCAGCAGGTACATGATTAATTGCTGTGAACTTTCAGTATAAAGATATTATAGGTGAAAAATAAAGAAGGGTTTGGCCTTTCCAACTGTCATCTACTGGCACAGAGACACAGGAAATAAGTGCTGATTATGTGTTGGTGCTTTGTATAATCATCATCATCATCATTTATTTATATAGTGCCTAGAAGATATGCAGTGCTTTACCTTAGTTATAACAAACAGGGAATAAATAGTGGATACTAATCAATGGTTTACAGAATACAATAGGATTAGAGGGCCTAACAAATCACGCATGCAGCTTTATCTCTACAGATTTATGTGCTTATGATTTTTCCCATATATCAGCCATTCCTGACACACCTGAATATGATGGAAACTTATCTCTACACCTATGGTTTCCTATGGCTCTGTACCCACAGGCATTTGTTTACTGTGTAGACCAGATTTAGACACTCCACTTGACAAAAAGCCAAACTGTTAAATTCTTGCTCCTTGTATTCTGCATTCAAGACCTATTATTTCTACATTCAGAGTTGGTACTTTACTTATGGGAAGATAAACATGTGTTTGGCTTGTGGGTCAGTTTTATGAGTCCTGTGATGTGTTTTAACACATATCTTGCCATGTATATGAGCACATTGCAACAGAGTGTTTAAATACCCAGATACAACCCTAAGGGCAAAGCCAGATGTGGCATTTTTGCAGCATTCTTTCATAGAAAACTGAACAGTGCACAGCTGCCCCAAATAATTTGTATCAATGACTTCAGGTATATGTTTTCAAGATTCCCTACATTCAAGTCCAGTGCCAGATCTATTCTTCATAAGCAGACAATGTTTTGATTAAAGTAAAATTATACCGCCAAAATAAACACTTAAGCAGTAGATAGTTTACATACATCATATTATGTGGCCTGTGCTGCCTCATAGATCACCTGACCAGAAACACTTTAAAAGAGAACTAAAACCTTAATTAAAAAATCCCTACCCTACATAGACCCCCCAGCCAAGCTGTTAACCCTGTTAGTTGCCTCTAACTCCCACAGTGCAGATTTAGGGCATCGGACATCACAGGCGCCATCTTCTTCTCTTCAGTAATCTTTGGGTCTTCTTCTGGTGCTTCGCCAATTTCCATGTCTTTCAGCGCACACACAGTTGTGGCGAAATGGATGATTGCTCCAACTGTGCATGTGCTGATACGCTGCTCTCTTCCTGATGATTACCGAAGAGAAGACGGCGCCAGTGAACTCTGATGCCCTGAATCCGCACCGAAGGGTTAACGAAAGAGTTAGGGGTCTATGTAGGGTAGGGTTTTTTTTTTTTTAAAATAAGCGTTTAGTTCTCCTTTAACTGTAACAGGAAGAAGTGTGGTAGAAAAAGACAGAACTTTGTTCGTTCATTGGCTCATGTGACCTAACATATATGGTTTGTTTGTGCACTGTGAATCGTAGGATCCCAGGAGGCGGCTATTTGTATTTATGATTACCCAATGGCACATACTACTAAAATGTACATTATTTTAAAAGTTGTTTATTTACATGCAGTGTTATTATACATGTGAGCTGTTTTATGCAAAATATTTTTATAGAGGCCTACATTCAGGGCCAGAACTAGGGAGTAGGCAGAAGAGGCATGTGTCTAGGGTGCAACGAAGTGGGGGCGTCAAGCTGGTCTGGACTGGGAGTCAAAATAGGCCCTGGAATTCCAAGTACAAAGAGGCCCAATTAGCCCACTAAATAGTGACTTTCTATAGCATCTCATGGCAGCCCCTCTAGCATTTGGCAGATCCCACAGATTGCCAGTCCGGGCCTGGCGCCAAGCATGTACCTCTTCTTTTGCTTAACACGGCGTGCCACTGTGCGCTCCATACCACCCTCCCCCATACGAGCAGGGTTGCCACCTTTTCTTGAAAAAAATAACGGCCTTCCTATATGTTTAGCTTCTTTTCCTATTAACAACATTGTGATCAACGATCAAAAATACTGGCCAAGTGGCAACCCTACCCAGGAGTATTGTCACATTGTGTGCACCAGGAACGGGGTTAACTGGCTGGCTTGGCCTGGGTCTGACTACATTATTTGGGGGTATAGTTTTCCTTTAACACATAATATCCTCGCAGGCCCGGATTTGTGGAGAGGCCACCTAGGCCTGGGGCAGCAGAATTTGGGGGGGGGGGGGGGGGGGGGTGGCATGCTGCCCAACCACATGCACATTGGGTCAGAAATTTAAATTTCCTGTGTGCCAATTCCCATTGCTCTTTCCCAATGATGAAAATTTGAGCTAATAAAATGGAGGGGACAGGGGCGCCAAACAACAGCAGGCCTAGGGGCGCCTGTAAATCCGGCCCTGTATACTCACCCTAGACACCTGAACATATCTTAGAATGCACAAGTGAATTAGATAAAGGCACACTAGCGTATTTACAATGTTTACAACTTTGTCACATTTAAACAAGCTGTTTTGCCATTTGCTTTACACACATTTTGTCCTGCTTTTACGTTTTGGTGGCCGCTTTCATGTTTGAGATTGAGTAGTACATTTTACTCAGCAATTTTTCATGTAGAATTTTACTAATAAAATGTAATCCTTTTTTTATCAACGAGAGAATGAGATGAAAATCCTGTCAGCGAAGGGATATGAGTCACGCCCCGATGTGACTGTAGGGGGCGCCCAGGAAATGGGTGAAGGGACGGCAGCGTCGAAGCCCCTCCTTTTGTTCTCCATATACTGTATACACACACACATATGGCAAGTCTCACTAAAGTGCTGCTCTGGAGCAGAGACAAGGGATTTTTTCCGAATTCCCCTCCTTAGCTGATCCAGCGACTCTCTCCCTACATTCCAGCGCTTTTCTTGAGAGCAGCAGCAGGCGAGGTTGGCGGACAGGAGGCGGGGAGGGTCCCAAAGCCAAAGAGGAAAGCAATAAAGTAAATCACAGAACAGCCAAAAGGAAATAATAAGCATCTCGGAGCCGGCGCTCAGCAGTAGTAGCACATCATTTAGTTGCTCGTGTATAAACCCTGGGTCGGGGAGACTACATGAGAGACGTCATTTCTGGGAGGAAACAAAAACTTGAGTTACCTATTAAGCAAGCCGTGCCCAGCGCACAGAGGGGAGATTGGCCTGGGTAAGTTCCACTGGGCAATGGCCGAGGGGAGACTCGCAGCAGCAGCAGCCGGCTTCTCAGTGCACGTGTGAGATTACTGCTCTACTACTGCCTGCGCGTAAGGTAAGGGCACTGTGCTCGTCCATGGTCACTCTCTGGATGGAGGGAAGGGGGGTGTACAGTCAATAAATCACGTGGTGTGACTGCCGCTTGGTTCCTGTGGCCCAGGCGTCGGACTCATCCTGCTTTCATTGTTATGTTTTCCTTTATAATGGAGCTCCTCAAGACTCTCCTCTTACGTGCCCTGCTAGTGACTGTCACCAGATGAACTGTTGCACTAGGATACTTAAACTTGTTTTATCTCCAGCCAGCTGTTGCTGAAACACTGGAACTCTTAAGCTTTCAGAGAATGCTGGGAGTTGTAGTCTAGTGTCATATATGGTGCCATTGCTAGTAAATGACTGGCCTCACTGTCACTTTATAATCCTACTGGAGATAAATACAGTGCCATAAAGCCACTTCTGGCATTTCAACCCATGTATGTGTCAGACCACACAGTTGGCTGGCACCTTCTGCCGCTTGGTGACACAGCAGTGCACTGTATGGGGAGAGGCTGAACCACTTTGCGGTTACTTGAGGAAATGTATTGCATTATGTGGAGATTTCAAATGCATTGCAATATATGTGTATAATGTGCCAATCAGCCTGTGATTTAAACTTCCTTTAACCCTAAAAATAAGGCATATTTTAATTGTATTTGCTTCTGTTCAGGACCAAAAGAGGATTTGTTAATCATACTGACCACTGTGGGTGTGGGGGTGTTGCTATTAAACAAACGGTAAACAATTGTGTACTGCTTATTGCTGAAAATGACATTTTGATGGGCTGATACCTTCCCCTTTCTATCAAATAAGCCCCATGTAACTGAATAGGTATGTATATAGTTAAGCTGGCTTCATAAAAGTCCATCAAGTTCAACTCCAAATAAACCCCGGTGCTTATATGTACACATACTGAACGATCTAAACACTCACATAATAGCTTTGCAGGCCTGAGTGTATGGTAGAATTCTCAGCTGTGTAGCAATATCTACTTTTCAAGAAGTGACTATTTCTCTACAGTTTTATTGTACAGTACTCAGCAGCTTATTGAAAGGTGTCACTTCTGGCACACAGTCCCCTCTCCCCACACACCAGCAGGCTGAGAGGGAGGCGGTGATTGACTTTACTTAAAGGACCAGTAACGTCAAAATATTTAATTGTTTTAAAGTAATAAATATAATGCAGTGTTGCCCTGCACTGGTAAACTAGAAAATATGGGTGACTGTTATGTTATTTCTTGCAGTAATCTGCTTAATCCTTGTATAGTACCTCCACCCTGGGTACGAATTCAAACTGGATACAAATTGTAGGTAGCAAGGAAAAGCCTATGAGGCAGGAAGTATCTGCTCAAATGATTTTATTCCACACTACATGTTTCGAGCCTCCTGGCTCTTTGTCAAGTGTAATACAATAAGTGCAAGTGAAGCTATTAAGATGTACAACAGGAAATTACATCATAGTAACCCTTAATTACCAAATCACCCTCCCCCCTCCAGGTGAAAGTTAAACATAATTAGTCCAATGTCCATTCATTAAGTCCAGGGATCCCCAACTTTTTTTTACCCGTGACCCACATTCAAATGTAAAAAGAGTTGGGGAGCAACACAAGCATGAAAAAGTCTCTTGGGGTGCCAAATAAGGTATTTGGCAGCCCCTATGTGGTCTGGAAGCCTACAGGAGGCTCTGCTTGGCACTATACTTAGTTTTTATGCAACTAAAACATGTTTCCTAGCCCGGAATTAAAAAATCAGAACCTGCTTTGAGGCCACTGAGCGCAACATCCAAGGGGCTGGAGAGCAGCTCTCGAGGTACTGGTTGGGGATCACTGATTTAGTCCATAGTGCAAATACAAGGTGTCACGATTGTGAGCTGTGCTTTAAAAAACGAAATGATTAAAAACTTAAAACCTCAATTCATTTTTTCAGTTATACCTGGAACTGTCACTATATACATTTATATGTTTTTAAACCTACCAGAGAATAATCTATAAAACTGCAGTGTTTGCTTCAGCTGCTCTACTATTGTTTATATAAATAAGCTGCTGTGTAGCCATGGGGGCAGCCATTCAAAGGAGAAAAGGCTCAAGTTACACAGCAGATAGCAGATAAGCTCTATAGAACATAATGTTATCTGTAATTTATCCTGTGCCATGTAACCATTTTTCAATTTTCGCCATTTCTACTTAGCAGCTTGTTTATATGAACTATAGTAGTGTTTCTGAAGCAAACAGATCAGTTTTAACCGTGCAGGGCAACACTACATGATATTTTCTTTACTTTAAAACACTTTAATTTTTTGGCATTACTGTTCCTTTAAGCAGCAGTATGTAACAGCTCCATTATTTGGCAACTGCGTAAGATGACATGTTTCAAGTGTTGGTGCCCAGCAAAAAATCAACATCTTGTAAGCTCATTAACTATTGGTACAAATGGAACCTAATCCTTCACAGTGAGGTGCCAGTACTCCTTTAGAATTAGAGCTGCCCAGGACTTTGATTAATAGGATATTCCTTCTTTTACCTCACACCCACCCAGTCTTTTACCACCAGCACCATCTTCCAGATTCAGCATCCATAGTGGAGTCACTCCAGTAGATTTAATTTCTGCTTGGAATCAGTTGCTAGCACACAACTTGAATTTCACTCAGCAGCTACAAGAGACTTTGAGACATCTGTTACTTGCTGTTAACGATTTATGAGCATGTCTCTTTAAATTTACTTTGTATGTTCTTTAGTTTTTTCCAAGACTCTGTTCCAGTAGGTTTCTTTGAGTTTAGTAGTGTACTAGACTTGGACTTTGATTAAATGAGGATTTTATACCTATAGATGGATGCTTAGTATGTGGGGAGCAGCAGACAATATAGTTATCTAGAGCTGGCATTGAAATGGGGGCACAATTATTTACCTTATAGTTAATACACATACAATTTGCACCCATTACCCTCAGCAAGTGCTGACTGCACTCTGTGCCTATCCAATTCAGTGCAATTCACAGAACCCCGCAAATGTGCAAAGGAGCCCTTTTAAAGTGGTTGTTCATCTTCAAAAAACTAGTTGTTTTCAGATAGATCACCAGAAAGAACAACTTTTTCCAATTACTTTCTATATTCTATGTGTGATTGTTTTTCTAATATTGAAGTATAAAGTGTACCTTTTCACCTTCTAAAGCAGCCCTGGCAGGGGTCGCTCACCCTGTACTGTTCTAAATTGATACATTTAATGGATACATTTCTTATCTTTGTCTCTGCTGAGCAGAATCCCTGAGTTTCATTACAGGCAGCTGTTAGAATTGATACAGTAGTTGCTAATACTCCTGAGATGCTGCTGAGAAATGTATCAACCAATTTTTGCAAAATTGTAACAGTTTAGAGTCTGCCAACTGAATTACTGAGCTGCCAGAACACCAGAGTCATAAACATTTAACTTTAAATTTAGATTTTGGAAAAACGGTAAAAAAAGAAATTATGTAAAGTGGTCCAAAAAAGTTTTTATTTCTGGGGAACATTCTGAAAACAACGGAACTGAAAAAAGGGGTTGGAAGGACAACCCCTTTAACATCTGCCCTGCCCAGATAGAGATTCTGAGTGCCTTTTTTCTCTTGATGCTCCTGCATTGCACATTGTTATTATAAGGGTGTGTCAGGTGTTGCCAGCATCCCACCCCACTTCTATAAAGAACCAGTCACTGCAAGCAATGCTTAAACAGACAGGGACAACTTAATGAAAGGTAAGGGGGAGAATGACAGATCATTTGTGGGGGTTGCCAAGGTATATTGTTGGCACAAAATATGGCACTTTGCGCCCATGTTGTAAAGTCACTTTTTCCTCTTTCTTTTTAACCTATATAGGAGAAAATAATATAATCATTGCTCTATTACAGAATTTTCTGTTATATTTGCCACTACCAAAGCTATCTACAATCTTTTTCTTTTTTAAATTCTGTAATACATATACCCACGCCCACTGTCATGAATTGTTTTGTTGACCCAGCCTTCTGTATTGTTAGAAGATCTAGTACTAATGTAAGATTTCCCTAGTGACTACTTTCCTCTGCAACAGACATTCAAAAAAGCTAGAGCTAAGGTTTCACTAAGTAGATATTCCTGTCTACTGGCTAGTACATTATGCTCTAGAAACCCAGAAGCAATTGCTGTACCATGTTTTCCATAGTCACTGGAGTTCTATTCCATTTCTCTTTTCAGGCACCCGTATGTATGACTGACTGCTAGAATGTTACATTTAACTGGTATAGTGAATTGATAGGTTACAGGAAGAGCTGACCGTGATAACGGTTTATTCCTGTAACCCACTACTACGAACTATTTACTTTTGTGTAGTGACTTACAGAAGCCAATCACCCTTTTATTTTCAGTAGTTATGTTGTATATGACATGTCTGATAGCCAATGTATTGCTATGATGATGGTAATGCATGGACACATTCATTCTCCTCTACACTCGTGCCTTGCACCAAATTGCCAGTTGCATTCACTTTGTTGAAACTGCAGAACTCATGGGTGCAAGGCACTATACCGAAAGACCATATTGAAAGTTAAAGTGGTGTAGTCCTTTTCAATACAATCTGAAATTTAATCGTTAGACTTTCTAGGTTATTTGTAGAGTTAAGTGACCACTGCTTTCTAAAATTCCTTCCCTACTCTTGGCTTCTAGGCATATGTTCCTTGGCAATGTCTGGATTCATTGTAACCCTGCTGGCAGGCCTCAATTTATGTCCACGAATGTTGGCTCACACAAAGTCTTCTATTTGATTCTTGCAGTTAAAAAAGGCAGCCGTATCCTAAAATTGGATTTAGAAAGCTCCATCCTGTGTGCATCAAATAAAGCTGCAACAAACTTTTTTTTAAAGACCGTGTAAAATATAGGGATATATAGGGTTATGCTTTTGCTGGTACAAGTTGTAATACTGATTAAAAATACATTTAGTTTATCAAAAGATAGTTACTTCTTGAAAACATTATTGTGATTTCAGGATTTTCTCCCCTTGTTGCTTCGAGGATCTAGTGCTAGTTGACTTGAATTATGGAGCCATGATCGGTAAGGCTTGACATGGTGTTATGCTTGAGAATATATATAGATTTATTTCTTGTAGGGATGCACCGAATCCAGGATTCGGTTCAGGATTCGGCTAAGATTCGGCCTTTTTCAGTACAGCATGTTTAACAGTCTGCTTTGTAAGGTTATCCAATTACTTTGAGTACTGACAACATGGCAAGATTCTGGGAGATTTGTCACCTGGCGACTAATCGCTCTTCTTTGGGACGACTAATCTCCCTGATTTGCTTGCCCGTGTCTTGCGCCCGCTGAAATGTAAAGTCATGTGAGCCTAGTCAAACGTGGCGCTGTGTTTTACTTAGACACTCAAAATTGCCTCACGAGCACCGCGTGTGAATAGGCGCAGGCGACTTTACATTTCAGTGGGCAGAAGACACGACAATCAATTCAGGGAGATTAGTCGCCCCCAAAGTAGTGGCGATTAGTCGCCAGGCGACATCTCCCAGAATCTTGCCAAGTGGACTTGCACTAAAAGCTGCAGAACGACTATGAGCAATTTCCTGTGGAAACATGGGAAGTTCACTGTAAAGTATTAGCTGTAAAAACTCACTTTTGGTAGCAAGTATATGTTGTCACTGGGGTAAGAAAGTGATGCTAGTCACTGATACTACTACTGATATTCTTCAAACAGGTCTGTTTCCACAAAATGTATTAATCAATAAGAGAAGGTTAGAGTTCCCCATTTAATAAATATGCTTATAAAAATCCCATCGAATTGAATAGTAAGTGGGTGAATTGCTCTGTGGTGAATCTCACATTATGCCAAATCTGCAGAGCAGAAAACACTGGGTCCGAAACATTCTGGATAATAGATCCCATTATAGTTTGATTTATTTTGTAAAATTTTTGTAAAATCTCCAGTGACCATAATATTTTGAGACTTATGTTGGGAGTTTAACTGGGTTCTGAAGATACTGACCCTAGCGCGTGACGGGACACTTTAGGCAGCACCACGGCAGGAACCTAATGAGAAAATGAATAAACTCTGTAACTGCCTAACTTGCAGATACCATACAAGTTAAGAATATTAATAATAATAATTTCAGTTTATGACGGTATGCAATGTTATACATCAGTGTTTTCTCCTTGGGGATTCAAGCTGCCTATAAACCTCTCACATTTTATAAATCTGCCCCTTAGTGTAATGTATGTGAATTTAATGAACAATAAATTGGAAGACAGGGCCTTGACTGTAGGAACATTTAGTTTTAGTGACACAAGAACATAACCAAAGCACCATAGCCAATAAATGTTGTTCTAGAGTGCAGTAACTGTTGGGTATAAGCTTATACATAGCTTCAAGCTACAAGGATATATTGCATTTCTGAATAGATGAGGATCTGTAAGATCATCGTAGGGCATTCCAAGAATGCATAAAACCAGGGAGGGGTTTCAGAGTGAGAAGATGTAATGTAGGTCATTCCCAGCAGAAATTCCTCCATTGAGCAGAGAATGCTCACTCGCTTCTCCAGGCCATGAATTATTCTAATGTCATTAAAATACCATAGAAAGAATCTGAATTTAAAACCACTTTTCAGGTTTACCCACTCTAGTTTAGATTTATAGTCCTGAGATTTTTCCCAGGTACGAAAAATGCCACCCTGTGTCTTTTTCAGCTAGCTATTAAATATGTTCAATGTTCTTTAATTCTAGCTTTGTCTGGAGTTAGGGATGCCTGGTATATGTGCCAATAGAAGACATAAATACAAACTTGGCTTTTGCTATCTTTAGAAAAGTGATGGCAATGAAGGGTAGGCTTGAGGTGCCTAATGAGAGAGCAATCTTATGATTTGATATATTTCATATTTCCAATAAGATTGAATAAACATAGTTTAGATAGGTTGAAAAAAGACACGTCCTTCAAGTTCAACTTTTTACGTCTATATATAACCTGCCTGCTGCTAGTTGATCCAGAGGAAGGCAAAAAACCCATTTGAAGCTTCTACAATTTGCCTCCGAGGGGGGAAAGATTCTTTCCGGGCTCCTAGATGGCAATTGGACTAGTCCCTGGATCAACTTGTACTATGGTTTGTGTTTGAAAGAGTGGAGATGTGTGTGTGTGTATATATATGCTGGGTTTTTAATTTGGAGGGGTTGAACTTGATAGACACGGTCTTTTTTCAACCCAAATTTAACTATGTAACTATGTAACTATGAGTATTCTTCCATAACCCTGTATTCCCTCGCTTGCTAAAATGCCATCCAACTCCTTCTTAAAGGGGTTGTTCACCTTTGAGTTAACTTTTCGTATAATGTAGAGAGTGATATTCTGAGACAATTTGCAATTGGTTTTGATTTTTTATTATTTGTGGTTTTATAGTTATTTAGCTTTTTATTCAGCAGCTCTCTAGTTTGCAGTGTCAGCAATTTGGTTTCTAGGGTACAAATTACCCTAGCAACCCTGCATTGATTTGAAAAAGAGATTGGAATATGAATAGGAGATGGACTGAATAGAATGATAAGTAATAAAAAGTGGCAATAACAAAACATTTGTAGCCTTAGAGAGCATTTGTTTTTAGATGGTGTCAGTGACCCCCATTTGAAAGCTGCAAAGAAACTGAAGAAAATTGCAAATCATTAAAAAACTATGAAAAATAAATAATGAAGACCAATTGAAAAGTTTCTTAGAGTTGGCCCTTCTACAATATACTAAAAGTTAAATTGAAGGTGAACCACCCCGTTAAAGCTATCTAATGTATCATGCTGTATGACTTATTCAGGAAGAGATTTCCACATATGCTGTATCAGCATATCATAGAAAGGTAAGGAAATGAACAATATCACTTAGTAGGTTCTGCCCTAGGTGGAGGCAGCTAAGTCACTGCAACCTAGTACAATGATTAATGCTTTACTTGCACAAAGCTGTTGCACATCTGGGAAGTGGTAGTGGCCTATCAGCAACAGGATTTCAGGGAATTTCATTTTGGCATTTATACCAATGTTGTGTACTAATTGCACCAGATTAAACTCTCTGCTCCCATACAACACAGATGGAACACAGAGCATATGATCAGCCAGCTATCAAGAACTATAGTTCCTACCTTAAAGAAACCGTAACACCAAAACTTGTCTTTTTGGACTGTTTCATATGCATCCAAGATGGGGGCAACTTGAAGACGGAAGTATGTTCGATTCCTATCAGCTGGAACACTAGCTAGGTGTCATTAAAACTCTTCACCACAGGGTGGAAAGTGTGACAACTGATACAAGTGTCCAAGGGCAAGCATAAACATCTCAGAGGCGCTTTGAAAGCATGTGGCTACCCAGTCAAAACAACAGCAACCAAGCCTAACAGGAACATCAAAAGAAATAACTGCCCAAAGACACATAGTAGTGAAAACAGGAAGATGTTTGACAAACAGCACATCTGTGTGTTTTTTCAAACCTAGCAACACGCTGAGACAAAAACTAGTACACCCAAAGGATCCAACATCTAAAGAAAAACAAAGCAGTGTGGTATACACAGTCCAGTGTAGCGAGGAGTGCACTAACCTATACATTGGTGAGACAAAACAACTGCTCACCAAGCAAATAACTCTGCATAGGAGGGCCAAACTCTACAGGGCAAGACTCTGCTGTCTTTCTACACCTAAAATACAAATGACACTACTTTGAAGACAGCAATGTCCAAATCTGGGCTTGATAAAGGGCCGAAACGTTGCCTTGTCTACTTTTGTTTGAGCCAATAAAGTTGCACAAAAAAAGAATTGATTTTATCAGTTTGCAGCAGAATTTTGGACTATATTACAAAGGACTATAAACTTAATTTGGCACTGTGGCATATATATATATATATATATATATATATATATATATATATATATAAAAAAAAACATTAAATGTAAAACCTCTTGACCAACTGCCATCATCCTCTGAGAGAAGTTGCACCTCCATCCTGGGTACAGGATGTGCTGTTTTCATTTGTTTTGACGTAGACTTGGGTGCGTACATATCTGTTGCTGATGGTATTCTTTAGTGGAGGCCAGTTACAGAATGTGGCAGAGATCAAGGGAAATATTGTCTCTCTGCCAAGTGAATAACAGGAAATATCAAGGTGTTTGAGAAATATCTTTTAAAAAAAAGTTTGAATGTTCTGTATGCTAGCACTTGTTTGATGGACTTCTCCTTTTTACTGACGGTGACATTTGACCTCTTTTTTAAAGGGAACTAAACCCTCCCAATAATAAACCCCACTACCCTACATAGTCCCCTCTCCCTGCTTCCCCCCCTGCAAAGGTGATTACCCTTGAAAGTGCCCCTAATTCATTACTCACGTATGGGTGCACAGTAAGCACAGCAGAGCTCATGGGCAATATCTTCCAGCTCTTCTGTATTCTTTGAGTCCTCTTCCTTCCTTTCATAAATTTCCGGAACTTTTGTCGCATGCGCAGATACTACGAACTGGAAGACTGCTCCAACTGCGCCAATGCAGTGTTCACTTCCCAAAGAATACCAAAGAGCTGGAAGATATCGCCTATGAGCTCTGCTGCACTTACTCTGCTCTAGGGATGCACAATCCTTTGTGAAAGATTAGGCCAAATACCGAACGGAATCCTAATTTGCATATGCAAATTAGGGGTGGGAGGGGGAAATGTTTACTTTTGTGACAAAGTCACGCAATTTCCCTCCCCACCATAATTTGCTTATTCAAATTACACCTCGTATTCGGTTCAGCTGGGCAGATGGATTCGGCCAAATCCGAATCCTGCTGAGAGAGGCCGAATCCTGAACCGAATTCAGGTGCATCCCTACTCTGCACCTATACGAGTTAGGAGCACTTTTAGGTGTAATCACCTATGCGGGGGGGGGGGAAATCGGGGAGGGGGGCTATGTAGGGTAGTGGGTATGGTTTTTATTATTGGGGGATTTGGTTCTCCTTTAAGGAGACTTTTGAGTTTGAACGCCTGGTTTGTTTACATTTAGCATCAGCTGTATGTATCTACATTGCCACATATTGTTGACTTTGCCTACTGGTTGCAGTAGTAAAGCATAATGCCTCTGGAGTAGTGATGGGCGAAACGGCCGCGTTTCGCTTCGCTGAAAAATTCGCGAATTTCCAGAGAAATTCGCGAATTTTTCGCCATTTGGCGAAACGAGTTTTTGACGCGCGTCGCGTCGTTTTTGACGCGCGTTGCGTCGATTCCGACGCATCGCGTCGTTTTCGGCGCGTCGCGTCAAAAACGACGCGCGACTCGTTTTGACGCGGCGAATTTTTTGCCGCGAATTTTTAGGGTCGTTTCGCGAATTTATTCGCCAGCGGCGAATCGCGGGAATTCGCCGCGAATTCGCCCCTGGCGAATAAATTCGCCCATCACTACTCTGGAGCCATAGGCAGTCAGAAGGTTATTCTTATATTACATCTAACAACTATTTCTTGTGACCTAACCTGAACCATTTGAAGGGGGTTTAAAATGCATCTGGAAATTAAAGTATGCTTGAAATGGTGGAAAAATTAGTTATTACTTTTAGGGCCAATGATGGTGTTGGTTACAACCACAGAACACATTCTTGCCTTGTTGATTCATTCCTCATGCTAACTCTCTCCACATGCATGATGTCTGCAATGATCGATTCCTGTAATAGGCATAAACAATATCATTTATACTAGAACCAACCAGAAGTGAGCAGTTTAATGTAGGTGCTTGCAAGCGTAAAGTCCACTAGACTAGACACTAGCAGAATGCTCTCTGTTTCCATTGCACATTCTTGTGGCAATTTTGGTCACCATTCATTGAATTCTCCAAATTTCCTTTTAAAGCTTTAACGTCTACATTATATATTAACACTTACAATGAAATGCAAGGTACCACATTTACATAGCTACCCAAATGTGGTCACAGAACTGTGAATACAGTTATACAATGCATCAACACTGCTTCTATACACGATAAATGATGATCTTTGGAAAATGAAAATGTCTACTGCTGCTGTTTGTCACATGGACAAGCTTAGGTGAGCCCAGTTGCCTATAGCCGTACATTTTTGCACTGCACTGCTTGTTTTAAAACACAAATTTTTTATATCACTATTTCATGGAATGGTAAGGAAAATGAACTGACTCACTGTAAGGGCTCTTCCTGACGAAGAGATTGCAGGGAGATTTGTAGCCTGCGACAAATCGCCGCTTGTTTGGGGCAACAAATCTCCCTGAATCTCTTCCCCCAGCCCGTTAAAGTCGCGTGCGCCTATTTACTTTAGCTTTAACTTTAGCGGGCGCAAGACTGGGGGAAGAGATTCAGGGAGATTGGTTGCCCCGCAGGCTACAAATCTCCCTGCAATCTCCTCGTCTGGAAGAGCCCTAATTAGTAGGTTCTGCCCTAGGTGAAAGCAGCAATATCACTGCCACACACCTAGTACAATGATTAATGCTTTAGTTGCAGAAAGCTTTGGCACATCAGGGAAGTTGTGGTGGCATATCAGTAACATGATTTTAGGGAATCTCATGTTGGCATGTATACCAAAAACATGTACCAATAGTGGTGGATAAAAATATGTATCTTTGCACCATATTAACCTATCTGCTTCAATGCAACACAGATGAAACACAGAGTATATGACCAGCCAGCCACCAGGAACTATAGTTCCTATCTTAAAGGGGATGTAAAGGCAAAGAAAAAGAAATCTATCTCCACTATACTTTTAATTAAAAAATGTGTACTATTTTTATAATAAACCTGACTATATGCAAGGAAATTCCCCCTTCGTTTTACTTGCTCTGACAGTTGCAGATAGGAGAACAGTCCCTAACTGCTCTGCAGGGAAAAGATCATACTTTCAAATGGCAGGAGAGAGCCTCCCCACCTTAATTCCCAGAACGAGAGCAGCTTTGTTTGTTTCCTTGTAAAGCTGCCGGTGACTGTGTAGAGATTAGTATCTGCAGACCCAGTGCAGTCTGCATATTCTGATTATTAATCCGTCTTGTGCTTGCGGCATCAGCGTCTGTGGCAGATATTATTTGACTTGTGCTGTTTTGGTCATTTATGGCAATCCCTAAGCTTAACCTCCGAACTGAAGCCTTGACCACACTAAGCATTTGTGTAGTCTTGGTCTTCTAAAGGATTTTTTTGCAGCCGGGGGTGGTTGGTGAATCAGTTGGTGGGCAGCGGTGATGAAAGTAAGGGTAGGCTTTCCGTACAGCGCTATAATTTTCAGTATATAACTGCCGAGTTCCAGTTTAACCATTTGTCCATAACGAGCTTGACTGCCCCGGAAATTAGCAATAGGGACTAGGCCATTACCACACTTAAGTGCCTCTGAGAGGACTAGAGCTAGTTCACCATTCCGAGGCATTCAAGACATATGGACAACAACTGGTTTATGGCGATTTATTTAATTCTGAGTGATTCATTCATTTGTGCTCTGTTCCTTCCCACATAATCTACCACAGCCGATTGATTCATACTAAGATTATCCCGGATAGGAGGTGCAATTATTATGGGGGTTTGGTAGGTAGGATGCTGGGATCTGAACAGGATACGATCTTCATTTTGATCAACACGCAATTTCCCAATTGAAACTCAGATCAGTTCATCCATGAATTTTAAGTGTTTTTAACCTTAGAGATGCTCTTTTTTTAAATAATCGTATGGTTGATTTTTATACAATGAATTAAAGGTTGTTTTATTTATTAATCATGATCGCAGATTTATAGAAATGACTCCTGGCGGCAATGAGTGCCAAGTGAAGTTACTATTCACCTTCACTTGTGAGAATTTTCTTAAAAACGGAGAAATAGAGGCTAACACTGATGGAATATAATTAATCACGTTATTCACTTTATTGAATACACAGTTGTATAATGAATTTGATTAATAGATCACGCATATTTATTTGCAATAATTATGGTCAATTAATTTCATTTTGAGTTTTTACATTATTTATTTTAACAAATGGGTGCAATAATTGATGAATTCATTCACATGATCAACAATTTGTATCACTACATGATTAATGAATTTTCAATTGACTATGATAACTCACATAAATAATTAATTGGGTACAATTCACCTCATGATCACAAGTAAACAAGTGCGGTCTTGACTTTCTCTGGATATAAGGTGTCGGGAATCTTGGATGGTGCGACATTTATAGCTTCCCCCTTTCTCCGTCTTCTAAAGATGTTTAACAAAGTTACAAAATGACCGCTCCCTGCAGCCAACTTTGAAAACATAAATCATTTGTTTAATTGGGCCCCTGGTGTAGTAAGTTAATGTTTACTATACAAAATACAGCATTTCTAGCATTATTCTATTTTACACTTTAGTTTCCCGTTTAAAGGAACAGTGTAACAAAAAATAAAAGCCTTTTCAAGTCATTAAAATATAATGTATGTTTCTATGTATCGGTAAGAGTTATGTGTTTGCTTTGGAAAGACAATAATTTATGTAAATAGGCTAGTGTCTAGCCATGGGGGCAGCCATTCAAGCTAAAATGAGAAAAGGCACAGGCAACTAAGCAGATATGAGATGCCCTCTGTAACAGAATGCAATGGAATTCTACATCTGTTATTTGATATGTAACCTGTGCTTTGAATGGTTGCCCCCCATCGCTACACAACAGTTTGTTCCTATAACTATAGTTGTTTTTTTCTAAAGCAAGTCTTACCAGTGGTGTTTCTGTTCTGTTAACCTGTTTTACCTGCATTGAGAGCTATGCAATATATTGTGCTGAAATGAATCTGTTTTGAACATGGTGATTTTTAGACTGTTAAAATGCAACAACTCAACTTATTTTTCTCTTCCAATTTAACAAGCCAATCGCGTTTATTAAATTCTGTACAAAACTATTGAGACAGTTGATGCAAGGGTATGGAGTCAATTGCTTGACCTCCAGAAAGAGCATTTATCTTGATACTTTCACAGTGTGGTAGAACTACACGATCTATGGTATAATATGCTACCATCATGGGAGGGATACATTAGGTTATATTTCATTTAATAGATAAACATTGTCCTTTAAAGTGATACTGACACTTAAAAACTACTTTTTGTAATATAAATGTACATTAAAAGTTGCCTATAGGTCATGCTGTTCTGGTGTCAGTATTTCTTTAATTAAGTTCCAGAGTCCGTTCAAGTATTCAATATTTTCATCAGAAGTTTTTCTCTTGGAAATCTTTCTGGCGGATTAACCCATTTCAAACAACTAAACTGGCTGCGGGATGACAATGTATACATGTATATTTTTATTTTAGTTAATGCTCAACATTTTACTAATTCATAGCTTATTCCTGGTCATTGGATTTACCCTTTATTTATAATTTTTTTTTCAGTACCCTATCTTGTTTCAAAGTCAAATGAGGCTGTTGGTCCTACTTTCTCTAAAAGAAGTCATACTGTAATGATTTATGGTTGACATTCGAGCTATCTCTATTGCACAGCAATCTCTCATAGATGTCTTGTTATCAAATGAGCCTTCATTTGTTAGCATGATCACAAAATGGGTCAACATAAAACAAAGCACAGTAGTCAGGGGTGTAAATACAGAGGAAGTAGACCCTGTGGCTGTATGGAGGCCAGAGAGTACAGGAGTCCCCATGAGGCCCTAATGCAGTGGTCCTCAAACTTGGCCCTCCAGCTGTTAAGGAACTACAAGTCCCACAATGCAATGATGGAGTCTGACAGCCACAGTCAGGCAAATGCATTGTGGGACTTGTAGTTCCTTAACAGCTGGAGGGCCAAGTTTGAGGACCACTGCCCTAATGAATGAGCAATTTCAACATATATTGGTAAAAAAGGACAACCTCTGGTTATGTTAGGGGCCCTAAAATTAATTTACTGTGGGGCCCAGTAAGAAATTTATTAAAGGAAAAGCAAATAATGAAAATGATGAGAACTCCTACTATATTAAGCTGAACCTAAATGAATTTTGAAATATTTACCCTTGTTCTATTCCCCAGAGGTGAATACTAATCTGGTTTTGTATTATGGATTAATTTTTCTTTTACATTTTAGAGCAGATTCATACAGACCTTTGTAATACAGGTCATACATCTCCACAAGGCATAGGCTCAAAACAACAGGATGCAGTTGACCCACCTTGGGGTTTGTGTGAGACACACCTATAGGATAACAAAGGAGTGATGCTTATCATGGAAAGTGCAGATGGGTTGAAAATGTAAAGGGGAAATTATACTCCCAAAACAGGATGGATTAATTACATTAAAAAATGTTGTTTACATTTTATTACAGCCTTATATGGCCAATAGCGTCCAGTCTGCCTGTCCAATATGAAAGTGGCTCTCATACTGCATTCCAATTCATCCAATTCAAAGTCAAAGCTCAGTATAGGCCAGCCACTTTCCCAGCAAATCAATTCTGTACAGACCTCCCTGTGCAATGGGTCATACTAATACATGAACAGGGCTACCCCTAATCTGTTGGCACAAAGTAGGAAGTACATAATTGTCAAAAGTGTAAACTGCAACCTGGGACCCTAGCCTAAACAAAAAACAGGCCCAGACCATCATTTCTTCTCCACCAAACATTACAGTTGGTATTATGCTGTTTTCTGTGTTCATCCGCGGGATGCCAACTAGCTTGTGAAGGTGAGCTCCAACTGCATTTTCCTTTGTGTTTTCATAGGGAAGGCTAGTTCTTTCAAGAACAGTTAATTGTTTATTTTCCATCATCATAATTTAAAATATTGGTCTAGCCTTGATCTGAACATTTTTACCGTAATACCTGAATTTCTTTGTTTATTTTAAGGGTTGTCTGTTAACACACCTCCTCCTTATGCAACAATAATTATTGTGATATTTCATGATGGATTATATCCTGTTACTACTATTATGAAATCCTGTAAACAATGTTTTTTATGTTTAAAATAGATTTTTTTTTTCAACTAACTTTTTTTTTTTGTTTATTTCTATGATTTAAAAAATGCTGATCTAGAACTGATGTATTTTAAAATTAGATATTACACATATTGCGCATACAGTATAAATTAGGGCCAGTTAATTAACTTGTGTGTGTGTGTTTTTATCAGTAAAATGCTGGGCAAAAGATATGCAACATTGAATATGTTACTTATACAGCCATAAATGTATATCCAATTCTTCCATGCTATCTACAGTTATATAATCATCTGGAACAGTTTCTGTTCAAATGATTTATTACAATATCACATTAGTGTAGCAACAAGCCTACACTTTTCAATTTGTTTTTCCTTATACAAATCTTTAGTGTAAAATAACCCTTTTTTCTAAACTGCTGTTGTAAGTCAAATGTAATGTGGACCGTAATTAGAAAGCAAAAGCATTGCTTTGAATAACTTTATAAAAGAGTGGGAAGAAGTGGTATTAGTTCTTGAATTAATAATACTAATCAGTCTGTAAATGTGTGTGTGTATTTATAAATATTTATATAATATATGTGTATGTATATGTAAAATGCATACTATATGAAAACAAAATGTCAAACTTAGGTCTTGCTTTCTTAGCTTTTTTTAATATTCGCATAAAATTAATTTTCCTTTAGTAGTGATTATCCTTTGCATTAGATATACTGTATCGATTATACAGTATGTACTTACTACCTGCAGCAATAAGGATAGGACTTGTCTGTGCCCATTAATACTGCACTCTGCATCTCACTGGATTTTTTATCCAAATGCAGAAGTGCAGAGCACGTCCAGAAATCCGGACACAAGTGCTCTCTGTATGCACACTCATTTGTTCTTGTGCTCTTGCACTTCTGCCCATAGTCTTTGTAAGTTCTTTTCCTATGACTGTTTTCATACACAATAGGTGCCAAAAATATTGTGCTTGGAGAAGAAATCTTCACTATGCTACACACAAGATTTCCAGGCAATCGTTAATGTACATGGAAATATCAGGTATTGGTTAGTGGAAGGTGAGCATTCTCTGTGAGTCAATAGTGATTGACCCCAAAACTGCAGTCTTTTATATACAAACAAATAACAGATGTGTTATACTTTTGTGTTTATTGCAATTTTTATTAATCTCTTTGACAATTATATATGATATGGCTAGTTCACTCAAAATCTGTCGGCAAAGTGCCCATTAAATTCTGGTGCAATAAAAACCGTTAAGCTTCCATCGCATTTAATAACCCATTAGCAACCCCCCAAAAGATAGCATTTTCTGTTCAATTGTTTGAAAGAAAATTAATGGTTGCTATGGGTTTCTACACGGGGAGGCACATTTATCAAGGGTCAAATTTTGAATTCATGTGAGTTTTTTTTCAAAACTCCCATAAACTCGAATCAAAATGTACTATTAAATAGAATTTTCTAAACTCGAACGAAATTTGAATAATTCAAAATTCGAATTGAAAGTTGTGACCCAAACAAATTGAATTTTCACTTAATAAATCTGCCCCTTGGTGTGTAAACTTGGCATTATAACATTACCCCATATGTATTAAAATCCATTGCCCTAGTCAGGCAGCTACATAGGTATGCATACTAGATATTCAGTGTGCATTTTTACTCTAAATGCGTTTCCAATGATCCCTAGTTCATATGACAACACCCCATTTCTGAGTCACGACCAGAACTACTGAATTAAGTATGGATTAAGTATGTTACTTATATTGTCATTCGCAAAGTCAGATTTCAAAGGGTGTGGAAAATATCCTCACACAGTTTTACTACATCCTCACACAGTTTACTACATCTTTCTGACATCCATGGTACTTAACATTTTTGTAACATTTTTTGACAAACTAGGGAGTTCCTTTTGCTTCTGCACAAACTTTGACATTAGAATGCTAAAAGTTGGACATTATCCAGGAAAAGTAATATCCACACTGGGTTTTACTTTGCCTGCTTTCTAGCAAGCCCAGCTCAGGCTTATAAATGAATACCTTGCACATGTTCTTTTGTTCCTGTGTGCAGTTTTTGTCTTGTGCTGATGAAAAACATTGAAGCCTCTTTAAATCGTTTTTAAATCATTTTTTTTCCTCAGAAGTTTAGGTCTCCGTGTTTTTAAAGCATGTATGTGAATGTAGATGTTTTGTTTTTTACTAGAAAAAGGCAGTCCATAAAAAGACCAAGGAGTTATCTGGCCATAAACAAATAAATAAATAAAACTAATTTCCACTGTAACGTATTGGACTATTTAGTGATTGTCTTCATATACTGAAGAATCTCTGTACAGGAAGCCATGTTTTAATTGTCAAGACCTAGGCAACACAGGAAGTAGCTTTATAGCAACCATAGTATTGTTGTTCTGTGTGTTTATTGAAAATTCTGGCTGTCCACGTCCATTTTATGAGAACGGTTCCTCCTTTTACTTTGCTTAAGATTTTTTTTTTTTTATTAAACTGATTCTAGAGAAGCATTTAAACTCAAACTCAACCCTGTCAACAGGCTAACTTAACTAAACCCAGAGAATGCTGCTTTTTAACCACTACTGAACTGGTGCAGAGAGCAAGAGGTCCTTAAGGCATGTAATAGGGTAGTGCCCCATGTAGCCTACATACTCTGCCACTCCTTATCTTAAAATGCCTTTTTTTTTTTGTGCTTTGTTTCAGCTTTTTTTTTTTTTTTTTTTTTTTTTTTTTTTTTTAAACTAACCAAGAAGGTGTTCGTCTAGTTTATGCTTACGAATTATCCTTTTATGTATTGAGTTGAGTTGATTGTAGAGATGCATAGCATACATCACAAAATTGGTTGTAATTATAAATATGGCTGAAAATATCCAGGATTGATGATGACCATGATTCTTGAAGGTTTCAGGCTACCTTGGCAATCCCTTTTGGTTTTATTCTAGTCACTTTCCTCCACTGAGCAACAGGGGCTTCCTATTGGGGACAAATTTGTCATACACACTACCTACCAAAAATATTGTAATTCTACAGGGACAAGATCTCATTGTTCACAAGATTTTGAATGAAGGTTTCTGAGTTTTGTTTACTCTTTGAAGTCTTTATTATAATGAATACACTTTATTGGCTCTAGGATATTGCATTTTATATGTCTGGATTGTATCCACCTATGGGTGTTCCTTAGGGTGTGTTATTGATGATGCTTTATGTACAAAGACAGATTTGTGGTGTCTGTGTGTGTTCATCTTGGGAAGGGACTTGTGCAATAAACACAGATGCCCAGCCTTCATTTTAAAGTAGTTTCTCTGTGCTTCATTTCCTCTTGAATATTTACACTGATCCTGAACCTGTAGCAAAGCTGGAAGAACTTGCTAGTTGGGTGTCCATACTTATTACTATAAGTAGCTATGTACGTCTAATTCTGCAGCAGAGAATGACTATTCTAATTAATGTATGGCGTTTAAATGGCTTCACAGATGGTTTTTACAATATTAAACCCATTGCACATGAAATATTTTAGTTTATTGTACTCTCCATGTCACATGGTTCAGGAAAACTGTTCTCCCTGGATGCCTGCTCAGTAACTAATTGAGGACAGGATGCTCCAAAGAATACACAGGAAAATAAATGTTGTAAATATAACCAGATGAGGTTGTCAGAGTATATAAAACTACATCCTGTGCAGATATTATTTTTTATGCTATTATTAAGTACTAGTTGTTTCATTACAACGTTGAGTATGTTTTTAGAATCCAAATTGTATGTCCCTTTTCACAATGTCCCTCTGAGTCTCTTAAAGGAAGGACATGCTTCATGTAAGTCTTTTTACACATCTTCTCGTTTCTGTTATTAAATAGAAATTCTACTTTTCGTGAATATCTGGGTCTTATTGATAATGTGCTCTTACATAAAACTTTCATAGATCTAAGCATCCGCACATATAGGAGATTAGCAAGTAAACATAGGTCCTGGGTGCCTTTGAATATTCCATTGCCCATGGTCATGAGACAAACCAGAATTTCTTTGCGTTGAACTGCCGATGTTTCCGCAACCACCTTACATTTAGGGGCAGATTTACTATTGGTCGAATTTCAAGTAAAAAAAAAAGTAAAAAAAATCCACCATTTAATTTTTTTTGGGGGGTCCTTTTCGATCACATTAAAATTATTTGAATCGAACAAGTAAAAAAAAATATATATAGATTTTCCAGGAAAAAATTACAGGCAAGCTTCCTGGAGGTCCCCCATAGGCTACAATGGCAAGCTTTAAGGTTTTTTTTTTTTTTTATAGGGCCAGTACTTTGTAATCAAAATTTTTAATTCAATTTGCTTTTTTGGCTATTCGATAGTCGAAATAGCCCAAAATTACTGCGAAATTCAAATTTAAAAAATTAGAATTTTATTCGAAAATTCACTTCGACTCTTAGTAAATGTGACCCTAGGTTTTTCCTGTTATGAACTGTCTATGTTTGTCTACCTCCAGATTAAACTGTAACGAATATCACTGTATGCTGTGCTGCTTTTTGTTCAACAGCAGATTTACTAAGGGTTGAATTTTAGAAGTAAAAAAACTTCAGAATTCGACCCTCAATGTATCTTTAAAGGGCTATTGCAATCGAAAATGCACCTATTTCAATCGAATAAAAAATCGTTTGAACGATTTCAGCAAAATCCTTTGATTTCTTAGACAAGTTCTGTGAGGTCCCCCATAGGCTAAAATAGCAATTCGGCAGCTTTAAGCTCCGAATAGTCGAAATCGAAGGATTTTTAAAGGGCCAGTATATTGATATTCGAATTTTCTAATTTTTTTCAATTAGAATTCGATAGTTGAAGTAGCCCAAAATTACTTTTTTTTTTATTTTAAATTCTAATTTTATTCGAATTTTCACACCGACTCTTAGTAAATCAGCCCCTGTGTGTTAGTAGCAAATGATAATTTGAACACAAATATTTATTTTATTTTCAATGCATGTTGGCACAATGTTATCTTGAAGCGCTTTTGTTCTGGGTTTGACTTCATCTTGGGCACTATTTGCAAGGAGTTTGTGTCTATTTGAGATCCCTCCAGGTTTCCTAAACTCCAGTTTTCTAATATGTAGTCAGTTGTTACAGAGACAAGTTAATAATAATAATAATAATAATAATAATAATGCAGTCCACAACATGGATAGTAAAGTTACAACATTGCATTTAATATTTTACAGTATTGAGCTGGCACAAATAAAGGATTTATGAGTTGTTGTGTCAACCACCCTGATTATATTTAACCTTCTAAGGATAAATGCTATTTTTTTTTTTCATTTTTCATTATTAATTAGATTAAGCCAGATATATCTAACCAGTTTTTTTTAAATCTGATGTAGAACTTCTGATTTGCTGCCATGAGCAGTCCATGTATATGTATATTTACACCTGCAATTTGCTGGAATGCACTGATTTGCGTTTTTCATCTTGTGAAAAAGGTGGAATTCCTTGTTACTACAAATGTTGTGTTATGTTATATAGCTTAAAATATGAATATCTGTGCCTGGACATGTTCCTTTGTGCTTTTGAAGTCCCATGGCTCTGATGGTATTCGAAATCATTCATCGGTGTGAGCCTGTTGGGTGTTCCATCTGTATTTGGAGGGGTAGTTTACACATAAGGAAGTTTCCCAATGAAAGCACAGACTGACAGTTTTTTTTTCCTGTCTTGCCTTTTAGTTATATTGTAAAAGCTAAATGTTAATGTAAGTGTCTATTTTCTATTTTATTTTAGTGACACACTATCATGCAATCAAGTGGCTACAGAGGGGGATCTCCCCTTTTCCTCCCACCGCACAATGGCAGCAACCTTCGATCCCCAGGCTATGTTCCTGGAAGGATAGTTCCTTTACGTCCACCTCCACCTCCAAAGACTCAAGCAGCAGCCAAATTCAACTCTGCTGGTCAAGAACCACACACAACTTTTGGGTTCTCTGCAGGTGATCAGCTCCATCATGCACATGTTATTCGCAGGAGAAGGCACAAAAACACACTTATTTGCTTTGCAGTCTCTAGTTTTACCCTCTTCATTATCCTTGCCATTGTTTTAGGAATATCATCAAAGTATGCACCTGATGGTAAGTTATTTACGTGTGTGCTACTTCTGAGTTACTTCGTTTTGAAGATATTATCAATTTACTTTGCAGACCATTTCAAGGTTTACAAAACTGCCAAAAGCATTTGTATTTGTGTGGAATCCTGATATTCAGAAAGCTCTTTAAATGATTCCCTTTGAATCTGTAATAATAAAACGGTATAATTTATGTGATCCTAACTTAGCTGCATAAATCAAAAAACAGTAAGACATGTTTTTTTATGCTTCTCTATCTCTACCTTTCCATCAGGGGAATGTAATAAAGTTTGGTAATGGAAAAATTATTCGCAAAGCGAAAAGTTATGTCTCTGCGCAAATAGATTTTGCTTTGTGCAAATTTAATATAGCTTTTGCAAACCCGGAAACTGTTTAGCGACCACTTCCGACTAAATAAAGTTTGCGAATTTTATAGCTTGCGCCAATGCTCAGTCCATGTAATAAAACTTCTTACTGAAAAAGTTTTGTTTGCTCCAATAGATTTAGACACCTTCAAGCACTTTTTATGTGTGCACAATTAAAATTCGCAGTGTGCAATTAAAGTTCACAATGCAATAACAGGAATAATATTACATTGTGAGATGTGCATTTTTATTATTATTATTATTATTTTTGGGTTTGGTTCTATTGGGCATTGTATAGCAAATTCTATTAACAGAAATGGGGTTATACCTAGCTGTTAAGAATTTGAGAAATGCAGAGAATAATGACATTTTTTGGCCAGGCAACTTTACATTCACTGAGTCAGAAACCCAACCCTTTGGCTGCAAGTTTGGAAACTGTGGCATGTGGGAAAGGGCACATTGACTACAGAGGGTTTCCCTGTACAGTATTTGGTGGTCATAACACAACATCTGCTATTGATATTATGTTCTTTTATTTTTATAAAACTGGTTAAAACAATTTTTTAATTGGCTGCAAAAATCCAGCAGCAAGTAGCAATATAAAGCTACATGGCAAACAAGGCACGCAGAAGTATATTTGTATACTCAACAGTTTGATTCAGATTGTAGTATTGTAAAGCCCCTCATACAAAGTTTTGTTATGTTCAGGGTCTTGTACAAAACAGATGTGAAACATGATGTAGAGTTAAGTAAAGAAAACTGTATTTACAATCATTTTAAAGACTGCATTATGAAAAAGCAGTTTGTGTCATGCTGCATAATGTTAACATTTCCAACCGAGCTCCCAGAGCAACATACAGAATCAATTACATGCAGTAATTCCCAGCTGCCTCATATTGTCCATCAGTTTGTTTATTTGCCATGAGTTGTGGAACTCTGGGTCTGGCTGCAAAGATAGCATATCCCTTTTTATCTGCCTCCTTTTATTCTTATTGTTAACCCTAATTTCAATTTATGATTTTTTTTAAATCATGTTTTTTAAAAATACAAACTGTGGGCCTCATTTATAAACACTGGGCAAATTTGCACCTGGACATTAACCCATAGCAACCAACGAGGGATTAGCTTTTTCATTCAGCTGTAGGTTGAAAGCTGAACGCAATCCTCTGCTTGCCATGGGTTAATGCCCAGGTGCAAATTTGCCCAGTGTTTATAAATAACCCCCTGTGTGTGTGTATTTGAAGTGTGCTTGTTGATTCTACTTAAATTAAGAAGAAAAATTCCCTTTTTAAAGTTGGCCTTAGGGCAATGGTACATGGAGTTTTTACTGCTATCTGCCAGCAACCTCAAAAAATTGCCCCACCTCCTCCCAATGCTGGATATTTTCAGGGAAGAGTCTCATCAGAATTTTTAATACTGTTTTTTTTTTTTTTTTTTTGAATTAGCAGAGGATGGCAGCAGGAGTGTTTTTGTACATTTTAATGCGGTTGTTTTTTAACATGCATAACGTTCCATTGTCCTAAAGTGACCATAAATAAATAATTGCTGTAAAATCTTTTTGTGGTTGATGTTTGTCGATAGATCATTAAACATCATGCCATTAAAGTGAGTTTTAGAAAGTTCCAATTTCAGTATATTACCTATCATGCATATGTAAAAATGCAGTCATTTTGATGTCCATCTCTAAACCAATCTACTATTCAATATCTATAGGAGGCCATACTCTGGCCAATACTTCAAGGTATCCAACCAGTTAGTTTCTACACTATACCATAGAAGACAAATACGCTAACGTAGTCAGTAAAGGGATTTAATTCTATTTTTCCAGCTTTCCGAAATTGAATTGCCAGTTGGCTTAAGGGAATACTAAACTTTAAATGTGGCAAACTGCACAATCTTTCATGGGGGAAGTAGAAGTTGTGTTACTTAACACTCATATAACCAGTATATATTTTCTTCAAATGTAACTGGAAGTTATTGATATTGTAAACCACTTGCTGCAGATGTTCTGTCTGTCTTTTCTTTCTTTAGGTGGCATAAATCTGATAAAATCTGGAATATGAACATGATTTTGAAACACTCTAAAAATATTCATATATTTTACCTTGAGTTTATAAAATGTAATAATAATGTTCTATTTGTTTTGAATTTAGAAAATTGTCCAGATCAGAATCATGAACTTACCAACTGGAATCCTGGACACGATTCAACAAAGAAAGTGATCATTAAGAATGGAGACCATTATCGCTTGCAGTCAGATGCAACAGTGCACTCTATAACTATACAAGATGGGGGTGCGTTTTTATGGTTATTTGTCTTTAGTTTTAGTTACAGTGGTTGATTTGTATTGTTATAACAAATGGGTGTACTCATACCAATCATTAAGGCACTTTGTAAATCATTACATTTATAACGTTTGTCATTTATAGAAACCCATGGTAGCCAATCAGCAGAATGTATCTACAAGACTTTGTTGTGTTCATCATCCTAATTATACAAGACCAATGGAACTTGTGATTGGATGTCCAAGTTGCTACAAAACTTAATTGAACGACGTGTCATCCACTACATTTGCAGGAAATTGGTTGATCCTAAGATAAGGATAAATCAATGCACATTACCTGGCCCTGTGGTTCACATTGTATTAGTGATTTAGTATTGATGCAATTGCATAAAAATTTAAAAAAATTATTTATTTTTTATTAACAGGGTTATGGTCATTAAAGGGGTGTTTCACCTTAAAGATAACTTTTAGTATGTTATAGAATTGCCAGTTCTCAGCAACTTTTTCATTTGGTCATTATTATTTATTTGCTAGTTTTTTAATTAGTTGCCTTTATCACTTGACTTTTTTCAGCTCTTAAATTTTGGCCTGACTCCATCTAAAATGCTTTGTAAGGATATATTTTATTGTCATTGCTACTCTTTATTACTCCTCTTTCTGTTCATGTCCTCTGCTATTCATATTCCAGTCTCTTATTCAAATACTTGCATGGTTGCTAGGGTAATTTTTACCCCAGCAACTAGATTGCTGGAACTGCAAACTGGAGATCTGCTGAATAAAAAACTAAATAACTCGAAAACCACAAATAATAAAAAGTGGAAACCAATTTCAAATTGTCTCAGAATATCACTCTCCTCGTCATACTAAAAGTTAAAGGTGAACAACCCCTTTAAAATTGGTAAGCTGCCATACCATGTCAAGGTAACCCCATATGTTGGACCTAACTGTGTCCTGTCATATTTTTCATAGTCCCATCCCTGCATGGTAGCTTTCTTGGTGAAGTGTCTCCTGACCAAAGCATTGGCTTTACAGGCTGATCCTCCCCATTGTAGCTTTATAGTGGAGAGACCTCCCACACCAACACCCAGGTTTAAAGGCATAAGGCCTCTGAAAGGGACAGGTATGCGGCAAAAACTTGGACCAGGGCATGTACATTCATTTCTTTGGTATAACTGTAAACATGTGCAAGAAATGTTATTCGCTTTAAATTAAACTGTATTTATAAAACTGCAATCAGAAAATTATTTTAACGATTGCTTTTACTGGCATTAATCTATCATCTGAAATGTTCCTTTTCCTCTCCCCGCACATTTGTCATTGTTTCCACTGCAACTATTTTTCATTTACTTATAGGTCTTTTTTTTTTCTTGCAGGGCAGCTAGTTTTTGAAGACAATGCAAATGGCTCTAAAAATATTACTTTAAGAACTCGTTTTATCCTGATAAAGGATGGTGGTGCGTTCCATATTGGAGCAGAGAAATGCCATTATAAATCCAAAGCAAATATTATCTTATATGGTAAATCAGATGAAGGAGAGGATGTGCCAGTTTTTGGCAGGAAGTTCATTGGTGTATCAGCTGGTGGAACACTGGAGTTGCACGGATCTAACAAATTATCTTGGACATTGTTAACAAAGTCCTTAAATTCCTTAGGTCTGATATCTGGAACTTACAGTTTTGAACGTTCTTTTGTCCGAGGTATGAATGTAAGAGTCATTGATCAAGATACTGCCCAAGTACTTGAATCAGAACGATTTGATACATATGTACATCCAAATGAGAGCAAGAAGTTCCAGGAATATCTTAAAGCTCTGAAGCCTGGTCGAATTGTTGCTATTGCTGTAGGTGACTCTGTTGAGAAAAATTTGTTGGATGAAACGAGACTGACAATTCAAAATCTTCTTGGGAGCAAGCTTGTCAAAGGATTAAGCTATAGGTAAAAGTAATTAGCAGTTTTATATGTGCTGTTTTGTTTAATTCAATACTTGCTATAGTCTCTCTAGTCTGACCTTTACTGTTTTGGAATTCAATCAGATTTGAGATATTTTTGAATTTCGATCTGTCTAACTATTCATTCCTAATGTAACTCTATAATATTGATTGCAGACCTGTTGATGCATGTTTGAACACAAAAAACACTATCCACAATTTGGTATGCAAGATATATAACTGTTTCATATGTGTGTCTGTATGAAATTGTAACGAACGGTTTTCAGACCTTTACATTTTTTTTTATTGATCATAGTGATGTGGTATTAACATCTTAATGGGTTTTATTTCAGGCAAGCTTGGGCTTTTGTTGGAGTAATTGGTGGAGGAAATGATTCCTACAGTGAATCAGTTAGAGACTATGAAAATCATAGTTCTGGGGGGAAAGCATTAGCAGTGAAAGAATTCACCACAGTGGATGGTCAGAACTTTGCTGTGAAAGCATACAGTGAATGGAAAGAAGGTAAGAGTTTTGATTTGATGCAGTTGTTTCCCATTAAACAATATCACTTCATGTAACTGCATAGTAGGTCAGAGCTGGTCCCATGCAGCCATTTTTATCTATTTTAGTTGTGATTTATTGGTTAATATTCATTACTGCCATAATCCATTTTTTTAAAACTGTCATGTCGACTTCCATACACTTTTTAATTGGAAGATGTTCGTAAAGACTTTCTTTAGAATAGAAACTGTACAAGAATTGAATGTATAATTTATTATTTTGGTTATAATAACTCAAAAATCAGTTTTTTCCTGTCTTTAATACAATAAATACTTGCTACTAATACTAACCGACAATAAATGAGAATTTTTGTTTCTTTTCTTTACACTTGGCATCTGTAGCTCAATATTTTCATTGCATGACCCTTTTAACTTGGCCAGCCTCACATATATAGTTTGTCCCAATCTTTTTGTTCAGGCAAGCCAATTTTCGGTTTCCAAGTGGAGGCCGTGGGTGGTGTTGTATTGGATCTCTTAGAAGATGTTAGCTCCTGGAAACCAGGAGACCAGATTGTTGTTTCAAGTACTGACTATTCAATGTACCAGGCTGAGGAATTCACTCTCCTTCCATGCCCCGAGTGCAGCAAATATCAAGTTAAAGTAAAAGGTACGGTCTGCTAAAACCTATTCTGATTGCATTTTTGATTTTATTGAATGGACAGAAAGGTTTAGAATATGAGCCAAAGGGGTGAAGAATATGTCATAAGATGGAAACTATGACATACTAAGAATAATTGTATTTATTCTTTATTTTAACATTTTTGTTGTTTTGTGTGGGTTCCTGATTATTTTATTTTTATTAGTAGTATCATCATGATTACTATTATTATTATAATAAGTTGTGGTGTGCTGTTCTTTACTAAGATAACACATCTGAGAAGTGTATCATGCGTTATATATTGGTGGGACCCCTGTTCTGGCCTCATGCCTTTGTCCATTTCTGCAGCTGGGTCCCATGCACATACTGAGTGATTGGCATGTGCAAGTGTTACTGAAACTGGGCCAAAGTAAAGGTACCAATACTATACAGAATATTATTACTGTATTTAGAACTGCATTTTTTGTTTTTCCTTTTATTTTGCGGTTCCATTACAAAATGTTAACTATATGTCTTTACTTTATGTCAATAGAAAAACCTCTTTATTTCCACATGGGAGAGATCACAGATGGTTTGGACATGAGGGCTGAGGTTGGAGACCTTACAAGGAATATTGTAATTCAAGGAGAAACCGAGAGCACTTGCTATGGAGATAACCATTGTCCGTTCTTCAACTATGACACATTTGGGGGGCACATCCAGGTTTGGCAAGTTTCTTTCTAGCCGTGCTTTTAATTGCAAATATAAGTTTTCCTGTATTTTAAATAGTTATTAGGTGGATATTGAAGTTTTAGATGTCATACTTTTGTTTTAGGTGAAACAGGCTTAAAGAGAATATAAATTAACGTTTACATTTTACCTAATGTAAGAAAATATAATTTTAATTAACTCTCCAGTAGAACCCAGTACACTCATTACAGATGCTCAGTGGTTTTATAGTTATAGTTTTATAATTTTTGGTGTAATTTCTACTGAAAGATATATCTTTCTGTTTCTTATCATCCTCCTTGCTACTGGTTCTGGCTTTCGAAACTATATAACAGTAGCTCTTACAGACCTATGAAGAAGCATCAGAGACGTTGAGACCAAGTGCTGCTAAGTTTTATTAGTGCAGAAACCAACAATGCAGAAAAAGACAGAAACATACTACTCAGTGATAATTTTTTTTTTTGTGTGTATTGGAAAGTTGCTTACAATTGCAAAGCGTTTCCTTAGGCAAGATTTTTTTAAGCCTTACAAATCCTTTAATAATGCACCAATAATGGACCCCCCCTTGGTGCTTCACAAGAAACATGTTTGTACTTTTCATGATACTCACTCCTGAATGCTGCACCAGAGAATTTGTAATCTCTAGACTGGTAGTCAATCACGAATCTCCTCACCAGTAGTATAACATATTTAAGGGGCAAAAAAACTCTGTAAAATACCTTGGCACTTGGGTTAGTGGAATCACTGGAGCTAAAATCTGATGAAACCTGTTTTGTCTGCAGTGATTCTCCCTGAGAGCACTGTGGCAGTCTTGTAAGTCTTTATCTGCAATAATGTGGTTTGCTGGTGAGTATTATTGGTAAACTCTATAGTTATGATTTTTGTTTTTCCTGCATTATAGAAACATTTCACAATTAATGCCTAAATGTTTATGACTTCATTTATCATGAATTTAAGATTACATATAATCTGTTAGAAAAAGAAGTGTAGACAAAATATTTTGGATAAAAGAAAATGAATTTCTAAGCAACTTTCCAATACTGCTGTATCTAAAGACTAAGTGCCTGCCTCACCAGTAGGACTGATCACAACAGAGTTACAGAACCATCAAATGCCAACTTTTTGTAGGTTTAAAGAGATACGGACACCTTATATTAAACTCTTTTTTACATCTATTATAATATTGGCTTTAAAAGCTACTTCTACCTTTGCCATAAAGTATTTGCCTGATGCTTTTACATCTCCTGTCTGATCCCCCATGTTCCTGTATGAGGGGGCTGCCATATTTGTGCAGCAGGAGTCCGTTAGCATTAGAAACTGTAACTAACAGGCTGAGATGGGATAACCAGGTTGGCAAAGTCAGAGTGTCAGGCTTAGGAACTTCAACTAACAATTATATACAAAAACAAACCTCTCTGCAAATAGATCAAATTGACCTATAGATAACATTTAATGTACATTCATATGTTAAAATTAATTTTTTAGATCAGTATCACTTTAAGTTACTCTTCTTTATTTTCATGTTGCCCTCCAGTTTCAGATGCCCTACTTACCATTATGTAACTCTTTACTCTTCTAGTGGTATGGAGACCCTGCCATTTTTAATTTTAATTAAAAAAAGAAAATGTTTTAAACCATTACGGAAACATAATTAACATCAACTACTCTGTTCAGCCTTTTGTTTACAGCAATAATTGTGAAGAAAATAAAATACATTTTATTGGCATTTGAAATGTTATTCTGCACTGGGCTGCATTTTTGAGCTTCCTACTTGTCATTCCTCTTTTTCTCACTCGTGCCTTCTGGAAAATGAGTCATAAAATTCTACAATTCAATCTTTATATGTCCGGCAAACAGAAGGGCAATTTAGGTATCCTGTGCAAAAAGAAAAACACCAAAAGCTTCATAGCAATTCTACTTCATTACAAATCTAAACTAGAGGATCTGAAACACAGCCGTTTTATAAAACTTGCCTTTCCTTGCCAGGTGCATTTCTTTTAGTCTATCATGCACTTTATTTGTCGTAGCAACTATTATAGTTTGTTAATTCTATTAAGCATAATATATATTTACAGGACTACTATGGGGAGGTGGACTTTTATAAAATATCTATCAGTTCTGTTGCAGTATTTTAATTTGTTCCATTTTTGTAGATTTTGAGGAATTTCACTTCTCTACATTTGTCTAATGTGGAACTGAAGAAAATGGGCCAGCAGTTAATGGGACGTTACCCTATTCACTTTCACCTCTGTGGAGATGTAGATGAAATAGGAGGCTACAGTTCAGAGACCTATGTAGATGGGCTGTCTATTCATCACTGCTTTTCTAGATGTATTACTGTCCACGCTACTAGTGGCTTGCTTGTGAGTATATTAATTCATTACTAAAAACAACATTGTTTACATCAATGTCCTTTGATCATCTAAGTTTTCTACTGGGATTGTCTCACAAACACTTGAACAAATATTCAGAAGCGTGAACTAAGTTTTAAAAGAAATTACAAGAAGAGTTGATTTCCTGAAATCCAGGCCAGTTGTTAAATGGGGTATAAAGGACATCTGAAGTAACTCTAAATTACCAACGTATGAGCTGAATTGTTTGTCAGCAGGAGAGACAGAATGGCAAGAAAGGAGAGGTATGAAGACATGGGGATGGCTGAGTGGGAGGTAATGAAAAACAATATAGACTTAGGGTAAGAACTGGTGATTATTCAGCAGTGGCTGAACAGCAGGAAAAAGCAAATGCCACATTGGCCTTGCCTATATCCATCCTTGTGTGTTTGCACTTTAATGGTGAGATGCTTAACAGGGATACAACTTTATTTGCATTCCTTCAGTGTTTTGAGCAAAAAAGTACATAAAACATGATTGGGTTCAATAGTTATAAAGCACATTCCCATTTTTACTTTCTGCAACATTAATATCCTTATGAAATAGCCTTTATCAACCTCTGTTCTTGCAGATTAAGGACACCATTGGCTATGACACCCTAGGGCACTGTTTTTTCTTGGAAGATGGCATTGAACAAAGAAACACTATGTTTCACAACCTTGGACTCGTTACCAAACCAGGCACTTTATTGCCAACAGACCGAAATAACAGTATGTGTGTGAGCATTCGGGACAAAGTCTATGGGAACTACATTCCTAACCCAGCCACTGACTGCATGTAAGTGTCTCACAATAAGCTCATCTTCACTGGGGGTTATGTACAGAGAATGTGCTCTCTTTCAGAATTTTTGAGAAGTTGTTCACTCACTGTCATGGAGAGACAACAGCTCGAACGCTATAATTCTTTACAGTGTACCAACAAACCTGTTGAAAAATAGTAATGTACCTAAGCTATCTGTGCCAGGCTTATTAATCATCACCATTTTTCTAAATTTAATATTCCTGTTTCTTAGAAATATGTAGAACCAAGCCTTTTGTCAGCTTTGACTGCTGCTTTGCTTCCGACCTTCTGATATTCTTCCAAGAAAAGTTTTTTGGCCTTGTATTTCTTTCCAGGTTAATTCAGCATTTTCATGGGATCACATTTCTTTCCAACCCTCTGAACATTTAATCCTGTTGGAAACATAGAGTTCTCAAAGTCAGGCAGTATTTTTCTTTTCAAATTGACTTTTATCCTCTGTCCTGTATTTTCCATTTGAATTATCCATTTCAGTAGAAATCTGCATGCAGTATGCACACGTTTCCGATGCTCTGCTTTATATATACTTGAGTGCTTCTGTGCATTAATAAAATGTTTTTTTTTCCAGCAAGGAGATCATAGTGTTGCCTAAGTTACAATTGTTGCATGTGACACTGTGGGAGTTATCAAAATACGAATTAAATGATTTTTTGTCTGACCAAACTAGAATCCATAATTTTACCTTATTTATTAATTTAAAAAAGCACAATTTCATTAGATCAGGGAGAAACCTCTATAAAATCAGACGAAAATGTGAATTGTTTGATTTTTTTTGTTTTGTTTTTTTTCCCCAGAATAGTCAGAATTTTTCAGATTTTTGCCCAAAATAGTCATATTTTTGGGCTAATATCAGTGCAGACCACAGAAATCTGAGATGGCGGATTTTCGGATTTTGACTTTTTTTTGCAGCCGCGGGGTACAGTAAATCTCAAAAAAATTATATATTTTTTTCCAATACAAATTTGGATTTTATTAAAAAAAAAATAAACTTTTTAAAAATGTTTGACTTTAATAAATAACCCCAGTACATGTCCCAGTGCAGTTGTCTGCTTGTGAATCTTGTATTTTTGCCTATAATCTGTGTTTTTGGTTATTTCTTGCCCCCAACAGGGCCAGAAATGACTGAGCATGAAGCTGCTCCATGTTTGGTCTTTGCCAAATATATTATTAGATTACCAGTACATAGATAACAGATGTGTATTATGGAAGGGAAATTATCTCTGCTCTAATAATCTAATTATTGATTTATTTGTGATTTAAACCACAGGCAAAACGTATGTTCAGCTCAAATCCTATTCACGGAACGCATGTTAAAATATACCGCCTAGTAAAATCCGTCATTCTGCGTTTCTGGACTGTAAAGCACAACCAAGATTAATTTTTTATCTCTTACTTATGACTGATAAGCAACAGTAGTGTATGACTTTAGCAGCATTTGCAGCAAAATTGGGGAAAAATATTTTTATGGTGGAGACTGTCATGCTGTGGAAAGTTTGCTTCCACCAGCCTGCTAAAAACAGCACATGTTAAATCACATCTCTCCAATTAAGGAAGCTTTTACATATTTCTCTGTGTATTGTGTGGTGCTCCCTAGTAAATTGGCAAGATCTATATAAGCACAAATATATAATTTTATAAATGGCAAGGACACAGTTTAGCCATCATAATGGCGGGGAAAGGAAACAAAGCTGGAATAACATTATTAATGTATTTCATCTTTTTTCTTGTTTCTAATATTAAAAACAGAATGTATAGAGTGCCTTAGAAGTGCCACACAGCTCATACCCATAAACATACAGAGATGTAGTGTCTGTTCCTGACTATTACTATTTTAATTACAAAAAGCAACTCCAATGACTCTTCTTTTTTACCTTTCAGGGCAGTTTCCACTTTTTGGATTGCTAATCCTAAAAATAACCTAATAAATAATGCAGCCGCTGGCTCTCAGGTAAGCAGTTTGCTTTTCTCTGTATCTTATTTTCTCTGTATTCCATATGTTTTGAATAACAAGCGTCATTTTAGACTTAAAGGAACAGTTCAATGTAAAAATAAAAACTGGATAAATAGGCTGAGCAAAATACAAAATGTTTCTAATATAGTTGGTTAGGAAAAAATGTAATGTATACAGGCTGGAGTGACTAGATGTCTAATATAATAGCCAGAATCCAAGTTACCCATCCAGTCACTCCAGCCTTTATACATTACATTTTTGACTAACTATTAGAAACATTTTGTATTTTGCTCAGCCTATCTATTTACCCAGTTTATTTTTATACTGAACAATTCCTTTAAAGGGATTCTGTCATGATTTTTATGATGTATTTTTTATTTCTAAATTACACTGTTTACACTGCAAATAATTCAGTTTACAATATAAAATGTCATTCCTGAACCTGCAAGTGTATATTTTTTAAGTTGTAATATTGGTGTGTAGGCAGCCATCTCAGGTCATTTTGTCTGGTCATGTGCTTTCAGAAAGAGCCAGCACTTTAGGATGGAACTGCTTTCTGGCAGGCTGTTGTTTCTCCAACTCAATGTAACTGAATGTAACACAATGGGACTTGGATTTTACTATTGAGCATTGTTCTTCCATCTACCAGGCAGCTGTTATCTTGTGTTAGGGAGCTGCTATTTGGTTACCTTCCCATTGTTAGGCTGCTGTGGGGGGGGGGGAAGGGAGGGGGTCATTTCACTCCAACTTGCAGTAAAGAGTGACTGAAGTTTATCAGAGTATAAGTCACATGACTTGGGGCAGCTTGGAAACTGACAATATGTCTAGCCCCATGTCAGATTTCAAAATTAAATAATTAATATGCTTGCTCTTGATTTCTGTGCAGAAGTCTGAACATTTTTTCCCATGACCGTATCACTTTAAATTTTCACCAGAAATTACCCATTCTAGGCATTGGGAGTTGTGTGAAAATGCTAGCCCTGGAAAATTTTAAACAAGATTCTCTTCAATCTTGGACAGGGAAAAGCTGTGGGCAAAACTGCCTAATATATATGTGTGCCATAAACTTAAATATATCCACATTTTATAAATCCATAGTTTGTTCTTGCCTTTAAATGGAAGTGTTTTTGTTGGTAGCCATTAACAGCAGAGATTGTAGATAGTTGGTCCGAAAGTAAAATAAGCAAAAACAGGTATTCTTTGTATTTTCAACTTTATTTGTCTTTAATATTTAGTTGTAATGTACTTCTCCCCTGAACTTTTGCAGCTCTGTCACATGCCAATAAATTTATTGGCATGTGCTTCAACTTCTTGTTAATCTGTGCTGTGTTCTATTTTCTATGTTAAATAGAACGATTTAGTTGCTATTTTCATTCAAGTGATTCTCTTCATTTCCATATTGTAATATTTCCCCCTCCACTTCTCCAAACATCCGTGCCTTTCTTTTTTTCCCCAGCCATGTGGAACTCATGCTGTTTTACAGACCATAATGTATCTTTCTCTGATGATTTCTAGATAGTATCACATTGTTCGGAATCTGAGGTTTGATTCTGTTAACTTAATTTTCTATGCCTTTCATATACAGTTGAAGTGTTACTAGAACAGAGTTCTCACTGTATTGCTTCCTGTGTCCTGCACTCTGTCATGACCTACGATCGTTCAAGCTTTTATCTTCCTCTATAAAACAGCTAGTATCTTCTTCTACATGGCAAATATCATAAAGATGGGATTGTTGAGAGATAACCACCGGTGGTATTTTCCGCTTATATGTGTCATGGCTATTCTCCCTCCCATTAGGATGAGATGATTGATATTTCTGAATGAGTGCCATTCCGCAAAGGCCAGATAGTGAATTGTTAATAACTATAAATAAAAAAACTATGCAAGAGCTCCATAATTTTGTTAAAATGTGTCTCTTGAAATGAGATGCATGAACTCCCTTGAGCAGTTCTCTCATTTTACTAGATTATATCCTCTGAAAACCAAAACTATTTTTATTTGACATTGTTTTGTTTGACCAGAGAAATATGTTGTTTAACATAATTCAATCCCTACCCTTTAATGTTTTGTAGGGCCACGTTTTTGCATCAGTGACAGATATTCAAACCAGAAAATATACAGATATTTCTGATTTATTGTGGTGATTCTTGCAAATACCGATTGTGAGGTTTAAGTGCATACTTGCAGAAGTAATAACACTTTCTAGTTGTTAGTATCAGCATTTGGTCTTTTCAAAGAGCACCTGAAAACATGACTGGACGCAGGCTGTTAATGAATTGTCTTTGTTTCTAAATCAAGGACGCTGGGATATGGTATGTCTTCCACAAGATGTCAACAGGAGATTCCCATGGACTTTATCCAGAGACTAAATCAGAACTCACTCCTCTGGGCATATTTTATAACAACAGGGTGCATTCAAATTTTAAGGTAAGTCGTTTAGAAATATAATGAAGGGTTTCATAAGAAGACTGTGTACAAATGTTTATTTGTCCTCCTTGTACTGGCATGAAAGGTGGGACCAACAATGCACACGCAACGCTCCTCAAAAACTGCTGGACAGGTCTAAAAAGCAAAATCGGCTCATTGCTAGGTCTTAAGTTTGAATTGAAATAGAGTTAATGTAGCACTTCATGCGTATCGGTACATTTAGTGAAACTGTCTGAAAAACAGCAGGGTATTTCCTGTTTATATTTCCTTTAGTTAGGGAAGACACTGACTACTTGGGTAAATATATAACCATGAGTATTAAAAATAAGCAGCATGGTATTTGATGAAAATATGCAAATCATTTTTTTTTCAGGCAGGGTTATTCATCGACAAAGGGGTTAAGACTGTAAATGCCAGTTCTGATGATCCAAGAGAGTACTTATGCTTGGACAACAGTGCAAGGTAAGCCATTATATCTGAATCAGACCTTTTATTTGGTACTATACTTTTACCACAATGTTAAGTGCCCCTGTAATGGGTGGAAAGGCGCAGGGGTATGATAGGCAATTTTATTACTTAATCGCTATAGGGGTGTTTAAAAAGCTTCATTCTAGGGGCATAGTCTGCTGGACCACTAGCTTTCTGCACTTGCTTTTAATTCATAATTGCAGCAGCTTGCATCTGGCACAGTAATATTTGGTGAATGTTATCAATTTGATTTTCAATTATCTGGCTGATCGGGTCCCGCTAAACACTGAATGCCAGGTTAAACCATGACTAGGGTGTGGGTCTCATAATATCATTCAAATAAAAAAAAAAGACCTGCTTTCAGGATGCAGTGCTTAGCTGATCTAGGCAACCATGTACAATGTTACATTTTAAGTTACAAGATACAGAATAAAAAGGCAATAATTTATTTTATCAGGAGAGAGAACTGGTTGAAATGTGTCTTAATATTTTCATGATATTAAAAGCTGACACTTTTTCTGTCCAGAGGATGTGCTCCTTGTCTATATAGTGTTATTGGCTGGCTCCAATTTGGCCATACATGTTTATTGCGCTATTCTATACAAATACGTTTCTTGGATCATAAAAAGGGTTCTATTGAAAACTTGGGTTAACATGGTCAAGATAAGAGTAGGGTGTTTTGCAACTAATATGATTTTGTGTAAAATGTATCCTCTTGCTGCTTCCTGGAATTTGTAATACATTTCAAAACACTACTTTACTGAAAGTGTCAGATGCATATATAGATAACTGTCATGGCTGGGTGGAATTATGAGAAAATATTACTGCCAAACCCCAGTGTGCTGCTTGCAATGCTGATTCTGTCATATGTCCAGCTCCACAGCCGCACATTTGTTTTTATAAGAACAGCTAGCATCTGCTGAAGCTGAAAAAGAAGCAGTATTTTATATAAGTAACACAATCACTGACATGACCCTTTATGTTTGGCATCTACTCCAATTTTGTTTGAGCAACACAAAACATTTCTACTTACACAGTTTCTACCCAGTAACCCTTTACAGTAATATATATAATACATTTAAAAAGTCAATACATTTTGTAAGTAAGTTCGATCACTAATGACATTTAGACTGTAAGACTCTGAGCACTTAATTTGTGTTGTAATTATATTTTATAGTTATGTAAATTGTATTACTAATAATGCACTTATAGCTACTTTTTATTTCAATGACCCCTTGTTTGTTACTACTAATTTAATGTTTTTTTGTACAGTGCTTTGCCCTCAAGGAGCGCTATACAAATAAAAAATATACATACATGCATACATTTGACCGCAGTTTATCTCAACTACAGTACTAAAATACTTAAGTACTAAAGTCATTTTATTCTGAGGTACTGTCATTTAATTGGGCAAACGGGCATGGTAGCCTCATGACTGCATAAACAGCTAATTTATACAGAAATGTATTGAAGCTGCTAAAAGAAACACACCATAAATATCAGCAAGTCAAATATTATAAATCTAACTGCTATAAAAAAGACTAAACACGTTAGAAAAATGTGTGTATTTGGAGATAGAAGTTTTGCCCTGGGATTTTACTAATGTGCATAAGGTATCTCACTTTCATGCACAGTTATAAACGTAGTAAAAAGACATAAATTAACAATACTAGAGTATAATCCTCTGATATATTCCATAACCACAGTGCAAAATATATATGATCACAATGACCACAGTTGTGATTTATATGATCCTTAGAAAACAACATACAGCAGAATCCCCATTTTACATCCCCTGATTTTATGTTTTCTCTCATTTTACATTGTTGTTTTGTGCTCACATCTATATATTATGCAAAATACATTTTCCTGGATTTTACACCATTTTTTTTGTGGTCCCCTGAGAAAACGTAAAATGGGGGTTCTACTGTAATAGAATATTGGTTTGTATTATGCATACAAGTTTATGTAATTTTTTTGGTAGATAATGGCATCTATAGTGAGTATAAGAATATTGTAATTTTTTTGACATTTTTATCGTTCTTGTTGCCCATCACATGGATAGAAGCCGTATCAAGTTACCTCTTCTGTTTGTTTTAATAAAGATCTCTGTACACATGGGCCAATTTTGGCTTATCCAAATCTGTTCTGCAAATTTTGTCTAATTTGAACATCCATGTGGCTAGCCCTCAGCTAAACCTGCAGATATGAATGGTTCTGAGAGGCCAATACACCCCAGGACTCTAGGGCAGAGTAAATGCTTAGGGTGGCCATACACGGGCAGATTAAAGTTGCTGATATCGGTCCTTTGGATGGATTCGTCGGCTTTTCTGCTTGTTTGTAGGGGTTTCCGACAGGTCTTCCTGATCGATATCGGGTCAAAAATCTGGCAGATATCGACTGGGCAGGTTTAATTACGTTGATGCAGTCCCACAACCTGTTGGCGTTCATTTCCTTCATATAATCTGATTATTTTGCCCTATTATTAATTAATAATTAATTTACTTTACACACACTCCTCACATGATGAATCAGAATATGCCTTTTTTGTGTATTCCTTGTAATCTATATATGTAGCCTTATAATATGTGGCACTGATGTTTGCTAGTTTTTAAATAAAGAAGACATCCTGTCATATTTAGTTCCCAGTGATTTTTTTTATCCTGCATTTCTTCCCATAGTGCCATAGTACACTTTTTTTTTTTCTAATCAAACCTGTATTGGTGCTCAAATGTGAGCAAATGCAAATATTCTTGAAAGTGGTTACTGGTTAGTAACATGTAATTATATAGGATAAGAATGAGTTGTTATTTTGCATTTCTTTTCATTATTCTGATGAAGGTTTCGACCCCATGTTGATGCTGATCCAGACAAACCTCGAGTAGCGGCAGTAATTGATCGTCTGGTTGCCTTTAAAAATAATGATCATGGTGCTTGGGTGCGTGGAGGAGACATTATTATACAGAACTCTGGGTAAATATATTCTTTATTGGCATCTGTTTCACAGCCAGTGTTTTACATCGTGATACAAAAATCTGTACTTTTCTTTACAATATACGCATTTTGTGCTATATTTGTGGAACCTTTTCCCCATGAGCCTCTTGACTGTGGGGGTTGTTGCGGGAACAGCTGGAGAGTATTCAGTTGCATGGTAATTACCTTTACACAAAGCAGCTGTAAAAAGTAACACCGTTTCTATATCTCGGTGAAAAAAACTAAATCTGAGTAAACCTACAGTCCTACAGAAAACCCATTTTAGATCCCAAAAATATGTTTTTGATGTAGGCACCATTTGCCAGAGAGAGGTTCAAGAAATAAAACAGGAGCATGTGTTTTGGCTCATCACATGTGCTGGAAACCAGGAAATGATGTGTCTTGTACAAGGTCACAAGCAATTGACACTGGAAATAAAACCACAGTTTGTTCCTTCATATCTATTTTCAAAGACAGAGTGTTTAATGGCTAGGCTAGCAACTTTCCTTGAAGGGAGTTAATGTCACTGGTCAGCAGCAAAGAATATGCATTACACATATAATACTTCCCATAGGTCTCACATAATGTAGAGTGACCGTTTCTAATGTTTGCGTTACACAGTCATGATTGTTCTCATCTCCTGTTTCGTGAATAAACCGTATATGCTGCTGAAATTTTTTTTTTTTTCTTCTGCACAGGTTTTCTGACAATGGTGTTGGATTAACATTTGCTAGGTTAGTAGTGATTTGTTTTTTTAATATACACTGTTCATTTTCTCTTTGTATGTATGGAAAATATTATGGCTGTACCATATCTACGGAAATAGGGGAAATTATCCTTGGAATTATTTGTTGATTATGTTGGTGATATAGATACAAAGTAACATAGTAAGTTATGTTGAAAAAAGGCACGCCCATCAAGTTCAACCTTTTATGCCTATATATATTTAACTTCCCTAGAGAGGCAATAAAACCCCATCTGAAGCCTCTCTAATTTACAACAGAAGGGGAAAAATTTTGGACCAATCCCTGGATCAACTTGTACTATGAGCTATCTTCCGTAACCCTTTATTCTCTCTCTTGCTAAAAAGCCATCCAACCCCTTCGTAAAGCTATCTAATGTATTGGCCAGTACGACTTGGAGAGAAATCCACATTTTCATAGCTCTCACTGTAAAAAACTATTTCAGAGTATTTAGCCAGAACCTCCCTTCTTCTAATCAGAATGGGTGCCTGATTTTGTGCTTTCAAAAAAGGCCAGCACTTCAGGCAGGCTATTTTTTCAACAACTCAGTGTAACTGAAGGAGTCCCGGTGGGACAGAGTGCTATTCTTAAATTTACCAGTGAGCTGTTATCTTGTGTAATGAAGCTGTTGTCTGGTTACTATTCCATTGTTCTATAGTTAGGCTTCTGGGGAGGGAAGGGAGGGGGTGATAGCACTCCAAATTCAATGCAGCAGTAAAGAGCACAAGTCACACGACTAGTGGCACCTGGGAAACTGACTTTTGAAAAAAACTGATTTAAGTGCAGATTTCTGCTCATGCAGCACTATTAACTAGAATTAAGTTCTGAAAAAAACATGTTTTCCAATGACCGTATCCCTTTAAGGATTTATGATGTCATAGCTGGGAACAAGTACAAGATTCTGTTTGATTATTAAAGAGAAAAAGGAAATCAATTTTAATGTTTTGAATTATATGAATAAACTGGAGTCTATGGAGCTTTCTGGGTATGGGTTTCTGGATAGCAGATCCCATATTTGTATCTTAAGATGCCCATATACTTTAGGATCCATTTGTTTGGCATGTCTAATAAAATCTAGAGCTACACTGTTTACAATTTGTTTTTAATGCACCCCTGCAGCATGCATTCATTAGATATGTCCCTGACTTTTTAAAGCATTCTGAAATCTGTGATCTTGGATCATAACTTATGCTGAAATGATACAGACAATTCAGTGAGCAAGAATGCCATTTTTAATTACAGTAACAAAGTTTTGTCTTTTCTGTAGTGATGGAAGCTTCCCTAAAGATGAAGGCTCTAGCCAAGAAGTCTCAGAATCTCTGTTTATCGGTGAAAGTAAGAATTATGGATTTTTAGGAGGCCAGAATAAATATTGGGGTAGTGGAGGAGTTGACAATAAAACGCGTACACTGCCCAGAAACAGGTAACCAATATAATACAATTGTAAAATCAGTATAGGCGTGAAGTGCTGTCAGACTATGGCATTACATGTTTTTATTAAAGCAACCGTACTTCGGTCCATTACTGTAATAAAACATTATACTTTTTAGGACACATCATTGTGATTGAACTGGAAAATAAAGTGGATGCGGGGGTGCCAATACATGACTTGGGTGTGAAGTAATGTGCATATGGGGTCTTATTGAAGCTCAAGCTTCAAATCTGCTTGGCCACAAAATAGCTTTTAAAATTAAACTAATGGGAAATGTTTTTGTAGTGAAAGGATTTGGGGCTCACAAGGGCTAGACTTTTGGTTTCATCTCCTAGAATGTTTATATTGTGTATGTATTCCACAGAAAAGTATATTCGCTATTATTAGTGGTTATTAGCGATTAACTTTTTGTAGACACTTTGAGGCACATTTCTTTAAAAAAAAAAAAATCTCTGTAGAGCAAGAAAAAAATTATGTGTAATGGTGAATAGTTTACATAGCAACTTTTCACAAAATTGGCATTTTCAATCCATCTAAGGAATCACGGGTGGGGGGGATGATGTCAAAATCACAGATTCTTTACATCTTTTTTTTGCTGTACTCGTATTTTATGAAAAGCTAAATTCATTTTTGAAAAATAGATCATTAGCACAATTCAATACAATATCTTAATTTTCCCCCATCCAACAGGACTTTCCCTATAAGAGGATTTCAGATTTATGATGGACCAGTTCGCCTAACAAAAAGTACTTTTGCAAACTTTGTGCCAACACCTGACAGATTTACCAGTGCTATTGGCTTTCTGTTGAAGAACCCATGGCAGCTTACTCCAAAGAACAATGTTTCATTCCTAAAATTTGGGGCCAATGTAAGTATCTGTCAGCATGTTTGAAACTGAGTGCATTGTTCTGCTATGGTAGTAACACAGAACGGTAGTGAAATAAAAGGTAACTATTACGAAAACATAAAGGAGAAATTATTACGAAAACAAACATTTAGTATGCGCTTCATCTCATGGAAAACTTCCTACAGATGATCAGGATTCAGTACTGTTTCTGCCATAATCAAATTACTCTTCACTGTTCTCTTTATAGCAATCTGTCACTACATGTAGGCTTGGTGTTGGAGTATTTTCCGGATGGATAGTTAATTCTTAGGTCTGTGCATCATTTGCCAACTGCCTATAAAGCCAAGTCTTGTAGATAAACATATTGCTCAGGAGGGGATAGTGACGTTATTGTACATTTTTATTTAGAACATTGCCTTTTTCCATAAGTAGAATCTTCAAATAAATTATTTTCAGGATTACCCCCCACTTTATTGATGGAGCACTAGAAGGTGATAAGATACTTTAGGGGGTGTGGGGTATGGTAAATTATGTTTGCACATGCAGTGTTTGCACTGATTAAACCATGATACAAAAACTAGTTTAATATTGTGCAGCAGTTTCAATACAATATAAATAAACAATGCAATAGTGTAATATATGTAAACTGGAGATAAATGGAGTCATTAGCTGGTTAGTACATGGTTTATAGCCTCACAAATACTATATGTAGTACATGATTGAGCCATGGATGATATCCAACTATTAAATGTACTGTGCACAGATGATGACTGATATTTCAGATAATAGTCTCAGGTGTAGATGAAGGTGGAATTTGGAAATTCTGAAGGCATGCAGCTGCTAAGATATAATACACTGCACCTACATAACATCAGCAGAGGTGATATAGGTAAGATTTATGTGCCTTTACACTGGCACACTTCTAGAATCTGACTGTGTCTCCTTTGATTAAACTGTTGGCACTTCTTCCTTCACTAGCTAACCTTATCTGTACTTCTCCAGAGTTTCACATTCCAGTACTGTTAGATATTCTAGTAAATGCTAGTACAAAGACACATGTATTGGGTAATGTTTTGCAAGAAGAACTTCTAAAAGTATACTTTTAGCAAAAAAAAAAGGAAGTATGTTCTTCTCAAAGGATACGCAGTGCCGTTAAATCTTAATATCAGATGATCTGTGTTGCGTATTGTTGCACAGCTATATTAATGTATAAAATATACAATATGACAACATAAAGTAAGAGATTGTAGTCAGTTCTCTTAAATCAAGTTTATCATCTTCTTAGAACGTCATCTACTCTTTGATCTCTCCGGTGCTCATTTGGTCAGACATTGTGTTTGTTCTTTTGAGAAACACAAGGTTTTGTTTATCAGCCTAAGTGGGAGCCATCCTGGCAATCTCCCAATAATTATTCCCATAAACTTTGACTATTCTAAGGCTCCAAATCTTGCTTCAAGCCTAAGGAAGAAGCATTCTCTGCTCTTAACATCTACATAATAATTCTCCAAGGCAATAATATTATAGCTAAAACCTACAGCTATGAAGTGTTTGTATGTGCGCACACGTATCTGCATTTTTGTCATACTTGAGGGCTGTGGTTAATCTTCTGGATTCTGCTGTAAAGTTCACTGATCATCTGGATTTACTTAAGTTGTTCACACTAGCAGTACATAAATGGGAAGTGTCTGATGCCACTCACCACCCCGTTGAGGTTTTGCAGTTCTGATTAGAGAAAGCTACAACCCCATTTTCTAAAATTTTGGGACAATGTGTAAAATTTAAATAAATGAATGGGATGAATGAATGGGAAAAATAACATGAAGTTGTATGAGGCAAATATTTTTCCCATTCTTGTCTGATAGGATTTCAGTTTGGGGACCAAGTTTTGTTTTGTGTTTATGTTGAACAGATGGATGGCAGCATATGTTGCTACAGAACCTGCCTATATCATTCAGCATTAATGGTGCTGGCAGAGGCCTGTGTGCAGACACATATTTTAGAGTGTGGTGCAAAAATGCATAAATACCATAAAAATGCATACATAAAAAACAGAGATGGATAATAGTTTAGCCTCAGCCATTTGTGTATTCGTTAGCCTACATGGCCCTGCGTATCAGTAGTACTGAAGCCCAGAAGATAAGGCATAGTGGAATTTATATATATTTCTTTGTTCAATTTTACTTATGTAAGGTAATGCTCTGAATGTTAAATTGTCAAATAAAACTGGTTTGTTTTCATGTCAATATATTAATTTCCTTGATAATTTGGTACCTCTGAACACCATTTGGAGCTTAGGCATATGTCTTAAGGCCCAAATACAGGGGCCGATAAAAGCTGCTGACGACCAAGTTAGCAGCTTATTGGTTCCCCTGATTAATATCTGGCTGAAAGTCTTCCAGATCTTGCACAGGCAGGTTAAAAAATCCATTTGGACCGTGGCCGTATCTGTGCGTTAATGTGGTTCCATGATCCGACCGCCAGTGTCGGATGCATTATGATCCAATCTTTGCGGGCATATCGAGACGAGATCCGCTCGTTTGGTGCCAATGAGCGGATTTCTACGTCTATGGCCACCTTTAATTTTGAATTCCTCCACAGAAGCATATAGAAAAGTGTGCATATATGTGCTGGCCATGCAGAATTACCAATAGACTATATATGCTTTACCCACAACTGTATGAACAGTTATCCTTGAAGTTATGCATTCTAATTCTAAAGAAAAACATGTTTTAGCCCATGATGACTGTCACGGAGACGGTACTCCCAACCGCACGTGACTTCAGGTGTGGCTATCAGGGGTCACTCACTCAGTCTCTCACCCACCTTGTGCACAGGTTAGACTAGCATAACCGCACCCCAAACACCAACCAACACCCACAAACACACACAACTTGCTGCCACCACTCTCAACTTCACACTGGTGTTGAGAGAAACCAGGTATTCTAGTAGTGAAGGGGTTAATTCAAACACACACTTCCTACCAGCACTCAAATGGTTAACTAGCATACATACAGACTAGCATTCCCATTCAGCATGCAGAGGGTTAAGGTTCACAATTACTCTCTTTCAGGCTAGGTTCTTTTAGAGCACCAACGACAAACTTATTAAGTTATAATTTTAATATTATAAAAGGTATAACAGTGCAGTTAACAAAAATGATATTACAAAAAGAGACATACAATCAATAATACAAACAGTTATAAAATAAAAAGGGAAAACATGGAAAACCTATACTTAGCTTCAAGATATAGAATTCCTGGTCCTGGAGGCAAGGGGAAACAAACGGGACAACTTCCAATCGCAATTGGTCCTCCAAAGTAAATTCCCACTCTTAGTCAGAAGAGCTGACTATTTATCAGTGATTTCAGGGCATCAGGTAACTGCACACTCCCCCTCCCTCAGGAATGTAAGGGGGCGTGGCCTAGCAGGACACAAACTGAGTTTTTTATGACCTCCTGTGAGAAGCAACTGGACCAAGAATACAATGATCATAACTCCCTATAGGAACATAGGAGAGATATGATATTATATTCATTGGTTATGGATTCTCTCCTGGATTCCATAGATACTAAACATCAATACTGTGTGACCTGCCCCTGCCCTGATATTCACATCTGATAAACAGAGTATTAAACCTAGTCATGTTTGGTCTCATCTGAAAGCCAATATTGCTTTGAACCCATCACCAGTTTTTAACACTGCTGGTACAACAGGTCTGGGTTGTGTGAGGATGAATATGTTTTTGGTTGTATTATTTGTGACCTTCCCTTCACCTGTGAGAAGCCTTTGTGTGAACTTTAAGTTCTCCCTCCTTATCAGCCAGGGCTTGGAGAAGGGCATAAGAGGTTGTGATCCTGTTACACATGGCTAACGCCAGACCTTAGTGAAGAGAGGCCTGTTATCTGTCTAATTTAGTCAGAAATGCTTTTCATGATACCTTGGCCTGTTTTATTAGCTATTACAGGCCTGTATCATGACAATGACATTCCTTAAGTGTATATAACAATAATTTCACTGGTCATCAAAACCCACTCATTAACAGGACTGGAGGTCCTCACTGCTAATGATCTGGGGCGGAGAATGAAGTGAGCAAATGAGAAGCCTTAATTATTAAATAAAATATCTTTAAGTGAAAATATGGGAACGGTTTTTTCCAAGTCTTGGACATGACCCAACATCTTAGCTTGTCAAAAAATCTGAAACAAAGCAAACAATAGTTCTTTTGATTACAATAGAACTTCCTTTGTCTATTTAAGTACCAATCCGGGCAATTGTTTTCCCCCCACAAAAATATTATGGATGTTCTGTGCAATCACTTAAAGCATAACTCATTTTACTGGTGAAACAGAAACTTGATTAATTAGATATTAATATTTAAAAACATTTCCCATTTTTTGTCTTTTATTGGCAGCAGCTTTTACCTTTACTGGGGTTGTGAGTAGGCTGAGCCATGAGCCCTGTGGCTTCAGCCCTGATCACCTAAGCAGGTTTTCTGGAACTGGCTACTTGCCAACATACTCTTAAAGGAGACCTGAACCTTAAAAATTAATATGGCTAAAAATACCTTATTTTATATAATGAACTTATTCATCAAGCATAAAACCTCTGCATCTCTATAGTAGTAATTACCCTTGCCTACAAAGTAGTAACAGGAGCCACAGGAGTTTTCATCTTGAATTTCATGTCTAGGACACGTACATACTCTGTTTGATCTGAGCAGCTGTTAAGAGGCTAAACTTAGGGGTCAGCACAAAAAATCAAGCAGAAAAATAGTTTTTTCTGTCATATAAACTGATGCTGATATAAACCTGCAGTACACTGCGGGTTGCAGGTAGAAGTACGGTTGCAGGTAGAAGTACAGTTGCAGGTATAGATGCAGTTCTGCGGGTCGGTCCGCAGGTCTTCTTAAATGTATAATCCTTTTTTCTGATCGTGCCTGATATCACTAGCGGTTTACAATGACAGCACTTCCTGATTCTTAGTGGTCAGCGGCTCGCGGGTTGGGTTGCAGATAAGGGTCAGGTAATGGGTTGGGTAGGTTGCGGGTACGGGTTCCAAAAAATGGGCCCATGCAGGACTCATCTACAAGGCTGATTAAATTCTGATACTAATTGTGCTGGTTTCTGTGCTGAATTATTTAATTATAAGCCTTATATTGTGACATTTAAAGGATAAATATTCAGTTTAGTGTATATCGGTCCCTAAGCCCAGGTAAGTGACCGCAGGACAGAGCATGCATAGTGAATCAGCAGAAAAGATGGGGAGCTACTGGGGCATCATTTGACTACTAAAAGGCTGTGGTTGTACAATATTTGTGCATTGTGTCTTCGTTTATGCTTTAGTTTTCTTCATAATTCATGCTTTAGTTACCTTCATATTAGCCAGAATCGGTTGATCTCTAACGCTTTTGGTTGTTATCTTTTTTTATTTTACATTTATTTATGTTGATTTCTTGTTCAATATATATTTATAAATCTGCATTGTTTACTCATTTCTTCCCCGTAGGTATCATTGAGAGCATTTTTTGGCCAGCCTGGACCTTGGTTTGAAGACAGTGATTTGGATGGTGACAAAAATTCAATCTTCTATGACAAAGATGGATCTGTGACAAATTTTAAAGATGTTTATGTGGCTCGAATGGACAACTACTTGGTCAGACATCCACAATGTATAAATATTACAGAATGGAATGGGATCATATGCAGTGGCACCTACGCACAGGTTAGATTACTTGTCTCAGCAGCAATTCCAGCAAACTATTTCTGTGTATAGCAAACCCTGCAGGACTCAAAAACCAACCAGATACATCTTATAATTTTTTTTTTTTGTACCTTTTTATTTCTCAGTACATTATATTCCCTACATGTTTAAACATTTTAAAATCTTCAGTCCGACACCTAAATAACTTGGAGCTCTGAATTATGGAATGGCCGTCTCCCATAGACTCCATTAATTCTTGGTTTTTGTTCATCATTGGCTGACCTTTCAAACTAGCAGCTTCCTTTTAATATATAGCATGCCTTATGGAAACCGTAGCATTTCAGCAATTACATAACTTTTATTGGATTAACAGCAAATATGTAATAAGCATCAGCCTCTAGATGCCTCTTATAGCCTTTGATGAGTGTCTGGATTCAGGATGGCAGTATTTTTGACCATTTGTCCATACAAAATATCTCCAGTTCAGTTGAATTTGATGGCTGCCGAGCATGGACAGCCTGCTTCAAATAATCCCATAGATTTTCGATGATATTCAAGTCGGGGGACTGTGACGACCATTCCAAAATATTGTATTTCTCCCTCTGCATAAAATCTTAGAGGGGCCCGCACAAATTCAATTGTTGCAAAAGATTTTATTGATCGCTCGTGCATCCTTGATAAAGGCCCCAATGTGGGCCAAAACATCTGATGAATAAAATCTTTTCCAACATTTGAATTTGGAGTGCGGGTCCATAAACATTTGGACACACTTTTTTTTTTTTTCTAAATTTGGTTCTGTACATTACCACAATGAATTTTAAATTAAACAACTCGCATGCAGTTGAACTGCATACTTTCAGTATAATTCCGTGGGTTGAACAAAAAGATTGCATAAAAATGTGAGGAACTAAAGCCTCTAACACAATCACTTCATTTTAGGAGCTCAAAAGTAATTGGGCCCGGGGTTCAAAAGTAATTGGACAATTGAGTCAAAGGCTATTTCATGGGCAGGTGTGAGGAATTCCTTTATGTCTATCAGTGAAGCAGATAAAAGCCAAAGGAGCTCTCCATGCAGGTGAAACAAGTCATTCTTAAGCTGCAAAAACAGAAAAGAAATCATCTGAGAAGTTGCTGAAATATTAGGAGTGGCAAAATCTACAGTTTGGTACATCCTGAGAAAAAAAGAAAGCACTGGTGAACTCGCCAATGCAAAAAGACCTGGACGTCCATGGAAGATTATAGTGGTGGATGATCTCAGAATCATTTCCATGGTGAAGAGAAACCCCTTCACAACAGCCAAACAAGTGAACAACACTCTCTTGGAGGTAGGCATATCAATTTCCAAGTCTACCATAAAGTGAAGACTGCATGAAAGTAAATACAGAGGGTGCACTACAAGGTGCAAGCCACTCATATGCATCAAGAATAGAAAGGCTAGATTGGACTATGCCAAAAAAAAAAAAAAAAACTCGCTAGCATTCTTTGGACAGATGAAACCAAGATCAAGTTCTACCAGAATGATGGCAAGAAAAAAGTATGGAGAAGCCATGGAACAGCTCATGATCCAAAGCATACCACTTCATGTGTTAAAGATTTGGGAGGCAGTGTGATGGCTTGGGCATGCATGGCTGCCAGTGGCACTGAGACACTAGTGTTTATTCATGATGTGATGCAGGACAGAAGCTGCCAAATGAATTCTGAGATGTTCAGAGACATACTATCTGCTAAATCCAGCTAAATTCAGTCAAATTGATTGGGAGACATTCCATAATACAGATGGACAATGATCCAAAACATACAGCCAAAGCAACCCAGGATAGTCTTGAATGGCAAAGTCAGACCCAATTGAGCATGCATTTCACTTGTTGAAAAACTTCGGACATAAAAGCCCACAAACAGCAACTGAAAGCTGCTGCTGTAATGGCCTGGCATAGCATTAAAAAGGAGGAAACGCAGAATCTGGCGATGTCCATGAGTTCAAGACTTCAGGCTGTCATTGCCAGCAAAGGGGTTTCAACCAAGTATTAGAAATAAATATTTTATTTTCAGTTATTTAATTCGTCCAATTACTTTTGAGCCATTGAAATGAAGTGATTGTGTAAAAAAATCTTTAGTTCCTCGCATTTTTAAGCAATCTTTTTGTTTATATACAGCTTTTGCTAATAAGTTTACATACCCTAGCAGAATTTTGATTTTTTTTTTTTCACGCTGAAGCCATTTATTGTCAAACAACTGTTTTTATCCTTTTTATCATGTTATTGGGCAACCCTTTTGAAATAAAAAATAACAAAATGGTATAAAGGTGATA
>CM044432.1:116200882-116259549 GCA_024363595.1 Xenopus borealis | reverse complement strand
GGGTTGCCCAATAACATTTTTACTGGCTAACACGGTACAGCAACTTTACCTGCAATTATCCTTTTTATCATAATCAATACACAACTACCCAAATGACCCGATCAAAAGTTTACATACCCTGATGATTTGGCCTGATAACATGCACACAAAAGGGTTAGAATAGCTATTAAAGGTAACCATTTTCACCTGTGATATGTTTGCTTGTAATTAGTGGGTGTATATAAAAGGTCAATGACTTTCTGGACTCCTGACAGACCCTTGCACCTTTCATCCAGTGCTGCAGTGATGTTTTTTAGATTCTAAGTCATGGGGAAAGCAAAAGAATTTTCAAAGGATCTGTGGGAAAAGGTAGTTGACAGGAACAGGAAAGGGATATAAGAAAACAGTGTTCAAACTCTAATTAAGAAGTGGAAAATTAGGGCTTCTGTTGAAACTAAACCAAATAAAACAAAAAGTTCAGCCACAACTGCCAGAAAAATTGTTCAGGATGCAAGGAATACCCCACAAATAACTTCAGGTAAAATACAGGACTCTGTGGTGTGGCTGTTTCAAGATGCACAATAAGGAGGCACTTGAAGAAAGATGGGCTGCATGGTCGAGTTGCCAGAAGAAAGCCATTACTACGCAAATGCCACAAAGTATCCTGCTTACAATATGCCAAACAGCACAGAGACAAGCAAAGAGACAGCACAGAGACAAGCCTCAAACCTTCTGGCACAAAGTCATTTGGAGTGATGAGACTAAAATTTTACTTTTTGGCCACAACCATAAACGCTACATTTGGAGAGGAGTCAACAAGGAAAAGGTACACCATTCTTACTGTGAAACATGGTAGTGGATCGCTGATGTTTTGGGGATGTGTGAGCTACAAAGGCACAGGAAATTTGGTCAGAATTGATGGCAAAAAGAATGCAGTGCGTAATCAAAAAATACTGGAGGAAAATTTGCACTCATCAGCCTGGAAGCTGTGCATGGGACATACTTGGACATTCCAACATGACAATGATCCAAAACACAAGGTCAAGTTGACCTGTCATTGGCTACAGCAAAATATGTGAATATTCTGGAGTGGCCGTTTCAGTCTCCTGACCTCAATATCATTGAGCCACTCTGGGGAGACCTCAAACCTGCAGTTCATGCAAGACAGGCCAAGAATTTACAGGAACTGGAGGCTTTTTGCCAGGAAGAATGGTCAACTTTATGTCTGAGAAGATAAAGAGCCTCATCCACAACTACCACAAAATACTTCAAGCTGTTGATGTTAAAGGGGGCAATAAATGGTATTAAGAACCAGGGTATGTAAATTTTTGATCAGGGTCATTTGGGTAGTTTATGTAGTGATTGATTTAAAAAGAGTAAACACAGTTGTTGTTTAACAATAAATGGCTTCAGCCAACCACTAACCATGAGTGAAAGAAAAGTTTTTGTGTTATCATTCATATTCTCTGAAAAATGGTTAAGAAATTATAAATCCTGCCAGGGTATGTAAACTTATAAGCACAACTGTATATACAGTCGTATGAAAAAGTTTGGGAACCCTTTTTAATTCTTTGGAGCTTTGTTTATCATTGGCTGAGCTTTCAAATTAGTCTGCTTACCATCTTAGGAGTCTGAGAGGCTTTAGATATTTTATTTGTCCTTTGGATCAACCAGCAGTTAGGATACACAGGCAAAAAGTTGACCTTGATGGACCCATGTCATTTTTTTATAACCATGTCTACTATATAGGAAACTGAACTGTGGGACACAGATTGAATCTTCAACTTTTTTTTTTAATTCTAAGCATTACCTGTACTTCCTTTAACTCGCATAGGGGCCGATTCTTTGATTTCATTAGGAGTCACCAACTCCTGGCAGTGTCTGTAAGTTTTAGACAAGCAAATAATCAATACTGTGCATGAATCTGTGATACCAATATGAAAGTAATACTATGAAGAGCAAATTAAATTCATGAAGTACAGGATGATTTAGATAGCATCTTTCTTAAAAGTCCCCAAGCTATTCGTAGCCTGTGTCCCATAAGATTTACATTTGTATTTACACCACTAAAGCAACATCATGTCCAACTAAAGCTGTGCTTGCCTATCAGGCATTTAAATAGTCTCAGTGCTTTTCTCCATTTCAAGGCTTTGGTTCTCCTATGCAGTTGTTATAGTTTACAAGTGCCAGTGGTTATTTTGCAATGTATTTGGCTTATAGCTGTTAAATACGATGTGTGTTGTTTAGTGTGTTGTTACGATGATATCCATGTTTTCATAATTTAGCAAAATTGAAGCTCTAGATCCATATAGATCTTGTACTGACAACTCCTGTTTTCTTTTAGGTCTATATTCAAACATGGTATCCTAGTAATCTCACTGTGAGCATTGCAAGGGATGAATATCCATCCAGGCCCATGACCCTCCGAGGAATTACTCAGAAAGCCCTGTATCAGCAATATCAGCCAGTGGTGATGCTACAGAAAGGATATACCATCCACTGGAATGCACAGGCACCACAAACCACCTACTTGTACCCCATTAACTTTGATAAGTAAGCTGCTTCTTTGATATTTTGAGGGTGCTCCCCTATACGCCTTTCAAAGGGTATTTTAGCTTCGCAAAAGTTAATGTTTTCAAATATGCTTTTTTCTCTCTAAGGGGTGATTGGATCAGAGTTGGTCTCTGTTACCCAGCAGACACAAGCTTTCAAATAACTTCACAGATTGTTCAAAGACAAACCGCTACCTTCCCCGCTGGAGAGGAATATCTGCCTGTGTCTTCCATGGAGGAATTGCAGAATAAGCGCTCAAAGGGATTTTATTTTGACAACAGCACAGGGTAATGTTTGGGGTTGTTTTTTTCAGTTGATTACTGATCATCTTTTTCTCAGAGTCTATGCTCATATATGATCATTTATAGCAACTGTTAGTAATATTACTATTATTAAAGCTTTTTTTTTTTTTTTAACCTATGCAGGCTGCTTTTCCTCTTCCTCCAAGCAAAACACAACCGGGACGGTCACAGCTACTGCTCAACTCAGGGATGTGAAAGAGTAAAGATTCAAGCTACGATGCAATCCAAAGCTACTAGCAACTGTATGGCCAAAGCATATCCAAAGTATACCAAAGCACCAACCATAACCAAGCCAATGCCAACAAAAACAACGGCACCGTGCTCCAACTGTGGATCTTCTCAGGTATTTGGATGATCAACATAATGATGATATTTTACTTCAAATGTAAGAGCAGTATTATTTTGGGAAATTATAGTATTCTTATCTGTGTAACTGGGAAAGTAGTACCAATACAAGACATTTCTTAGTCTTTAGAGAAATGTGGTGATACAAATGCTTTGTGGGCCATCTACCCTTAAAGGAAAACTATACCCCCAAAATACGTAAGCAACAGATTATTTTGTAAACCGATTTATATCAAATTAAGAGACATATTAAAGAATCTTACCAAACTGGTGTAAACTGTATATTGCCCTTTTACATTTCTTAACTCGAACCACACTTTTGTGATGGTCTCTGTGCTTCCTCAGAGATCACCTGACCAGAAATACTGCAGCTCTAACTGTTACAGGAAGAAGTGTCGAAGCAAAAGACAGAACTCTGTCTGTTAATTGGCTCATGACCTAACATGTATGGTTTGTTTGCTTTGTTTGTGTGCACTGTGAATCGTACAATCCCAGGGGGTGGCCCTTATTTTTTAAAATGGCTTTTTTCTATTTAGGATTACCCAGTGGCACATACTATTAAACATGATTATTATGAAAATGATTTATTTACATGAAGCAGGGTTTTACATATGAGCTGTTTAATGCAATATATTTTTATAGAAATCTACATTGTTTAGGGGGATAGTTTTTGAAACCAGTTCAAATTTGGTGAACCAAGGCACTCGTGCAACCTAGTGAGATTTCTTGTTCTCCAGATGCAACTGGCTATAGATGCAAAGACATAGTTATTTTGTACAATTTTCAAACCATATGTGGGCTCAAAGTAATTGGCCAATAATTTTCCGTACCACGTGATCAGTTGTTTAGTTGATCAGAAGATTCCTGTCAGCTATTGATGATATCTTTGCATGTATTGACGATATCCATGGATTGCAGGCATTACTATTTCTTGTACTTTGTATGATTGCTGTCCGTTAAAGACCAGAGCATCAATGTATTGTTAAATTTCCTACTTTATTTTCCTACTGAATCTGACTGGTTAGTTGTAGTTGGTTAGTTGTATCAAAAGATCTTTCTTCAGTCAAAGACAGTCAAAGAATAAAATCTACAGGTCTAAGGCCAGCTTTACAGATGTGGCATAAATCTGCAAGGCTTGGCAGAATGTGTATGTATATGCACATTAAACATACAATGAAAGTATTTGAAGAGAGGCAAACAAAATAAACAGTCAAAAAAATCCTTGCCACGCAATGGGCTTCTAACTAACTCAGGTCAGTTTCCTAACTAACCAGGAAGAGGCTTACCGCCTGTCTCCCCAAAACACAGAACATTCAGGAAAATACAAAATCCCAAAACCTTGTGGTGATTTCAGTCCCTTCAGTGAACTCACACAGGCAGCTTTTCACACAGTCCTTTTCTCAGACTGGAGCTCTGCAGTTTGGCTTGAGCTGCCTATTTAATTAACCACCTGAGATGCCTCCGGACAACTCAAAACACCCGGGCTGGACTAACCGTCCCAGAACCTCTCTGTTAGGAACCCAAGACATAAATAAGCTCAGTCCTGGACTTTCCCAGGTATCCTAGTACTGACCTCACCACAATATATATATATATTTTTTTTTTTTGCATTGTTAAACAAAGGCAGTCATTATGCCCATTGCAAAACCAGTTACATGAAAGACCAGTAAGGCAGACGTTTACACTAGCTTTTATTGCCTCTGCAGCTTTTATCTATTTTCTTTTCAACTAAAGCTGGGCTTGGGACAGGAGACCTACTTGTAGAGCCAAAAATAATGTCATCAAGCTTTTTTGGATGCCGTTTTTTTAACTAATACATGTGTTGTTTATTTCCTTTTGAGTCCAGAGGACTGTGTAAGTTGGCAGTACAGTATAAAATTTTCGTTTCTGCTCCTGCAATCCCTGCCATGATTTGAAGGGGTAACTGTAGGCCTGAGGGGAAATCTTAAACTATTCTTTGTGCTTATAGTATATACCCTTATAAAATGCCAATACATTTATAATTTCTGTGCTTGATGCTGTTTATTTGTTTATCATCTCATTTTGTTACTGCAATATTATTATATTTATCATTTTTGAATTTGCCCCTATCCCAAGTACAAGGCAGCCAAGGGTTATAAAGATACCTGGTTTAAGTGGTAAATTAAAGAAAATGCCTACCTAGAAACTAATGGAATCACTATGTTTAGGATAAAAATTGTTATGTAACAGTTAACATTAAGGGGCAGATTTACAAAATTCGTGTGAAGGATTCGAATATTCGCTCGAATAGTCTCTATTTGATTGTGCGACTACTCGAATATGCAAATTAAGTATTTTCGACTATCAGATATTGAATATTCGGTCGCATCGAATAGATCTATAAATATATATTCCATCGTTCAACTATTCGGCAGTTGAAGAACTTGCCCTTTAAATTTTTATTCAACTGCCTACTTCGCCTGACTGAACCTACCGAATTGCAATAGAAGCCTATGGGAGTCCCCCATAGGCTTTTTTTTCTGTCTTTTGACGAATTTCAATCGTACGATTCGAATGTTCGATTCGTATGATTTTGGCAAATATTCTAACGTTTTTTTCTGCAACTTTTCGTAGAATCGTACGATTCTGGCGAATAGTTAAAAACGTGCTCAAAACCAGCTAATATTTTATTCCATTTTGGCGAATATTTATTCGCCAGTCGAATTAGCCCTCAACAATTCAACCCTTAGTAAATCTGCTCCTAATAGTTATAGAACAGATTTGAGATCCATTATCTGGAAACCCATTATCCCGTTATTGGAAGCAAAACCAGGCAATTGGGTTTATATAATGTTTACATGATAATCTAATAGCTTTACTGTATTAAGATCCAAATTGCATAAAGATACGCTATCTGGAAACCCCCAGGTTCTGAGAATTCTGTATAACAGTCCCATACCTGTATATGGATATCCTATGAAGTGAATAGAGATTGTCCAGTATATATTGTGAGCAGTTCTGTGTGTTACTCTTTGCCAGTATACGACATGAGGCCCAGTAAAGTGTTTACAGCCATGATGGCACTGAACTGTAGTGATTTTAGCCATTGCAACAAAATGGAACCATTAGGGCTTGTAAGTATTTTAGCCATATGCATTGTGGAACTATCTCAATACATGAGTTAAAAATATGCAGACTTTTCATGGTTTTTAATCGTTTGGAATAGTTTCCTAAGCCTAGCCCCCTTCTGATCTGTCTGACTACTTTACTGAGCAGACTGACTACTGTTACTTTGTATCAGCAGCCATCTGTCCTTAGCCTGCATCCTCCAAACCCCACATTATTGAAATCCCTGCATACATGATTTCAATAAGGATAGGAACATTACAGTGCAATACATTGTGGGTTATGTAGTTCCTGCATGCTGTCTGTAAGATGTGAAGAAGTTGTTACAATTTGTTTTAGTCCTTCCTTCCCTGCCAGGATTTTAAATGATGCAGAAAGAGAAGAACTGTTCAACAGCTGGATTTCAGCATAGAAAATGGCCTTTATTCTTACTTTTTGAAGAAACCGGTAACTGTGATGGGTGTATGTTCTGTGGGCCTCTTTATCAAATGTTGGTTTGGAAGCCAGAGTTCCCCTTTAATGTAAAATTGAAATAGCCATTGTGTTTTCTATCCGTGGTAGCAATACATATTTGGTAAAAGCTTTAGCTGTTTGTTGGAAAATTGTTACTGTATTACAATGCACACTGATATATATACTGTATATAGGACATAGCAGTAGAAGCTATTGATCTGTTTATATGTCTATTGCATAAGTGTTGATCGTGTTTAAAAAATCTGGTTTGCTTGTGAAACCAGTGAGTTCTTGTGGGCATTGACTGAGTAGTCTGGAATAGGATGGGCTTCATATTTCCATGCCCTGTCTGCACTGTGAGGCTATTCTATCGATTTGCTTTGCCTGGAGTTCGGTAGCATTTATGTGGCCAGATTTGCAGAGATTTGTATATAACCTGTATTCAAATACAGGTAACAATTAACATTGTGTGCTTTTTTTAATACTCGCTTTGTCTTTTTTTTTTTGGCATTAGATGGTTTTTACCAGTGACCCTCATAATGTCTACCTCCCAGTGCTGTTGCAGTCTCTTGGCAAAGAAGAAATCCAGCAAGGAGCCACAGAAGCTTTTGTATCTGTAAGTAGTAGGGTATATACACACAGAACATTTATTCTGGTTTGGCAATGCTGTACAATGGGCATTCCGTTTTGCCATCTGACATCTATAGCGTGGTTTAGTATACATTGTGTGTTGTATAAATAACTAGTATTCTGTGTGTAAACTTTAAGAAAATAATATAGAAAGTTCTCTTAAAGTACAGGAACATATACTATACGTAATATCTTAAATGAAGCTATTCTAAGGGCCCTGTATCGCATAGCTAAGCAGTATGGCAACTCGCACATAGATTTAAATAAGCTATTAACACATTAATAGCCAGCTGCATGAAGGAAATGTAGAATGTTTCCAATGTTGTGCTTTCAAAAACAGCAGCTATTTTGTTGCATGTGTTGCCTGCAGCTTCCACAGTTTTAAGAATAAAAGTATAGATAAATGTACCCTAATACATAGAAATGTGCCACATGCTTAGAAGCACTGCTGAAAATACATTCATTTGGAATTGAAGCAGGCAAAATGTGTACAGTACTTTTTAAGGCGAGAAGCCAAAGGAATATTTGCAGACCTGCTATTTGTTGACTTAACTGTCTGTCTGCAACACAGTCCAGTGGTCTTTCCTGTTTTTTAAAAGTCAGAATAAATTACTTCCCCATCAATTCATATCTTTTCTATATAATCAGTACTAAAATATAATAATCATTCTGCAAAAAGTGACCTCACTGCATATTTGTTCCCAGAGGGTGAGTTTTGAAACGCAAATGTCTGTGAAATTGTCCAAAGCTTTGTTGTATTTGGCAACCCTTTCTTTTTCTCTCATGTATCTGCAGGTTAATGGCACCAAGTTTTCCTTCCAAAAAGACGGTTTATTCATTGTAATCGTTGATGCTTGCACTGGCACAGTGAGGGAAAACATGTACTTTCCACAAGGTGAACTGCACCAACTTAATTTAAGAAGTAAAGTTCCTCAAAGGTAATTTGGTCCCTCACTGATGCAAATCAATTCCTCTCTACTGCTATGTGCTCTATATTCGAATCGTTTTTAGAACCCACAATAGTTGTATATTTTAGAATTTATTTTTTTACATGAATAACCTGTTTATTTTAACTACATTAAATACAGTATTTTTTCCACTTTATCAGGTCACTAATTTTACTAGCTTCAAGAGGGAACATCACAGACTTTGGTAACCTTTCTGAAGAATTAGAGTCCTTTGGTACTGCCAAAGCAGCCTATCTCCAAAACAAAGGTGAATGAGACCAGAGCTTTATTGTCTTAAAAGTATGCATATGGGTTTTTTCAAGGGATTGTAATTTCCCTACCAACAGTGAATTAATTTGAATCAGAGACTGGAATATAGCAGAGGGCCTGAGTATAAATATGAGTAATAAAATGTAGCAATAAAAATAAATGTGTAAGCATTTGTTTTAAATGGGGTCAGTCACCTCCATTTGATGGAAAGAGTCAGGAGAAGGTAAATGATTAAAAAAAAAAACTATTATAATAATGAAAACCAACTGGAAGGTTGCTTAGAACTGGTCATTCTATAACACTGAAAGTTAAACTTAAAGGTGAACCAACGCTTAAATGGTGTTCTAAACAGTTGTCTACTAGAAAGCATATTTATATGGCTTATATTCCCTAGAGAAAGGGGCTATAATAGTGTTCACAAATTGTATTCAAATATTAAAAGTTCTGGAGAGTCACTGAAGCAATACAGGTATGGGTCCATTATTCATCTAAAAGTCTTCGATTTACCAAAAGGCTGTCCCCCCAAAGACTCTGTTTCAAAAAAATTATATCATTTTTCTTTGTAATAATAAAACATTAACTTGTACTTGATCCAAGTTTAAAGTTAAGAAGCAAAACAATCCTATTGGGTTTAATTCATTATTAAATAACTTTTTAGTAGACTTTAAAGTAGAGATTTAAATTAAACCCCCCCCCCCCTTTTGGGAAAACCCCAGGTCCCAAGTATTCTGGACAACCAGTCTAGTACCTGTACAAGCATGAAAAGGATTCCTAGGTGTCAGGTTCCAGATTCAATGGTGGATACAAGCCTCACTTCTCACTTTTTCTTCTAGGGAGTATTGCTTTCTTTGGATTCAAGGGAAACGCCAAACCATCATGGACCAAGTTGTTTACAAGTCCTGCTGGGCAGGGCCTGGGGCTGCTAGAGAGATATATCCCTCTACAAATGGAAGAGTATGAGTGCAACAGAATCAGTCCCAAGAAAAGAAAAGATATTCATCTCTTGAATAAAGCTTTAAAGATGCATTAGATTAATATATGCCTTAAATGGTTGGGGAAACAAAAAATGTGAACTAACTTATTTTTATTTATGGCAATTACACTGTTATCCAGCGTAAGTTCTGTCAATGGCTAATACAGAATTATGCCTAAAATCTACGCCCACATGCCAATGCACCTTCTAGTTGTATAAAATCATGAATGAATATACTTTTTTTTGTAAAAGTAGATTATGCTGATTTTTGTTGTGATGGAGTTTTGTACATGTTGCAAACAGATTGTTTTTGTACTTTTGTATTATTGTAAGGTTCTTTTAATTGTTTATGGATCCGACTGGAAGATACTGTTAACAGGTTTTATTGCACCGTGGTTTACTTGAAAGATATTTATCATTAAAATCTTTCTATGTAGATAAATGTGTGCTTCGTTTTCATTTCACATCAACATTTTGGATGTTTACTGGTCATTTTGTAAGGAAAAACATGTAAACTTTAGAAATGGATCTGAAGACCCCTGAAAGATTTTACATGAACCATATGAGAATAAAGTGGCTGCAGCTATGGGGACACACAGGTTATAAAGTTTTTTAGACACCTCCAGTAAATACAAGAAATAACCTTGGACCCTGGACCAGGATATGTCTTTGCTGAAAAACCCTCCAGCCCAGGGAATATGCCTGGTAGTGTCATGCTACTGTCTTCTCTGACTTCCCATCAGTCCCTTGCAGCTGCCCGGAGCTCTACAATCACATGTAGTATATTCAGAATTGGAAATTGTATAAACTGTGTGTAGGGTTCCACACAGCCACAAGGGGGTGTCATTTGTCTGCTATAAATCCATAAATATGGGGTCTCTGTAGTTCACATACTGTAGTTTGAGAAATCTATGCATATTTGGCATCAAAGTGTTCAGTATAACCTTGGTATGCTTGTTTAGGATGTTATATGTTGGTATTTTTCACAAAAAACGTTGAGTATGGCCTTGCAGTTTGGTAGTTTTCCGTAGAAAAAAGTATTTACCCATTTTGGATTTGTCCTGATGTGAATTTTGGGAAAATGTATGGTTTTCTAGTGTCTTCCTACTGATAGGTGGTTTTATGGCACATAATACACATACTATGCTTATATTGCAGTGTCAGATTGAAACAATTTGTAAAAAAAATCTTCATTTTGGGGTGTCTATTGTAATTCTATGCACAATAGAATCAAACTGTTCAGTGGACCATTCATATTTGGGATGTTTTTTCTTGGTACCTTATGCTTGTGGAAGATACAAACTTGCAAAGTGATTTTTCAGAATTTTCATAAATTTATATAAAAATGGCTAAGTTCAGAAAAGCTTTGATGTTTGGTAATTAGGAGTAGAAAGACATGTTTACATATTTTGGATTTGGCAGAATCTTGGAAATACACAAAAACAGATTTAGAAAGCTCCTTATAAAAAAAAAAGACCCTGGTCCTGAGCATTGCTTTTTAGGTTTGTCTGCTCAGTCAGTAACTCTGCTGGCCACTGTATATGTGCACAAAAAAAACTTTCCTGCACACATGGCCTGAACTGATTAGGAAGAAGATTGGTTTCAGATAGGCTTCTTAAAGGAAAATTATACCCCAAAAATTAATACTTTGAGTAACAGTTTATATCAAATTAAGTGACATATTAAAGAATCTTACCTACCTGGTATATATATTTAAGTAAATATTGCACTTTTACATCTCTTGCCTTGAACCACCATTTTGTGATGGTCTGTGTACTGCCTCAGAGATCACCTGAAGCAAAAGACACAACTCTGTCTGTTAATTGGCACATGTAACCTTACTTTTATAGTTTGTTTGGTATGTTTGTGTGCAATGTTGAATCCTAGGATCCCAGGAGGCTGTCCTTATTTTTTAAAATGGTTATTTTCTTTTTAAAAAAGTGTATTACCTTATATACTCGAGTATAAGCCAAGTTTTTCAGCACCCAAAATGTGCTGAAAACCTGTACCTCGGCTTTTACTCGAGTCAATGCGCTTCAGAAGATCACACGCAAAAAAAAAACCTGCCACGCTCGTCTTGACTCCTCAGCGGCAGCATTGTGATGGGCATAGTTCCTTCTACTGCAGCCTCCCCACCTCTGCAGTCCTGCGGCGCCTGAGGGGACTCACGCTAGAGGTGAGCTGTGGCCAAGTAAGTGCGCAGGCTGGTGTTCTGGGCCAGGGATAGGGGCAGGTTTATCCCTCACGTGTGAAGTGGGCTGAGCCTGTGGGGGAGTGAGCTTGTGAGTGTCTCATTGCCTTACCTGGCTGCATATGGTGCAGCACTGGCCTGACCCTTGCTGTATGTTTGTATGTATGTGTATGTAATGTATATATGTGTATGTAATGAATGTTTGTGATGTGTGTATGTGATGTATGTATACCCTTACAACAGCAATTGTGGGCAACACAGAGCTGTGACTGCAGCCTCTTCGGATCAGTAAGTAAGGGGTGAGTTCTTCCCTAGCAGGAGCATGTGTTCTGCTGAAGATGTCCTAAATTCTCACCCCTAGGCTTATACTCGAGTCCAAAAGTTTTACAAGTTTTTGTAGGTAAATTAGGTACCTCAGCTTATACTCTAGTATATATATATTTCGTGTATATATATTATGAAAACGGTTTATTTACATGAAGGAAGGTTTTACATATGAGTTGTTTTATGTAATATCTGTTTATAGAGACCTACATTGTTCGGGGGGTATAGTTTTCCTTTAAGGACTGATTTGTTAGAAAGATAAATGGAATCTTTGCTCTAGAGGACTATGGCTTTGTGAGCAACAGGAATGTTACTGAATCACTAGATTACATTCTGCAGCAGCCACTACTAATACACAACTTTGATTATAGCAATACATTTAGGGGCAGATTTACTATTATTCACTTAAAAATCCTCAAATTCATTCAAAATTCGATACGCATTCGATTCAAATACCGATCATACTGGTCGAGGTGTTCGATCTTACGAATGGTATTCAAGCAGGTGTTTGAAAAAAAAAAAAGCCTATGGGGGTGATTCCCATAGGCTTCTATTGCAATTCAGTAGGTTCAAACTGGCAAAGTAAACAGTTGAAGAAAATTTTAATGTTAAATTACTTCGATCATCGAATGGTCGAATTATTGAATATCTGATCATTCGATTTATTCAATCATTCGAATTTTCGGTATTCGGTCATCGAAGTGGCCAAATTTGCATATTCGATCATCCGATTAAATTGTACGATTGGAATTCGATCAAACTTCGATCTATTCACGTTAATTTCGTAAATCTGCCTGTTAATCTTCATTTTTTTATGGAGTGCCTTCTGACCAAATTGTGACTTGTCTGAGCAATTACCTAATGAAGCATTATACTTATTTGGATAGAATCATACATTGTTTGTAGTGAGTTTGTGGCAAAGTAATTTGTTACACTATATGCACATAAACATTTCTGAGCACTTCATAAAATCTACAGCCAGCAGGAACAGTATTCAATTTTTTTTAACCTTTGCAGTGCACAAAATAATATAAAATAGTAAGGCAGGAAATATAGCATAAAATATACAGGGTACTTTGCAGGCCAAGCTGGATACTCTGACCTTGCTAACAACATTACTACAGAAGCTCAAGTAAAGTGAAAGCATATTTAGCCCTAAATCTACCCAATAGTCACTGCAAGGATCAGTCAAATAAACTATCTTCCAATTAAACTATGTGGGGGTCATTTATAAAGTTTGGTCTGTGCATATTTCTTGTTGAATTGTTCATGTTTTGTCATGAGCACTAAGATATTGCACAGTTGTCTTTCTGTTTTGTGCAAATTCGTATTGCAAAAAAATATTCACAAATGGCTTGCAAATGACATGGGTGTTCATTGTGTAACTTGCAAAAACATTTCTCTGCCACAAAAGTCAGGCATAGAGGCAAGTTTGTGGTTGCATAAAAGCCAGATGTTCTGCCAAATAGAGCCTCCTTTAGGCTGCCAATCCACATAGGGGCCACCAGTAGGCAATTGCAACCCATATCTGGCACCCCCAGAAGCTTTTTCACTCTTGTGGTGCTCTCCAAATATCCCCTTATCACAAAGATATCAGAGAATCAGTCTTTATCATATTACTATTATTAATACTAATAATTATGTATTTTTAAAGCACCAACATATTTGACAGTGCTGTACAATAAATGGGTTTATACACTGGACCTACAGAATTACATACATTGCGACCAAAAACCGGCATAAAAGGAACAATGACTCCGGGTTCTAGAAAGTAGAAGATACTGACCCCCCTGTGAAACATATGAGTACACAAATTGTGCTAAATACAGTAGCACACAGAATTGTCAATGATAGCAAAATATTCACAAAGTACTAAACCGCACACATAAAGTTGTATAAGAGATGAGCATTCAGTAATACAGGGGGGTCACTATGCAAAGAGCACCATACCGCTATGCAGTGTTGGACTGGGTGGGAGCAAACCTGGTGAGCCCTGCTGTCCCAGGCCCGCTCCTATGGTCTGTATGACAGGGGTGGGCTCCACTCATTGCCACCATTCTCTCCCTCCCTCCATTCTCCCCTATATACCATGTATTGTACTATTGCAACCAACAGAAGGCAGGTCTAGCTATTCCACCCTTGCTTTGATGACCAATGAACACTGCAAAAAACATACACAGTACAAGTGGATATGAATATTGCATTCAACCCAGGCATGCCAGTAGGAAATCCCGTAACCTTACTCTGCATGCACCATTGAGTCCAATGTCTCTTCATATTTCAATGAAGAAGCTACAATTACAGAAATAATTACAATTTCTCTCTCATGCGGAAACAATATTTCTAAACAGTAATACCTCCAACCGAGCAGGGATTGTTTTACATTTTGTCACTTGTTGTACCCTAGAATTATTGTGGGTGACAAATGTCCTGTCTGTCATTGCCCCTAAGCAGTAACCCCCCCCCCCCAGCTAGGGTTGCTATCTGGCGGTATTTTACCGGCCTGGACGGTATTTTTGATAGTTGATCCCAATGTTATTAATAGGAAAAAAGTTAAATATATATAGGAAGGCTGGTATTTTTTCACGAAAAGGTGGCAATTAATTTTCCACTTTCCATTTAGCACTTCCTAGATGTCACTGCTCTCCACACATTCCCCCATTCTCTTCACTGTTTAATTGTATAGCCAGGGCATAGGGATTGACATTGTGTCCCCCATTCTGGTGCACAAACAAGATTCTGAGATGATGCAAGGCTTGCCTTAATAACAGTGTCCACAAAATGGCTCCTGCCTGCTTGCTAGAATTTTGAATTCACAGACTGAAGGAAACAAGAACCAAATAATTTATATAGTGTAAATAAAGTTTATTTTGCTTGACTAATGTGATAAAATAGCATTCTGAATATTTATTTTGGGTGACGGGTCCCCTTTAATGAATACATTTTAATCTTTATATACTGTTTTAATGAAGATGTCCACATAGAGTGTGTGATGTAAACATTATATGGGGGAACTTACTTTTCACATAACTGTATATGTGGTCTACTGATTTACAGATACACAAGCTTTATTGGGTTAATAAAATCACCTTAGTTTAATTCTTAAGGTATGTATGTCTGTTGCAGAAAATTTAAAATTGCGAATGAAGCAGTTTTATATCTGTAGACACCAAAACAGCAAAATGATTCACTTGAGAATTAAGCTTAGGTCTCTGCCCAATTGTATAGATTTGAAAACAAAAAGGCAAATATAGCAAATATGGTTAAATACATTAAATGCTTTAAACATAAGTTACAGGCAGCTATAAACTACAAAGGAGACCTTGTTACATGTACAGCATATTTCAGACAAGCATGACTTCATAGTAAATGCATACCATATGTAATAACAAAATGCAGTTTTAACTGTATTACTTTGGATAGCCACATCTTGAAATTGAGGGTAGTATACTAAAAAAAGAACAATAAAGTATGATGTGTATGTCGCATCATATACTGTATCTTACACTACAGGGCAGATTTATCAAGGGTTGAAGTGAAAATGCGAATTAAAAAAATTTGAATTTCGAAGTAATTCTTGGGTACTTTGACTGTCGAATAGGCCAAAATTAGATTTGAATTGAAAAAAATTTACTATTCAAATATCAAAGTACTGTCTAGAAACTTTGACTGTTCACCACCTTAAACCTTCCGAATTGCTGTTTTATCCAATGGGGGACCTCCTATAACCTATACGGAGTCTTTTAGTTAAGAGAAGTAAAAGTTTTTTGGGGGGAAAATCCTTTGAATCGTTCAATCGAATGCGGTAATCGTTCGATTTGAATTTGAATCAAAACAGACCTGTTCGTTTAAAAACGGTCCATTTTTGTTCAAAAAAACTTCAAATTAATTTTGGCTGAATTATTTTCACTTCAAAATTCAACCCTTGATAAATCTGCCCCTACATATATCATCTGAATTAAAGATATATATATATATATACAGAGACAGCACTAAGTTTTTAGCCCCCTACAATGAAATGTATGGATCTTGCATTCCCTGCATACGGATCCCTTATGTTCACAGTATACTGGGGATAACTTTAATAACTTTGCGATGCAACTTAATCTGTTTATATGAGCATTTTGTAACTTCTCATACAGGTTTAGGTTTAGGTTATATGGATGCTTAGTAGTAAATGTGTCAGTCAATTAAAAGTGCATTGATCCACTTTTATGGATACTTCAAGTATACTGGGGATTTCTCTAGTCTTTCCTCAGATGCAGTTACAAAACAGCTTCTCAAATGACAGGTTGATGAGCCGAGAGAGAGAACAGCAACTAAACTGTTAAAATTTATGGACAAATTTAAGGAAATGGTAAAATAAGATGTAGGGACCCACTGGATGAATGCTCCCCTTTGGCTTTAAATGCCTACTCTTCCTTGTTTTCTAGTTGCCGGGCAAAAGCCCATGTATCTACTCTTGCTCATTAGCATAATGTGTACAGTGTATGATTGGCCCTGAGGCTGGATTCAACGATGCACACAAACATACTATAACATACTATAAAGTTAGGTCACATTCCACACTTCTTCCTGTTACAGTTAGAGTGGGAATATTTCTGGTCAGGTGATCTCTGAGGCAGCACACAGACCATGTCAAAATGGTGGTTCAAGGCAAGAGACATAAAAGGGCAATATTTACTTAAATATATATACCAGTTTGTAAAGATTCTTTAATATGCCCTTTAATTTGATATAAACTATATGTTGATCAAGTATTCATTTTGGGGGTATAGATTTCCTTTAAGAAAGTGTATGGCATCAGGCCCTTTAAGGCGGGCCAGAGATGCTTGTGTTTTTCATCTCTCAATTAAGATTTACTGAAACATGGTTTTACCCCCTCCAGTAGGATACTACTGATGATGATTGTTCATGTGCGACAGATTGGCCGCTTTGCACTTGCTTGTGATAGGGAACAATCTACAGCTTAAAGGGATACTGTCATGGGAAAACATGTTTTTGTCAAAACGCATCAGTTAATAGTGCTGCTCCACTAGACTTCTGCAAAAGAAATCCATTTCTCAAAAGAGCAAACAGATTTTTTTATATTCAATTATGAAATCTGACATGGGGCTAGACATTTTGTCAATTTCCCAGCTGCCTCTGGTCATGTGACTTGTGTAGGGAACTGCTTTCTGGCAGGCTGCTGTTTTTCCTTCTCACTGTAACTTAATGGGACACAGTGGGACATGGGTTTTTACTATTGAGTGCTATTCTTAGATCTACCAGGCAGCTGTTATATTGTGTTAGGGAGCTGTTATCTGGTTACCTTCCCATTGTTCTGTTGTTAGGCTGCTGGGGGAGGGAAAAGGGAGGAGGTGATATCACTCCAACTTGCAATACAGCAGTAAAGAGTGATTGAAGTTTATCAGAGCACAAGTCACATGACTTGGGGCAGCTGGGAAACTGACAATATGTCTAACCCCAAGTCAGATTTCAAAATTAAATATAACAAAAATCTGTTTGCTCTTTTGAGAAATGGATTTCAGTTCAGAATTCTGCTGGATCCACACTATTAACTGATGTGCTTGAAAAAAATTTCCCATGACAGTATCCCTTTAAACATGACATTTGGAGATTTCTCTGGTGTTTTTGTTTTGACAACTCCTTTTTAGGGAAAAGGCCCTGAGACAAAAGAACTTAGTGAAATGTCTGAGTATTGGCATAGAAATGGACTGGCACACACACACACACACACTACTTCATTTATTGGGGCATATTTATCAAATAGTGAATCTAGAGCTTGCCACAGCCCACCAGAGTCATTTCGCTGGCTATTCATTTCTATGGGGTCTCTGGGGGTAGATTTAGCTAAAACTGAACAGAGAGAAATAAATCATGTGCCATAACTGCCCAGATCAGCAGCATGTTTAATTAGAATTAGTTTTCCAGACAAAAGTTGCTTGAATATAATAAAGACTCGTATCACCTGTGTTGTTTTGTCACCCTGTTGTGGGAAAATGCTTAAAATCACCCCCAATAGACTTTGAATGGAAATTGCCCATCATTAAGAGGAAATATTTATCTCCTTATATACTAAACACAGAGCCTTTCCTGTTTACAAGTTGTATTTAATTGTCAGTCCTTAATGGCACCAATATTGCTGGCTTAGCATTGTATATCCCATTGCATTAGTTCCTGACACAGGAATATCATTCTGCATAGAAATCTTAAGCAGCATTTTCCCAGGGTTGTATACAGGATACAATAGTGTTTAAACTGCCAAATTTCACTAGAAATCATTAGATTACTGCAATTTGGCGAATCCCATTTCCCATAACACTCTGGTACAGGTAAACAATGCATTACTAACCTAACATTTTGTTGAAAGCAATAAAGTTATCATACAGTAGGAAAAACATTAATGCTGACAATGCATTGCGGTAATACTAAATGTAAACTAAATAGGTTTCCTGTATTTATGGAACTCTAGATTTGCCAGCCATGCATAATTTGTAAGTTCTCAGAATCTCCTGAAGACTTTGGGTTGAACTAGAATGATATTTATTTATTTTTGGGACACCCCTAATTTCAGCATAAAGGCCACTGCTTTTTTTGTCTTCCTCTAGGGAAGCATAAAAATGGAGGACACTATGGTATACCTAGATATTTCATTCTGTTTGTTTACCATGTGCCACTATGTCACCTACTTAAAATAGTTTTTTTAAACAGTACCATGTGCGGCGTATGAGTTGTTTATTCCATTTGTAGAGCCTGAATAGAAATATGAGTAATAATATGTAGCAAGAACAATACATTTGTATTTGTAAGAATTTATCAAAATTTAGAAACATCACTTCAAAGGATTTATTTTGCTGCTCCGTGTATCCCACACTGCATTAGGTACTAAGAAAAAGCACCCTAAGTATAATTGCCAGCAGGCAACTGAACAGTTTGATGCCCATTGTGCATAGGTTTACCAAAGTATCTGGCATTTACAGATCCCAATATGAAGTTAGCACATCCAAATCGTCCAGGACTTTACTTCGGCTAATGAAAAATCAACAAATTTCATTTTTTGTGGGGTAAAAATATAGAAATATAGGTTTACCCCCCAAATCCATATATTTTTGGAAAGTACACATTCTATGGAAACTTAAATGAGTACTTTCTGCTCCAAACTAGTCGCAAGGCTTTCCCAAAATTATCAGTTTGGGTGAAATATCCAAAAATTGCCTCAAACATTCAACTTGCCAGCATCATATCACCTTTCTCTGGGCTACAAACTCATTGTTAGATCCCTCCCCCGCACCTGGGTGTCAGTTTCATTTGCATTTTTCTGTTGTTTCAACACAAATTATTTACTTTTTGTACAGATTGAGTGGGTATTTTGATTTTGAACTCAGTTTTGTGAGGAGAGAAAGCTAAAGGGAGAAGGATTTAATATAAGTATAAATATAAAATCTTTTTCAGCAGCAGCAGTGCAGCTAGGGTTGCCACCTATTCCGTAAAAAATTACTGGCCTTCCTATATATTTATCATTTTCCCCTATTAACAACATTGGGATCAGCCATCATTTTTACCATCCAGGCCGGTAACCCTAAGGTTGCAACCCTAAGTGCAGCTCCCAGGCACCTGCTCACATTAACCCTCTCCCTGTCACAGCTTCTAATGGGAGGGAATAAAAAGGAAAGTTATAAAAAAAAACCTCAGTGTTCTAAAGCAAAGGACCTGAAAACCCCAGCTGCAGCTCTGCAAGGAAACACCAGAGCCGATGTCAAAAAGACCAACTGCTTCTACTTCTGATGCTGCTGCAGCCAATTTGACCCCTCCTAAAACATTTGCACAAGCGGTGGCTACTGGCAACAACCCAAGCCAAGTCACTGCTGGGGTAGAGAAGCTTACAAGGAAGCATGGGGTCAGATGCCTAATGTCAAGCACTCATGGCATAGAGGCTAATATAAAGGCTGCAGCTGAAGTGGCAGGCCCCTCTGCAGTAGTGGCAGCCAGTAAAATGTATTGGAAAGCTATAATCTTTGCCGGTTTGCTCACAGTGGGAGGGAGTTATGTCCCTGTAGAACCCCTAGAAGGATTTGGCACAAGGGTGGTCCTATCTAATGTGCCACCCTTCCCGCAAGACCACTTATTGTACCCCCACCTGCACCTTGGGGAGATAAAATCAAATATGTCTAAAATTCCCCTGGGATGTAAGGAGAGCAGACTGAGGCATGTACTTTCCTTTAAAAGGCAGGTGCAACTACTTTTACCTCGGGAGCAAGACACTATTGAGGGGTCATTCAGGGTTCCGTTTGAATGGGTGCTGTATAAAATTTTTTACAGCACAGAGGAAGTGAGGTGCTTCATTTGCCAGAACCTGGGGCACACTCGCCAGAGTTGCCCCAAAGGGCATATTAAGAACACAGTCCCTGTTCCTGCCCCCTGTGCCTCAAATAAAACCTCATCCTACTGGGACTATTTTAGCAGGGTCCTCAATGGGGCTATCTCCTTCACTAAAGAACCTTGCGCAACCCACCTCTACAACATCCAAACCTCCTCCTTCTTCACTGAAGATATCTAAGGCTACAGCATGTCTTACAATTGCAGCAAAAGAGAAGGGGGAAATGTCAATGCAGGAACAGTTGTTCCTACCACTAAAAATTGTACCCCTGTTATGGGCAGTCCTGAGGGTGTGGGGGTACCCATGATTGTAACACCTGAAAATTGCCTCAAAGCTTCAACTTTCCAGCATGGTATCATCTATGTATCATTACCAACATAAAGCATCATACTAAACAGTTTGATACCCAATATACATAGATTTACCAAACTATGAGGCATACAGAGACCCCCAAATCCAAATAGGGCATATGAATTTTCACGCATGACACTCTGGCTACTACAACATAAGCACCCAATGAGACCCCCTAACAGTGGAGACCCTAGAATACCATATATTTTCCAAAAGTACACATTCTGACAAATCCAAAGCAGGTAATGACATCTTTCTACTGCAAACTACCAAATCGCAAGCTATGCTAAACAGTTTTTATGGAATTTCTGAAAATAGTCTCAAAGCTTGCATTTTACCCCATTATATAACCCACATTTTGTAATGTACCAGCAAAAGTCCTCCTAAATATGAATGCCAGGGTTGTACTGAACAGTTTGATTCCTGATATGAAAGATTTACCAAACTAGGTGGCATACAGAGACCCCCAAATGAAAATAGTACATATGAATGCTCATGTATGACTCTCTGACTGCTACAATACAAGCACCTGGTATGTGCATTATGCACCATATGGCCCCCTAACAGTATGGAGACCCAAGAAAACCATATTTTCTGAAAGTACACATTCAGATGAATCTAAATCAGGTAATTACATCTTTCTACTGCAAACTACCAAACCACAAAGCAATGCTAAACATAAGGCTTTTTCTGAAATTTCTGAAAATAGTCACAAATCTTGCATTTTACCCCATTACATACCCCACATTTCATGACGTACCAGCAAAAGGCATCCTAAATATGAACTCCAGGGGTTTACTAAACAGGTTGATGCCCAATGATACATACATACATTTACCAAACTATTTTGCACACAGAGACCCCCAAATGGATATATAGTGGATATATTTCCATGGGCAAAATGAAGTAACAAAGAACAGAGCAAAATGGTATAAAATCATTAAAATCCAACAAAACCACAAAAAGCAATGCTTTTTTTGCCTAGTATAATCAGCAGTCAGAATCATTCTTTGAAAATTTGAGCATGGTCAAATATGTTTTACAGACAGAAATAAGCGAAGAACACCTATACAAAGCTGAAAATGCAATTTAATGGAATGATATAAATATAGTATAAAATACCTTGCTGAAGACAGTTCCAGAAGGAGGAGGGAGGCGGAGGGTCCATGATGATCCAGGAGACCGTTGCGGCGCAGATCCAGTAAGTTTTGGTGGTGGTGGGTCACGGAAGTAGAGGAAGCAGCAGGCATATGCTTTTCATGCTCCTGCTGTTGCCTATGGGGCCCCTGGGTGATCGTGCTCAAGGGCCCACTCATTTCCCCCTACTGCTTGTTGTCTAGGGGAGGGGGGATGAGCAGGAAGTGAAGGTGCAGCTTTACAAGACGCAGCCGCTCCTTTGCTTCCAGGGGGGAAGTGCTGAACTAGCCACACAGCCCCACAGCATGATGGATCCTCCACCAAATCTGACAATAGGTAGCAGGTGTTTTTCATGTTATGCGGTGTTATAATTACATTTTTGTCTCATCGGTCCAAAGCACTTTTTTCCAAAATTACAGTGGCTTGTTTAAATGAGCTTTTGTATACAAGAAACGAGTCTGTTTGTGGCGTGAGTGCTGAAAAGGCTTCTTTCTCATCACCTTGCTATACAGATGTTCTTTGTGCAAATTGCGCTGAATTGTAGAACGATGTACAGACACCCCATCTACAACAAGATGTTCTTGCAGGTCTTTGGAAGTGATCTTTGGGTAGTCTGTAACCATTCTCAGTATCCTCCTCATATGCCACTCCTGTATTTTGCTTGGCCTACCAGACCTGGTTTTTAAAGCAACAGTGCCTGTGGCTTTCCATTTCCTGATTACATTTCTTACAGTTGAAACTGACAGTTTAAACCTCTGAGATAGCTTTTTGTTACCTTCCCCTAAATCATGATACTGAACAATCTTTGTTTTCAAATCTTTTGAGAGTTGCTTTGATGATCCCATGTTATCACTCTTCAGAGGAGAGTCAAACAGAAGCACAACTTGCAGTTGGCCACCTTAATTACTGTACCCCTTCTCATGATTGGACTCATCTGCCTATGAAGTTCAAGGATTAACATGCTAATCCAACAAATTTGGTGTTGCCAGTAATCATTATTGATCAGTTACATGCATTCAAATTAGCAAAATTACAGGGGTACCCACATTTTTGCACAGCCAGTTTTTCACATTTGATTCAATTTCATACAACTGAATACTGCTTAACAAAAAATCTTTGTTCAGAGAACACCCCAGGAAATGAAAGACATACCACTGTTATCTTTTTTGTTGAATGTGAAGTAGATTATTATGCAGGCTGAGAGGGGTTCCCGCACTTTTTCATATGGCTGTACTTCAGAATTTGAAAAAAAAATTTTTTGGATTCTGCTAATGCTGTTTATTGTCAAAGTTATATAAAAATGGCTGTTTTTGAGATGATTAATATGTAGGTCTCCCCATTAGGCATGTTTTATAGAACTCAGTTAACTAATTAAAATGATTAGCTGCACACAGAAAGCTCCTCTAGAAAACACAAGGAACAGCCTGTTATCCCAAAGTGCCCATTGTTCTCATATATTCCTAGTAATAATAAGAGCCTATCATTTTTCATCTGATTTTATTGCTTCCTCTATTATTGCTTTACTGTACTTCCTATGTTTAACCTTTATTCTCAAACCCTTTCTACAACTATAAAAGCTTCCCTATTTCTACCTAACATTTGAAGCTAACCAGAATCATTTAATTACCAGACATGGAAATAGTAAAGCCTACATCCATATCTGTTTGTCTAACTACATTTCCTTCTGTCTGTCCATAAATCATAAGATTTATACAAGTTTCACTTGAGGGATTTATGTGGCTATCACCAAAAAAAAACCAGAATCTATAAACTATAAACATTTATATGGAGATTTGATATAGGAATACAATTGGTTTGCATACTTGATAACATGAGTATGCAAAGACCACATGGTTTTTATGGCACATTCAAATTATAATCAGCTCATAGTAGTAGAATGTATGTTTTAATATCCATATCCATATGTATGTCATTAGTTACACTAAACAAGGGAGTCTGTCTGGTAAAGAAATCCCAGAAATATGTACAGAAATTTCTCCAATTTATTTTATTTATGATTTCCTTATAACTACTTTTCATAGCTTGATTTCAATGTAGGAAGTCATAGTAATTCATTCTGTTCTGCTCAGATTTATTCTGTGGACCCCATTTATGCAGTATGCTGTTTTTAGTGTAATCAAGGGGACAATCTGATATCCAGTCATAAACAATAACTGTGCTGTGAGATGGACATTAAACCTTTTTCTGAACTAAATAAATAAAATTGAATATATTACCTAGAAACCAGATATACAAAATGTTCCAAAATATAGCATTGCCATTTGTCAATAGTATTTAAACTAATAATAATAATAATAATAATAATAAAAAGCTGTGTAAATTAATAAACTAATAAAAAGCTGCATAAACCAGACATAGCCAGAACTAGGGGCAACAACAAAAACAAAAGAGAAAAGGCAGAAGAACTCCAGCAGAATAACTACAAACCATTTATTCCAGGTAGTGGTTACATGGTGTTTTTCTGGTCAATACCCTTTATCAAGTGTACAAAGACCAAGATCGTGTGTTCCTATTTATATCTGTTGTGACCTTTAACCCACTAAACTCAAAGCATTATAGGTAGTTATTTAAAGTCAAAGCATATCAATAACATGAAATTTAAAATTCAGTGTGACACAGTGTTACAAAACATCTGATATCAACAAATAAAACCATCTTAGGCTAAGGCCAGACGGGGAGATTCGGGGGAGATCTGTCGCCTGGCGACTTCTCGCCGCGAGTTCTCGCCCCCGAATCTCCACGAATAGCTAGGCACCGCTGCGCACTGGCGAGGCTTAAAAACGCCTGCGCTTGTTCACACGGAGTGGCGTGATTTTTAAAATCGCTCAAAATTGCCTCGCCATTTTTTTTACAACATCAGGTTAAATCAGCCTTTTATCCCTTGCTCCCCAGTAAATCCCTTGTGGTGATTTGCAAGTAACTGAAAAATGAAGCAGATACACTATTTGGCCAGTGAGGCAGTACATATGAGTCTCACATAGTGCAAAATACAGTTTTTGAAAGCTATATACATTTTAACCCACAATTTGTCCAAGAATTTCAGCATAATTGTGGGCATCAGAAAACATTACTTTCTACCATGTGTAGCTGTCATAAAAAAGGCTTACATTCCTTTACCAAAGGGATTAGAGTTCAATTGTTTTACTCTGCAAAGGAACTGTTTTTGTTTATATAAAATCCATGAAGGCAAAATGTTTAAAAACAAAAGCCAATGATTCATTTTAAATGTGCTGATTTGTCCAGTGGAAACATCATGAAGCCTCAAAACATCCTGTAAAGGAAAGCATATTTATTGTAAATTTGCCTGAACAGATTATATTATGATAAGATTATTATTATATGTAAGATTGGTGTCTAGGATGGACCTCCTACTGATTTTCTATGTGAGAAGGAGAATTGACAAGAGTCTTGCACTGAAAGGAAACTGACTCATTCCTCAGGAAAGGGACTGATTACTAATAACGCATAGGAACAGGCAAAAATTACCTGCTCTGAGCCAGATGTTCGGATTTCCTTCCTTTTGTCCTGTCAAAGCCAAAAAAAGCACTAATCTACCTCGTTACCATGACTACATGCAACTTGATCTATGCACATTATTTAGTATCACAACAAAGGCTACACACCACACTAACCAATGGGAACCACTGCATTTGCCTTCTTCTGTCTGCGATTCCGTGACTTTGTGCCCCTGTAAAGATTGTAATGCAAATAAAAATGTCACAGATGTCTCTGGTGCATGTAAAAACGCCTATAAAGTTGGGCTCAGAATTGAGCATCAATATGTTACAGTGTTAATTAATGTTACAGTAATAATAAGTCATGTGTAACTGTAAAGCTGTGAATTCCTACTAACTTGACTATGCAAAATACTATATGTAGTGAGGCTCAAGTACAAACATGAGAATTACTTTTTTTTTTTAACTTTGTTAGATATATTGACTTATTATTTTATTTTAGATCTATGGAGACTTAAAATGTACTGGGTTACATTGTTTGTTAAGATCAGATGTCCTGAAATAGATTCCATGTTTGTATCCTCTTGCTGATGGCACTATATTTCCCCACTTACCCATATGGGCCTAAATGCCTCCACCATGCTTTCCACAAGATTTGCTGGTGGAAGTCTTTTGCAGGGAGGTAACCATAAAAATGGTAGAATGTGATTTTGGACAAACCAAGCCAACTAAGCATCTCACAACCATTACAATAATGTTGTTTTCACTTAAATTCCTTCTCAGCCAGTGTAATGTCCCTTAACAATTAAGCTCTATATAGAAGCTTTTCAATCAGTTCTATTGAAAGGGATTGTTCATCTCCAACACTTTTTTTTCAGTTCAGTTCTTTTTCTTTTATTTGCGACTGTTTTTCTAAAGTTTAATGTTTACATTTTTCAAATCAGAATCTGCCTCCTATCAAACTTACCTTATTAGCCAGGAGCTCGCTGAAAAGATTTGAAAAAATATGGAGTCCATGGCGAGAGGTGGGGCTGGGAGGTCATGGCTCTCTAAGGTGAACTAGAACATCTGCAACACAAATAGTTAAGAAAGTAAAAATCCCCCTTTAACTGAACAGATGCTTGAATATAACAGCTAAATAACTAAATAAAGTATTAAGTAAATGAACCTTGCTAAAATGTTCTGAAACAACAAGTCAACTACCTTTGTGGAATGTGTATTGTTTAATGTTTGATGTGTTATAGACAAAGTTTACTTTTTCATCTTCATATGTCTTTCTGAAGCAGCCCTGGGAGGGGGTCACTGACTCCATAAACTGTTCTAAGTGATATATTACTGTAGTTAATACATTTGGCCCTGCTGAGCAGACTCCCTTTACATTACATTAGTTATATTAAATGCAGCTGTTATAATATGTGTGTGTGGGTGTATAGTTCCTAATAGTGATTGGCGAATTTATTCGCCAGGCGAATTCCCGTGATTTGCTGCAGCGAATAAATTCACTGGCGTAAAAAAAACACGAGTTGTGCGTCAAAAACGACGCTGTGGCATGCGTCAAAAACGTGCCGTGACTCGTTTCGCGAATTTTCCACCAATTCCAATTTCGCTGGAAATTCACGAATTTTCTGCGAAGCGAAACTGGATAGATTCGCCCATCACTAGTTCCTAACTTTCCACAGATGTTGCTGAGAAATGTATCAATTAACGTAGTAAATTATAGCAGTTCAGAGTCTGAAACTAAACAAATTGTAACCATAACTAACCAAACATTACAAGAAGACCCAGGTGCTCTGCTCTGACCCTTCAGCAGAGGAGTGAAATCAGCCATGTACGAGGTAGGAGACACTATGAGCCTATGATTAAGTGGTAATTAACATGAAATGCGTAAGGCTGCCACTGTTAGCTGGTACTAAATAAATGCATTTTTATTTCAATGGACTGCTCATTGAGTGCCTGCTCCAACATACACGTTAGATCAGAATCTGAGAATCTGCACCTGGATTACTGAGCTGTCAGAAGGAATAAACAATAGTTACAAATATATATATATATATATATATATATATATATATATATAGAAAACCAAAAATGAACCGCACTCATGGGACTTCAGTGAAAAAGTTCAGAGGTTTATTGAACTTTTTCACTGAAGTCCCATGAGTGCGGTTCATTTTTGGTTTTCTGTATACTCTATAACCAGCACCTGGGCCTTACGGTGGAGAGTGCACCAGCTTCAGGTTGTATATATATATATATATCCAGGACTACGAAGGGTTGGAGGAGGGGTTTGACGTGAGGTGCGCACCGGTAGTAGGTGTGTGGAGAAGAGAGGGTCATCTGACACAGGAGCTCTACAGCGAGTCAGCGTGTGGCTACATCACTGCACGGAAACTGGGGGGGACTGAAGGGCGGAGCAGGGACTCGGCTGCCTTCCGACTCCGATAGGTAAGCGGTTCTATTGCACTGAAGAGAGATCACGGATTGAGCACGCTTTTTAAGAATCTAGGAACCTAACAGCTCCTTATTAATGTACACGATTCCATGTTACAGGTGGCAATTTTACAATTTTTAAACATTTACGGAATAATGATGGACACGTGCTTTGGAGCACAGTATTGTTTACATATTTTAATCACGTGATACTCACTTACCCCGATAGTTTGACACATTTTTATGACATCATGATGTTGGTTTGGCGCCAATTTTTATCTAATTAAACTTGTTTTCACTTGTGTAGTATTCTTTGTCTCCCTTGAGGACGGCTCCAGTAGGGACGCCGAAACGTTGGGAATAAACACCCATTTTTCACCTTGATAGGAGTCCTGGATGTGCGGTTTGTTGTTTTGAATGTATTGGTTATTTACCAGCACCCAGGCAGATTTCTTTTGTTTTGAGTGCACCAGTATATGGACTTATATATATATATATATATATACACCACCAACAGTCTTCCATAAAATAAATACATTTGTTTCAGTTAAGACCTGAGAGTGTGGACCGTTTGTATGGATAGTATATATATATATATATATATATATATATATATATATATATATATATATATAAACAAAATAATCCAAATCTCTTTTGAACAATCTGAAAAACAACTGAACTTAACTGAAGTGTTTGTAAGGTGAATAATTGTTTTAATAGTTTTCTAATTGCATTTGAATTTCTAATTGCTCTATTGTATGAAGTTTGCATATTGATATTATTAGTACAATCTTCCCAATGACTTTCTAAATTTTGCTCCCTTGTATCAATAGGATCACAAACTGGTTCACTAATAGATGTCTTTTTACCCTTTCTCCTACAAGCCAACTTGTCTAAACCTAGAAACCTATATTAATAATAAGCAGAACAGACTGGCCTATTGTGGTCATTTCCTCAGTGGCTCCAAAAGTTAGGCTCAATACACTGAATTTTACCTTTCTAAAGCACACAGATGTACATTACAAACTGATCCAGAAGAGTTACAGGTGCCAATTCAGCTTCACAAGAGGAAACATCCTTCTGACAGTTGGACCATTCACCTGCTGTAAGTTGTATCTACAGTATCAGCCTTTTTACTCTGAATGACTGTAGCTCCCCCACTCTGTGGGCCTATTTGTCCTTGTAACTCTCACATATCTGTATAAGGCTCCTAATCTAACAGTCCTAATATGTATCGGTATATTATTATAAATTTGTATGCAAGTTGTAAAAATTATTCTTATAAAATACAGGAAAACTCGTCTTTAGATTTTGCCAGAAGGCATTGTCAGCAACTGCGTTTCACGTGTGAGGGACAATGAGTAAGAGAGAGCTGCTATAGAGTGCTCCAGAACAGGAAACACTGCTGTTGACTGACTGATAAACATTTCCATCTGTGGACTATTACAGACTGAAACTGGAAATAAGTTTTTCCAAAGAAACATCAGTGCACCTTCCACATTAGTATATTTCAATTCGTGCCACCAATATTGCTGAAAAGTCCCAGTGCAAAAATCTTATTAATGAATAGTATCTTTTCAGCAACACATGCAATCATACTTTTATACATGTTGAATGGTGTGTTAATGAAACTTGACAAATTACTCTCTTAGTAGAGACTCATTAGAGCAGTCTCTCGTTAAAAGGGTTTAATACTTTACTCAGCAGGAGCAAGCATGATTGACAAGTTAACCTTACATTAAAATAGAAATCTCTTCCGCAAAGCTAAATAAGTTTTGAACAATGTGTCAATCAGGTATAAGAACACCAATGTTTTACTCTGCAAAATTAAGTTATTTTTTCAAATATTCAACATTAAGGATTTGACAGGCTCTAAGAGGGAAGCCCACAAAGCCATTATCAAAGGTTTTCCTATTCAGCAAAATCAGTCATAGAAGAAAGGGCACACACAAGGCAGAACTGCCAATAAAACCTTTTGCAGCGAGGAATGAAAAAGGCAGAAAGTTCCCAACTTCACTTGAGTTTCTATTGTAATTAAAATGAAGGCAGAAGTCGTGAAACCCCTCCCTCCACCACGATAAGGGTATTACTCATAAGCAACAAGAAAAAGCAATAAATGAGCTCAAAAATAATTTAGGTACCCAAACTGGTCCCAAATATTGCTTATGTGTACCAATATTAAAGTGGACCTGTCACCCAGACACAAAAATCTGTATAATAAAAGTCCTTTTCAAATTAAACATGAAATCCAATTTCTATTTTTTATCATTCATAGCTGTTGTAAGCTTATTTAAAAATCTCAGCTGTCAATCAAATAGAGGCGGGGCAGACAATTACTTTCACTTTCCATTCAGCACTTCCTAGATGTCACTGCTCCCCACACTTTCCCCCATTCTCTACACTGTTTAATTGTGTAGCCAGGGAATGGGGATGGACATTGGGTCCCCCATTCTGGTGCACAAACAAGATTCTGAGATGATGCAAGGCTTGCCTTAATAACAAAATGGCTCCAGCCTGCTTGGTGTAATTTTGAATTCCCAGACTGAAGGAAACAAGAATCAAATAATTTATATAGTGTAAATAAAGTTAATTTTGCTTGACTAATGTGATAAAATAGGATTTTGAATATTTTTTTTGGGTGACCGGTCCCCTTTTAAGTATAAGAACAAAAACGAGGAATAGTGAAACTCAAGTTATTCAAATGATAAATAAAAATACAGCTGTGTACTCAAAGGCTTGACCCAAAATGTACGTGTTGAGACTACCAGAGGACATCAGTCCAGACTCAATGAAACACAGGTCTTTGCTGGCTTTTGGCTTTTCAACTAGGAACCCAACAGAAAAATTTTGGAAACTTGGAACTCATTTGACTCACTTTGCAGATAAATGATTTACTATTGTTTCTATAGATCTAGAAGGTCAGATTGAATGAGATAGAAATGAGTTAGACTTGGCTTCTAACTCCTTACTAAGGGCATTTTTCCACTGGTGTATGTATGGTGGAGAAAATACTGGATTTTTCATGCAAGGTGAAGTACAGGCTCAGTTTGGCCCCAGACAGAGGTGCTTGATCAATAAGCAGTAAGGGGCTCAAAGTTGCCCCCATTAGTGCTGTAGCACATCCAATGCACATCCAGGTTTCACAGTAACTGTCTCCTATAATGTATTCTGCATACAGATGATTGTATTGATAGCCTGTCTCAGTGGTTTCCTACCCCCCCCTGTTGTTCTGCTGTACTTGTATTGGGCCTTGTCATTATTTGTGAAGTTTAGGCATTCAAAGGTTTTTAAATATATTTCATTAATTGAGAATTTTGGATTACTTTAATTAATATGATCATAGAAACAAAGAGCAGCCATTACTAATGCTGGCATTCTCATTGCCTTTCACAGTAAGTGGTAGCACTTCCATCAGATGTCAGCTATGTCTCCCTTTAGTTTTAACACAATCACACAGCTTGTCTCTTATGAGAATGCAAACAAGTAGCAATGATGGAATGTGCTTAGCGTCTAAAGGGAACAGCTGATGTTACTCTACAACACAAAGAATGAAAGCACTCTAAGGAGCCCTGAAAGATGTGGCTTATGAGTCAAGATAATGAATGTATTTCATATTCAAAGAAACAGGTGTGGAATAAGCCAAGTGCTTTGGTGGGAGGATTTCTTCATATTGTATGCTCTGTTTACTATAATTGATTTTTGAAGTAAATCTAGTTTGTTCTATGCTTGATGTTTCTTAAATAGCAAAATTAGCCAAAATGAAAAAGCATTCTGTAACATTTTTAACAGTGTTTCTATTGGTAGTAGGAATGTACTAATAAGGGACTGGGTTAAATACAGTATGTGAATCAGAGGAAAACCAAAATAAAAATGAAGGGGTCACCTTGCTCACCTTGCCTCATGGCAGGAACGGCCGTGGTCAATGTCTGCTGTCTCTGCTTGACTGTTCTGACATTTATTATCTTATGCTGCCCTGCCTCTGTTAATTTGTAAGTAAATAACCCTGGGGACATTGTCTTGGATAAAAAACATTTTTTGTTTGTTTTTTTGCAAGAATCTCCTGGAATTCTTGTGGGGAAACCAAATGAAAACAATTTATTTGTTTTCATTTACATCACAGGCTAGAACAGGTGGAGACGCCAGCTGAGTGATGTGACTCCCATAGGATTGTAGTCAAGTAGTACATCAATTCCTTCAGGCAGATCTACCTTGAAGTGGCTCGGACCCCACCCAGCAGAGTGCTTAGGGAGAAGAAGTCTAAGCCTGACACCCTATCCACTGTAGTCCCTTCACTAAAGGCAATCTGAAAGCCTTGGGAAACTATTCCCTGCTACCAATCCTCTATGGAGCACATAGCTGCTCTTTATATCTGTACTCTCTATCTCACTCTCCTAGAAAGTCTATAACACATCTAAATCCTGTCTCTAGATAACTTCATTCATGGGGTCCCTGTTCCCCGACTTAGACACTAGTGGTGTGGGTTCCCCTAGGGCACATGCTCCACTGGGTCTTGCTATACCCAGACTTCCCTGGATAGACCCAGCTGGATCAGCATCCAGCAGCCAAAGAGAAAGATCCACCCCTTCTCTCTCACTATATCAAAGTGTGACAGGGTGTGGTCACAGCGCCTCATGGCCAATAACACAGATATGTAAATTGTAAACTAGATACATGGGCTTTTTCCCAGCAACTAGGGAGAAAGGAAGAAGAGTAGGGAATTAAAGCCATAGGGGCATATTAATCCTATCGGTCCCTACAGTTGTAACCTCTTTTTTCAGTTTCTGGTTTTGCTTTTTGTCTGTAATTGTTCGCAGTCTTGTCACCTATAGATGACTAATTCCCTTGCTGGGAATGTAACTTGTCACTGGCAATATGGATGTGTATAGTACCATACCTTCCAACTGTCCCATTTTGAGTGGGACAGTCCCGCTTTTGACAGCTCAACCCGCAGTCCAGCATTAGTACTGGAAAGTCCCGATTTTTCTGCATTGAAGGGAAAGCCCCTATTTCTCTGCACTGAACAACCAAAAGATACAATGTTTCTAACTTAATTGGCTCTTGGCAGAGAGCCCTAGAATAGATACTTGATACATTTGTACCAGTTTTGTCCCTTGGGAACAGCATAAATGGCAATTCACCTTCATTAGTAAAACTAATAAAACAAAAACTACAGAAATGTGTTCAAACTTTCATAACCTGGCAAATTTTGTAAAATGGGCATGGTAATTAGGGGGTGTTTCCACTCTTTCTGTTTCCAAAATGTTGGGAGATATGTAGTACAGTCAGTATGTACAGCTGATTCTGTAGTTGGCCCAGCTAAATATTGTATTGATTTGGATTCCTTTTAGCATCAATTGTTTACCACTGTGAGGAATCAATAAGGGGAACATATCATAATAGTGGTTTTGCGCCCAATCCCCCCTTCTTTTTACAATATATTTCCTGTTTACTAGTCCTCCTACTCTTCATACAAAGCTGTTGCTTTACCAGTTTTAAACATGTGGCACTATAATAACAAAATGTCATAGTTTTCAGAATAAATATAGCCCTTCTAAATCATTTCTAAGCTTTATTTTGTGCACCCAACACTGGAAACAAAACAAAATAATTCCTTTATTTTCTTTACCATAGAATGGAATACATCTCTTTCCACTGAATCTCAAAGCAGATTCTTAATCCAGCTGATTTGTTTCTCCCCAGTGACATAGCCAAGTTCTCACCACATGCAGGCCCACTGTGATGAAATAGCTTTGCAGGGTTTTTGCATGTATGTTTGGGAGGAGATATGCTTTTTTGGGTGAGTTTCTTTGCAAGTGTGCTGCTTTATTTAGTATTTATCTGTGAAGTGTAGCAATTCATTCTAAATGAAGTCTTAAAGCAGAAACTTGTGTCAGAAAGCAGCAGCTCAAGCAAAAGAAAAGTTGGTCTCTCATCAGCATGTTGTTTTAATTACTTATTTTGTGAGGGTTTTGTGTACAGTATAAAGTTTCCGTTTTGAAGGCATAGCACGGACAAATCTATTCTCTAATGTTTAGCCAAACCTTTCACAATAGTTCAGGTTCACTTCCAAACGAAAAACGTTCTTATTGTCAGGGGAAATGCAAGGAAGTGCTTTTCCATAGAAAAAGCATCAAATGCATAAAACAGCCCACTTCAGAGAATGCAGAGGGAATACACTCAAGATAAAGATGAGCCTTTCCTGTATATATTGAATAAAAATGGAAAAGAAATTAGGGATATTTGAAAGGCAGTTACCAGTTTTCCAGACTGCAGGACCCACGCACAAAGCACAGAGGTGGTTTAATGGTGTTGTTCTGGATAGATTAACATCTTGATTTTTAATAACCTCCATTTTAGTTATGTAACGCGCTAACAGTTCGCGACCGTCGCGAACCCCATAGACTTCAATGGGAAGGCGAACTTTAAAAGCTAAAAAAGACATTTCTGGCCAGAAAAATGATTTTAAAGTTGTTTAAAGGGTGCAACGACCTGGACAGTGGCATGCCAGAGGGGGATAAAGGGAAAAGAAAAATCCATTATTTTCTTATGTCAAAAGTGTTACAAAGTATCTTACCTGCACCTGTTAGCTGTTCTGGACGCTGTTCTGGACTCTCTGCCAAAAGCCAAGTTGAAATCTTTGCTTCTTTTTCTGGCTGTTCAGTGAGGGTCTTTCCAGTGAAAGAGGGTCCTCCAAAAAGAGGGTCTTTCCAGTACAAATGAGGGACAGAGGGTTGAGCTCGCAAAAGAGGGACAGTTGGGACTCGGGAGGTATGCACATTTTTTTTTTTTTTAGTCCAGGGGGTGTGTGGGGGTGGTCCAGGGAGATCTTCCTGATTGGCTGCCATGTATCTGCTGGTCTGGGGTGAGAGGGCAAAAAAATGCGGCAAAAAAAAATGCGCCAAATTGACGCGAACCCAAAATGCGAACGTCGCGCGACGTTTGCGAACTTCCGGCGAGCGCGAACAGCGGATGTTCGCGCGAACAAGTTCGCCGGCGAACTGTTCGCGCCATCCCTATTCTTGTGTGGTAGACAGATTGCCTGTGCACAAATAAACCCCCTACATAATTGACTTCTACTTATCTGTCAGCCAAAACACTACAAAGGGGTAGATGCAGGGTGTTGCGGTTAAACAGAGCTGATTTACAAACATTATGCATCTTTTAGGACATAAAAATAGCAACTAACTTTCTGCAGAAAAAAATAATAGGGCTATCCAAATGGAGGGCTGTGTGATCAATGTGGCCCCTAGTCTGCAACTGCACAAACGGCCCACAATATTAGGTATCACTAAAATTATCCTGCTGAGTTGCTTGTTACAGTTACAGCTGTATGCAACCAATGAACAGCCTGCAGCTTACTTATGCTATAGCTATGCCTAGCTAGCCATGCTCCAATTTCATTAGAATGTGCTTCTGCATAGCTACACCATTGCTTGTTTCTGTTACGGGAATATGAACCTGAAAAACCAAGAAAATGTTTATTTGTAGGTGGTGCATAAGCAGATGGAAAACTTTAAATATTTTCACTTTTTAATGTTAATTGTCCATCATTGTTTCCAATCGACAAATATAATGCAAAAAAAGTAAACGGTAAAGACATTAACATTTGATTTCTACTTTATTGTAGCTGATATAACCAACGTTTTGTGTTCATTATTGATGCTTAAATTACTGTATTTATCCTAAATAACAATGAAGCAGTTGTTTTTATACAAATTAAATGTGAGGCTATGTCATACCAGCCATGAAATAATATAATGCTCCTTTGTTGGCCAGTATCATTGTTGTGCATCATTAAATGCAATATAATAAAGCTTGCTGAAGTAATCCATATTAACATCCAGTAACATCTTTGGAGTGAGCTCACCCTCCATTTGTCACATTTGCTTATACTGAGTATGCCTATTTAAAAAAAAAAAAAAAAAAAAACTCCTCCAACAATGATGTTTTGGTGATTGCACTTACGTAATAGTGAATAATGAATACTGATTAAATTAATACAAAATGAATACTAATTGAAACATGAAACTGTTACCAGGACTACCAAAGCCATAACATAAGCGGCGGCAGAGAAGACGGTGGGCGTCCCTGCCGACCCCCCCACTAGACCACCAGGTAAAGCTTTTATTACAGAGAGATTGGGTTATAAATATGAGAAGGGCTGATCAGGAAGAGAAGGAATAAAAAAAAAAACAATAACAATCAAATTATATAATTGTTTAGGCTGCTGGGGTCAGTTATCCCTGTTTGAATCCTGAAAATGAACAGAATAGGAAGTAAATTGTTCAAGAGTTATAAATAAAAATAGATATTGAAGACCAATTGCAAAATTGCTATTTTTTTAAAAAAAAAAACACATCAGTTAATAGTGCTGCTCCAGCAGACTTTTGCCCTGAAATCCATTTTTCAAAAGAGCAAAGAGATTTTTTTTTATATTGAGTTTTGAAATCTGACATGGGGCTAGACATTTTGTCAATTTCCCAGCTGCCCCATGTCATGTGACTTGTGCCAGCACTTTAGGAGGGAACTGCTTTCTGGCAGGCTGTTGTTTTTCCTTTTGGTAGTAAACAAAAAACAAGGTGCTCCAGAATAAATGTAATAAACTCGCCAAGTAGTGAATGTGGTCCAGGTGCACCAGCCCCAGACCCCCAGCTTCAGGGAGCGGCACGGCAAGAGAAAAGAAGCAGGGCCAACAGGCACTCAATACGGATCCACAGGACCAAAGAAGTTGGCCCCATGAGGGGTGCGAAACGCGTAGAGTGGATGGAAATGCTTTTTTAATTTTGTATAAATAAAGTAAACTTTTATCAGAATGTCTTTGGTCCTCTGGATCCATATTAAGTGCCTGTTGGCCCTGCTTCTTTGCTCTTGTTGTTTTTCCTTCTCAATGTAACTGTAGGAGTTGCAGTGGGACATGGGTTTTTACTACTGAGTGCTGTTCTTAGATCTACCAGGCTGCTGTTATCTTGTGTTAGGGAGCTGCTATCTGGTTACCTTGCCATTGTTGTTTTGTTAGGTTGTTGGGGGATGGGGAAGGGAGGGGGTGATATCACTCCAACTTGCAGTACAGCAGTATTGATTGAAGCTTATCAGAGCACAAGTCACATGACTTGGGGCAGCTGGGAAATAGACAATACATCTAGCCCCATGTCAGATTTCAAAATGAAATAAAATGAACTAAAAAATCTGTTTGTTCTTTTCAGGGAAGAATAGAGCTGGAGTAGCAACATTAATTGATGCATTTTGAAAGTGACAGTATCCCTTTAACACATAGGTGAACCACCCTCTATATTTTCATCTACTGGGATGAAAACAATAATAATAAGCCACATGACTAGGGTTGCCACCTGGCCGGTTTTTTACCGGCCTGACCGGTATTTTTGATGGCTGATCCCAATGTTATTAATAGGAAGAAAAACTAAATATATAGGAAGGCCGGTATTTTTTTTAAGAAAAGGTGGCAACCCTACACATGACGGAGGAAATACATTTCTGCATTCAGATGGGATTTGTAGAAAAAGTGAATCAGCTTTGTTTTTTTTACCTCCTTAACCTATTTTATGTAACCAAGCAGACTGCACACACGTGAAGTAATGTTGTCTTAATGTGGCTATAGACTAAACAGCTATACAGTACAATGTAGGTGTTCTACAACTGTTTCTTGAGTACCAAAAAGTATACAAATCTAAATAACTTTTAGAGAGATTGAAACTCATCTTTATCCAAGGCAATACTTTTAATCCCAACATATTGAAAGCATCTACATTTTTCTTTTTTTAATGAGAATAATTTTATTATACTTACGTATATGTAGTTTCAGCTTTCATACAGGGCCCTCCGCTATGCCATCTGGATTGAATTTGTTAATTAGAAACACCTTACACTGAGACAGAGAGGAAGGCACAATCTTTCTATCATGGCTACATGAGGGGGAGACATTAAAGGGCAACTAAAGTCTAAAATAGAATAATGTTAGAAATGCTGTATTTTGTATATAAATATAAACATGAACTGACTGCACCACAAGCCTAATAAGACAAATGATTTATCCTTTCAAAGTTGGCTCAGGGGGCTGTCATCTTGTAACTTGTTAGACATCTTTTGTTAGACGTCTCTGCAATATCAAGACTCGCACATGCTCAGTGTGGTCTGGGCTTCAGTTGCGAGGGTTAAACTTAGAGATCGTCATAAATGATCAAAACAGCACAAGTCAAATAATATCTGCCATAGAAGCCAATACAGCAAGACTGATTAATAATCACAATATGTAGACTGCACTCGGTCTGTGGATACAAATCTCTACACAGACACTGGCTGTTTTACAGGGAAAAAGACAAATCTGCTTGAGTTCTGAGAAGTAAGGTAGGGGTCTCCCCCCCTGCTGTTTGAAAGTATATATAAAGTATAAGTTTCCCTGCAGAGTACTTAGGGACTGTCTGACAATTCCTTTCCACAGCCGTAAATGAAGGGGGAATGTCACTGCATACAGTCAGGTTTATTATAAAAACTGTAGACATTTTTAATTGAAGTATATTGGAGATAGATTTCATTTTCATTAAAGAAAGTAAAAATTGGATTTTATTTTTTTGCCTTTACATCCCCTTTAAGCTTTACAATTGTTACAGATTTTTGGAAGCATAACTTGCTCTACAGGACAGCTTTACCTTGTCTGTGAGCTTAACAAATCCAAAATTGTAAAATCTAACCCTGATATTACATATCAAGGGAAGTCTAAGGTTGCTCAATGAAATAGGTCACTTTAATTATGGAGCTGATGTGAATACCTAAATTAAAACTTAGAATAAGTGAATTAAAATAACCTTTGTTAGTTGAACTGAGTTAATAGCTCATCTTGCACACAGCACACCCTACAGATATGTAAGCCCTGTTGCCATGGGTACAAGAAAAGGGAATCCGAATATCTGAGGGGGGGGATGTAATGACTTTGGCTCAGCTGGATAGAAAGCCTCCTTAGTATCTGGCCTCTGAGGCAGTCTGATAATTATATTCCAGATGTTTCCACCAGCTGTATAACCTAATACCTTTTTCACTTTAGCACCTGTATTGCAATAAAGCCGTTCATGTTAGCATGTGACAAAAAATGGATGCTTTTGTTGCAAGCAGGAGGAATACATAAATCACATATGTGGTCCTTCAGTTGTTTAACTACAACTGTTTCTCTTTGTTTTTAACCCACAGTACGGTTTTTACCCACATTTCTGGCAGTACTTTTTTTGTAAAAGACCTTAACATACTCTCTGGCTAGTTATAGCTTCCATGTGAAAACAGCTTTATTTTTTTCATATTGTCATGATTCAGTAGAGGGCACTATGAAGCAGGATAAAATCCATTCCACCATTGCAGATTTTACTGTTATCTTTCTATTTTAAATTTAATCCAAAAGATTATTTTGGTGGCAAATCCTGTTCCGCATACCCAGAACCAATAATAATTTACCCCTTTCTTATTTTTTTCAGTTAAGTTGCATTACATACACATGTTAGCAGTCAAGATAATAGAAACACAATGAATAACAGAGAGGAGTACTCCAATAACATAAGGCAAATACCCAGATACTCTTAGGGGCAGATTTACCAAGGGTCGAATTTCGAACTGAAAAGAATTAGAAAATTTGACCATGTGAATAGGTAGGGAAGTAAAATCCTTCGAATTCGACTATCAGATAACAACCTACATTGTCAACAACAGAAAAAAGCCAGGACAGCGATAGAGACAGTACCAGGGATGCAGGAATCAGGATTCAGGTATTAGAGCACCCAGAAACAAACTAACTTGACCTACAAAGGGCATGTTTGTCTGCACACAAAAGCAGGGGTGTAAATATTATACCAGTATGTGCCCATTTTGTGTCCCTTGTCCCCCCTGTCACACAGTGTATTAGCTGGAAATATATATATATATATATATATATATATATATATATATATATATAACAAGAAAAAGTTGTGCTCACCACTAATTTTTAAAACCATTAGGCGGGGGTGCAATGAGGCTGTGACCACAAAATTCATAGACAAAGACAAGAGGTCCTCTGCACTCAACCCATTATCAATATATTTAAGACATTGAGACATTCTGTGCATACAGCTACTAAAAAATGCCTTACCCTTTAAACAAAACAGGGATTGTTTGTCCATATATTGCAATATATTTAAGCTGGCCAACTACGTCAAAGTCATCCCATATCTATATATATATACTAATCTGCCTATGTCGTCAAAGTTTTAGGATATGCAGTCCATGCTGTGCATCCAGCTTGATATACAGTATTTAGTAAAGTTAAATCTAAAGCAACTGGACTTTTTGTTTTTTGATGGTGAAACTCAAAAAGTCAAAAAGTCCATTTGCTTTATGCTTACAGTATCTCTGCAAATAAAATAATCTGAATGCATCTAGTAAAGAGAAAGAAGATTTTAATTGTTGGAAGTGAGACATTTCTTTTTCTAGCTATTCTTATGTTCTGGTACCTTGTGTATAGTGCTGTATTTAACCCATGCAACTATTTTAGCATAACACTATGAAAAGCAGGCGATAAAGAAATTAGTATAGGAGTCATCTTGAATGAAAGAGTAATGCTACTTAAGTATAGGGTAAGCTCTTGTATATATGACTTTCATGACAGTACAGTCCTATTTTTAATTCTAACTATATGACTCTATATATGTAGCTATATAAGTCAGGTATGAAAGATCATATCATGTCATCACTAATTGATCTATGAAAATCTGCACATGATGTTTTTGATCTACATGCTAGGCATATTTCTATGTTGCAAACTTATTTTAGGACTTCAAACTCAACTAGCCTATTGGTTGTCAGTTTATTATTAGAAGAAGGGTACATCCTCTATGTATTATCCACTGTCCTTGCCATAAAAAATGTGGATACGTGGTAAAGCATCAGAAAAACAGGGAGTAGTAGTTACTAGAAATGGCAATCTGTCTGATATATTCTGTTTTTCTGCATCTGGATCTTTTTCTGGCATTTGTCAGTTTTTAATTTTCATCCTAATTGACAAATGTATTACGTTTCCCTCGTTCTGGCTTTTGTTTGCTGTACACTTTATTCCAAAAGGGACTACCAAGTTAATTACTTTTAAGGTGACCTTACCTCTGTGCAGGTCATATTTCTTTATGGTAGACAATGCAGTTTTGATGCAGTCATGGAAAAATACTAAATTAAATGCATCAGGGTTAACCAGGGACATTGTAAAGTTATTATTGTGTTTATCTCTGAAGTTATCTGCTTTCTTTGGCTAGTTGCTTTTTCTGTGCTTTCTGAGAAATGTATTTATCCTGAAAATGTTGAAAATGTTTCTTGTGCTGTAGACCTTTTTTAAACCCATAGGCAAATGACATTAGCTGAGACCTATACTATTTTTGATTTTATAGGTTTTGTATTTCTTTAAATTTGTGTTCATGTTTGTTTGTATTTTAACATACGTATCAACATATCTTGAACCTGAGAATCTATTGAATGTATAATTTTTGAGAATCTATTGAATGTATAATTTTTGAGAATCCATTGCTATTCTCTAATAAGCATTGTTGGATTTGCACACCCTCCTCTAAGAAATACATGTATTCTCTGCAAGTGCATAGGTTTTTATTCATATGTTTCTGATCATAAAATTGGTAAACCATTTCCACTTCAAGGTAAACCTTATATGTGATTCTATTTATTAATGGCGTCTCACGATTGCATTTTTTGGGAGTGTTGTGGAACGTCAATAAACAGAAACCACTTTTTTAAATTAGCTCTGTGGAACTGGAGTGACTGGATGTCTAATATAATAGCCAGAATCCAACTTCCTGCTTTTCGGCTCTTTAACTATTAGTTAGTCAGCGACTTGAAGGGGGGCCACATGGAACATAACTGTTCAGTGAGTTTACAATTGATCCTCAGCATTCAGCTCAGATTCAAAAGCAACAGGTATGGCCCGTGTGGCCCTCCCTTAAGTCACTGATTGGTTACTGCCTCGTCACCAGGGTAACCAGTCAGTGGAAAACAAGAGGGCTGAAAAGCAGGATTCTGGCTATTATGTTAGACATCCAGTCACTACAGCCTTTATACATTACATTTATGCCTGACTAACTATAATAGAAACATTTTTTATTTTGCGCAGCCGATCTATTCACCCAGTTTTTATTTTTATACTAAACAATTCCTTTAAAGAGTGTTACCATTTTGAGAGAATAGCGTTATCACTTTACAGTGCAGAAAACCAAAACAATTGCCCATATTACCAATGAGATAACTCTTCCTCAAGGACAAGGTAATAATGACCAAGCTAGCTTGAGAACATAATCCATCCAAGTCAGGGGGGCTCCCGGGGGGAATCTGCATTCATAGAATTTTATTCTTTTAAATCCCCAATCCCATATTCTACTTCTGTTTTTCTTGTCTGCAAAAATGCAGGCCAAAATTGCATGTGATTGTAGCATACTTGGTACATTTGTGACTAAGGATTTTAACACTTGAGCTTTTTTAGGTATTTTATGTGCTACGGGATGCAGTTGGAGGGCAGCTAAACACAATATTGAATTAATTCCAGTGTATTCTGGTTGTATGATCTTTTGTATTTTAATCTAATTTTTTTATGTGCCACATACTACATTTTCTTGCTCTTGGCGTGCCTTCTGGACCCAATAAAATAGAGGGCTGTTCAATCAACACTTCTGAACACCAGGTTCAGATGTCACCTCCTTGAAGAGTTACAATGTCTCATTGTGATTGGATTAGTAGAAGAGTTTATATACTGAGAACTTCCCACACACGTCAGTTGAACTGAAGAAGCTGCTCGGATGAGCAGTGAGACGTCTTCAATGATTACTCAGCAAGTCCAGTTGGTTTAGAATCACTTATATTAGATATATCATTACCTGGATGAATGGAAATCTTTATAGTCAACCTGCAAGAGGTACAGAGGATGCAGCAGGCCTGTCTTAGCCTATCTGTAGCAGTCCCTGCACGGATAAGGACAGACAGTCTACGTCCACCTGCTCCAGTTAGGTTTGCAGGTAATGTTGGGGAAGCATGGACAATCTTTAAAGGAAAACTATACCCTGAAAATGAATTTTTGAGCAACAGATAGTTTATATCAAATCAAGTGACATATTAAATAATCTTACCTACCTGGTATGTATATTTAAGTAAATATTGCCCTTTTACAGCTCTTGCCTTGAACCACCATTTCATGATGGTCTGTGTGCTGCCTCAGAGATCACCTGACCAGAAATATTTCAACTCTAACTGTAACAGGAAGAATTGTTGAAGCAAAAGACACAACTCTGTCTGTTAATTGGCTCGTGTGACCTTTGTTTGTGTGCACCGTTGGATCCTAGGATCCCAGGAGGCTGTCCTTATTTTTTAAAATGGCAATTTTCTATTTATGATTACCCAATGGCACATGCTACTACAAAAGTGTATTATTATGAAAATGGTTTATTTACATATAGCAGGGTTTTACTTATGAGTTGTTTAATGCAATATCTGTTTATAGAGACCTACATTGTTCGGGGGGTATAGTTTTCCTTTAAGCAGAGACTGTTACTATACACGAAAGCTACTAACACTATAACAATGGCCAGTGCACAGAATGTGTCCCTTTTGATAGCAATAGCAGGGGAAGAAGCTTTGCAAATCTTTAATTCATTTCAGCTTAATGAACATGACAGTAATAATTTTGATGTGGTTATGGGAACATTTGAAGATTACTGCACCCCTAAGGTGAATGGTACATGGGTCAGCACCAATAACACAATGATAACATATTATATTATTCATAATTGAGCCTTCTTCTATAACATTACCTGTGTTTCAAGGACATAAGCAAAGAGGTAAAATCACAGCATACTGGCAAGGAGTGGGCTAAGTAGCCTTCTCAAGCACAAAAATCACCCTATGTACTGTAGATGCATGAGGCCAATGAAATGTCCAATAAAATGTGTAAATCTATTTTTTGAGGAAGTTTTGTAGTGTAACCCTCTTGGCACCATTTCTTTGCTAAATCATTATTAGATTCATGATTAGATTATTATGTCACTTATCAGTAAAACCGGACAGCCATAACTGGTGTTTTGTGGGGGGTTTAGTTTAGCACACTGTGGGGGTTATTTATCAAACTCTGAATTACAAAAATTTGAACAATTTGTGTTTTCTGGGGCTAAAATAGACTTTTTTTTTTTTTAAAAACCACAGATTTTTCAGAATTTATTAAACCCCAAGGAAGAAAAAGTCAGAATATGCAGTGTGTTGCGAGTTTCCTTAAGTGAGAAGGATCTTGGGGTTTTTATAGATAACAAGTGGGCAGTGTCATTCTGTAGCTACTAAAGCAAGTAAAGTTCTGTCTTGCATAAAAAAGGGTATAAACTTAAGGGATGAAAACATAATTATACCTCTTTATAGATCCCTAGTAAGGCCTCATCTAGAATATGCAGTGCAGTTTTGGACTCCAGTCCTTAGGAGGGATGTAAATGAGCTGGAGAGAGTGCAGAGACGTGCAACTAAACTGGTTAGAGGGATGGAAGACTTAAATTATGAGGGGAGACTGTCCAGGTTGGGGTTGATTTCTCTGGAAAAAAGGCGCTTGTGAGGGGACATGATTACACTTTACAAATATTTTCGAGGACATTATAGACAAATATCAGGGAACCTTTTTACCTATAAAGAGGATCACCGCACCAGAGGCCACCCCTTCAGACTAGAAGAAAAGGACTTTCATTTGAAGCAGTGTAGGTGGTTCTTCACAGTCAGGACAGTGAGGTTGGGTAATGCACTGCCGGGTGATGTTGTAATGGCTCATTCTGTTGATGCTTTTAATAAGGGTTTGGATGACGTAATATCAAAGGCTATTTTGATACTAAACTCTACAGTTAGTATAGCTATGGGCATATATGGTTTGTGTTTGAAAGAGTGGAGATGTGTGTGTGTGTGTGTGTGTGTATATGCTGGGTTTTTAATTTGGAGGGGTTGAACTTGATGGATTCTGTCTTTTTTCAACCCAATTTAACTGTGTAACTATGTAACTATGAAAATACAGCATCTCAAACCTGCCGAAGGTTGCATATAAGTCAATAGAAAGAGCCCATCGATTTTGGTTTTGTGCAGGGCTTTGTCAATTCCACAATCTTTCCGGAGCTTTCGGGTGACAAATTTATAGTTTTCTGAAAAAACGGGGAAATCAGAGCTTTTCCCACAAATCAAACTTTTGGGAAAATGTATTGATAAAAAAAGCCTACACAACCTGAGCGGATTTGCTCCTAGTTTGTGAAAGAAAATTCTGAGATCAATCTGAACCTTGATAAATATAAATGTATCATAAAGTGTAGATGATAGACACAGATACCCAATGATTTATTCATATAAAATTATTCACACACAATAAATGAATGAATATATTTATATTGTTTTTGATGATTAATTTGTTTGGCAAATGTTTGTAAGAAATATTACTAAAACAGTAATGCAAACCCTTTGAAATGAACCTTTTATATGATATGATCTCTACAGTATAGTCCCATTTATTTTCATAAAACAGAAGTAGTATAAACTTTTGTTATGTGTTAAGTCTGAGTTGTAATGATCTGTGTACTGGTAAATTGATGAGGCCAGAACAGGTTTTACAATCTTACTGTTTTTGTTGAAACTGAATAAGAATGAACAATGAACAGTTTAGTTCTCTTATGTTTGATGGTGAATTAATTTTTTTTGGAATGTAGGTATTTACAAAAAAAATGAGGCTTACACACTGGTTATGCTATTTCTAGTTTTCTTAAATTGGTAGGTCGTTTTTGTTGAGTCATGGCAGTATCCAACTGGTTACTTTCTGATGGCAGCCTTATTTAATCTCTGTGGTTGGGAAAATACATATTTCTCAGAAGAGGGAATAATACAGTATGTCACCTGCTGGGAGACAATCTTGCATGTCCTGATATCAAAGCGTTAGATTCTATACTGAGCATTTATAAATAACGATAAGGCTTTTAATGCACTTTCATAACATCCAGCAGGATTTATAATAAGAAGCAGAAGATGAAGCAATATCTAAAACCACTGACATGCTGGTAAATTACTAAGTGATTACTTATCACTAGGGTAGTATAAGTTGCATCTTAAGAAAATTAAAAACAAAATAAGTGGCTTATTGGCTCAGGTTCCTATTTTATGACCATTTAATAAATATGGCTTAATTAACTTGTGTATATTGTAGATGTGTATTTTACCTTGGACTGAATAAAGATGGTGGGATAGTTTATGGCCATATCTCTTACCAAAGGTAAACAGGAACAAGATTCCTAGTACAGGCTGTATTACATATGAAAACAGAATTTATTTAAAAAGATTGCATCAAGAAGTGTGTGTATCACTTCTTCTGTCAGTAGTGATAGCTGCTAATCCTGATTGCTGGTCAAGGGTATGACAGGGTCTTAGGAGCCCCAGGCAAAGATGGAATTTAGGTGAGGTTGGATGCCCACCAGGTTTAGTAATGAACAATCCCCTACTCATCCAACAACTTTTTGTCATGTGTGAGGTTGTAACAAATTTGATTGATCTAATAACTTGAATCCAGGACCCGTGGTTAGATCAAAGGAGATCCATGTAATCCATTTAGCCCAAAGTAATTCTCAGAGAGTGTTTAGTCTTCTAAATAAGCTACGACAAGATAGTGATCTGAAAAGACTGTTTTGGCTCAGGGCTACTTTGATAAATGGGCACAAGGGGTATTTGCCCTGGGTGCACCAGGACAATTGGCCCACTGTTGCGTATTCCATCAGGAATAACTGTTCCCTTCCATGTTGGAATATTATAAACAGTCTCAGAAGTTGCTTGTAGCACTTTAAAAAGACTCTTTGCCTGCAGGGGAGCTGCTGCTATAGGTCGAGTTGAGAAACTTGCCTCAGGTTGCAGCAGCCTCCAAAATTATTTCACAATTTTTATATAAATAATTTTTTTTCATATTGGAAGATGGACACTAGCAATCACTGTATTTACAATACAAATTTGTTTGGATATTATTATATACAAGGGATTGGTAATTACTGTTTGCAATGTTTTTAATTACTTCGATTGCAATTGGTATTTAATAGGTATGTGCACATTGTTTTGCATGTCTGACGAAGGGGTCCAATCCCAAAACGTTACATCACAAGACTTGAATAAACACTACACCTGCCTTTGAGTGTTTGGAGTTTCTTTAGCAGCCTCCTAGTTGCCAAAGGTGGCAAAAAGCTGCTTCTGATAACTTTAAGGGGGTTATTTATAAGTACACAGCACAAAATTTTAGAGAACAAAAAAAACTTTATTATACCCCAAGGCTGCTAAAAGTACGAACCTGAAAATACAACATTTTTAACTCCTTCCTTGCTATGTTTAATCACAGGAACAAAACCATTTTTTATTTTTTATAATGCTGGGAGGGGCTCCATGTAGTCCCTGCTGCAAACAAAAGACCTTGTTAAATACGAATCCAAAAAGAAAACAAAGGCACACTCCACTCAATACTTCAAAAACGTGAACAATACTGAACAATACTGCAAAACGTGAACAGCTTCTTTTATGTAGGTGAGATCTCAGCAAACGTTTCGGGACAAGGCCCCTTCATCAAATGCTACTTACAAAGTGTGAAAAAAGAGGTTTTTAAGGGAAGGTCAGTTGTAAATTGTAAAATTAATAAGGGTTTGGGTTTTGTACCAGGGGGTAAAGTTGACTTTTTCCACTTTAAAATTGACTTGATGCGTTTCATTAGATCACTAAAGTTAAAAATGCACTTCAAGAACCGGGGGTTAATCCTCCTATTGTCAAGAAAAGGGATACCACATTTGACCCAGAAATTACCAGTGAGAATTTAAATGTATTTAAACAAATGGTACTAGATAGCTAATTACCAGGATAAGTTCTGTGTTGAATACAGGTATGGGATCTGTTATTCAAAAACCCGTTATATAGAAAGTTCCGAATTATAGAAAGGCTGTTCCAATATAATCAAATAATCCACAATTTTTAAGTATATTTCCTTTTTCTCTGTAATAATAAGACAGTAACTTGTATTCAATCCAAAGAAAAAAACAACTTATTGGGTTTATTTCATGTTTACATATCTTTCTAGAAGACTTGTATGAAGATGTATTAACATCCCATATTCTAAATCAGGGATCCCCAACCTTTTGAACCTGTGAACAACATTCAGAAGTAAAAGGAGTTGGGGAGCAACGCAAGCATGAAAAATGTTCTTGAGGTACCAAATAAGTGCTGTGATTGGATATTTGGTAGCCCCTATGTGGTCTGGCAGCCTACAGGAGGCTCTGCTTGGCACTATACTTGGTTTTTATGCAACTAAAACGTGTTTCCTAGCCTGGAATTCAAAAATAAGCTCCTGCTTTGAGGCCACTGAGAGCAACATCCAAGGGGTTGGTGAGCAACATGTTGCTCACGAGCTACTGGTTGGGGATCACTGTTCTAAATGCTCTATTTGTATATCTCCTTATACAGTATAAACATCTTGTACTGATGGTCATGTGAATCTAGTACAATGTTCTGTTGCACCTATCATCCTATATTAATCATTACGATCTTGGACACAGCAAGTCCCAAATCAAAAAAGTCTTATTCCTGTATGTAATAAAAGGCACTGTTTGCCAAGAAGCAGTAATCTATAGCAACCAATAAGATGTTTGCTTTTAAACAGGCGGTCTGTAAATGGTACCTGCTGATTTGTTGCTAAGGGGTATTGTTCCTGGGCAAACTCCAAATGTCCACAGTTGTCTCAAATAAAAGAGATGCTGCCTAGCCTTCTTTGACTGTGCTCACATATGTTCAAACAAAGTCCTCAGAAGTTCCCTAGATATTTAAAACTACTCACCCACTCATCCATCAATAGTAAGGGTAGAGTAGAAACTCTGCTGTTTCCTTCCACCTCCAACTCCGTAGGTTTGCTGACACATGTCAAGACCATTCTCTTGACATGATACTAGATTTTCAATCTCTTTTCATAAGCTGACTCATCATTAATGGAGATGAAGCCCAGCGAAACTGTATCATCAGCAAATTTTACGATGATATTCTAGATGGATATGACCACACAATCATGGATGTATTTAGTATGAAAGTACTAGAGACTAACAACTCTCACCACCTCTTATCTTGCCATTAAAAAATTAAACAATCCCAGGCACACAGTTGACTATTTAGTCACCGATCTATCAACTTCGTGAACAATCTATATGGTAGTATTGTGTTGAAGGCTGAAGTGTAAGCAATAAATAGTAGCCTCACATAATTTTTAAGTTTCTTGTTTACATGGTTGAGAATACAATGTAGGACATAGGAAATAGAATCCTCTGTTGATCTCTGATCTATTTGAGCAATATTGCAGTGGGTCAGCTTTATGAAGGATGACTGCTGTAATAACATCCTCAATATAACCCTCAAAGGCTTTCATAACCATAGACATTAATGTAACTGGCTGGCAGTCATTCAAACCCAAAATCTTATTACTTGTAGGTATCAGTGCAACACTAGATTTTTGTTAAAACAATCACATTTACATGGCATGTATTATATTTGAATTTGTATCTGTATATGTAAGCTTTATTATTGTACATACATTATATGTATGTTTGATTACTACAATATCTGTACTCATACATTATCATGCGTTATTGCTTCTTTAAGGTAATAACGCAAGGCATTGTTGCTGGCTCTTTATTTTTAAATAGCACTAAAACTTGGTGCTAAAGTACCCAAATAGCCTGTCATAGACTTAAAGTGTATTTCTGCCTGCACTTGTCAGGTTATTGTCTGATAAGAATACCTATGATTTTTCTATTGTCAAATTATATTATATATTGTCAAACAAGCTATGGGCTTCTTTAAAGCACTGCACTTAAAGCACCCGTAACAGCCCTTTGTGCCATTAACCTACGAAGGCAAATTAACCACTAAGTACATAGACTTAAATTCTTAGTTAGTACACACACTGCATACACACACACACACACACACACAGGGAAAGTACATTATGACTATACAATGTGCAATGCAATCTATAATGAAGAAAAAAAACATTCATTATTCTCCTTTGAACTAAAGTTCTGGTTTCTTTATCCATCACTAATAAAGATCACAATAATGTGAATAAACTGCAGAAGTTATATAATTAGCTGCCAGAAATATTTTCCAACAAAAATAGCTTGGTGGGCTATGAGACACAGCATTTCCATAGAGATAGTGAATAACATAGCCTTTGACACAACTCCTCTGCGGGTCGTCTTAACTAAACACTCAGAGGGAGAGGGCAAGTCAACAACAAAAGAATGTGCTGAGTTAGAAACAATGTGTGCCTGTCTGGCTGTATCCCAATGGCCATAATATGCAACTTTGACAGTTGGTACCCCTGAGATCATGTCAGTTTATTATGCCTCTTGCTGAGTATTATTATTAGTTACATTTAATTATATAGCTTCTTGCAAGCCCTGCAGTGCTTTACATCTAGGTAGAGATTACAACCAGTGAGATATTAATCCAAACAAGTGAAAGAAAAGAGAGAAAGAAACAGAAAACACTTTTTACAATGTTGCCTAAAATGTACAATGCCTTGACGCTACCATAGTTTGTTTTTACCAGATTTGATATAAACAAAATACACTCTAGCAGTATGGTATTGAAATCCCTGTTTAACTTAAAGGATTATAATTGCAGCCAAATATGTATATATATATATATAGTAAATAAATGACCAGCAGCTCCGAGATAATTTGTGAAAGTTCAAATTATATTGTGAAAATACATGCAAGCCGATGTGCCGTTTTCTTACAGTTCTTACCGTGCACCCGAGTTGTGCTCTATGAAGCGGAGTGCTGCCTATATATATATATATATATATATATATATATATATATACAGATAACCATACAGTACTGCAAGATCTGCTCATTTGGCAAGGTTATCAAACAAATCGATCTGGACTCCGATGTGGAAGAGTGGCCCTGGGGCCCATGGGCAGATCACACAATGGGGCTACAAATATATTGTCATTGGCACTTTTTATTACTTATCATTCTATTCAGTCCATCTCCTATTTATATTCCAGTCTCTTATTCAAATCAATGCAGGGTTGCTAGGGTAATTTGTACCCTAGAAACCAAATTGCTGACACTGCAAACTAGAGAGCTGCTGAATAAAAAGATAAATAACTATAAAACCACAAACAATAAAAAATTAAAACCAATTGCAAATTGTCTCAGAATATCACTCTCTACATTATACTAAAAGTTAACGCAAAGGGGAACAACCCCTTTAAATCAGGAAACTGTTGTATACAGGCCACTGTTCCTTCTGCTTGAATCACAGGAGGCAGTGTGGCTTTTGCCTGACAGATTGTCATCCATGGCTCTTCCCCCTGTCAATATTACCTGATCCAAGCCCACTGTCCATTACATGGCTATTGAAGGGCTATTTATGCCTGTTGCCCTGACTCGATGACGCTGCATCATTGGCCAGTCTGCCTTGTCTAAGCCTTGTGTACCTGAGACCTTGCTCCTGCTCATAAAAACTTGGTACTGTTCCTGAGATCCTTTTCTGGTCCCGATCCTGAGTTCCCATTTGTGTAAGTCCTGTTCCTTCTCTTTCTTTGTTCCCCATTATCTGGATTTGACTCTCTGGTTTGACCTTCAGCCTGTTTTCCAAATTTGTGTTCTCTGCTGCCCACCCTTGACCTTTGGCCTGTTTATATGGACTGATTCTTTGATGCTGCCCTCACACTCAGCCTGCCTCGCCAACTTCTTTTTTTTCCCTCTGTCCCCACATTTTTATTTTTCAGTTCTTATAAGCAGTGTGTTACTCTGCACACAAAGCAGGTTCAAAAAAAGTTTTGGTGGGTTCAAATAAATGGTAATTATTTCTTCTTATGTATAATTTGACAATTAGGTTAGACCCACAGCAATGTTGTGGTTAACATGCAGAACATAAAACTCAAATGTCCCATTACTTTATATATAGGTTGTAATTACGGAAATCTGTCATTTTCAAATTGGTGGCTTCATATGTGACAATAAGGGAAAACAAACATGGCCTGGTTTAGTGGGACTGAAGCACTACCCCTGCTGGAATTGTAAAGTTTTTATACTTATTGTTTTAAATTGTCATCATGTCTCATATGCATATGTTAATAAATGTTGAAAAAGGTTGATCTAGCTTAGCTTTGCTTTCAGACACCATTAGTATTTTTATGTAAAATTTTGAGAAGTTGAGAGTGAAACTTGTTTAACAGAATAGTGATTGACAGACAAATGAGCAATGCAATGCATAAATATATGCACAGCCTTCTACAGTCAGACATGGCTGCCAGAAACAAACAATTCAGATATTTTAATAAAATAACAATGCAGACCAGACCCAGAGCCTTCATAATACTTTATGATTCTTTATTTTCTGTTATTTTACTTATGTTATTAAAAAACAAATAAAAAGACATTTTAAAAAAGTTGGAAAACTGATATTAGGTAAAATAGCATACAGAAATAAACTTGTGATGACATATCTTAGCTAAGGACATTGCCCAAAGTTTCAAAAGAATGAAAATGGTTAAACAAGCATGAATGAAACCAATGGTGCCCCACTTGATCTAAATACCTACATGTCTGATCTGTCTGTCTGTCTGTCTTGCAGCTACCTAACCTTAAAATCTACAATTATGTGAAAAAGGTTTACACTGTCTGGCTTACACTCAAATTAAAGGGCAGCAATTATTGAAAATGCAGGGGTGCAAATTGAAACAATATGGTGGATTTCTTTGCACTTTCTAGCCTGCCCTTCACCTAATAATTGAACCCCTCAGTACTGAACTTTTTAAAACACTCAAACGTACAGAATAAACTCAATATCAGACCTGGTGCTATTACAGTACAGGGCATACAATTTTCAACAGCACAAACAACCTTCTTATCAGAGAAAACTACAGCAGTGATCAAGTGTATTCCCCATAATCCCCGCCTAATCACGTCTGTTTATTTATGGGCAAATAAAAACTCCCCCATGTGCTGGTAAAAGGACCTGTTCTGGTTCAAGACCCTTCAGTCTGCACAAGCCTGTTGCCTGTGTTCCATGATTTCCAAAGCTCAAATATTGTTATTAGATCTTTACATGTACCAAATGTGGGTATTAGATATCGGAGGAATAAAATGTGTACAGCACAGTTCCAGCTGTATCCATAAAGGATAGATTTTCTAGAACATGACACATTAAGGCAGATTTATGAAATTCACATGAAGGATTCAAAATTCGATCGAATTTTCAAAAAGATTTGAATTTGAATTTTCGAATGTTTTTGAAGACCACTTCGACCAGTGAATTTTGAAAATTCGATCGAATCGAATGATTCGAATAATTCGAATAAAAATCTATTTGACTATTCGACAGTCAAATAACTTCCCCTAAAATTATTAAAATCGTTCGATTCGAACAATTTTATCGTTCGATCGAATTTCCGCTATTCGATCGTTCGACCAATCGAATAGCGGTAAAATTCGATACTCGAATTCGAAGGATTTTCATTCCCCAACAATTCCCATGGTTGAATTTGAGGTTTTTTTTAACCCTCGAATTCGACCCGTAGTAAATCTGCCCCATAGAATCCCATTCTTTAGCTCTGTAGCATAAATAAAACATTAATACAGAAGTTTAAATTATTGGTGGGGTGCAACTGTGCTTTCTGTGCCACAATTGCATCTTAATTGCCAAAACAAACACAACTTTGTGTGCACTTTGTAGTTTGTAGCATAATTTATGGAGTTGCGCTTAATATTTTTTCTACCTGGCATAATTTCCTGTGTTCACCATGTGAGTGACAGGCATGCGTATAACTGACGCATGATGTAAAAGGAACCCTGGAGCTACAGCCTGGTCAGGAGGTGGCTGTGCAACTATGCAGAAACCCTTAATAAAATTGGTTTTAGCTGTAACTCACTGTGGGGAAAATGCAAACTGTGCAATGCTTCTGTGGAAGTACTTTTACACTATGGGGCAGATTTACCATCAATCGAATTTCAATTTTTTTCACAAATTTTTTTTAATTATTTTTTTTTTATATTTCTTAAAAGCTCTAAAAATTCAAGATTTATCAAATATAAAAACCACCAAGACCTCTAAAGCAAAAATTCTCCAAGTAAAAGTTGTCAAGGTCCTATAGAAGCGCTCCTGAATCTATTGGACCATTTTCAATCAATTTGGACTTTTAGAGGTTTTCAGATTTTTTTCCACTAGTAATTATCAAAAACAAATCCAACATTTTTTAGGTTTTAGAGGTATTCATTTTTTTTTTTTTTTTTTTGGATCGTGCAACACGTTTTTGTTAATGATTTTTACATTTGGATCTTTTAATACATTTTACAACATTCATGGTTTTAGAGAATATGAGTTTAGTTGTGGTTTCAAAAACCAATAAAACCACTAAAATGAGACTGTTGATAAATAAGTCTCCAAGTAACAGGGAGACTGCCAAGTCTATAGTATTTTCCATTTGAAGTAAGATGACAGAAAAAACAGATTAAAACTTGATGGAATGGAGCTGAGGGAAATCAAAGTCCTTAGCGGGATTCCACGATCCAATGATCTCTAGTATTAATACGTTACAATAAAGAGTTAACAATAAGCACTTTTATATCTGCAATAAATACATTTGGTGTGATGAAAAAGTTCTTAATGAGTCATGCAAAGGTTAAACACATAAACATTAAGGGTTACATTATTTGTGATATTTTATGCCCTAAATAATATCATAAAGATTACACTTTAAACACAATTATCCAAGAGGTTTGCTGCTTTTTCTGTCTTGAAGTATATTGTATTTAGAAAAAAAGTTATATGCATCATCAAAATAAGAACTGTTATTTTAGCACACATTAACTGAGCAATTATGCCTAACAAATGACCTTTGCTCAGAATGAATACCTTGAACCTCATCTAATGTTTGAGGAAATGCACGTTTTGTCCTATGCAATTATAAGAAAACATTTATGTTCCCAAATATGACTCAGAGAATGATTCAGCTGCCCATTATACAGTAATGGGCAGCCGAATCAGACAATCTCTTATAAGTGCTATAAGGCAGTGCTCTCAAGGAGAACTGCAATGGTCAAAATGTGCTGCCTGTCAATCACTGCTTTCAACTCCAACAATTATAATAGGCCAGCAATATTGTTATCAGTCTGTTATAAGCTAAATGACTCAGGCCATTAATGCTAAAACTGGTGAGAAGGTTTATCTGCAGCCATAGCTAAGCTAGGATTCTTAAAAATACTGGATCATAAGGGAGGGGTCCCCAAAAAGTTCAACATCAGACTTATAGAATAGGAAGTAAAAATCCTGAGACATCTGGGTGAATTTTACCTATATTATACAGAACATCTAAGATTTATGAAAGACATATACAGATGCAGCCACTGGGATTTGTAAGTAAAGGTGGCCATACACGAAGAGATCCGCTCGTTTGGCGATGTTGACAAACGAGCGGATCTCTCCCCGATATGCCCACCTTGAGGTGGGCGATATCGGGCTGATCCGATCGTGGGCCCTAGGGCCACCTTTAAATGCGTCGTGACTCAGGGCTAATTGAAGAAACTGTGTTATCTAAAGTTATCTTAACTCATTTAATGCATTTAACCTTTTCATTAGCATACCAAAGCACCATTGTTTTCAATGGCGAACTCTTTAATTGGATGGGATGCTGTGACACAATATTCTGTACTAAGTGGGATAAATGAGTTTTTCTGTGTCAAATGCACAATCCAAAGTGGCTTCATCTGTACAAAGTTAATCATCTTTCTTGTAATAGTAGAACAAGTATCTTTGAGTTCCTTTTATTCTAAATATCCAAAAGTTCTCTTGTGCCTAAATGGTCATGGTTTACTCATCCAACAAGAATTATCTCTACGTTTGTTAGAACATTGTGGCAAAATGGTCCAGCTGAATTTAGTTATTTTACATTTTAATTCCCTCTTGCTTTGTTTCTCAGATTGCACTTTGGATATTATTTCAAACTCTCAACCACAAACTGGCCCCACATTGTCATTCTGTAATTTATAAAGCAATGAACAACCATTGATCCTCCAGATAATTAAAATTACAGCATTTCCTCAATTGTTCAGGTTATGCATTGGGAGGGTTGGAAGGTAAGTCAAGCTCAGAAGTGTAATTAAACAGTATATAATAGGGGGGTAGTTGGTTGCACCTACTTGATTTTTGTTGGGGCTCCAGCACAAAATTGTTTGCACAGCAGAAGTTGGGTGTGGAGCATAATCAATTAAAATCTAAACTAAAATTAAATAATTCTTTTAGGGTTTTTAAGGGTTGAAGTGAATTTTTGAATAAATTTGGATTTTTTAAAATTCAAATTTCTAAGTAATTTTGTCCTACTTTGACTGTCGAATAGCCCAAAATTAGTTTTGAATTGAAAATTTTTTAATTTAGAAGTACTGTCTCTTTAAAAAAAATTTGAATTAGACTATTCGCGCCTTAAAGCTGCCGAATTGCCATTGTAGCCTATGGGGGACCTCCTGGAAGCTTTCCTGAAAAAATCCTGGAAAATCTTTTTTTTTTTTTTAAATTGTTCGAATCAATAATCGATCGAATCATTTGAATTTGATTGAAAACTGACCTATTCCATCGAAATAGGTCCATTTGCGATTGAAAATGGTCCCCAAAAAAAATTCGATGGTCGGATTTCGAATTTTTTTTTTTATTTGAAATTCGACCAATAGTAAATATGCCCCTTAGTGTGGATTCGAAAACTGACTCCCGTCCAAAAATCCCCCACCAAGTATACACTCAGTCCTCTACGAGCAAATGAACAAATGTTAGAACCAAGGGTAGAAATGTGGAATGTATATAGTAAGGTAGATTTTTTGTACAATGTTGTACCATAATGATGACATTGTATAACAAGTAACTGTCTAAAGGTCTTCTTGTAGTCAATAGGATATAAAAAGGTCTAGTGCTTTGTAAAGTGCAATAATGCGTTTGTATTTAGCATCTTGTGGAACTTGCAATGATCTGTGCTAATGAGGAAATTACAGAATATATATTCATATAGCATTAAACGCTCACTTGAAAAGCCAGTTATCCTCATTTTGCATATATTAGTGTCTTCCTTAATTCAGCCTCCAAATTATTTGTTTGGAATTAATAACGGTGACTTGCAGACAGCTATTACCAAATGTCTCATTTCCTCGCTTGCCATTTGCAGGTAATTAGGTGTGAACATCAGGGCTAAAGAGCTTTATCATTTGGAAAGCTTGCAATAAAATTGACCTGATGCCTTATTCTTTGCTCTCTAATTAACAGAGGCTTAACCATTCTGAAACAATAAAAAGCAAAGCCTGTGTATTAGCTTTGCGAAAAGCAATATACAGTATGGGGCAGATTTACTAAATTCGTGTGAAGGATTCAAATATTCGGGCGAATAGTCGAGAATAGTCTCAGTTCGAATATGCAAATTAAGTATTTTGGACCATCGAATATAGAATCGAATAGATTGAATAGATCGAATAAATATATTTTCGAGCGCTCAACTATTCTCCAGTTGAAGAACTTGCCCTTTAAATTTTTATTCGACTGCCTACTTCGCCAGATTGAACCTACTGAATTGCAATAGAAGCCTATGGGAAGCCCCCATAGGCTTTTTTTTCTGTCTTTTGCTGAATTTCAATCGTACGATCGAACGCTTCAAAAGTTCGATTCGTACGATTTTGGCGAATATTCGAGATTTTTCTGCGACTTTTCATAGAATCGTTGAATCGTACGATTCTGGCAAATAGTCGAAAATGCGCTCAAAACCAGCGAATATTTATTTGTCAAATATTCGCCAGTCGAATTTGAGGGCTAAAAATTCACATGAAGGATTCGAAGTTTGATCGAATTTTCAAAAACATTCGAATTCTGGAATGTTTTTGAAGACCACTTCGACCAGTGAACTTTGTAAATTCCATTGAATTGAATGATTCAAATGATATTCGAATTAGAAGGATTTTACTTCACTTCCTATTCACATGGTCGAATAATCACTAAATAGTAATATCTGTAAGATTAGGAGCAGCGTTCTAATATAAAATTGTCTCCAGTTCCTCTTTGAAGATGCTCTGTGCTGTTATTACCACTTAATGTGAACTTTGCATCAGCATATTTGAAACAGGTGAACCTATTGTAATATTTCTCTTTGCTGGCAAGGATTGTATTTCAGGTTGGCACAGCTTGTATTTCATGTTGGCACAAATTAAGGTTTATGGGTTTATCAATATTAGAGCTGGGATATCTTTTTGTGAAAGTATAAACATCAGACAGAGGACTACTAATTTGTACTTTGTATGCAGAATTAGATCAAACGCAGGTGTCTGAGTCTGAATTGATAAAAAATTGTCCAATTGGAGAGTTTTTCATGCTTTTACACTTAATAAATCTATAATTTTTTTAGAAAAATACAAAAATAAAACACATTGTTAAAGGTTCATGAGAAAAATAGAAATTCAAATGTTAATAAACCCCTTACAGTTCTCCAGTGGGCAAGAGGGGTATAAAGTATCCCATGAAAAATCATTTGTATTACCTATTATTAAAAAATATTTTTCCAAAGCAGCTAACTGTATATTAGAAAATGTCTTGTCTTCATACAGATTTTAGCAACAGCAAAACAGATACACCGTAACCGCACACACACGATTTTATTATGCCACCAACAGAATCATTTTTCACATTCAGGGAGCTTCCTCTTTTATTACGCCACCACCAAAATCAATGTTTCAGGGGGGGTCGGGGGGGGGGGGTTT
>CM044432.1:116135574-116200716 GCA_024363595.1 Xenopus borealis | reverse complement strand
GGGGGGGGGGGGGGGGGGGGGGTTTAACCCACCCTGAAACATTGATTTTGGTTGTGGCATAATAAAAGAGGAAGCTCCCCGAATGCAAAAAAATGTGTGTGTGGTTCCGTTGTATCTTTGTGCTGTTGCTAAGGGACCTTGGCCGGTCTATAGCGGACCAGCACCACCAATTCAGCGAGAGTGAATCACAGGTGTGTGGTTGATTTAGTACATGAATTCATGCAGATTTTCACATATAAACTTTCTGGTGAACAGTTTCTTATAGGGGAACCTATTTATAAAATTATACCAATACCGTAATGGGTGTTAAATATCTGTTTCACTCAATGGTTTTGCTAAATTTGTTTTTTTGTTGTCCCAAAAAATTAAATATAGGAATTGACTGAAAGCCTTCAATCTAGCATATATGTTTCCTGTTGGAAATGAAAGGCAGTACCCTTCATTCCTGAAATGGAAATAATCATAGATGAAGATGTGCAGTCTTGAACGTCTTTCACTACAATCTGGTCACATGCCAGACTACTACTAGGAAGTTGTAACATTAGTCTGATAAACAGAAATCTTAAAACAGAAGACGACTGTGTATTACAATCAACTTGCTTTTGGAAAACTGACAAATTACACAGAGCAGATGTACAGAATTTATAAATACTGCCAAATTCATTTGATCACTGATACATTTTACTTTTAATTTCATGTCACTCATTCTTTAAGAGCTTGCATTAGTGTTACATGATGTGTCTTTTAAGATCCATTAGTCCCCACAGCATGCAGTGTAGGCCGCCATTAAAAACAACTTCCATGTACAGCAATGGAATTTGGTGACTGGTCGGAGTGAATTTATTATGAAGTGTACAGTAAGTTGGTGTAACTTGCACAGTGAATGAAAACACAAATTCATGTATGAGCCATTGTAAGTCTGCTATTCAGAGTTAATATAGTACTTGGGAATAAACCAGATACTGTATATGTTTATAGAAATATATAGAAATATATCTCCTTTTCCTTAAAGGAAAAGTAAATGTTTTTCTTTTTCTTTCTGTAAATTTGCTCTAAACAGCCCCCCAGATTAATGTACCTTAGTCCCTGCTGCAAGTCTGCTCTGGTTTCTGTGTTATCAGCAGCTTGTTTCCCCTTCTTCCTGGTGCAGAGTGAAGCCCAGCCCCTTAGTTTACTGAGCAGTCCATTTGCTGCTGTTCCACAATAGAGAGGAAGAGGGAGCCAGTGTGTGCATTAGTAAGCAAGTTTCCCCAAGCAAAAGGTGCTAAACACACTGGTCTCTGCTCTGTCATAGTATGCAAATGATCTCCGGGACTAGTCCAAGAGATAAGGTCAGCTCAGAAAGCTAAGGGGCAGGGCTTCACTCTGCACCAGGAAGAAGGTGAAACAAGCTGCTGATAACACAGAAACCAGAGCAGACTTGCAGCAGGGACTAAGGTACATTAATTTGAGGGGCTGTTTAGAGCAAATTTAGAGATAGAAAAAAAAAACGTTTACTTGTTCTTTAACCAACAGTTAGAACAATTAGATGTGTACTGTTTGCCACGTAATCTCTGAAGGAAATAAGAGCCATTTTATCATGTTGTTGTACATGTGTTCTCCATATGAAGGTGCTACCTGGTTTGTATGTTTTCATTTCTTGCTCTTTGCACTGGATCAGTTCTTGGCTCGGCTTCTTTTATATGTTCAGGCAAGCAAAGTAATTATGCTAAATGTTGCTCCTATGTAAGTACTGTACTATGCATGCAGATTATAGTTTTTAGTTATGCAGGCATTTTACCTTGATATTGTTTCTCTGACTTGCTTAACTAGTACTTTGTAGGACATCTGGCAATGTTTATGGCTTGTCATTTTAAGAGCTAAATTCACCTGGCATACATTTTCCAATTAGTTCAGTTTGGTAGAAATTGCTCAAAACACAAATGATATATTTACTCCAAGTGTTTTCTCTGTAAAGTACTTATGTAGCATGAGTGAATACATTGATAAGTCAAAAATAAATTATGGATCCTGAAAGAGCCCTGACAAATAGTATATATTCTTTAAGACTTGGACTAAAGTTTTATATAGTTGCAGCCATTTAAATGTGTTTCTATATCCTCTATTTATATATGAATAATATTTTTCAGTGCCTGCTTGATTGCACAATCCAACATGGTCAATGCATGGGCACTAGACATTAATCTTTCCTTTAGCTGTGTTTTTTTTATATATGAGAGCAGACATCTCCAATAGGCACAAAAATGCCCAATAGGGCATGGCTTGTCTACCCTATGGGAAGGTGATGATGTAAAGAGGGGAAGGTGATGATGTAAAGAGTGCAAGGCATGCCTATGCTTTTCACACGCCATAGATTCTACATAATCAGGTTCTACAAGCTATAAAAGCTGTAACATAATGGAAACATCTACCCAATGCAAAAATGTATAGATGTATCTACAACAGTGATGTACAAGCCAGGAAAACACAATCCTCACCGAAGATAACCCGCAACATGTTGCAGTTGTGGGACCCACATCTAGGTCTTCTTTTTCTTTACACTACTCCTTTGCAAGCCTCTGGTTCCAAGAGACAGAATCTTTGAGAGCACAGGAGAAGAGTAATTTCCCAATCTAACCCACAGCCAACCCTAACCTGCAATGGTTGGCCAAATTTCAATCCCAATCTGTTTTACTGGTGAGGAGCCTGCTGGTCATTGCAGGTTTCAGGTCAACTCAATAATCTAGAGGTATAACAAAGGGACAGCTCAGGCTCAAGATCACCTACATAAGTTCCTATTAGAAAAATGGTGATGGCATGACTGCATTTACAGTATGTATTCACATTCTGCAAGTCTCAGAAGACATGTAAACAATGACAAACACACCTGCAAGTGCTGTTAAATGGCCCCAATATACAGTGCTTTTTGACACAATTCTTGAAAATACTTCTGCACTTCAAACACACTCCTGCACTTCTACATTGAAAATGCACCTATTCTACCTATTCTGGATGGTGAACAACTGTCTTTATTAAAGCTGGGGAATCCTGAAGCTACTGACGAGCTGAAATTCAGTTTTAAAAATTGGAATTTCAGCTGGTTACCACAGGCGGATTTTTGCCACCATTTATTATTATTAACATGTATTTCTATAGCGCCAACTTGTTGCGTAGCGCTGACCACCTGGTAACCTGCAGGCTACTGCCACCTGAGGCGAGTTTCTCAAATCACCTCATGGCAGCAGCACCTGTACCAGCGCTCATTCCCAAATGACACTAGAAGCTCTGGGGTTTTCACAGTGCTTTGAGTTCAATTACTGTGGATGCAATTTGGAGCGAGGCTTCTCTACTTGAGTTCTGGGGAAAACCCTTCATAATGGGTAAAAACATGGCCTTATATTCCTAAATGACACCATAATGATGGATAAACCTGTCTCTTTTCGCTTTGACGAAATTTCACGAATCGGCAAAATATCTTCAGATGTCAATGCACAACAACTTTTTCCAAAATTATTCAACTTTTCAAAAAACCATACAATAGAGTCTATGAGCGTTTTTTTTTTTTTTTTTTTTTTTTTTTTTTTTTGTTGTTGCAAAACCTGGCAAAAAATATTGTTCATCACTACATAAGTAATAGGTTCACATTATATTTTGTTATGTGGAAGAAATGAATGCACAAAGAAATTATGGTGACATTTGCAATAACAATTACCTAAATAACATGCTTCAAAATGCAGGCTGACAAATGTGAATCTACAGTAACAATATTTAAGGTGACAATCGCCAAGTTTAGATGTTTGGGTACCTTACTGTTTATTTAACATCTCCGTACAGTATAGAAGGTGTTTCGGGGATTATTAAAATGTTTACAGGGATTTGTTTACAGAAGCTTTTGTATGTGTGACTAAAGTGTGGTAGAAGTTGAGAAGGTAGGGCTTGTATGATGAATATTTACAGAGGACTAAGATTAGGGTAAAAGGATACTGTCATGGGAAAGCATGTTTTTTCAAAATGAATCAGTTAATAGTGCTACTCCAGCAGACTTCTGCACTGAAATCCATTTCTCAAAAGAGCGATGCTCTCTCTTCATTGGCTGTTAGTCTGGAGGGTGTGTTATGTAATCTGAGCTGAGAGGAACTGAGCATGCTCACTGAGCCAAGAGCCAAAGGAAATTCCTGAGGGAGGGGGCAGAGTGGTTTAGTGTAGTAGAAGGATTTGTAGCTGATTAAGGGGATACTGCAGCCTTACTGTTAACCTTTTAACAACCAGAGTGGCAGTTATCTAGAGATTTCAGAGACGCTGTTCATTGATTACATTTTTGTGAAAAGGGTTGACATGTCCTTTAAGCTTGATGTGGCTTTGGTAAAGTTGGTTAAATCATGCTAGGTTTAATGGTTTGATCTCCAGAATTTCAAAAATGTACAACATTTGATAATGCTGAGCATAAACAATGCAAGCAGATTAAATTGCAAACACTGGCATACTTTGCTCAGTGCCTCTCTTTACATTAGATTTTTTTTTTATCTAAGAGTTGGGTGGTAATTTGTTCTGCTATACATCATAATATTTATAACTTTTCATCTATTTTGTTATACAAAGGTGTTTATCTTGTGTCTTGTGGATCCCCTGCCTGAGAGAGTTTCAGTATGAATAACAAAGGTTCTATCATTTGTTGTAGGCACAAGAGGGCATACTTAATAAATTACAAAATGTAAAATTGTCAATTTACTTAAAGGACCAATAACAAAAAAATATATATATATTGTATATAACGAAAAAAAACCCCACCAAGACATATTTAACTTTAAAATCGCAAAGTCTTTATTAAGAAATAACTTACCGATACTCCACTTGCACTCCTCTACAGATAAGGCGATGGGGTGATCCATTGTGCAGCGATCAATGGATCATCGCCTTGTTGCCTTTTCCAAAGAGGAGTGCAAGTTAATATAACTTTATGGTTTTAAAGTTAAATATGTCTTGGTGGTTTTTAACAAAAATTGATGTTACTGGTCATTTAAATACTAATATGGCATATGGCGGGGGCCCATGAGGGTTAGGGCCCAGCGGATTTTTCTCGGTATCCTTCCGGGCCAGTCCGACCCTGTCAGTGACCCCTCAGTTAAAAGCTGAAAATAAGCAGAAGAGTAAGGCAAATAATTCAGAGATTAAGGTCTCTTTAAAAAGAAGCTATAGGTTAAAAAGTGATTGATTTTGGGGGTATCTAATATACATTTCTCCAGGTTAATTCAGGCAATGTAACAACACATACATATTATTTGACTAGACTAGTGTCACAATTTGTTTAAACAGATTATATGTCCTGTAAAATATACTCTTAGTACATTTATTTAAATTAACAGAAGCTTTTGCAAAGGATCTGTAATCCTACCTAACCAGGAATTTCTTTGAATAAACAGAGTTTTCAGTCTGACATTTACAGACAAGGGAACTGTAAAATGAACACTTTTATTTACACAGTGGGTGCATGAACTGATTATATAAGTTGCTCATTAAAAGTAACTGATAACTGAATGGAACAGCTTGACTTTATCAACGAGAATTATACTTAATGGTTCCATGAAAAATGCTTGAAAGAAGAACCAGAGGTTGAAAATTATGAAACAGGTTATAGTTTTACTCTCAATCTTTTCTTTGTATGTATCTCTCTCTCTCTCATATATATATATATTTAATTATTGTTGAAATCATTTTTTCACAGGCTTAAAAAATGGAGATCCAAATTACAGAAAGCTCCAGGTCACGAGCATTCTTGTATTCCATATATATATATATATATATATATATATATATATATATATATATATAGAATACAAGAATGCTCGTGACCTGGAGCTTTCTGTAATTTGGATCTCCATTTTTTAAGCCTGTGAAAAAATGATTTCAACAATAATTAAATCCATTAGGATTGTTGTAAGTCATTATATCTAAAGGTAATAGATAGAGTCGGCAGCTTATTGGCCCTCCGATATAAGAAAGTTAATACGTGCCAACCAGCCTTACCATAATGACAGTTAATTGACAAATAGAGTATCAGGAAGGGAGGCAGCAGGTAGTACTCCTTCTACTGTTTGACTACTAAAATATCTTTGAGGACTGTGTGGACTTCCAGAAGCTGGAGAATCTTTGCTTGTGAATGTGAATAAAACTGTCAGCTACAAGCTCATGTGGATCAGTTTATTCTAGAAACTATGTAGGTTTAGGTAGTGTGGCTTCAATAATTCTACACTAAGCATTGCAGTAAACTGGACCTAGCAAATTAATATTTCGTTTTTCTATCTTTAAAAAAAAAAGGTTCAATATAAAACATATAATGATTATTGTGACTGTTAAACACGATATGCATGTTTAATTCTGTGTAGATGTCTCCTTTCCCAAAAAGGCCTTCTGGTGAAAAGCTGATCATTCACTTACACCCTTCTGTAACCCACTGCTACATGTGGTTTTGAACAATGTTGGCTCTTTCAGAGGAACTCTCCAGAAACATACAAAATTGTTGTAAAAGTCTGGCCTCCAAGAAAACTCTGTAAACATACTTCTCTAATAGCTCAGATGAGGTAAACAAGGAATTATTGCCAAAGTGCTTGTAAAGGCTTCTTAGACTACTGGTGCCAAGTTGCTATGGGAATTGATTTAAAATAAGCATATATTTGGATACTATAGTAACACTTAATGGTAACCAGGGTAGTGGTGTAAGGCATCTGGATTCCATATTATGGAAGAAAATAACATAAGAGAATTTCTTATTTTTCTTAAAGAACAATGAAAACTAGATCCACTGGGGTTTGCTAGTATGTTAAACACCTCCCCCCGTAATCCATTTTTTTTCCTTGGGTGTGTGCTCCTTTTAGGAAAAAAAATTCACCAGTTTGGGGAAAAAAAAGAAATGTAGTGTTGCACCTCCTTCTTACTTATCTTTCCCAGGCTCTCTCCATATTTTCTCTTCAAACACTTATGTATGAGGATTTATGTGTTTTTGTGATGCCTACTGTATCAGGTCTAAGAATACTGAAAATGTTTTCGTTTTGCTTCTCTTTCATGTGTGATAATCAATTGTGATCTAGCACTGAACTTTGTGTGTTGTTTTATGAGAGGTGTGGAAGGTGATTTCTTCTCTTCATATTCCAAAGAGTTACCAGCATATCCAAGCAAAGGTGCACACACATTTAATTGGAAATATACCACCATTTTTCACATAAGCTCATCCATGTAAAATTGACATGTAAACATTATCTGAGCTGACAAATATATATACAAAAAAGATATGATATATATTCTTTTTTCTTTTTTCTTTACACAGACATCACTGATTCCATAGGTTGCAAAAAAATATGATATTCTAATTTGCAGATACCACACCCCACCCTCCTGACTTGCAGGATACATTTCCAACCACTTAAATCCTCCCTTTCCTTTTTTAAACACATTGATGTTTTCTGAGACTTGAAATCTCTCTGTATGCTTCCATGGTAGGCAGCAGACAGATTTCTCTGTCAAAAAGGGGGATATGTTTCAACATTAAATATAATTTTATATGGAGTGCTGAAACCCCAACCTTAAACGTAAGTTGCTGTTTTAGACATTTTTAGAACTAAATGCCGGTAAACAGAGCTGGGCCACACAGGCCAGGCGCCCTAGGCAACTTGACCGGCCGTGCCAGCATCACCTCGTACATGTGCACCATCATCACATCATGCCATAGGCAAAACAAGAACATGGGGAGTGAGGGGACCGGACATAGGGTAGGCTACAGAGCAGGTATGTTCCTTGGCGCCCCCCCAGCTTTGCGCCCTATGCACGTGCCTACTCTGCCTACCCCTTGCCCCGGTCCTGCCTGTAAAAGCAATATTTTAAACAATTCTGACAATCACTGCCATTGAGCATATAAGGGCAAGTAATATCCAAAGATAAATTCATACATAATTAAAGCTTTGGTTTGGATGCTTTGGAACAGGGACACCAATCTGTTGAGTTGACAAACTCTCCTGACAGCACCCTACAAGTTACCAGTGGCAGAAAAAATAAAACCCTGTCAACTTCAAGAGCCAAGTCTCTGGTCATCAAACAAAAATTTGGTCCTTCTAGTGGCTCTAATTGGCTTGTAAAGCAGCCAGTGTGTTGTAGACTTTTTCACTAGATTCACCTACAGTACTAGGAGAACCCTAGAATTACAGTGGTTGGGGACTGATAAATGTGTTCCCCATGTATAGGGCAATCCTCTACCGTTTGGCCACTGAAGGGTTCCTTAGTTAAACAAGGGCAAGGCTCATTTTCCTGGGTCAGAACATGACTCCTAGCTTTCCTGAGTTTGACCACTATATAGGCTGCACACTTAAAAGGGTCACTCTAGGAGTGATAGAAAGTTATATCTATTTAGCCAAGCAGCAGTGGCTCCAGTGAGGAGTGTTGAGTGGGATTATGATCCTGGGTACTAAGTGTTCTCTCAATGGTCTAGAGAGAAACACTTATAGCTCCACTTAGAATTTTTTTTTTTTTATTGAAAACTTTACAAAAGAATATTAACATAATTCAGACTTCTTATCAGCCAATAACATTAAACTCCTACAGACCCAAAAATCCTCCCTCCAGTCTACTGGCCAGATTTTCTGATGCATAGTTTGGCAATGGGGCAAAGACAGACTCAGTCTGATGAAGAGTCTCACGGGGAAATTCACTAAGAAGTGAAGCTGCACTAGCGCAGCGTTCGCCAGACTTCGCCTGGTGAATTTTTGCCAGCTCTCATCCAATTCACTAAAAAGCGAAGATGCATTCATTGAATGGTAGCGAAATTCAAAAATTCACCAGGCAAAGTGCAGTTGTGCTAGCGAAGGCTACTTTGCATATAGTGGGAACTTGAACGTTTGAATAGAGTATATGTTACAGTTCAAACATTACACTACACAAGCCCAGGGAACCCTAATAAAGCCTAATCTAGTTGTTTTATTGCCCTACATATGTGCCCCATGTCTAGTATATTTGCCCTATGTTAGGAAATTAAGGGGGGAGCAGGGTACCCAAAAAAAAAATTTTAGTTAATTTTTTTTTCTATCACCCTACACTAAGGAAAAAACACTCTATTGCACTTCGCCTGCTGAACTCTGGCAAAGGGGCTAACGTTCAGAAAAATGACTAACAGTGAATTTGCGAATTTTCGCCCCCTTCGGTGCAACTTCGCACCGTGTTTTATCTCTTCTTAAGTTTATTAAATATTATTTCACTGTTACCATTGATTTGGATCTCAGTAATGTTGTGCATTGTCACACCCAGGTTACCCAGTATCCAGGCTCCCAACTTCCTGGTACTCTATGATGTCTCCCCAGTACTCCAAGACGTGACAAGTTACTAGAAGCATGTATGGCAGCAAATACCTTGGTATGGCCAAATTGATGTTAATTCTTGAGATTTGCACTCTCTCTTGAATTCAGAAACGAATCCTAATCAAGTAAGTAACCCTCCTCTCACTAGTCTAGCAAAACCTGGGTTACTGACCGTGCCAGGCAGCATGAAATAAGGCAAAAATCTGTAGTAGAAACAAAGAAACATTTAAATAAATATAGTGCTAGTGAGGTTGAATGTTAATTGGGGTCACATTCACAAATATGGCTTCTGGATGTTTTGAAAGAATGTAAATCAGTGCCATCTTGTGGCATTAAGTTATATTGTACTACTGATGTTACATCAGAGTCATGAGTTAAGTAAGCTCCATAGTTGTCTCTTATTTTTTTTTTTAATCACTGGATTTATGTTTGGCATTGATTTTAAGTCAATTGAATATATTGTATGGTTATACATGCTTGTGATGTTTTTCTCTAGCCATGCTATAATTCATTACATTTTACTATATTGTACAATTACCTGAATGATAGCTCTCATTTCTTTTGCTGCCTGTTCCATAGCAACACTTAGGTTTGGGCTCTTCTCAACCTGATGTAGCTTGAGTTTATGAGAGAATGTACAAATCAAGCAATGCTCTATGGTGTTTTTGGAGGTTAGGACCTGGCCAAAATTGGTGCCAGGTCTTCCCCCTTCCAGTAGTTATAAGGCTACAATAAATAATTCCTAAAATCTTTAACGAATGAATTTTAATTAAAAAGCATCTCTTTTTCACTGTTTTCTTTTGGAACCACAGCTAAAGTGACAACGGATGTTCATTAGGAAAAACAATAGAACTGCAGTGAAATGATATTATTGATTTCAATATGCCGGTGGCTTTGCTGTTAGTACAGTACATCAGTATCAGTGAATGTATTCTATTAGCAAGGCTTAAACATGAAATATTTTACAATTAATATTTTGCCTTTTAATAATTAAAGAAGCCCCCAAGCTACCTGATGAGTATTTCCATAGGCTGCTCTACCAACTGCTGTGTATATTCACAGCATGCTAATGTAGGCTTCACCGAAGCTGAACCAAATAACACTGAAAGACGGCTTACACATTTGTATTTTAATCTTGGTTTGCCTTTTATCAGTTATAATACTCTAACAATAACTAGTTATAATAATATAACTAGTTGTCAACTGAGAAGACAATGAACTGTTGTTCTTTCTGATAATGCACTCTAAGTTAATTATGTGACCGACTTATACTTGTACACACTCCCCTCTACATGACCTTTGTCAGCTAAAAAATTAGTTTTAGAAAATGTTTTCCTCATGGGTTCCAATAGAGATGTTGTACTCAAATGTTGCTTTGCTTCTCTCTTCGGGGCAAATTTACTGAGAGCCGAAAGTGCAATAGTGTTGGCTTTGCCGACGTTCGGCTGCACTTTGCCAGGCGTAGTTTCGCCAGTGCTATGCAAGTTCACTAAAAAATGCAAAGTTGCGCTCAGGGAGGTGAACGGTAGCGAAGTTACTTTTGTCAGAAAAGCGCATTTACGCTAGCGATGCCAAATTTGCATACAGTGCAAAGTTAAACATATAATAGAAGTATATGTTACAGCCACTACATTCCACTACACAAGCCCAGGAAACCTTTAATAAATAAAATAAAGTTGTCCTATTGCCTTAAACATGTGCCCACTGTATAGTTGAGTTGCCATATGTTAGGAAATGTAGGGGGAAGGAGAGTAACCCCACAAAAAAATTACGCTATTTTTCTAGACTATCACCCTAAAAAAGTAAAAGATGCCAGCGTTTTTTTGGGACTTAGAAAACATTTTTTTTTCAAACTCCTATCTATTGTATTGAACTTTGCCAGGTCTGACCTGGCGAAGTAAGGTCTAGCGCTAGGGGAGTGAGCATGCTCAGTTTGTGCCCCCCCCCCATCTATTGGCAATATAATGTCTCGATAGCTTTCCTTCTCCTTTAAGCAGGTATATCTCTCAAAACAAAAGAGCATTCTAGCACCTTTTATGAATTTAACCTGGAACCTAGAGAAGCAGAGAGTAGAGATATTGTGAATTGTGTCCTTGTCCCAGAGTGCTACTGTTTGTATGTTCAGATGGAACAGATATTACTGAAGTATATCTCACATAATATCAATGGAGACAAGCTGTGGCTTTTGTGCCAGATGCTCTGCTTAATATATATTCAGAAGGTGTTTTCCATGGCAACCTACACGGATGTCTTAGGACACTCCTTGTACTAGCCATATGCTTGTGGGGAAAAAAAATAAATTTGATTCAGGATTCTTTGGGAGGACAACAACAATTTGAATAACAGAAACATTTGGGGCTATACTTTTTTTTTTTTTAGTAATACAAGAGTCAGCAATACAGTATATCTCATGAATAGATCATAAGGTGTTTAATAATAAGGTGCCAGGTTTAAGAAAATCCTTCTTTCTATGAACTCATTTAACTTTATTTACTAGGGAACAGCAGTGGCCACTGCTTGAGGCAAAACACAGAAGCAAACTAATGATTGCCAAAATTAATATTTCAGCAAAATGAACTTTGAATGATTGGTTTATCTTTATCAGTGCTATCAAGCTACAATATTATGTACAGCAGCATGTTGAAATGACATTACATGTGAAATACATGGCAGCTTTCCTATACAGGAAAAAAATGCTTCTGCTACTATGTTCTTTTCAATTGGATAACACTGGATAAAAAAATTAGATTGCAATACATTACATTGGCATTTAGCAGTGAAGATATATATATATATATATATATATATATATATATATAGAGAGAGAGAGAGAGAGAGAAATGTCATAATACAAGGCTGATTGGTAATTAAATCAGATTCTCATTACCTAGCAGCTCAGAAACCTGTACAAGTAGCATCAGAATGTAAAAATTAGTCATGTAGAATCAGCTTATATTACAGGCAAACCTAATTTTCTGCTTGGGTTTCACCCTTGAATGTTTGAGTCTGATTTGTCGATTTGTGCAACTCCACATGTGCTTCTTTGTAAATTGGGCCCAGTTGCAATTATTTCGGAAATAAGTCTGTCTGGCATCATTTCTGGTGCAGTGACATCTGCAGAATGTTGTGGGAACCCTGGAACTATGGCCTGGTCAGGAGGTGGTGGTAGCTCCAGGGTTTGCACCAAGCTGAGCATCAAAAGGAACAACAGTGCTCAATTCGGAATAGAAGGCAGGAAGGACTGATCACCACTGGTGATGGAAGAATCTGACCCATTTCGCTTTGTCATAAATTTACAAAACAGCAAAAAATTTGCCAAATGCATTAAAGATCATGGGTGAATTTTTTTTGATACAAAACCATTTTTTCACCCATTAGAGTCTATGGGCATGTTTTTTGCTGTGAAACCTGGCGAAACAATTTGCTCATCATTAATCACCACTGAGTGCAACTATATGGAAGTGCGCAAAGCCGCATTACAGCCTTATATGTTATGTGAAAAATGCTAAGAAATATAATAAATTGCATTTTAAAGGAAAAATCTAAGTAGCAACAGGAAAGTGATGGAAACAAAACTATGTTTGGTCAAAATGCATGTTGAGCAGCCAGGGCCGGATTTACATAGCGGGTGCCCCTAGGCCCACTGCCGTTCGTAGCCCCCATACTTTGGCCTTTATTTGCAACATGGGAAATTTAAAAAAAAAACTATAGTATATCCTGCGTATTCCCAGTGCTTCTGAATCAATGTGGGTGTGGCTGGGCAGCATGCCGCCCTCTAAAATCCTGCCACCCTAGGCGTGGGCCTAGTGGCCTTTCCACGAATTCAGCCTGTGAGCGGCCACTTAGAATGAGCAATACCACCCTAAAAACAATCTTATCAGATGGCTGCAAGATCATAGGAACATATTTGCATCCGATCAATGTAACAAATCAGTATTTTTACACAAATGATGCCTGTGTGTATGGATCTTTCCGTAATTTGGATCCCCATACCTTAAGTCTACTAGACAATCATGTAAACATGAAATAAACCCAATAGGCCAGTTTTGCTTCCAATGAGGATTAATTATACAGTATCTTAGTTTGGATTGAGTACAAGCTACTGTTTTATTCTTACAGAGAAAAAAGGAATCGTTTAAAAATTTGGATTATTTCATTATAATGGAGTCTATGGGAGATGGCAATTCCATAATTCAGAGCTTTCTAGATAATGGGTTTCCGGATAACAGATCATATACCTGTACTGACTATTGCATTTATGGATTAGGGTGTTTTCTTTTTTCTTTGGCAGTTTATAATAATAACTATTACCCTTACCTATGGAATATTAATGTGATTCCCATTGTATTTTGTTTCTGGCCCAGTATCTTTTGAAGGAAAACTAGTTTGATTTTACCTTGAATAAACAGTTAACTTAGAGATACAAAAAAAAGTTGTTTAATTTTTTTTTTTAAGTGAAGTTTTTTTAATTATTTTGCTTGCCAGTCCCTCAACCGTTTTTTTTCTACATTGTGAATAATATACATGAAAAGAAAAAATGCTGAGAGCATTAAAATACAAAAGGAAAATGTGAAACGGATACCAGCAGGTGTTCAGAGATCAGAGGATAATTTCCCTAGATGCTCTTAGGAGAAACAATGAGAGAAGATGTGTGTGAGAGAGAGCCACATGTTTCTGTCCAGTGAGGAAAGTGTGTTCTCAGCACAAGGTAGGAGGTCAGTATCGTATTAAGACAATTTCCTACAGAGAAAAGAAATCAAGACCGTTTTAAAAACAAAAAAAGAATGCCCTAAAAAATATATGGTAATAAGTTTAAAACACCCAGCTGTACATGACTGACACATCTAAGCAGGAAAGAGTCTCAGCCAGTGGGGAGATAACCACCACATGCCTTTTTGATTATAAAATGCCTTGAGCACTGTATTTTTAATTTATTAAAAAGGCATATTTAATATTTCACAAGAAAAAGATAAATATGTTAAACAGGAATAAAAATCTTTAATTTGTTTACTATTGCAACCCCTACATATGGTCTCAAGGCAATAGTGCAGTACTAATTGCAACCAATCAGTTTTTAGTTTTGATGAATATTCTGCAGGTAGAATGCTAAAGGTAAAACTCTGCATGGAAGTTTTGCTTTGCTGCACTGGGGGAAATCTACCCATTGTTATCAAATAGCAAATGTTGCCCATTGTGTTTTGATTATTACTTCTGAGCAGTGACAAATTGGTCCCCTGAGACACAAAAGCTGTAAGTCTAACTTTTCCCAAGGGACCTCATTATCTAAATTGTGACAATTACTTATTTGCTTATCTCAAAATTGTTACAAAGTATCTTATTTGCACCTGTTCTGAGCTCTCTGCCAAAGGACAATTAAGTTAGAAACTTTGTATCTTTTTCAAACAGACACTTTGTATTCAAATTTTAAGCACAGAGAACAACATTTACATTTACATAATAAAGTAATTCTTAATCTTCTGGGGTCAAGATTCCTTTTTCTCAAGGCTCATTATTATTGCCAGAGGCCTTAAATAAACAGTTCAGTATAAAAATAAAAACTGGGTAACTAAATAGGTATTGCAAAATAAAACAGGTTTCTTATATAGTCAGTTAGGCAAAAATGTGATCTATAAAGACTGGGGTGAAGACTGAATTTCTAATATAATAACCAGAACCCAATTTCTTGCTTTTCAGCTTTCTATCTCTTCGTTAGTCAGCAACTTGAAAAGTCACAATTGCGTTTGCACTTGATCATCAACATGCAGCTCTGATTCAAAAGCAAACAGTTATGGACAATGGGATCCCCATATAGTCAATGATTGGTTACTGCCTGGTAACCAATCAGTGGAAGGCAAGAGAGCTGCAAAGTAGGAAGTAGTGTTCCGCTATTATGTTACAGATCTGGTCACTATTGATTACATTTTTGGCTAATTAACTATATTAGAATTATTTTTTTTAAAGCCTCTCTCTTTACCCAGTTTTAATTTTTACACTGAACTGCTACTTTAACACTACACTGTTGAACTCTATCAACCACCATGTCAAAGCTCCATTATAATAAAGGCTGATGCTTCAATTAAATTAATTCAATTATTACATATATATATATATATATATATAAAATTATATACAAATTATATAAAGCGCTGCTAGGATATTTGGTACTCTACAATTTTACAATATAAAAATGTACCCATGAGAAAGACAATCATTAAACATAATTAAAAAAAAAATTACATATATATTATATATACTATACATATATTAAGTGCATGTAGTGAGAGAAACGGTTGCTGTCCTGCAGAGCTTACAATCTATATTCAAATTTTTCCATAGGGAAAAGTTTAACATATCATAGCTGCTGAATATGCTAATGGTTGTTATGTTCTTGTTGAAAACACAGAAAAAGAAAATTCCAAGATGTAAAAGTTTACAAAAGACAAAATGTGCTAGAGGCCTTGAGTTTGATAAAAAAAAAAAAATAGGACGGACAAAATTGAGTTTGTATTTAACTAGCAGAAGCTAGACATAAACAAAAGCAATCATCTGCAGTCTACTTAAAGAATATGTTTGTGTGACATAAAAAGAATGTTCCAACATTTCATTTCAGAGACAAGAAAAATAATGAGGTAGCATTCGACTGAAGGAAAAGTTTTCTGATCTACTTATCAAAGGGCAGGAGTGACTTTTGGCCAAAACTACACTTGAATTAGCAATTTGCTATTTATTTAAGTGTAATAATACCAAAGGTCAATGCAGCAGATACAGGCCACCTACACATTAATATGGCTCACTTCCAAAAAAGTGCAATATTACTAGAATGGAACTCACAGTTGCAATTTGTTTTATTTAATTTTACAGCAATGAAATGTTACACAGTACTTTACAGAAAATGTGCCTTATGTGTATGGGATGCTGGAAGGTGCAGGACATGGGTATCCCTTTGCATGCCCCTTTCCTCTAGCACATTCACAATGTGGTCCAAAGAAGAGAAGACAAAAGGCATCCTACACTGTACTTTACGTAATGCTTGCCTTAGAACTGTTCTCTTTTCCTTGTTCCAAATGAGCTTTCAAAAATACAATCAAGGTGCACAGAGGAGGATTTGTACCAGGCCTAAGTCCACTTGGGAACAATTTTGAACCCCTCTGCTACATAATGCTTGTGATTAGTGACAATAAATAAGCTCTTATTTGTGATTCACTTTGGTCTCTACCCCAGGGGAGCTGTGCAAACACACACACTGTAGTCAATTTCAAGACTAGACCATTATAGTGGAAGTAACCACAAAGTGGCTAAAAAGTTCTTTATTCCTTCCTTTAAATATTACCCAAGTCTTAATTCAACATTTCAGTCAGCAGAGATCAATAAACTGAGCAAACCTTTAGATTCTTTCAGGCACAGAATAGGGTTGTCATATATTTCTTAACCAATTCCGAATAATTAGGAATTCCCTGCTCAAGGCCTTTAGCCATTACTACAAAATTCAAACTAGAAAAGTCTCCCTGAGTCCAGAACTTAATCTCCCTATACATCAGTATTTTGTTTGGCTACTTATATGGATCAAGCAACCAAAAAAGATTCACTTTCCCAAATTCCTGTAATAATCTCAAATGAGTTTGATGAGCCGGATATGGTAAAAATATTCTACACAACACTGTCTCCTACAACAAAACAACAATGTTTTGTTAAAAATTTTATCTCTGACCTTCATTGGCAACATTGCTCATTACTTTGTAGGATCACGGAATATTGTTGTTACTTTCAGATCACTCAAACCTAGAAAAAAATCACATATACATAACTGATACACTATTGTCAGATCTTTCAGATACCATCATTTCCTTCTTTCAAAAAAAAGGTATAACATTTATTTCTTGGACCTGGGATTTTTCTTAACATCAGATAGATTAACAAACCTTAATTTCTCTAAGAACAATTGAACTATTGAATAGATCCAATAAGATTGTTTTGACACCAAAGTGTATTTATGTAGTTTATTGGATCCCTTCTGGAAACCCAGCATCCAGAAAGCTCAGAATTATGGGAAAGCCATCTCCTGTAGAGCTTATTTTAATCAAACATCTAATTCCTTTTTCTCTGTAATAATAAAACAGTACCTTGTATTTTATTCTATTGGGTTTAGCTAACAATTACATTATATTAACAGATTTAAGGTACTGTAATTAAGGAACAATTCTATACCTGGCAAACCCCAGAAACATATTTTAGATAATATATACTGTACAAGTTATTGTTTTTTTAATTGCAGAGGAAGGAAATCCTTTTGAAAATTTTAAATTATAGATTAAGGGGCAAATTTACTAAATTCACATCTATTCACATGAATGATTTGAAAATCGATCGGATTTGAAAAAAAATTCGAATTTGAATTTCGAATATGCAAATTAGGTAAATATGACCAGTGAAGTCAGTAAATTTGATTGAATCGAATGATTACTTCCACTTTAAATTTTTATTCGATCACTACAAAATTCAAACTAGAAAAGTCTCCCTGACTCCAGAACTTAATCTCCCTATACATCAGTACTTCTACCATCGAATAGTCGAATATTCTAATAAAATTAAATTCAAATATTCGAATTATTCGAATTCGGATATTCGATGGTTGAATTTGCCTAATTTACTTATTCGAACTTCAAATTCGTCCAGTGAATTTTGTAAATCTGCCCCCTAGTAAAGAAGCATTAATATTTGGAAGTTTTATTGATGTAAACTTTCTCACATTGTTCTCTTTCTCTGTTTCTATCAATTTCTGATTTGCTACCACTGTAGGTACCCTATGAATAAAAAATTGATTGGTGACCCTATCAGAAATAAAATTATGGCCTGCAACTTGAACTTCTAAGATCAGATAATTGTCAGGAAGAATGAAATGAAAAGTGCACCGAACCAAAGCTGTGAAAAATAAAATGATAATTTGACCTTTGTTAAATGATGGCATATTGCTTCATCTCTAGGGACTGCTTATCTCAGTAGCAAGCACCATAACATCAGGATCTAGTACAGCATGCAGGTTAAGCTAAACAGTGGTTAGTCTTCATTTGCACAATCACAGCTGGACAAGGAGCAATGTGAAGAGAACACCACTCAAAACCAATCCCTGCTATTTGTGGGCAAGAGGCAAAGAAGATCGTATTGCTCATCAGACACTCACAAACAAACCCATTAGAGCAGACTTCAAAACATTCTGAATCACTCCAGCAGCACCTGAGAGGATTGTTAGAACGGGAGCTTGTTGGATTCCAGATATCTGATCATTTGGAGGTCTTTAGAAATGAAAAATAAACAAGCAAGTCTGGTGAGTGCCCCAGGTTTTTTTGTTTTAGCTAATTACAATGAAAATTTGAATGAGCATAATACTGATCCAGTTTTTGTGGTCAGTTAGTTTAAATGTCCCAGCACTGCAGCTAATGGAAAACATGCAACAGATGTACCAAACAACCTAAAACATCTGCTTATCTAAAGGAACAACTTTCATTTCCTTTCCAAAACAAACAACCTAATTTTTTTTTCACAGTTCTGTAGTCTTGGATCTTGCTATTAGTTAAAAGTGAGCAGTTATATGGTTGGTTGCTACTGTGCAGATAAAGTGCTTTGATTTGGGTGGTCTCCTTCTTCTAACCAATAACCTGTGGTCAACTAAAGACCAAAACTATGTTTCTATGCGAACAAAATAATACATTATTAGAAATGGATATGACAAGCTAATCTTCAAAAAATGACTTTGATATTGTTCATTCAAGTTTCAGAGCAACGTGACATTTTAGTTTTCCAAAAAAAACGCTTAGTAGTTTTGCATTGATCTTTTTAAATCACAGCAGAATGCTCGTTTTATGCACATTTTAGGGGATTATAACTGGTGGCCATTGGATGTAATGTATAGCTCTTTTCCCCCGGAACTCTCATTCTTTTGTCTACTTTCAATGAAAAAGAATAGCAGTTATTGTATTTATTCATTGGTAGCAGATATTTCATCCTTGTGTCTATTTCATTGTTCTAAAAGTACTGTATATTTCCCAGTATGCCTTAAATGCTGATTACCAGCTAAATGCCCAGACTTGTGCAATGCAAACAAAATGTTGCTTCTGGAAGGGGACTGATTTAAATGGGACCTGATTCTATCAAGGGCTTTGCCCCAAACAAATCCTTATGTAAATGGGAAATATTAGCAAATAAGAAATAATGACTTGTCAACTTGTCCCCATTTGTATAGAAATTTCAGAGTTAAGTAATCTCTGTGATGTGGTTCACTGGGTGCCAGTAAATTACTGTTACAAGGCATTGGAATACATTAAATGGCAACATAAGTTGTTATTTAGTGCATTGCCAATCCCAAAATAGTGTATTCAGTGCATCCCTAACAATTTATAACTAATCTTAGGTTTGATTTGTGGTTGTTTTTAATTATATTGTATGCCATGCCTAGGGTTCCAATCCATAGACTAATATTTGGTTGTTATGTGACTCTAGCAATAATATAACAGAAAAAAGATTAATAGAAAGTCTCAACAAACAAAGAAAATCATGAAAAAATCTAATTACTGTTAAAATATGTAATTTGACTCTTTTCTAAGGCAAGTACATTTTGAATTTGTTTATAGAGAGAGAGAGAGTATACATGCAAAATATGTAAGACACACAAAAACAGACCTGGATTTAACTTACAGGTGCTCCCATACCTCCCAACATTATGGAAACTGAAAGAGGAATAAAAGATTTGTCACGAGACAAAATATTTTGACCACACCCCTAATTACCATGTCCATTTTACAAAATTTGCCAGGTTATGAAAGTTTGAACAAATTTCTGTAGTTTTTATGTTTTATTACAGTTTTACTAATTAAGGGGAATTGCCCTTTAAGCTGTGAGTCTAACTTCTCCCAAGGGACAAAACTGTTATTAATGTATCCAGTAGCTATTCTTGGCTCTCTATCAAACATTGTATAATTTTTGGCTGTTCAGTGCAGTGAAATAGGGACTTTCCCTTCAGTGCAGAAAAATAGAGACTTTTCCATTCAGTGCAGAGAAATCCAGTACTTCCAGACTTTCCAGTACTAACGCGGGACTGCAGGTTGAACTGTCAAAAGCAGGACTGTCCTGCTCAAAACAGGACATTTGGGAGGTATGGGTGCTCCTAGGCTCCTGTCACTGCTTCATTGTGACTGCTTACCTGGAGCACTACGGAATTTGTGTCCATGAAATAAAAAAAGAAGTCAAATCTCCTGCTTGTCCCCATTGCTATAGACTCAATTCAGCTTGCGACTGGGCACCACACAACCCATAAAATCCTGCTGCCCTAGGCCTGGGCCTTTCAGGGCATACAGAAAAACCTTTAAGATCACTAATCCTGCCATTGTAAAAGCCATTCTTTGCAGGGTACTATGTGAAAACAATATGTTTTAAGGCATTCAGCTGCATTGATTCATGAGTAGTTGAAGGCACTAGTTTTAGTAACTGTGGAGTGCTGATTTAAGTAAGTATTGTCAAAATCACTGCAGTCACATCAGTTCTGGAACTTAACTTACACCCAAATGCACAAAATGGTGATATATATATATAGAGAGAGATAAAGCCAAACATTCAATATAAAATAATGGCATTCATTTTAGCACTGAGGAGGCATAAATACACACATTTATATATACCCTATTTTGTACTTTGTAATGTATTCTGGTCTGTAATTTCAGCACTGGTGAAATCATACAAAAGCATTAATACACAGCTTTATAAAGTGCAATTCTTATACAAGTCTGACCATTGTTGACAAGGGGTTGCAAAAGATGTGCTGCAGAAAATCAACATGGATTACTTCAGGGGAGGAGATAATTAATGAATGTTGTGATGTCCTTTCTAGAACACCAATCACCCCTCCTGTAATTTCTGTAATGCCAGCCTATAGCACATGGTTTCACTTAATAGTTTTGTTGGAAAAAAAAAACCCCACAATGACTTAAACGGATATTGGTAATATTGAAGAAATCGGATCCGCACACACATACTATTGCAGTTGGGGAATTCCAAAGGTTCAACGTTTCGGGGGGGACAACCCTCCCTTCATCAGGATCAGATATTGGTACAGTATATTGCCATTTCAGCTGAAGGCATAGGCAAGAGGTGCCAGAGGTTTAATAGAAAGATTTATCAGTGTCATTGATCAGCATCTGATTCTGGGTAGACAGGGTTTATTTACTTATTGGCATCCTTAGGACAGCACAGACACAATGAGGCTTAAATGTTAACCTGTTGTTGTTGCTGCCGTAAGGTTTCCTGCAACAGGAAAAAGAAAAGATGATTATATAGAAAATCAAGAGATTTCTTCAAAATAACCATTTTTACTGCTAATTGATACAATATCAAGGTTCATGATCTGTTTCTGCCATAAACTGCTTGAGTAGTGCTTTCCTACTGTTATTGGACCAAGTGATTTGGTTCATTTGTACTCTGGCCAATCTTGCTCCTTGTTAAGACTGACACTAGGATCGACTACGAGAAGCAGACGGTTAGACCCAATTTGCAGTCTGCTGTAAATCTTTGACCACTTGATCTGGATGATATTCAATCAGAACTGATTGATTTGGGTATTATGGGTGTATTTATTATCCAGCTAGCTGCATCAACTTCACATGGTCCAAGGGTACCTTTGTCATTTACAGGGTTGCCACCTTTGAAAATATTTTTTACCGGCAGTGGTGGGGGTGGGAGGAAAGGGGGCATGCCGTGATGTCAAAGGGGGTATGTTGTGACGTCAAAGGGGGCGGGCTACGATTTGTAAATGGCCTGATCCCGAAAAAAGATATGTCTTCAGCAGATTGGGGTGGCCAAGGGCCTTTAATAGGGGTATTACAGATTTACCTGCAGCTACATTGCCGGTAAATTTGTATTGCCGGCCAGTAAAATACCGGCCGAGTGGCAACCCTAGTCATTTATGAGAACTTTCTTTTGCAAGGTTTATGTATTATATATCTGTTTTTGTGTACACCACAGATCCCCCCTCCTTAAAGCAGACTTGTCACATACACATAAAGCTGCATAATGAAAGTCCTTAGCAAATTAAACATGGAACTAAAATTATTTTTTTCATTAAAACATCCATACCTGTTATAAAGGGGATTAAATATCTGAACTGTCAATCATATATTTGTCAATGACTTTCACTTTCCATTCAGTACTTCACTGCACTCCCCACATTTCCCCTTTCCCTGGTCAGGCTCTATAATTGTGGAGGGCATTGTGCATGGGCATTAGGTCCCCCATTCTGGTGCATACACAAGATTTTGGGTATGCAATTCGTCTTAATAATAGTGTTCCCAAAATGGCTCCTGCCTGTGTGCTGGGATTGTGTAATTCCAAGAATGAAAGAAACAAAATTTAAATAATAATTGCAGTGTAAGTAAAGTTTATTTTGCTCAACTAACACGCTAGAGGAGAAGAATTTGGAATTATTTATTGGGGTGACAGGTCCTCTTTAACTGTCCTTGTAAAACACTAAATTTGTGCTGGACATAAACAGTGAGCTTTGGGCACCCTTTGCTGGATTACAATATTAGTTAATGCTGTTTATCAAGAACTATGTTAATTTAAATCTTAACTAGAATATATAGCAAATGCTTTATTCAACTTTATCATTTATGGGCAGCAATTAATGGGCATTAGGCTGAGCCAAGGTAAACAATATTGACATTCTATTAGGTTTTCATGTCCTAGATGCTTTTCACCCCTATGGGTTAAGCGCAGGCTGTAAGTGGTGGAAAAGCATTAGGTTTACCAACAATGTGCCCTCTTTGCATTAAATCAGTGAAAACACACAAAGAACACAGTAGGGGATTATTCTACTAAAAAAATGTTTACTTAGATTTTACGTACAAATAACATATTTCCCGCTTCACTTTTTAATCTCTAACTAATTTGAAACTGTAACTGTTTTAATGTGTGATTATACATAATTGCTGTCATCCACGAGATTTGCAAACATTAGGATAATGTGTGAGAGTGTAAAGAAAGCTATTTTAACAAGTCATGGAAATGTTCATTTATAATATGAAAGATTAAATGGTTCTCCCTTAGAATGCTAAATAATGCAGAAGCATTCAGTGAGCACCCAACTGGGGAACCAAATGACATTCCTTTTAGTTAGTCCAGTAGAAAGGGACAAAATGCCATATGAATGTTTTATAATGAACACACAAAATCACTTCCTCCTTTTCAATTAAATAGCCTTGTTTTTTTCCCATAAGTATTTTTCACATCATTACTTTTTATTCTGGTTGCACAGGTCATCTGCAACAAAGAAAAATCCCAACTTCTGTAAAATAAGGAATGCTGCAGTTATGCTAAAATAAGGGTTTGCAAATCTATTATGGTTGGGGAATCAACTAGAAGCTAGAGAAGTTGAAAGGTTAGTAGCAGGTGAGACCTTTGATAAATATTAAAGCCAAACAAGCAGCAGGCAACAGAAATATGAGTGAGGAAAAATGGGGAAATGACTAAGATTAGCATAATAATAAATTCACACATTACCAGCAATATTACCAGCAATATTATTTAGTTATGCACAATCATTAGCTGTAACAATATACGAATGTGGAACTGGATCAGTAACAGTGTCCCAAATGGATACAATTAAGTGTCACTTTGAAAAATATAGGCCTATATGACCTATTGCCAATTCACATTATCCAATAGAAATTATGGATTGAGCTCAATGCGGCAAAGATCTGAAAATTCGCTAGCGTCTGCCACACTTCGCCAGATGAATTTTCGCCAGCGCTACGCATATTCACTAAAGTACGAATTTACGCTGAGGTCGGCGAACGGTAGAATAGTTGCGTTGTTACTTCGCTAGGCAGAGCGCTGTTACACTAGTGAAGCCTAATTTGCATACAGCAGGAACTTTAAGAGTATAATAGAAGTATATGTTACAGCCACTACATTCCACTACACAAGCCCAGGAAACCTTTAATAAATAAAATAAAGTTGTCCTATTGCCCTACATGTGCCCCCTGTATAGTTGTGTTGCCATATGTTAGGAAATGTAGAGGGGAAGGAGGGTAACCCCCAAAAAAATATCGATCTTTTTCAGACTATCACCCTCCTATGCTAAAATACGCCATTGTTTTTTTGGGACTTAGAAAAAATGCTAAATTTTTTTTTTCAACCTCCTATCTATTGTATTGAACTTCGCCTGGTCTGACCAGGCGAAGTAATGTCTAGCCTAAGTGCTAACATTCAGGAAAATGTTCATCTTAGTGAATCTGCGAATTTACGATCCTTTGTCAGTGCCTGGTGTAAGGGTGCGAAGTTGCGCTAGTCTACTTCGCTAGCGTAAATTCACCAGAGCCAGTGTTAGTGAATTTCAGAAGTTACGGATTCACATCACGCTGGCGAATTAGCACTAGCGTTAGATGCTTCACGCAATAATGAATTTACCCCAATGAGTTGTTACTACGCAAGTACCTCCAACTTTTTGCCCACCTGGTTTCTTGGCTGCAAATTCATGAATGTCATTGGCATTTAGGGAGTTAAATTTACTAATAAACAGGGGGGGGGAAAAGTCCTTGCTGCTTTCGCTGGAGTAGTGAGCAGTTTTCAGATTTTGATAAATAACCGCCAAATAACTGCATCTACAGTATGAAAGTCAAAACCCAGTACAGGGTATTACACTTAATAAAACACATACACAAATGACCATGGCTTCTGAAGTTATCATGACTGAAACACAAACACTGTTGTACTTACTCACATGCCAAATTTCCTCACACATACATACAGACAGGGAAGAATGGGAAGACATCAGCAGCTTTTTGTAAAGTCTCTCACCTCACTGGAAGTTAGGCTGTTCTTAGGTAGTCATGCCGAAAGTAATGCTCCCAAGTAACTGTTGTGTTATGTAAAGAATCTACAATTATTATTCTGGGGAATATTAAATTAACATTAAGATGAATATTTGCAAGTGTTTAATTTGAATGCTTCTAGAGGAATTATCTTCCTCTTGCATTCAGGTATCAGTGAGCAACTAGAGACCCCCAGAGGATATTGAATGCATCTGGAAAAACCTAAAACAGTTAGCTTAACATGCATGAGTGACATTATAAAGATGATTCTGTAACCAGAGCAAAAATAAACTTGCACATTCTTAAACGGAATTACTGTAAATATATGATGATACAAGTGAGTCCATCATTTCTTTGAAAGATGTTCCATTTTATTTAAAAAATCTTTACTGTAGTAACTACAGCAACAAACCTTGTTGATTATAGCATAATAGTGGCTTCATTTGTCAGAATATACTCTTCCAAACATGAAATGAGTAGCAGTTTATCAAATGTAATTTCCACAGAGCAGATTCTCGGTGTGATTGAAGAAGATAATATAGGTGATTTACAGCAATGGGATGTTAAACTAACCTTTCTAGAAAACAAACAAAAAGTTCTTTGTTAGTATTGTAACAATGTAACGTACTAGTAGTCTGGAACCTTGAGTACATTCAGACACACAAGAGTTGACCCCTGAGGGTTCTGGTGTTCACTGATGCCCTTTTGGGGCCCTGGGCATACAAGAAATAAGTCCATAAACAAAGTACCGGCAAGGATAATACAAGACCTGGTCAAGAAGCAGTCAAAAAGGTCAAGGCAGGAGGCAAGAATCAAAGTCAATAATCAGGCAGGAATCAAAAACCAGAAATTCAACACTGAATAAATGCTTAGGCAGGATTTGGGAACAGAAGCTAGCTTGGGCACTGGCAAAATGGAGGCCTTTTTAAAGAAGAATTAGCACCAAATTTAAACTTGCGCTGAAAAGTGACGTCATGACACCAGCGCCAAAACATGAGCGTCACAACACTGGCGAAATGATGCCAGCATCACTTGCGCCCAACTGGTGCATGTGACATTGCCGGGAGCACGAGCCTGCATGCCCACAGATGTGGAGAGACATGCCGGGAGGTAAGAACCAGGCCTGGTTTGGTTGTGAATGGCAGCTATATTTCAGGTTGGCATAATTTGTAACCTAGTGTGTGGAGTCATCTGTAAGTCATTCTAAAAATTACACAATGGGGGTAAATTACAATTGACGGAGCAGGGTGCAAATTTAAAGAAAACAGGCTCAAAATGTCATGCTTTACACACCGCCACTTTGCACCCATGCACAGGTAGCACACATAGCCCCCAAATGAATTTGCAGTGGCATTGCCTATTTATTAAAAGGTGAGTAAGTAAAAAGCTAAAACTACTAAAAAAGTGCTAGATAACTTTTGCATCATTTGACCAGGCAAATTTTTACTCTGATGTAGATGCAAAAATCCAGTAATACATCAAAATGCAAAATTCTATTCCTTAACCTTTTTAACAAAGTCTAGTTTGCCAGTATGTTTGTGAAGATTCTCATTCATCCAGGTCATGGTATATCTGTAGAAATAAGTCAAATCAACTGGACTTGCTGTGTTTTTACTTGAACCCCTTTCACCAGTCATCTAATTGGCTTTCTCAGTTGAGAATTACAGGGTTCTGGTGAAACGTCTTCAAGGAAACAACACAGCATGTCCAATTGATTTGACTTATTTCTACAGATATCTAGTTTGCCAGGTTCAGGCTGGCGAACTTCCATTCTAAAGATAGAGCAACTGCTTTTAAATCACAATCAACATCGCCCCTTTCCATGCCCCATGATGAAAATTCTCTAGCAAAAATGTTTCCTACTACTATTTTATGGGGAAATATACTAGCAAATTTTTGCAGGGAATTCCATTCTATGCATCAAACTTCATAATATTCAGCCTATGTATTTGATCTAACCAAAGTATTAACATCTGCATAAATATATGCAGATAAAACAGTTTGAACATTTTTGCTGTCTTTTTTTGTCTTTTTTTGCCAAAAACAATATTAAAAAAATATAAAAAGAATTTCTTTGTCTTAATTACTATGATCCAGATTTCCTTCACAGGCAAGAAACTATAGTAACTATGGCAACTGTAGACAATAAGATATTTTTTTCCTTCCATATTTGTGTAATATTGCAATATAAAGAGTGTCAAGGTTACAGAACAAGAATAATAATTGTTTCAGTAGGAATAGCCAGTACACTTCTTAGCATAACTAAATATTAGTGGAGAAAAAAACTTTAAAAAATGCTTCAGCAGTTAGATGAACTTGTTTACATTCAAATATCATATGTGTTGCTATATATAACCCTTAAAGTGTTCTGTGGTCTGTAGTCACCTGCTGTGTCACTTACAGCTGGCTTATCTCTCATATGTCCGTCAATCAAAGAAAATAATAGCAGAAAGAGACAGAGAGTCAAAGGTTTTACAAATCATAAATCTATCATCTATCTGCTATCTATATCCATGAACAGCAGCCTTCTATGGGGTAAATTTATCAAAGAGTGAAGTTAAGAGTGAAGTTCCTCCACTAGAGGGAAATTACGCCGCTCTCCATTCATTTCTATGGGATTTTGGAAGGCGTATTTATCAAAGGGTGAACTTTCACTTCACCCATTGATAAATAGGCCTTTCAAAATCCCATAGAAATGAACGGAGAGCGGCGGAATTTCCCTCTAGTGGCGGAACTTCACTTTTTCATAAATTTACCCTCAAATCTAGTGACTTTAAAGGCAGTGCTATTAGACCAAACATTAACATGAATAAAACCTTCAGCACTGTATTATTTCTAAATAAACAGTGTATATGACTTTTAACAGAAGAACCAACATTTAAATCCCTGTTATATTTATATTTTTTATTGAGCCCTCAATAATCCAGCAAAAGCAAAAAAGCTTAACAGGGCCACGTTTTGCATGAAATGACAACCCTGGGAGCTAATTACGTCTTTGTACTTGTGTAGAGATTTAGAATTTAATGAGAGAAGTTGCAAGAACACTCTGACTATAGTAAACGGTATTTTGACCGTAGCAGAATGTCTAATTTCTCAAAGGAGTCCTGATAGTTTCTGTTATGAATTTGAGTATAAATAAGCAGATTTTGTATAGTTCTTTATTAATTACAAAATGTGATGTATATGAGTTATTTTATACCGCAGAATGGTGATATATAGATACACTGGAGCTATTATAGAATATATTAAGAATGGAAGCATCTCAAACCACTTTCCTGAGGGTCCATCTAAATACAATACCTGTTTATTTTATGATTTACTTTACTTTACTGCATTTGACGTTAACTATGTAATTTACAGCAACTTTATAATGTTCTTGCCTTCTCATCTATCAAATCCTTTATCAACAGCATCCCTGTCTGCTAGTCCTCCACCTTTTATTATCAAGTTCTATAACTTTTCACATTTGGTACAAGGTGGTCAACCATTTAGTTTGTTTTTGCTGTTTTTATCATTATGTGTTAGTTGTATTGCTTTTTTTTCAGTAAGCCCATCCCCTGTATATCTTCTAGTCACTTGCTGAACTCACTGTCTGGTTGCTATCATAAATAGAACCCTAGCAACCAGACAAATGCTGTAATACCAAACTGGTGAAATGCTGACCAACAATCAATAATTCCAAAAACAAAAAAACATACAGAACAATTGCAAATTTTCTCAGAACATCACTGTCTACATCATTGATCATCATTGATCCCAAACCAGTGGCTCATGAGTTACATGTTGCTCACAAACTTCTTGGATGCGGCTCCCAGTGGCCTTAAATTATTTTGAATTCCTGGCTTGGAGGCAATATTTTTGTTGCATAAAACCAGGCAGACTGCCAAACAGAGCCCTCTGCAGACTGTCAGTCCACATGAGGGCTGTCAAATAGCCAATCACATCACAAAGAAAGGTTTGAAGATTTAGCAGAGCTTACCTGTGCGGCAGCGCAGTGGCTCTCGCAGGATCCCCGCCACTTCAGTCTGTAATTACATCTTCACTTAGATGCTCCCTCTGAACGGCACTGACCGAAGGATTCATGAAACCTATGTGTCATCATGACCCGGATGAAGTGAAGCGTTAGGGCACAAAACGTGTAGGTTTTCTCTACAACCTACTGCCAATGTTCACTTGGTGTGCGCAATAAAGCCGCATCTTTATGTCTCATGTGAATCCTTCGGTCAGCGCCGTTCAGCGGGTGCATCTGAGTGGAAATAGCCAATCACACCCCTTATTTGGCACCCCCAGTAACTTTTTTTCATACAGTATTTGTATTGCTCCCCAACTGTTTTTACATTTGAATATGGCCCATGAGTTAAAAAGGTTGGGGACCCCTCATCTACAGTACATCATACTAAAAGTTAATCATAAGGTGAACTTGAAAGTTTTCAGATATGGATAAAAGTCTTGCATCCATTAAGGGAGACATGATTGTTGATTATTGTAAGATTTGTTTACTTCTGCAGGATTTTAGAAAGTTAAATGCTAAAGGGATCTGCATATTTTATGTTATAATTTTCTATTTTTATTAGAAATATAATTATAGTGCAGTGAGTTTTGTTTGTGGTAAATGCGAAAACTGGGCAAGGGTCTAAATACTTTTGAAAGGCAGTGTGACTACTTACTGAGCTTCTAATGGCAAAAAGACTATTTTGGGTTTTTCCCTTAACAAATGATAAAAGAGCTTTTAGAAATGCGCATTCAAAGTTGTGTTATTTGTGCAGCAGTGGAGAAATAAGTGGCCTTTATGTTGCTTGGTTGAAATGAATACTAACAGCTGGAGTTTTAAATGGCTGCATACAGCAGTCACAAACATACACAGAAAATGTTGCAAAGTAATGGGAAATTTCAGTGAAAGGGAAAAGTGAAATCTAATATAGCTTTTATAAATAACAACCTTGGGAAATCATTTGTCATTAGACTGGCTCCTTTATTTATCAAAACCCCAACATGATATCATTCAACCACCAGAAGTATTCATTGGATCTGTAGACTAGTTGTGCTCTTATTAGATATGGATTCTGAAGATATATCTAGAAAAGAATTAGTCCATTAATTGCATCAGGGCAGTATACGAACATAATGAAAATAGGCTTACTTTACCATAATACAGGTATGGGATCTGTTGTCTGGAAACCGTTTTCCAGAAAGCTCATAGTTACATGAAGACAATCTTTTATAGACTCCATTTTAATAAAAAAAAAAAAATCAATATTCTCTGTAATCTCTGTAATAATGAAACAGTGCCTTGTACGTGATCCCATCAAAGATATAATTAATCCTTATTAGGGTAAAAAAATCCTATTGGGTTTAATTAATGTTTAGATGATTTTCTGGTAGACTAAAGGTTCCAAATTACACAAAGACCCCTTATCTGGAAAACCCCAGATCCTGAGCATTCTGAATAGCAGGTCCTATACCTGTATGAAGTTTTGAACCTCTAATTATCCGTTATTCATTCAGTTTTGTTTCAAAGCAAAAATACAAACAAACCTTTCATATCTTGCTATAACAGATTTATGCTATTATAAATAAAACTTATACAGAAAGCACATTCACTTTATTTTAATTAGGCTTATTTTTCTATTTTTTTTCCCACAGGTCTTAAGGCAGGGAGGATCATTTTATTTAATAACTCTTTTCAACTATGTAGTTAGTGAAATAATAAAACACTCATTTGGCTATTTTCTATGTCGTTGATTATTTAGAGGATTCAGTGGAAATAGAATTTTATGAAAAGCAATTTAAAGTGTAATGAGCATAGCTGTTATTTACAGAATGTGAATTCAGTAGCGTAAATAAAAAAGTTCTTTGTAATGTAATTGAATATACAGTAGAAATATGGGATCCGTTATCTGGAAACCTGTTATCCAGGAAGCTCCCCTACACTCCATTTTATCCAAATGATCCAATTTTTTGAAAATTATTTCCTTTTTGTCTGTAATAATAAAACAGTACCTTGTAAATGATCCCAACTAAGATATAAGTTAGATATTAGTCCCATGCCCTGACCATTCTAGATAACAGGTTCCATACCTGTACAGTATGTGCACACTTAAATTTAGCCCCACTTTGCCCTTTTATGTAAAATCATGGCTTGGCAAAAACCAGACTGTCGTTCTCATGGCAGAGAATTTAATTTATCCTGAAACAATAATTTGATGTACTGTTTACAACTTTACTATTTTTTAACATATTTGAAGAACAAACTATACACACATAAACACACACACATATATATAAAACGGTGTGCACCATCAATTCCTGAATATATATATATAATAGATTTGGACACAGTATGACCAAATTCAATTAAAATTCCATCCCTTTACCCAGCGCCGTTTCTTAAGACATTGCCGCCTGAGGCGTCTCCAGTAATGCGTCCCCCCCCCAGTCTGATGACTTTTCCGGAGGGAGGCAGCAACACTAATGCGGAGAGCGCAATAGCACTCTCTCGCACTAGTAAAGTTGAGTTTCCGGTTTAAAAACTGTAAATTTGGCTCTTAAAAGGCACCAGGAGCGGCTTTTTGCCCCCCCTGGAGACCTAGCTGGTTCTGCCGAACATCTCAGCTTGCCTCATTGGCAGAGCGTCACTGCCTTTACCAAACAAGGATATCAACAGCTACTTTTGGTAAAAAAACACATTGTGATTAGTTGTTCAGTAGCCCTGCATCTTGCATTGTTACCACACCATTCATTTGGGCACTGAATGCAACAAATCCCAACAGAAACCATCCTCTTATCAAGGAGAGGCTCAACAATTACTTTTTGTTCTTAGAACTGTACTTCTCCCCACCAACAATCCACCATTTCATCTGACCAATAAGAATTCCATTGGGTATAACCAAATGGTTTTCAAAGGTGCTGACTATCAATCTGTCATCTATGTACCCACCTGCCCATCTTGCCAATAAGATTGCCCCATCCCATAATATCAGATAACTAGTTAGCAGGAGAATGTGAAGTGTTTAAAACACGGCTGAATTTCCAGCTTGCCTATTTGCTCAGATGTACACACTTCACACATAAATTTAAATATGCAATGTGTTTTACATTTTGAAGGTCTGAGTAACAAGAATTTAAAATGTATTATAGTGCCAGCTGTTTTTTCTCAAAGTGATTATTATCACTTAATTGAAGCCCACATATAATTAAAAATAACTTCAGATCTGCAGCATACAGGCAAAATCCCTATAAAATTCTACATTTATAACCAACAATAGGTAGCAAATTGGCTCAGTGACTATAAAGTTATCTAATTTAAAGTTTGCTGTGGAATGCAAACATACACTGAGTCAACAAAGTTAATTTAAGCACCTTAAGATCAGTACTTCAGTGCATAGATTGGGAATTTGTTTTTTCTGCTTAAAAACACATAGCAGAAATTGTTATCATATCAAATTACATAAAATCATTATAGTTCTCAATTAAGGTATTAAGAAGCAAATGTGAAAATGCTAAGGACCACTCTATATGGCTAAACTCAGAAGTAAATAAATGAACATGAATGAGGTTGGAAGCTTTCAAAATTGTCAGAGGGGACAGGTAATTGTCTTAGAACATATACTGTAAATAATACAACAAGCATTCCAACAGCAATTAGCTAGGAAAACACAAGAAATAAGAAACTGATAGCTTCACATGCAAAACAACATTAAAGGAGAAGGAAAGTCATCCTGCACTTGGGGGTGCCAAATTAGGCACCCCCAAGTGATTTTATTGACTCACCTGAAACCCCTGTCCGGTGCTCCTCTCATTCTATTCAAATTTTCTGTTTGTTTAAATTAGAGCATATAAAAATTTGATATTATTAATATATATAGACTAATTGAATTTCGATTTTATCTGAATTTATGGGAATTTTAATTACCTTCTTGTAGTCAGTGAAGGAATCTTTCTCCCCACTGAAGAAAAGTGGAAAGTCTTTAGATGGGGATTGGGCCTTCCTCTGCATCAAATAGCAGTTAGGTTATTTTCATATAAACAAAAAGGCTGAACTCTATGCATACTTCCCAAGTGTCCTGTTTTCAGTGGGACAGTTCCGCTTTTGACAGCTCAACCCGCTGTCCAGGGTTGTACTGGAAAACTCTGCCCTGAGCAGGGAAAGTCCCTAATTCTCTGCGCAACCAAAAGAGATACAATGTTTCTAACTTAATTGGCTCTCCTCATAATAGATACTTGATACATCTGTAAAAGTTTTGTCCCTTGGGAGAAGTAGATTCACAGCTTAAAGGGCAATTGACCTTCATTAGAAAAACTGTAAGGGGGAGGGGGGTCCACGAGGGTGGCAGAGAGGGCCAGGACACCAGCACAGACCACATAATTATGCTCTGCGCTGTAAGAGCCAAATTTCTGGTTTGAAAACCGGAAGTTCAGCTCTTAAAGTACCAGAACCGGCATTTTTGCCGCCCCACTCAACTCGCCTCATTGGCAGAGCGCCCCTTTCGTACTTGATGCTAACTAAGATATAAAATGTAATATACTCGTAACTCTAATCTGGGATATAGTTTACGGGGGAGGGGGCATGGGGATTAGCGCATTATAGATTGACTTCTCCTTTAAGTGGTCTGGGTCCCATCCAGTGGAGTGGTTAGGGAGACCATGCTAAGCCTAACACCCTATCTGCTGTGGTCCCTTCACTAAAGGCATACGGGGAAGTCTTGTGGGAAGCTGCTACTTGATCCTTGATGGAGCATACATCTGCATTTGCTATATAATCTGACTATCTCACTCTCCTAGAGATTCTATAACAAGATCTATTCCTGTGATAGCTAACCTCATTCACGGGGTTTCCTGGTCCCTGACTCAGTTACCAAAAGGTACAGTTACCAAAGGCAATGGCTTTATTGGGACTTTGGAGATCCCAGGCTCAATGGAAACACCTAGATGCAAGGACACCAGGAGCCAAAGTGGAAGAGGCTACTCCCTGTCCAACACTATAAAGACGTGTGGCAGGAAGTGGTCATTTCACCTCTTGGCCAATAACTAGTGGTCAAGAATTTGTACCAAAAAGACTAGTGATGTTGTTACCAGCACTCGCACAGACTTAATTTTGGGCTTTGCCTGTTTCAAATTTTTGGTGTTGCATTTGCACTAGCGATAAGGAAAAGTGCCAGTTACTCCATGCACACTGTATCGGAAACATATATGTCTTTATAATACTGCAAGGTACAAATTTAACAATTTTGTTCATGGCCAAATTTCTGGCGTTGCTTTAATATAAGACATAGGGAATAGGCCATACCTACTTAGGTGCCTTTAAGAGGACAAAGTGTCAGTTTACTCTCCTTGCACACCATTTTGGAATTAACACTAGTGTGATACTTCAAGGTCCAACATACAAGGTGTTGGTTTGTCCGTTATTTTTCCCACAATGGGAGCCACCCAATTTCTTTTACTATAGACACCCTCCTGCTCCCCACCCCAACTCATGCTACTATCAAAGGGCATATAGTAGGCTGATGTAATGATCTAGGTGGGACCAGTATTTTCATATACTGCAATCCTTACAACTGTGAAACCAGATCGGGATACATCATATTTTTAAGTGTTTTTATATTTCATCCAATCCCTCTTTTGATTTTAAATGAACTATTAAATGTTATGTTTTATTGAGTGATTCCTTCTTCTACAAGACTAGTGGAATGTGAACTGTTGCTTACATAACTAGCACCCCTTGCACCATTGCACTTTATTAACTATTTATTGTTTATCACAAGATATAATAATGACAATATAGTGTGGACACAATGCATTTTTAATGAATTTAGGCATTAATCATCATTCCTTTCATGGCTTCCAAGTTACACACACAATCTAATTATATTCCTTAGCTCTTATTTTCAATTCCTTTCTTTTAGGTACAAATTCTTGTTCATTTTTAAGAGCTGTCTGCATGTCTAAGACTTCTAAACAGTGGTGATGGGTGGTTAGCAGGTGCGGAAAAACCAAGAAACCCATTTTACAATAACTAATGGTGTAAAATGTAAATTAGATACATAGGCATCTGCCTAGTGACTAGGGAAATAAGGGAAAGTAGGGTTTAAAGCCATTGGTGCATTATAAAACCTATTGGTCCCTATATACTGTTTAGCTCTTCTGTCATGTGCAATGCTAACAACAAAATAAACACTGCAAGTATAGCTAATGTTATCCATTCAATTAAACCGGATATCCCCGCATGCCAACAAATGGGATTTATGTGTGAATCAATACCATGGAAACTATTATTTTTTCAAATCCCTGAACTAGCAGATTACCTGCTGTTGAAAGGTTGCTTGCAAGGAAACGGTACACATCAGTGCTTTTTAAAGCTTCAGTTGAATACCTGCTCTAAGGAACATTACTAATCTCACAGCTATTAAGTAATTGCTTGGTCTCTGTCTATTTTCCATTTCATTATAAAAAATATATATTTCTTCAGTATCTTACTGAACCATCCTGGAACATTAGGCATTACTTGGATATAGAAGTGCCCTGCAAAACTGTAAAATTTCTCCACATATACATTTCTTGTATCTCTGTGCAATTAAACTGTGTTGGTGGGAAATGGAGAATACAATATTTGATGGTTTAGCCAACTTTATGCTCTAAAAGTAATTAAGGGCAATAGGAAATGCAATAAGATGCCTCAATTTTGCAGAGATGGTTCAGAAAACACAAGAAATAAATGTTCCAAAAAGGACATTCACTTTTGTCATCTGAAAAAGTAGCATCCTAATTGACTAGATTCATGGCAGTGCTAAAACATACCTTGAACACATTACACTAAGCTAAAGGACAACATAAACTAACAAAACAAACTGTACTGTAGTAAAAGTAAAAGTCATTACTCCATGTGGACCATCCACCCTTTCGGTAGTAGGCTGATAAAAAATTTCAGGATATGTAGTTAAATTGATTGCTTGAATAGAACAGTTTGTTCAATAAAATTGCACAGTTCATTATTATTGTATAATATTAGCAAATGTGTGTATATATATATATATATATATATATATATATATAGGTATAAAAGGCATTTTTCTATGTTTGTTAGTCACTTTGAGAAAGGCCTCGGAGAGGCCGAAACGTTAGTCTGTGCTACCAATAAACTACAAATTTATTTTAAGTCCTGAGAGTGCGGACCTTTCTTACTCGATGACATGTATTCAAAATTATGGACACTGCACCCAGGCAAGCTATACCATGAGACAAGAGTGCCGACTCCTCCACAAGTTTACTTATATATATATATATATATATATATATATTTTTTTTTTTATATAGTGTTATCAAATAATATATAACAAATATACTGTATAATACATATTGATATAAATTCAGAAACTGGGTGAAACATAGTATAACTGAACAACCCCAACACAGATAATTTTGATACTTTAAAATCATGTGTCCCCATTGTTAGGTTGGGGAATAGTAGGTATAATCATTTAAACAGATTCCTTATTCGTGCACAAATTCTGTGAGTGACTAGTTTGTGCTGATAGATGAGGCACAAAACAAATAAGGCTTTCTTTTTGCTATCCTTGGATCTATTTTCCCTGATTTGGTCCAGATTTTAGCACCAGCCGCACATTATTTTCTCCAGCATGGCTGTGATCTGTGGCAAACTATCTGTATATGCCTACTGCTCTACTGCCAATAACTAAAGATTGGAAACACAAGCACCTATTCTTAAATCACGGAGTGAGAAGGTAGCCACTCTACTGCCTTAAAATATGCCCTCACTGCACCTACCTTCAGCAAGAAGATGCAAGCAGGCTGTGGTCCCGGTACTGCATTTCTAAGCCGCTGTCTTGCGCAATGTCTGAATTTTTATTCACATTATCTATGTGCAGGGCTTGCTTTCCAAAGCTACAGTAGTTTACACCAAATATGTCACCAAACTGGCACCCATAGAAGTGCTTGTTTGTTTCTCCTGTCCTTTATCTAGATAACATATCTTTTATCATTAAAGTGAAAAAGGAGAAACATGCCTGTTGCAGTTCACTTTGTTCCAATTTCCACTTGCTGTCCCAGGAGTGCTAAGTGTGATTTTGTCTATGCAAACTCTGAGTGAGTATAATTGCTATATCTGTCACCTTAGTGCCCTCTAATAGTTGACATATAAAACTGACGTGAAAACAGTTGTCTACCCTTACTGTGCAAAGATTTTGTATGGAAACTAAGGGACTGATTTAATATTGCTTTTGCAATTGTGCTTAGGCCCCTAAGGTTCAGAATTCTAAGAACACTTCATAAATTTGAATTCATGACTCATGTTGACTATCATGTGTAGGCTTGATGTTTCACTAGCTAAAATTAAATCAGTTTCTGTGGCTCAGGTTTCTATTTCTATTCAAACTCATTGGAGCCGCCAATTGTGACTTCTTTGTAGAACTTTGTACAAGGGCATATGGTCCATATCAAGGTAGATTGGGATTCTCACAAACATCTTTGCTTTGATTGAAATAACCACAAATGAACATAGCACATGCAATTCTGGAATGCATGAAAGGGGACTGGTAAAATAACCCGTATCTCTTTAAAACTGTAAAAATTAATGTTGTGCTTTTCTATAGCAAAGTATAACAAAATCACTTTGTGAATAGACACAGACTATAGATACTGTTGGTCCTATTTCATAAACCAACCTTGTAAAGGCTTAAAACTGAATGAAATTACTAGCAGGGAGTGTGCATGCCCGTGGTACACAGTCTCACATGTTTTATTTGTAGGCAGCGAGGCACCATGATACCAAAACAGGTTTAAAGCATAATAATGGCCTACTGCATAATTTTGCACTTGAGTGACTCCGCAGTTGTAAATTAGCGTCTACTTCCCATAATCCTATGTTAGATGCTTAGACGTTAAATGCTTAGACGTTAGATGCAACAGTCCTGTAAATAGATATACTGAATAAGTGCCAACATTTGTATTCTGTCTGTTGATGGTCTCTTTTGAAAATATACAATGCAGAATGTGTTTGAAGTTTATAGGATATTTCTTGATTTCCATTATGTGAAAAAAATGAATTCATGTGCTATTCGAGATAGCTTTTCTCATGCATTTTTGGTGGTTTTATAAATTTTAATCTGTCTCAGTACGTCTAGCATCAAGGCCTGCCTTGTTAAAACATGTTTATTTTTCCTTTTTACTGTGCACTGATACATTGAGTGCATTGGATTTGAATGCTTATTTTTATTGTCTATCGAGGAAGCCACTGGGTAGTTTGTGCGGTAATGTATTCGGTGATAGAGAAAATGAAACATGAGTTCTTGCCTTCAGCGGAATCTTTAAAATGCATATAAAAGCATGGCATTTAGTTTCCCTTCAATCATAGTTTCATGCAAAATTTAATTTAGGCACTTGCTCAAATAAAATTACGAATATCTGCAATGATTCAGAGACGATTATATACCATTGTGCTGAAGGAAGCTATTAACCATCTGAGCGCATGCAGATTTTAATGGCTTCATACTGTATTGCTGGATAAATACAATACGTCTGCACTGTAATTTATTGACAGTTTTATGGGCCCCTGTCACACATAATATTTATTAAAATGACTAGTAAATCCTGAGAAAATGGAGAATTATAAAATAATAAATTTACCCATAATGTGTAATCCTAGAAATAGGAGAATCGGTTTCCGACTCATTCAATTCACTATTCTGTCAAACAAATCAACCTTTATTCAAGCCAATATGATGAGGATGGAGGTTTGATCCATTCACTTTCTGCTCTCACTTTCATACTTTGATATAGATAATGCTGTTCAGCTTAAAGGACTAAACACCCATACCAAAAGCCCCACTAAGCTTGCAGGTATTGCCCCCTCCCCTCTACCACCCCCAGATGTGTTTTAGTGTCAAAAAAACTAAATTCTGACCGTTGAATGCAGAGAAGTGCAGCGGAGATCCTGGTTGCCATCTTCCAGCTCTTCTCATAGTCTTAGGGTCTCAATGCCGATTTGCACATGCACAATTGAAGCCTCTTCCTGACTTGGCCCAACTGCATATGTGCCAGCAGGCTTCGTGGTGGGAAAAGACCCGACCACTATACGAAAATCTGGAACATGGTGACCGGGAGCTCAGCTGTGCTGGTTACTGGATGAGCACATCACTGAAAGGGAGAGGGGAGATGGGACAGTGCCTGCAAGTTTAGAGGGGCTTTTGGTGGGGGGGTTTAGTTCTCCTTTAAAAGCAGAAAGTACAGCAATAAGGTACCAATAAGAATTTCTCAGTTAATTAAATATTAGTTAATTATTAAAGAGCTCCAGATTACGTAAAAGGCTGTCTTTCATAGACATTATCTAAATAATACAATTAAAAAAAAAAATATTCCTTTGTCTCTGTAGTGGTAAAACATTGTCTTGTACAAAACTAGCATATTATTTATCCTCATTGGAGGCAAAACCAGAGGGTTGGGGTTTTTTCATATTTAAATGATTTTCTAGTAGACATAAGGTATGAAAATCAAAATTACAGAAAGATCCTTTACATGGAAACGTCCAGGTCCCAAACATTCTGGATAAGAGGTTCCATTCCATACCTGTATGATGTAAAGTATAGATATATACATCATAGCAGTTAACAATAAAAGGGGTACTGCTGTGGGAAATTAAAGGGCATTGAAAAAGGTCTGTGAAAATAAAAGAGCCATTAACATCAAACTGTGAATGAAATTGCAAATAAAATGTACTTCTTGGCACAAGAGTTATAAGTGTGTGTGGGGTGGTCCTAAAGCAATGTGTCTCTAATGTAATAAAGGAGGTGATTTATAAAATGTATACAAGCAAGTAAAAGCGCATGCTTATACTAGTACTTTTAATGAAGACATCCTGTTTGTAGTTCTTACTGCACTTTTAAAATGTGTACAGGACATGTATAAGTTCCTATAAGATCTGGGCTGGAACTGAGGAACATAAGACACACCGTTAACATGCAGAATAAACAAAACAAAGAACATTTTGTTTATAATTAATCCATGGTACCTCATGCTTTTTTTTTTTGCAATGTAACCTATGGGTTCCTGTAAATAGCAGACTCATAGCTGAAGGCATGGATGCTATGAATACCTTTAATTTGTACTGTATCATCTATCCGTTTTAGTGGGTTTGAATTTTACAAAATCTTGCAATCTATTTGCAATAGACAGCTCCCATTGACTGTTAATTAAATGAACTTGGCAGCATTTAGATGACGAAGTTTTACTTTCAATTTTAAATTTTTTTTGCTATTTCGAATGAAGGAGTTTTAGTAAAACAAAATGTCAAGTGTGACAAAAATTGAAATCCAATTTTTATATATTAACATTAAGGGGAAGATTTACTATTGGTCAAATTTCGAATATCAAAAAATTCGACCAAGGGAATAGTGGGGAAGTAAAATCCTTCGAATTCAACTATTGAATTCGAAGGATTTTACCACAATTCGATCGATCGAACGATCGAATATTCGAATCGAATAGAATATTCGAACGATTTAAATCAATCAATCTAATTTTTTATATTCGATCTTAGGGAATGATCCCCATTTCGGTAGCTTTAATCTGGCGAAGTAGGTGGTCGAATTAAAATTTAAAGGGGAAGTATTCGACCATCGAATTTTGGAATATTCAAATTAAATTTTATGCGAATATTCGAATCATTCGAATTCGATTATTCGATGGTCGAATTTGCCTTATTTGCATATTCAAATATTCAAATTCGAATTTGATAGAAATTCGATTGAACTACGATTCTTCATGTGAATTTAAGGTGAATTTAGTAAATCTGCCCCTAATTGTGCTCCTTCTTAGTTCCACATCTAGCTGTAAAAAAGACTAAAAGAGACTAAACTATAAATAATTTTGGTTTCACCCTGTTTTGCCCATCACAGTGGTTCATACACAGCTGCTCTGTACATGCTGCACATGATCTATCAGGCTGGACAGGAACCCAATGCACTTAGAGTAGGAAGTGACACAGATCAAGAGACATTTATGAGCCAAAACTCAAAATGAATGGTGTATAATGCCTTGCAATGATGCAAGTGTATGCAACAGCCCTGCATAAATCACATTACGTAGAATAGTTTCTAATGGCTCATGGCTGTCAGGACTATGGCTGCTTTGGATTAACAAGTGCACTGTGACCCATAATGAGAGAGCAATTAACACCCTAGCAAGGGAAATAACTGAGCCTGCAATACATTGGCCACTTTGGTTATTTATAGAACAGTCAGGTAATCCTATTATTATGTTGTGTTTGCTTCAAAATGTGTTTAAAGGGGTTATTCACCTTCAAACTCTTTTTCCAGTTCAGTTGGTATCAGACAGTTCACCAGAAATAAATGGGGGAATGTAATTAAGAGAAAAACTATATGCAATGTGAAAAGTTATGCCTCTATGCGCACAAATTTTGCTTTGCGCGAATTTAATCTAGCTTTTGCGAACCAGGAAACTGTTTTGCGACCACTTCCGACAGTGGAAGAAAGTTTGCAAATTTTACAGCTTGCGCCAACGCGCAGTCAATGTAATAAAACTTCTTACTGAAAAAGTTGTAACGTTTGCTCCAACAGATTACGACACCTTCAAGCACTTCTCAAGAGTGCGCAATGCAATAACAGTTTAAGGAACAATATTACATTGTGAGGTGTGCATTTTTATTCTTATTGGTGCAAATTGTTTTTATCTTAGCGATTTTTATTACATTCCCCTAAAAGATTTTTTCCTATTACTTTCTATTTTCTGTTTGTAACTGTTCTTCTAATAATTAATTTTTTGCTTCCAAAGCAGCTCTGGGAGGGGGGTCGCTAACCCTGTAAACTAAATTGATACATTTGTTATCTTTGTCCTGTCGAGCAGAATCCCTGAGCTTTATTAAAGGCAGTTGTTAGAATTGATACAGTAATTGCTAATATTCACCAGATACTGCTGAGAAATGTATTAACTAAATGTATCAAATTCTAAGGGTTCACATGCACCTGAATCACTGAGCTGCCAGACTGCGATACTAGAGACAGGAACTTTAAACTTTACAATTCAATTTTGGGAAACAGTAAAAAAAAAAAAGTAAAAGATGAAAAGCAAATTGAAAAAACTTGTTGTTTATGGTGAACAATCTGAAAACACCCAAAGTGAAAACAATTGTTTGCAAGGAGAAGGAGAAATAAACCCTAAGAATGAATAGGACTAAAAATGCCATATTTTATATACTGAACTTATTGCACCAGCCTAAAGTTTAAGCTTGTCAATAGCAGCAATGATCCAGGACTTCAAACTTGTCACAGGGGGTCACCATCTTGGAAAGTGTCTGTGACACTCACATGCTCAGTGGGCTCTGAGCAGCTGTTGAGAAGCTAAGCTTAGGGGTTGTTCCAAATGATCAAGCAGAAAATGAGGTTGTTACTGTCATACAAGCTGATGCTACAAGACTATTTAATTCAGGTGCTAGCTGCACTGGTTTCTGTGCTGCCACGTAGTAATTATCTGTATTAATTGCTAATCGAAGTCTTCGATGGTTCGAATCGTACAAATTATTTGAATGATCGAATGATTTATTCGACTGATCGAATAAATTTGTATTCGATCGTCGAATGATCGAATATCGAATAAAAAGTAGCCTAAAACTATTCGTTTAGCATTCGACGATCGAATGCTAATCGAATATCGAATTTGGTCGAACTAATTTTGGGGAATAATAGTAAATTTGCCCCTATGTGTACTGTATATTGTGAGTGGGTCCCTAAGCTCAGTAAGGGCTCTTACATACAAGCGTCTGAAGCTGTGCTCCCCTACGTTCCAGTTTTATGCGTTCAGCCACATGAGCAGACAGAACACAGGAAAAATGCAGCATGTTGCGTCTCAACCTGCTATTATTTTATTTATTGTGTAATCAAAAACTCACATCCAAGGGCTTTTTGCAATGAATCAAGATTGATCAATAAAGTATAACCATTTAAAAGTGGAAGGTCAAGCCTGGCACATGAGAAGGAATTGGTTGCAATAAGTGCATTACAATACCCTCTGCCTCACTTCAGCCACAGTGCAAAATGTAGGAGGCACATTATATATCCCACAGTGCCCCCCAGATAAAACAATATCCCAGTACAGCCTTATGCAGCCCTAAATTACCCAACAATTCACACAGTGTCATTATGACACGTGATTCTCCACATTACAATGTCTCTTTAGCTAAAAATACTACCAATAAATTAGCACTGCATACATGCACACATACATCAGGCAATGAATTAGTCCCAAGCCCTTCCTTCGTATCTTTATAGCAATATGATTCAGAATGCCAGTCCAAAAGTCTTGCAATTTAGGCCTGTAAACGTTTTTGGTTTCTTCCCCATAGCTGTGCACAACCCCTTCAACACTGAGTGGAAACAATCACTTGCTATCTAGATTGGGTAAAAAGGATAGAATTATGAAGCATCCTATGTGAAGGTTGATGAATATGAATAGTCACTTCAGTATTTACATGGCTGACCATGGTGAAAACAGTGGCTTATATAAGATCTCTGACGCAAGGCAAATCAAAAATGGGGTGTCTGCTCAAATAATAAAATATAATTCAACTTTCCATAAACCTTAGTTAACATTTTTTCTGTCATTAAAATCTTATTTAGTAATGTAGTTCATATAAAAAAAAAATATGTTTCTCACAATTTCCTCTTCTTTACTGATTATATATGGTATACCTTCAATGGGGAGAGGCCCAATTTACCACTGCCCCATTAATATGCACTGACATGCTGCGACTGGCACAATGATCCCTGCAGTCTGGTTCAAGGTCCGTCTGAAAACAGCTCTGCATTAATAAGAGTGGCACAGGTCTTTGGCTTATATGGGCAGTAAGGTTGTGGCCAACTGCAAAGAGTGAATATGCATAAAGTCTTGCACCCTGTCCCACACTAAATAAGCCTGTGTTCAGGTAAACTGAATTGAATAAGTAAAGGACTAAAGGGGGAATGTAATTAAATTCGCAAAGAGCAAAAGAATGCACATCAATAAGATTACAAATCCACATCGCGCAATGTAATATTGTTCCTTAAACTGTTATTGCATTGCAAATTTTAATTGCGCACTCTTAAGAAGTGCTTGAAGGTGTCGTAATCTTTTGGAGCAAACATAACAACTTTTTCAGTTAGAAGTTTTATTACATTGACATCGCATTGGCGCAAGCTGTAAAATTCGCAAACTCTCTTCCACTGTCTGAAATGGTCGCTAAACAGTTTCCAGGTTCGCAAAAGCTATATTAAATTCGCACAAAGCAAAAATTGTTCGCACAGAGGCATAACTTTTCGCATTGCGAATGGTTTTTCCGTTACCGACTCTTATTCCATTCCCTCATAACTGCTTAATTGCAACCTAATTTCCAACCTTTTTTTAATTATTAAAAATGTTTTATTAATGTCTTAGGCAAAGATAGCCCACCACCAGACTCAGATTGGATTAGAGGAGGAATCCTACAGAGTTTATAGTATGGCTATTATTATGGCCGTGTGCGTAGGGAGCATTGTCTGCAAGGCCCAGCCCTGCCACATCCTAATTTGCAAATGCATATTTCTTGTTTTGTAACAAAAAATCATGCGATTTCAATCCCTGCCCCTAATTTGCGTATGCAAATTAGGATTTGGATTCGGTTCGTCAGGGAAGAAGGATTTGGCTGAATCCGAATCCTGATAAAGGCCGAATCCTGGTTGAATCCCGAACTGAATCCTGGAATCGGTGCATCGCTAACATACACACATCTTCCTGCCCATCTACATACAGTAGATACATATAGAGAAGATATAGCTCAGTCACAGATGTTTCAGTGTATCTGTGGTCCTATTAGGAGCGCTCTGACTCTCCCCACCCTGCTTTGTTTCTCCACCCCTCCTCTTCCTTCAGCTCCACTGTTCTCTTATGGTTTCATTGAGGGCTCTCATCTGTGTACCTGAATATGGGTTGGCAGGCTGCTGCTATGTGTTTTCTAGAGATCAGATGCCCACTGTGGACTGGGATAAAGGGCAGTAAAAGTGGGTCCTTACTATGGAAGAGCAAGCTCAGCTTTGCATCTGTTTAAGTTTGTCAGGGTGTCTGTGCTTTTCCTTCTTTACTTTTCTGCTTTTTTTGCTTCTCTTGTTTCCATGCTTCTCACCTGTATGTGAGGCGACCTGAGCCTTCTCTCCTGACATTGTGCCAGGCACACACTGGGCGTGCTTAGTCTCCATGCGATTTGGTGGCGACACCCCTTAGCTCCCAGTTCCCCAAGGAGAAGTACCGAGAGCACCACTTGGGAGGAGAGCACGGCAACTTGTTACTAACGTGTAACAGGTGGAGCAACAAAGCAGCCCGAGCCCCGCTGCACGCAAGGGAAATACTCCACACTTTGCAGGCTGAGCAGCCAACTCTTGTTAAACATGGTGAAGAAGTGGAGAAGCCCCGGCGAACTGGAGCGAGCTTTATCGACTAGAGATGAAGTGGGCGAAATGGGGAGGAAGAGGAGCGCTAGCCGGTTTTCCGAGTCGTGGAGGAGGATAAGTTCAAGGCAAGGATCCACCAAACGCTCCGGGGTGGCCCAGCAGCCCACGGTAAGGCACCGGCAAGGCCAACTACGCTCCATGCAACCCAATCACTCGCGCTGTCCGAGGTGCTGAATGCCATTATTCTCTTACACTCAGGCTACACGCACAGCTTATGTGTTAGAGCGCGGCGGCTGCCTCTGTAGATTCCCCTGGTGCTTTGCCAGCTGCCTTCCCCCAGTCAACGATCGCTTTTTTTGGTCAGTAATGGGTTAATACGTTAAGCCCTGCTTTTTATTAGTCTTGCGAGTGGTTAAAAAAAAAAAAAAAAAACACTGTTGTTTGGATTTAAAGGGGATATAAACGCAAACATATAGCTGTGCAAGATGTCATTTCAAGGAACTTTCTTATATGCATTCATTAAACGTGCTCCATTGTTTTAAAGTTATTTGTAAATGCCAACTACTGTTGAAAGCGGTCTGTCCCTTGCTATCCTCTGCACTAGATGTAAAGACCTCTTGTTAAAGGGGTTGTTCCCCTTTGAGTTAGCTTTTAGTAGGATGCACAGAGTGATATTCTGAGACAATTTGCAAATGAGTTTAATATTTTATTGTTTGTGGTTTTTTTAAAAGTTATTTAGAAATTTATTCAGCAGCTCTCCAGATTGCATTTTCTGCAATCCGGTCGCTATGGTCCAAATATCCCTAGCAACCATGCATTGAGTTGAACAAGAGACTGAAATATGAATCGGAGACGCCTGAATAGAAAGACAAGCAATAAAAAGGAGCAATAACTAGAAATATGTAGCCTGACAGAGCATTTGTTTATTAGATGGGGGTCAGTGACCCCCCCCCTGCATTTGAAAGCTGGAATGATTCAGAAGAAGAAGGCAAATAATTAAAAAATTATCTTTGGGACTGATTGAAAAGTTGCTTAGAATTGGCCTTTCTTTAACCTTCATTAAAAGTTAACTGGAAGGTGAACCATCCCAAAACCATGGCTCAAAGCTGTATTCAATTAGACAGTTTCAAGAGGCAGAACCAGCGGTGCAGAAAAGGACTTTAAATGCTGCTTTCAATGTGACAACAAATAACTTTGAAACCAGGTAGTGTTTTTTTCTACAATAGCATATTTGGCTATTGTATAGTCTTTGTTGGGGTTTAGCACCCCGTTTACCTTGTGCAGCAGATGAGAACACTACCTATTCCTTAGTTTAATAATGATATTTAACAGATCTATAAGATCTTTACTGATGGTCTCCAGAGTGTTCAGGATGCTGTCATTGCATGCTTACTTTTTTTCTTGTTTTCAAAGAGATCTTTGGAAGAATTATGTTAACTAGAACCACTATGCAAATGCTACCAGTAACTTATTTAACTGCTGTTTCAACCTTTGCCACCAAATCAATTTTTATTTACATTATGCATGTTCAAAGTGTGGGAAAATAACGTGCGTGACTTTTTATTCCCATGTGAATATATGTATATATATATATCTCAATGGGTTTTAATGGTTTGGAGTAGTGCAAAGCTCATTTACTAGGTTCATATTCCATGCATAATGATGATGTTTAATTTTAGTTGCCTAATCTCGAGGGTGTACTGTTTAGAAGATCACATTACAATGTAACATGTGACATAAGGCTGCATTTTCATTTGACAGGTAATTAGCATGATGCCATATTGATTCAAAGATGGTAACCATGTGCGTAGCACCTAATCCCACATACTTGCTTAAATACAGTATTACACAGGAGAGCTAAAGTTTACTGAGTAGTATTTGCCTTTATGTATTTTAAATGAATTGTGTTTGCTCTCATTTAGTAAAGAGAATAACTGTACTTAATATATCATACTGTTTTATTTACCAAGTTTATGGTCCCCCCCCCCCCATTGCTTGTTGCCAGTTCGCAACTAGAAACTTTCATTTGATCAGTAATTATACCATTTATATAACAAAAATTATTCTGGTTCATGAGAATTTGTATTGATTAGCTCAATGTATTTTTTGACATTCATTTAATATCAGGGCTTGGAAGAAGACTGTGAACTATATTCATACATATTTTATGGAGATGCTTAACAGAAACAGATTGAATAATTATAGTATACCGCTGATTCCTGCTTGTTTTCAGTGGCTTCATTTAGTCTGATTATCTGCTAAGGATAAAATAGTTTTGAAAGAGTTTGAAAAACCATTTTTCAAATTAGCATTGTGCTGTATGTTTTGTTTATGCAAGACAGGGTGTGAGATAGCTATGTTTCTGTATGCTTATCATATTACATTCAGGCACCGCAATTTAAGTATTACACATGAAATCAGTTATAATAGAATTACTTGGTACTTGCTTGATAATTTATCAATGTCTAAGTGTGTGGTGCCAGCAATGGTAATCTGTTTTGTTATGGTCAGATGGACTAAGGAGAATCCACATGTTTGATTTGGAGTTCAGTTTAATGCATCCGTCATTTAATGAATCAAGCCTTGTTTTGCTGTCCAATATTTAATCTAAAGGCGCTGACATATGAACCTGAACCAAACTGCCTCTCTGGTATATACTGTAGTCTTAGCAGATATTTAAGTAACAAAGTTTTTTAAAGGAGAAGGAAAGCTAGGCATTTTATTGCCAATAGATTAGCTGCAATAGTGCAAGCTAGAATGCTATATTTATGCTGTAGAATGTTTTTCTATACCTGAGTAAAAAGCTCTAAAAGCTCTCTGTTTATTTAGGATAGCAGCTGCAGTATTAGCTTGGTGTGACATCACTTCCTGTTTGAGTCTCTCCCTCTTCACTTATAGCTCTGGGCTCAGATTAAAGCAGAGAAGGGTGGAGGGAAGAGGAGCAAACTGAGCATGCTCACGCCCGGGGCAAGGAGGTTTAAGATGAAGGCAGTAAGTCTGATAAGGAAGCCCATGTGTACACAATAAAAGGAAAGAGTCACAGTGTTTTTTTGACAGAGCAGCATTCATTTGAGGGTTTACTGGGGTATTTAGGTGGACCTTTCTGATAAGGCTTACTTAGCTTTCACCTTTCCTTCTCCTTTAAAGTAAAGACAATATGGTGACTTGCACTGGCAAAACTGGTGTGTTTGCTTTAGAAAAACAACTATAGTTTATATAGCCACTCTTCTGTGTAGCCATGGGGGCAGCCATTCAAACACAGGATACACAGAAGATAACAGATACGTTCTGAAGAATCCCGTTGTATACTACCAAGCTTCTCTATTATCTGCTGTGTATCCTGTGCCTTTTCTGCTTCCCCCATGGCTACACAGCAGCTTTTTTATATAAACTATAGTAGCGTTTCTGAAGCAAATACACCAGTTTTACCAGTGCAGCACAACAGTACATTATATTTTCATTATTTTAGGACATTTTTCAGTTTTTGGTGTTTTTGTATGTATTAAACTTTATACCTTAATCTGAATAGCATTCAGGATGTTGATTGCCTACCACTGTATACAAACCTGTGGTGGTAGTGTAGGGTGAGACACTATAGCTTATGATTTTCTGGCATAAAGACTAGTGATGGGCGAATTAAAAAAAACGAGATGCGCGGGGGAAAATGACGCGACGCACGACAAAAATGACGCAAATTTTTCACCAATTCGCGAATTTCGCTGGAAATTCACAAATTTTTCAGCTAATCGAATCTGGATAGATTTACCCATCACTAATAAAGACATAAGATAGAGTCTTACTGTATATTCTCCATTTGATACTCTGTGACCACCCATCCATCTTTTTAATGTACAAAGTAAGCTTCTAGATCTGTGTCTAAAAACTGTCTAAATATATTAAAGGAAAACTATACCCCAAAAATGAATACTTGAACAACAGATTAAATTAAGTGACATGTTAAAAAAAAAGTCTGTGTGCTGCCTCAGAGATAACCTGACAACTCTAACTGTAACAGGAAGAAGTGTTGACACAAAACACACAACTCTGTCTGTTAATTGGCTCATGTGACCTAACTTTATAGTTTGTTTGGTATGTTTGTGTGCACCGTTGAATCATATGATCCCAGGAGGCTGCCCTGATTTTTTAAAATGGCTGTTTTCTATTTATTATTACCCAATGGCACATGCTACTGAAAAATTATATTATTTTGAAAATGGTTTATTTACATGAAGCAGGGATTTACATATGAGTTGGTTTATGTAATATCTTTTTATAGAGACCTACATTGTGCAGGGGTATAGTTTTCCTTTAACTCATTCAGCAACTCTTTTCATATCAAGGACATAATGTATAAACATCAAATGTTAAAAACTAAGTACCCTATCTAACATCTCAATATAAATTAAAAACAAATGAAGCTAAAACTTGTAGCTCACAGGTACTGTATTTATGTCCACAATGGGTAAGATTGTATGCAATTATACTTTCTCCTTTTTCCATTGAGAAAAAACTATTCATGTTGAACCCCTGTCTCCATAGTCACACCCTTTGCACTGAACATCTCAACTTTATCCCTTAAGCTTTTTGTGCTGCCCTGTTCTGTGTCCTGCTTCCTCAGGAAGTGGTGGAAACATACCTGCAAGACAAATGAACTGGAAGCAGTAACACAAGACCTACAGTGACTTTTGTCTCCTAAAGTTACTGTACAGGTGCTCCCATGTGGTTAGTGCCTTTTGCTTGCACTGATACATAACTGGATTCTCCTGCTTTGAAATCATATACATATCTTCTGTACTATTTGGGGTCAGAGGGTCCAGGGTGCTGCACTTTGCCAGAATGGGGAAAAACAACCAATAGAGAAAAGTTAGTTGCACCTTTCCCTTACTTAAGTTTCTTAACATTTCAGGTTTTATTCACAGCATTTAAATTTTTATGAAATTACCACCTTTGTGTTTAAAAATACAATCCACTGGTTACTGGCCAGTTAATAATCACACATCTCTTTATTAGGGAGATATGTAAATCTGTAATTCTGGCAATGCTTGTCATGGTCCAGTAATACATAGAAATCCTTTAAAAGTTAATTTTTACAGGTCTGGCAGAGAATAATGATAGTAAACATATGATTCCTGTAGGCAAGTGGATTGAGGCAAATGATTGCATAATTGATTTCTCTAAAATGAATGCTCATTATCAGGTTTTTGAGATGCGTTTGTGCAAAGGATGCAACCTCACAATAGAGCAGATCCAACAGGCCCAGCATAATGCCTAGAATGTACTTCAGGAGACAAAAATTGCCAGTCAAGAAAACAACATGCAGATTCCATATGTATAATTAGATTAATGCTAATTGAACACAATGGATCACATATCTATGGGCTGTAAGTTAATTACACAGACTGGGTCACATAAACAAGGAATTTTTGTTTTGCCAAATGCTATAACAGCTGTAGGAAGTTAACCATTTAGCACACGGTGCACACTTGCTTAGCAAGTTTTATTAGTTTGGTGTATTTTACTTAACATATTAAAGGGAAATTGTCATGGGAAAACATGTTTTTTTTAAAATGCATCAGTTAATAGTGCTGTTCCAGTACACTTCTGCACTGAAATCCATTTCTCAAAAGAGCAAACAGATTTTATTATATTCAGTTTTGAAATCTGACATGGGGCTAGCCATTTTGTCAATGTCCCAGCTGCACCGGTCATGTGACTTGTCCCAGCACTTTAGGAGGGAACTGCTTTCTGGCAGGCCGTTGTTTTTCCTTCTCAATGTAACTGTATAGTATGCAGTGGGACATGGGATTTTACTAGTGATGGGCGAAGCTCCCGCGATTCACTTCGCCTAAAGATTCGCGAATTTCTAGAGAAATTCGCAAATCGGCGAAAAATTCGCGAAACGAGTCGCGGGACGCTTTTGACGCGCGTCGCGTCGACTCGTTTTTTAGGCACAATTTCGCTTGCTGAAATTTCGCTGGTGATTCGCGAATTTATTCGCCAGCGGCGAATTGCGGGAGTTCGCCGCGAATTCGGCCCTGGCGAATAAATTCGCCCATCACTAGGTTTTACTATTTATTGCTGTTCTTAGATCTACCAGGCAGCTGTTATCTTGTGTTAGGGAGCTGTTATCTGTTTACCTTCCCATTGTTCTTTTGTTAGGCTGCTGGGTGTGGGAAAGGGATGGGGAGATATCACTCCAACTTGCAGTACAGCAGTAAAGAATGATTGAAGTTTATCAGAGCACAAGTCACATGACTTGGGGCAGCTGGGAAATTGACAATATGTCTAGCCCCATGTCAGATTTCAAAATGAAATATAAAAAAATCTGTTTGCTCTTTTGAGAAATGTATTTCAATGCAGAATTCTTCTGGAACAGCACTATTAACTGATGCATTTTGAAAACATTTTTTTCCTATGACAGGATCCCTTTAACTATAGAAAGCCTTGTGATTACTTTTATGGGTTACTACTGGACAAGAAACAAACTTTGCACATTTTATTATATGTTCCCCTTGATATCATTTAAAGAAATCATAATGTTAGGTGTAAATGGCAAGGGAAGGCAGATGATCCCTGTCCACAGAGCTCCTGGTGATGGTTAGTGTTCTCTGAAAATATAGGTTATTCTGTCCCCTGCAATCCTTGCACATACCACCATTTTCTACTCAAATAATACAAATTTATAAAATGTGTAATAGTGATATTAATTTAAAAAATTGCATCCATTGGAAACTGAACCTGTTAGATGAAAGACGACTTCTGAAGGCTTTGGATAGGCTAGAGTGCCATTTCTCATTGTTGAAATACACCATTACACAAAATACAGAAACATCTTAAATGTGCCTTTTTGTGTCTATTAGTCTGCAACTGATCTTAAATAAAAAAAGCCCAACTCAACCTGACAGGTTAACCATTATACCAAATAAAATACACCTTTTTCTTTAATTAAGAACTTAACCTCTAAATTTGTGACAAGATACTTGTAAAAATAGTTCTTTCCTAATGAACCATAAGAAACTCCTGGTCCTGCTGATGGGAGGGTTGGAACAAACACTGACTTTCTGCTAAAATCTTCCTTTTCAAAGTACACTGAAATGCACTAATTGGTTTTAATAGACAAGGTGCTGAAGCTTTCTACCATATGAAATGAATTATGTTAATTAACTTCCAGCTTACATAATGTTATATGTTTCATTACATAACCTGTGCTTTTATGTATTAGTTATATGTTTTTATTTTTTATTTATACTACACAGTGCTTTATTGCCATTCTTTTATCCATGATCTCTGTCTGTCTCTGTGGCACACCATTTCTGCTTTGTCTGTAACAATGTTTTCAGTTTGGAATTCAGTTTTGCAATATCTTTAATAACATTAACAATTTGTGGTGTTCTCTCAAGTTCCTTTTGCAATTGTATTTAACTGCATAAATACTGTTAATAAGTATGGGTAGTGTTCCAGTAGATGTTAATCTATAAAAGAGGGAGTTAAATTTAGTAATGCCGGTGTAAAACAGTATCCTGAAGGGAAGGCTGTTACCATAGATACAAAGGTCGATAAAGGGTCAGTCAAGAATATATCACATAGAATTACTAGTAATACATGGTAGAAGAACAGGAAAAAAATATATAAAAGCAATATACAAGATGTTAGCATTATACTGCACACTAAGGCTGCATCAAGGGGCAGCAGAGGAGAAACTAGCAAGAGGAGCATTAAATAGAATTAATATGGAAGACATTTCTAAGTTTGTATATCTGACATTTAGGGGCAGATTTATCAAGGGTCAAAGTAAAAATTCGAAGTAAAAAATTTAAATTACAAGCTATTTTTGTATAATTCGACTATTGAATCGGCCAAAATTAGATTTGAATTTGAAAAAATTTGACTATTCAAAGAAATATCTAATTTTACCATGTACTGTCTCTTTTAAACTATTGCTGAATTGCTGTTTTAGTCTATGGGGACCTTCTAGAATATTTGGAGTCATTTGGTGGACTTTTAAAAATCTAAGGTTTTTTTTATTTATTTCAAATCGAAGTAGATCGAATTTGATCTTACTTTCGATTTGAGCGATTCGAAAACAGCTTTCACCTGGAGAATAAAACTTTTAATTTTTTAATACATTTCAGTTGGATTTTTTTCTTTGAATTTCGAAATTATGGGAGTTCAAAAAAACTCCCCTTACGTTAAAATCTGCCCCTTAAAGGAAAAATTCAGTGTAAAAAGAAATCTAGGTAAATATTTCTTACATAGTTAGTTAGGCAAAAATGTAATGTATAAAGGCTGGAGTTACTGGATATCTAATATAATAGCCAGTACCTAACTTCCTGCTTTGCAGCTCTCTAACCTGTTACAAGAGAATAACCAATCAGTGACTTGAGGGGGGTTATATGGGTCATAGCCATTTGCTTTTAAATGTGACGTCCATGAAAAGGAAAAGCAAACTCATTGAACAATTATGTCCCATGTGGGCCCCCTTCAAGTCTCTCCCATTTCATATTTATACTAAACTGTTCCTTTAAAGCCATTTTAACCCTCCCATGTATACATTAGTACCTCTGTAAATAATAAGTATGCATTCATATCCACGTTGTTTTCATGCTGATATTTGATGAGGAATCTATTTGATAGGAAACTGTATAAGAGAGTGAGAAAACACTTTCATCTATGTTTTAAGGATAAGCATTGACAACCAAAGCTAAAACCTTATATATATTAGCATGATGTCTATTTATCACAATTCCAGTTTGTGAAATTTTATTACGTTGAAAAATCTCAGAAACGCACCAAACTTGAATTTGAGTTTATTTATGGGAAAACATAGATTTTGAAAACTTAATCATCATAAAAAATACTCGGATGCAGCAAATCATTTTCAAAGAATCTAGCACCGTTTTTGATCGAATAAAAATTGTTGGAATTTCCCCCCCAAAAATTTTCAAAACACTCCTTGATGGTTCTAGGAGGTACCCCATAGGCTAAAACAGTAATTCAGCAGGTTTAAGGTGGCAAAGGGCCGAATTCAAATTTTTTAAAGAGACAGTACTTTGATTTTCGAATGGTCTATCCGATAGTCAAAGTACCCAATAATTACTTTGAAATTCAAACCTTTTCACTTCGACCCTTAGTAAATCTGCCCCTAAATCTTGAAAATGTGAGCTATGGTAAATGTAATTCAAATTTGTGAGTTTTAGCAAAAAAAAACCCGAACTTTAATAAATTGTCCCCATAGTGTATTGTATATTTCTGTGCCTTTTTAAATAAAAATTGTACTTTCTGTACTAGTAAAAAAAAAAACAGAAATGAATCTCCCCTGGTAAAATGGCACCTAAAGCAAACTTTTCACTGGGCCTCTTGGCTAAACTGGCACTGGAAGAAATTGAGATAGTATGGATATCACAACACCAAAACCTAATCTAGCTAAAAAGTACATCCTCTCACTATCCTCCTATGGAATATGGATATTATTTTGTCTTAATACTTGTAACTTCAACTCTGACAGGGAATAATTTAGAAACAGTGGGTAATTGGTACATTTTAAGTCATTTGCTTTGCCTTTTTTTTTTTGCTCAGGAACATAAGACTTGCAGGATGAACTTGATATGATGTGATTTGTATGTCTTTCTTGTTAGGCAGACAATGCAATGTATTCATGCATTCTGAAGCATATAAAAAATCACAAAGGAATTTTTTTACCAAGTTTGATAATTATTGTTGTGACATTACTGTGAAATCTGTCAGTCACGCATTGGTACACTTTACCTGCCTGACAAGTACTTTGACGATGATTGCTGCTCAAGTCAGTTGAGACGCTTTTGGGTGCTTTGGTCCTAGAGGTGTACGAATGTTTGCTGAGTGCCAAGACTCAAAGTGGTGCAGTCAATAAAACCAAAGTTTTCAGAGTTGCTAGTAAATTAGAATATAAACGATGAATGGTAATGTTATTATACATGACATTATGAACTCTAGATCTGATATTGGAACTGGAAAACTTTATACTTAAAGTGGTTCTGTCACCCAGAAAAAAAATCCTTTTCAAAAAAAGTCCTTTTCAAATTAAACATGAAATCCAATTAAATTTTTTTATTAAAGCATACATAGCTGGTTTAAGCAAATTTAAAAATCTCAGCTGTCAATCAAATATTGTCTGTCACTCCTCCATGCCTAGGCATAGAGGCGGGGCAAACAATTACTTTCACTTTCCATTCAGCACTTCCTAGATGTCACTGCTCTCCCCACATTCCTCCTGTTCTCTTAACCATTTAATTGTGTAGCCAGGGCATGGGGATGGACATTGGGTCCCCCATTCTAGTGCTCAAACAAGATTTTGAAATGATGCAAGACTTGCCTAAATAATAGTGTCCACAAAATGGCTCCTGCCTGTTTGCTATAATTATCAATTCCCAGACTGAAGGAAAAAAGATCCAAATAATTTATATAGTGAAATTAAAGTTAATTTGGCTTGACTAATTCGATAAAATATGATTTTGAATATTTTTTTTGGGTGACGGGTCCCCTTTAAAACTTAACTGAAAGTACAAAATAGAAAATTATTTAACAATATCTTACTTTTAAACAATGTAGAGGTTAAACAAATTTACATACTGAGAACTATTTGTTTTAATAAATGTAACAGCTTTTACAGCAAGTCAATATGAAACCTGCCTAACTGCTAGTTGATCCAGACCCATTTGAAGCCTCTCCAATATGCCACAGAGGGGGGGAAATTCCTTCCTGACTCCAAGACGGCAATTTGACCAGTCCCTGGATCAACTTGTACTACAAGCTTATACATGCATTCCTTCACTTGCTATGTAATGTATCAGCTTGTGCAAGTGATACAGAATTCCACTTCTTCACAGCTCTCACTGTAAAAAAAAAACGAATATTTAGATGAAACCTCCTTTCTTTTAATTGGAATGGGTAACCTTGTGTCAGAAATACAGAAATACCTACTGTAAATAAAGCATTAGAAAGGTTAAATGATCCCTTATATTTATACATAGTTATCATAACATCCCTGCGCATCTTCTCCAGCGTGAACATCCTCAACTTGCCAATCTTTCCTCATAGCTAAGATTTTCCATACCTTTTACCAGCTAAGCTTAGCTTCTCTGCACCCTCTCTAATTCAATAATGTCCTGTTTAAGTGCTGGAGACCAAAATTGCATGGTGGATTAAAAAATGGGGGCCTCAATAGCGCTCTGTATAGTGGAAGGATAACCACCTCCTCCTGTAAATCTATGCCCCTTTTAATACAGCTCAAGACCTTATTGCCCATGCAGCTGACTTCTCTATTGTATACTCAGAAGAAAAGAACTGATTTAGCATACATTCCTTTTCTGCATCTTTTTACTATTAATACTAAATAAACTAGTATACTATAGTATATACTATACTAAAATATACTTTTTGGGGTTAGTCTTAGCTTCTGTAGCAATGCTCTCCTCATTTCCTTTTTTTGCCATCCAGATTGCAGTTTTACAACATTTATTGGATTGTATATATTTATTAAAGGCAGTTTCTGTCCCCACAGTTTTTAAATGCCTTTTTCATCTTTCCTATTAATTTCTTTACTTTAAATTAAGCAACATATGGTGGTTCTTTGTGCTTCTACAATTACTTCTTAAGGGAACAAATTGTGAACAGTAACAATTTAATATCATTTTAATTGGCAACCATTGCTGTTCTGTGTGTTTAGAAAACATAATGCCCCAATCTATGCTCTGACTCCAAATGCATTAATTACTGTAAGTCAATGAGTGTTTTTCTTGTGGCAACTTTTTTGTCTTGGCAACTTTGCGTTAAAGTCAGTGGGTGTTTTTTCTTATGGCAACTTTTTTTCAAAGCGAATTCATACCTGACGAAAAAATGTTCTCATCACTAGTCAATAATAACCCTCACAAAAGGCTGAAAATAATTAGATGTTCCTATCTGGCATATTACCAAGTTTGATGTATATTTACCATTAATCCTAGGTGCATCTTGGAGTAGTGTTTAAAGGCAATTTAGCAACTTATAAACTTACCCCTTATGCTCCAACAATATGCCAAAACAAATACATCATTAGTGACAGTTGGGACTAGATGTATGTCTCCTAAATTGCATCTGGGGAATCTACTATGCCTGTAGCACTATACACAGCTTGGACTTGACAGTTCATTTCAGCCATACCCTTACAAAAAGTGCAAGGTTTTTCTGAAGCCCACAACCTCCCTGAAATTATTCAAGAAAGGTGAACATTAGTACTTCCCATGGTGATCACACATTGAATTCACCATAAATGACCAGTGTATGCTACAAATTGGGGGCAGATTCACTAACCTGCGGAGTTGTCAGTGATCGATTCGCTGCACTTTGCCTAGTGTAGTTTCGAAGGTTGCACTCAAGGAGGAGAACGGTAGCAGAGTTGCGCTAGCGTTAATTCTTCAGTCAAAGCAAAGTTACGCTAGTGATGCCTAATTTGCATACAGCGCCAAGTTCAAATCCAATGGACGTAGCTACAGCATAAAGTACAAAACACTACACAAGCCTGGGAAACCATTATAAAATAAAGCTGTTATAATGCCCTAAACATGTCCCCACTGTATAGTTTAGATGCCATATGTTAGGAAATTTAGGGGGGAAGGAGGGTACCCCAAAAAAATAAGATAATCTTTTTCAGGCTATCACCCTTCAAATATGAAAAGACACCAGCATTTTTGGGGGGGAAATTTTTTTTTAAAGAAACTCTGATCTGAGGTGGTGAAGGCAAGTCTGGCACAAGAGGTAACTTTCAGTAAAATCCGCAAGTTAGTGAATTAGTGTGATTATGTGGCCTTCCCTAGGCATTAGGGTGCAAAATTGTGCTAGAGTCTGTCTACTTCGCTAGCAAAGTTACACCAGGGAGCGTTAGTAAATCAGCGAAGTTACAAAATGACATCACACTTGCGAATTAGTGCTAGCATTTGCCACTTTGCGCTTTAGTAAATCTGCCCCTTGGAATGTTGCCAAAGTAGATCATCCGGTACAAAATGCTTTGTCGTTAAACAACTCATTAATATCCTGGAGGAATGTAATTTGGCATCTGACACAGATAAAATTTCATGCAAAGCACCCATTTACTTCTATGTCATTTGTAATTTCTCATAGTTGGGTGTAAGATGGGTCTTACTAATGTTATCTGTACAGATAAGATTTTCTGCAAAGTACCATTTTACCACTTACTGTAATGGTTTATGCTTGGGGAAACACTTGGGTAGTCAATCAAATGGTGTGATATTAACAAGAATTTGAAGAAGAAAAACAGTATCAGTGTCAGACTTGGATAAATGACACTAGTCTGAAGGAATCAATGCAAATGATGATACTGCACAAACCATAAATACATTTAACCAGCTGGTAAGTTTAGGAAATTGAGGAATATCCTCTCTTCCACTGGATTTTTTTTAAACTGGACTTAAAATTGATGCTAAGATCAAATAAATGTATTATATTCACAGATGAATTGATCAATACATCTGCACCTTCTGAACAGTTTTTAATACAGTATAAAAGCATTATAACAAAAGCCAAAATAAAACATGTAGAGGCCTACTTCAAAGGGCCATGGTGTAAGAAAAAATTAATAGGAAGTTAAATTAGAATCTACATAGTAATTACATGCATATATTCATAAATGAGCTCTTACGTAATGCATGAATAATCGTTTAATTGATTTTGGTTTTGGATGTAAGAAAAGCAATTTCCTGTAGCAAGTAACCACCCTCCTTCTGTGCCCTCAATTCCAATCAGTTGCATACAGCATTTTACTGTGTTCCCAGACACTGATTCTCTTCAAGGTGCCAGCCGATTAGGGTAATTACTGAAATTTTTTACTGTTATAAATATTATTTTAGCAATTATACAATGATTATCTGAGCAATTATAGCAATTAAATAATGTTACACATAGCTACAACATAATTTTGGGTATTATTTTTATTACTAAATAGCAATTCCTATTTTAGTTATTACACAGTGACTATTGCACTAAGATGTATTCCTGTTTAGCTGATCACCCTGAGTTTGTATTAGAAAGGTATTATTATATTTTGTTTCCCATTATAGGTTGTGTGATTTTTAGGGGGTTTCATTGGCGATCTTACCCATTAAGGAGCTCATTTACTAACAATTATTTACTAAGGGGCACATTTACTAAGGGTCGAAGTGAAAATTCTAATAAAATTTGAAATTTTTAAATTGGAATTTTGAAATAATCTTGGGCTACTTCGACTATCGCATAGCCCGAAATTTGAAAATTAGAATTTCTAAGTACTTCTTTAAAAATCCTTCAACTTTGACTATTCACCAGCTTAAAGCTGCCGAATTGCCATTTTAGCCTCATAAAACCTCTCCTGAAAATTTTTCCAAGAGTTCCAAGAATTCGAAGGACTTTGCAGACAATCATTTAAATTGTTCAATCGAATCGAACGATTTGAAAGTTTTTTTATTTGATCGAAAATGGACCTGTTCGAAATAGGTAAATTTTTTCAATCGAAAAAGCCCTTTTAAAAAACTGCGAGGGTCGAATTTTTTTTTTACTTCTAAAATTCGGCCCTTAGTAAATCTGCCCCTAAGGTTTCAAAACTTTGAAATTCGACCATCAAAGTTTTCTTAAAGGCCTATTTGATCGAATAGGTCCATTTTCGATTGAATAAAAATTGTTCTAATCGGTCAATTGCATTGTTCGATTTGAAGAATTTTGCTCAAAATCCTTAGAATTCCTAGGTCTTACAATTTTTTTTAGGACAGGTTCTGTGAGGTACCCCATAGGCTAAAATGGCTATTCAGCAGTTTAAGGTGGCAAAGTGTCGAAGGATTTTAAAGGGCCAGTACCTTGAAAATTCAACTTGTCGAATTTTTTCTATTCAAATTTCATTTTGGGCTATTCGATAGTCGAAGTAGCCCAGAATTACTGCAAATTTTTTAAATTTGAATTTTATTCGAATATTCACTTCGACCCTAAGTAAATGTTCCCCCAAATGTCTATTTTTGTTCACGAATCTTGAAAATATTTTTTTAAAAGCTGTAAAAATAAGACATTTATTAGGGGGTTATTTACTAAAGGCTGAATTTTTCTGGTCGGAGTTTAAAAGGAGAAAACAAAAAATCGAATTTTTGGAAATTATACCCTGATGCTGCTAAAAGTCCAATTATAAAAGTACTCCATCTCAAACCTACATATGTCATGTAGAATTCATAGGCAGATGTCCTTTTTACAGTTGGAAGGTATGATGATATGCATTGGGTTTTGTACAATAATCTGAATATTTTGTGGTTTTCGGCCATCAGATCCAAAAAACCCTGCAGATTTCTGAGTCTTTTCCCTCCCGGATGTTTTAAATGTAATTTATTGATTAAAAAGGTAAAATTGTGGATGGGAGTTTGATGGAAATTTTTTTAATAAAATAATGAGAACGATTTGAATTTTAGTACATAACCTCTTAATTGTAAAAAACATTAAAACCTGCACTGTTCTTATTGGACGATTTTAATCAAACTTTTAGATTTTGTCAGATTTTTGTTTTGCTAGGATTTGTGAGAACAACTCGAATTTGTAGAGGTTTTAGAAGTATTTGTATTTTTTAGCTTATTGGTCCGCACTTTATTGATTCATATTTTATTTATTCGGATCACTTTATTGATTCATATTTTTTTTTATTTGGATCTTTTAATTAATTACATTTGTGGTTTTAGAGTTTGTGGGTTAAGTCATGTTTTCAAAAACCTCTAAAACCACTAAAATTCGACTTTCTATAAACAGGCCTCCACTCTATTTTGAATTCAAGTTTTAAACTACAATTTTATTTGTACTTTTTTGTACTAGAATTCGGTTTTCTGAATCTTGGATATTTTTTATTTATTAGGAGTAAAAAACTTGAATGTAAAACTTCAACATCTAAAAGATGGCGAGTTCATATACAGTAAACTTCAGTGGAAGTTGTCAGAATTCAAGTGATTTGTTCAACTTTTCTTTGAAAGCTGGTAGTCTTTTTTAAAGTGATGAGTAGTTTGTCATTGAGCTGCATTTAGGTTTTTTCAAATTTTTAAGTGATAGAGTTTTAAAGATTCACTTTTTTAAAATAAATACTGTAAGGGGCAGATTAACTATTGGTCGAATTTTGAATTAAAAAAAATTCGAAATTCGACCATGGGAATAGCGGGGAAGTAAAATCCTTCGAATTCAAGGATTTTACCGCAATTCAATCGAAATTTTTTTTTATTCGATCTCAGTTTATGATTCCCAATTTGGTTGCTTGATCCTGGCGAAGTAGGTGGTGGAATAAAAATGTAAAGGGGAATTTATTTGACCATTGGATATTCGAATATTCGAATAAAATTTTATTCGAATATTCAAATCATTCGAATTAGAAAATTCGATGGTCAAATTAACCTAATTTGCATAATCGAAGATTCTAATTTAATCAAAATTCGATCTAGCTTCGAATTCTTAATGTGAATTTGTAAATCTGTCCCTATGTGTATATATATTTGTGTACATGTATGTGGTTTTTCCTTTGCAGCATTTCTTTGATACTGTGGAATGACATAATCTAATTAGTTGGGTTAGATCTTAATTTTGTGATGGATGGTAGATCGAAGCTCAGCACATTTTTAAACCCCTAGGAACAGGTTTTGGTGTTGTTGGCAGTACCCTATGCAACACTGGAATGGGGGCCAATGTTGATGATTTTCTACCAGAAGTGAGGACAGTCTCTGAAATATTTTGCTGCGTTTCATGTCCAAATGAATGATACGTGGTAAAATGGATTAATACATAAGTGGGCGCTGAGATATGCAGGGCCTGTACTACTAAATATTTGCTATACCATCAATGCAGATAATAATCTGTGCCATGCAGCAGTCCAAATACTGGACACTGAATTGTGCATTTTACAGCTATCCATGTAATTGTTTTATATAATGGTAAATGATCAGTGAAAGACATAACTTTTAACAGGATTTATGACCCACTTGCTGTCAGCTTTAATGTGCAAAAAATTGTTAGAGGCAACAGACATGCTTTGGAACATGAAGGTTCATTTTGTGGAAAATAATTAGGCTGTGACTGTAGTAACAAAGACACTATTGCCATAAACTATCCTGAAGTCACTATAAATATATTTCTTCTTTGACTTTTGAAACCTTTTGATAAACATTACTGAAGTCTTATAAATAATTGCTATGAGACAGCATAACATAAAAGCACCATTTTTATTAATTATATCAGTTGTTACAGGATGAAAAAAAATCTTTGTTGATTCATTACAAATGTATTTTTTACACCATTGTTTGTCACATAAAGTATAGTATCAGACTGGAGAAGCTGGCCTATCTTGTTTGTCCTTTATGCCCTTAATTGCATTTTTCCTTTCAGGCCCTACAGTATCATGCATATTTGAATGACTGTAATTTACCGGATAAATACCCACCACATCTGTTTACAGGCTATTTATACTATTTACCATGCCTTCTGTAAGTTAGGGGCCTATTTATTAAACCTCAAATTTTTCTGGTGGAGTTTTTAAAGGGGGAAATTACAGTTTTTTGAAGCCTAGTTTTCAGATCGACTTTCAAATTGATATTTGATTTTGTCCCAACTTTTTCTCAAGACATTTTATTGGTAAATTAAGGGGATTGGGGTATGGGCGTTTGGTCAAATGTTTTTAATAAAGTGAGAAAAAGTAAAGTTTTAGTAAATAACCCCTATAGTCCTTTCTTAGGTTCCTTTCTGTTTTTTTTTTTAGCATAATTCAATTCTATTTTATTTTCTGTTGCTATAACATTTTTCTATTAATACCCTTCTGTTCTCTGTCATTTTATCAATTTGCCATCCCCTTTTTACAGTATGTCCCCGCATTCCTTCCTGATGATTCAATTGCCATCTCTACCCTTCTCCTTTGATCATTAGTCTTTTTGCATAATTAGGCCCTATTTTAGTTCTGATTAGTGATGGGCGAAATGGGCGCGTTTCGCCGAAAAATTCGCGAATTTCCAGAGAAATTCGCGAATTTTTCGCCGATTCGCGAAACGAGTCGCGCGTAGTTTTTGACGCGCGTCGCGTCTATTCTGACGCGTCGCGTCGTTTTCGGCGCGTCGTGTCAAAAACGACGCGCGACTCGTTTTCGCGCGCCGAATTTTTGATGGCGAATTTTTTTGCCCATTTCGCTAATTTATTCGCCAGCGGCGAATCGCGGGAATTCGCCGCGAATTCGCCCCTGGCGAATAAATTCGCCCATCACTAACTTCTGATCATTATGAACTGTTGCAATCTCTGTGAACCCAGTTCTTTTTGCCATGTTAAAAAATAGTGAACTTGAAATAAAATGAGTTACTCATCATTATAGTCTACACAATAACGGAAAGTATAAAGAGCAGGCTTACTTGTTTGGTTCTTCATTGTTGCTAATTTTAGGGCCTAGCATTGAGGTCTATTGATTAGTGGTGATTATATGTGCATTATATCAATATTAATACCTGTAATTAAATGGGTGCTTGCTATGATTAGCAAATTTAGCCTTGTGATAAACACCTGACAATGAGAAAGCAATTATAATATTAAACAATGAATAATGATAAAAAAGGGAAAAACTAGTGGTAAAAGTTAACCTAGAGCAGGAATTCCCCTTACTCTACTAAAGCGGGGTCTATTTTTAGTGATGTTATCCCATTACGATCTACATCCATAAAAGCATTGTTAGCAATCTGTTCTATGGAAAATATTACTTAAATATCGATTTATGAGAAAATGTATATTGCTATATTTAACAAACAACTATTTGTTATGTAACCTTAACATAATAAATATGTGAATGAAAAGTATGAAACAGGAGGGTGATTTAGATAAGCTGTTTGTTGACAGTGTCTTGAGATCTACTGATCACCAGCTAAAGGTCTACTGACCTAGAGGTTGATGATTATGATATACATATTTGCATAACATTCGCTATTAATGCAAAAATGTAACAGATCACAGTGATACAGCAATTTATAGCCAATTAAATGATAGATATGATAATGATATGATAATGTTGTTTACTCTGTATCATAAAAAGTAATGTATCAGTAAGCTATCTCTCTCATCTGCTGAATGATTCTGTATTCTGCACTTGTTTTAAAATTAAGCTTCCTTCTCTGATGAAATAATTTGCCAAGGCTCCTGTCTTTGGAGGTTGCCACACCTAAACAGACTTAACACTGATCCTCAGGAGGAAATTTTATTGTTATAACCCCTAAGGCAGATTGGAGGAATAATAGAGGAAATTACCTGGGATAAAGCAACCTACAAATCCTTCCAGGTATTCCCTATAGTGTGTTGTGGACTGTTGCAAGACTAGCATTGTGCTTAAAGAATAATTCCATCCAGAAGGTCTTGTTGGTCAAAACTGTGTTTACATATTAATTAGCAATCTGATAGCAAAGATTAGAAGATTATTCAGAGCCACAGCATTTGGGAAAGGAATCTATAGCAGTGTTTTACTTTTGAATTAATGACCAAAGGAAAGGAGCTGCTGGGGGGGGGGGG
>CM044432.1:116066643-116135516 GCA_024363595.1 Xenopus borealis | reverse complement strand
GGGGGGGGGGGGGTTATTATAAGAAATACATATAATATAAAAGTTGCATAGAATATAAAAGTCACACTACAAGGTTAATTAGTACTCAGTTGACATTCATATTACATGGTAGCGCAGAAGCCAGTACATTTTGAAATTAAATGTACTGCTATTACTAATAATAGCAGTAGCAGTACTAATCAGCACTGTAGCATTAGTTTATATAACAGATACAGCTAGGGGGTTATTTACTAAAATCCAATCACTGTTTTCTTAATATTTAGTTGAAAAAATCTGGTGCGGGAAAAGACTCCAATCTGTACGTTTTTTTCAGATTATCACCTGAAAACCACAAATTAATCTGATTATTGCAGGAAACCCAGCGTGGATCATCTCTTCCATCAACGAGACATCTGCTGTTGACTTCTACATGACTTCGGCTGGTTTTAGATGGAGTACTTTTTTATTCAGCATCAGGGTTTAATAAATGACAAAAAAAAGTATGAAAATGTTTTTTCCCCTTTAAAAGTCTGACCAGAAAAAAAATCAGTCAGGTTAGTAAATAACCCCCCTTAATTTTGCACCTGATAATTTTATGTTACCTAGGGGCATGCATATTTAATAAAACTCAACTTTTTCTCACTTTATTAAAAAAATGTGTACGAAACTCACAAATCTGAATGCGTTAATTTACCAATAATTATTTTCATTAAAGCGAGAGAAAGTTGGGACAAACAGATAACAGCTCTCTGACACAAGGTAATGGCTCTCTGACACAAGCTGACAGCTCTCTGGTAAAAATCCAAGTCCCACTCCAATACCTTCAGTAACATTGAGGAGGAGAAACAATAGTTTTTCTGAAAGCAGTTCCACTGTGCAGGCTCTTTCTGAAAACATAGAATAAGGGACAATAACCTAAGAAGGCTGCCTACACACCAAAATGATAGCTAAAAAAATACACTTGGTTTAGGAATACATTTTTATATGGGGGAGTGATTTGTTTGTAATGTAAACAATTTAGAAATACAAACTACACCATAAAATCTTTACAGAATCCCTTTAATCATATAAGACATACCATTTCTAGCAATATTTATTTTAAGGTTTTAGTTCTCCTTTTAGATCATTTATATAATTCTCATTGTTTGTTTAGCCATTTAGCCTATTTTAAAAGGTTTAGAAATCCATTCTCGGCAGTGGAGAAAAGTTATGAAGGTTTGCTTGCATCTGAGATCGTCACAAAAATAAAGATTTTTGCTAGGATATAAAAAAGACTTTCACATGAGTATTTACATCCATACTATTACCACACCAGTTCATAAGAGTTAAAAGGAAACTTATTCTTAGTAAGTCGTATATATGTACATCTTTTGTAGGTATCTTTTGTAGGTACAGAAGGCAGACAACCTTTAGGGGACGTAAAATAAATATTTCCAGTATAATTAATTTTCTGTGGATCATCATATTCTGAATGAATGATACTCATATCTGGAAAGTTTTTACCACCGTTCCAGCAAAAATCCCACCTGCAATCATATAATAATTATGTAATTTTGGAGGTGTATGTCAGTAAATAGAGCCTAATGCATGTTAAGTAGTGATGGGCGAATCTACCCAGTTTTGCTGTGCCGAAAAATTTGCGAATTTCCAGCGAAATTCGCAAATTGTCGAAAAAATCTGCAAAACGAGTCGCGGCACTTTTTTGACGTTTTCGACGTGCGTCGAATTTTCGCCAGGCAAATTTTCGCTGGCGTTTCACGAATTTATTCGCCAGTGGAGAATCGCGGGAATCCGCCGTGAATTCGCCCATCACTAATGTTAAGCAGCGTACTGTACGTATCTCACAACCTTACTAGGTTAAATCTTACATACCATCAGGCCTGGACTGGGAATCTGTGGGTTCTGGCAAATGCCAGATGGGCTGCTGTAAATTGCCATAGAAAATGACTATTAAGTGGGCTGGTGGGGGCTGTTTGGGCCTCTTTATAGCAGGAATGGCAGGGCCTATTTTGAATCTCTGTCCAGTCCTGCATACCATTTACTGATCTGTTGACCTAATCTATTCTATCTATGTCTGAAAAGCATATTTATTGTCGTTATAGCAGAGCTTTGAAAGCATTTTTTTTAAATTACTAATTACTAATCTAAATGCAATAGAAAGGGGTCGTTAAAGGTGCTTGCTTCATCTTAGAGTGAATAGAGTACACAGATAATTGCTGAATATATGCATTTTATTCCTATGCTGGATATATAGAAATAATATCTCTATTCCATTGCACTCAACCGGTCAATTAAAAAATGTATTTCTGTGCAAGAATTTTTGCTCCAGTGTTTCAGGCACAGACCTTCACAGGGACAGCAAACTGAACATGAGTACAAGAATCTCTACAGATTAATAGGGTATAGTTTAGATTCAGAACAGTATTTTTAACATAACATTTATTTTAGAATTGGCTACGAGCAGCAATCTATCCAATTGTATCTCTGTGGGTTCAATTCATTTTCGCATTCTGCTGCTGAATAGATAAGTTAGCATCCACCTGTGAATAGTGTACATTTGATTTATTCCATGTAGTTTAAAAGGTGACCGAAGCGATCCCTGTACATATTACTTTATTGCCTGTGATTGTAGACATTTATCCTTTGAGAAGAAAATCTCTACATAAAGCCCTAAAGTAAAATAATGTTCCTTCTGTCAAATAATTAGATTTTTTTCCTGCTGTTATCTCAAATATAAGTCCTACTTATTTAAAAAGTTATTACACTGTGGAATTTGGTATTCTAAAACTGTACTCTAGATTTTGTGGAAAAAATGAAAAATAAACATACAGGTAGATAAAGACAATGTTTTGAAAATGCATAATATTAACCTCAGTAGCAAATGTCTAGCACGTAGACTTTTTAAGGAAAGTTTAAATTAAATTACTTTTTAAATGTACAGTAAAGGGCAGTTTTACTGTACCTTCATTTTGTTCAATGAATAATTATTCCCTCTTGCTTTATGCTTAAAGTTATTATTGTCTTTGTTTGCAGTTCTACAGTCAGTTAATATGGAGAAATAATGCTTCAATGGCTGAAATTGCTACACTGTCAGAGCAGTGTATTATTCTTTTTAACTTCATACATCCAAACTGCCAACCAGAGAGCAAATTTATGCCCTGATCATTGTCTAGTGGGGTTTACATGTTTCAACTGAAAATTCATTAGCAGTCAACCACAAACTGTTATGTCAATGTTATATGCCTAACAATCTCCACTACAGCCATTGATGTAGGGTTTTGGTTAGGGCTGGACTGGGCCTCAACCCTAGTTAGCTCCGCTGACCCAGACACGCTACCTGAGATTGCCTGACCCTATATGTACGTATCTGATGCTGACCTTGGTGCATGGTATACATATGAAGATAGACATGCTTCACCAAATTAAATTAAATTAAACCTTTGATAATCAATTCAGTTGGGAGGAGAATTGCCCCTTCTTTTCTAAAGGAAACACAGTCAGAGTTTGTTTCAAGCATTCATTTATAAGTAACAGAAAGTGACCAGCCATTTATTTTTGTAAAGCAACCTTTTGAGAGAACTGAAAAAGATTTTGATAGCTATTTTCATATCATTTAGGGGGGAATTTAATATTGGTCACTAGCACAAAAATCATTTGCAGTTCATTGTCAATGTAATAAATGTTTGCAAAGTGAAAAAATATGCCTTTGGGAACACTTTGCCCCTCACACGACAGTGGGATAGCAACTACAAATTATATCAATTTTGTCATCTTGTGACAAAAATGTAACTATACTGCAGAGCAGGTGTTAAAGGCTCACAATGCACAATTATGATTTGCAATGCAATAACAGTCTAATAAAGAACATTACATTGTGACAGGTGAATTTTTATTCGCTAAGTTTTGCAAATTGTATGACATTTTACCCTTAGACTTTTCAACAGAGTACATTTCTGCAAAGTATATATGTACACTGAAGACATTATTGTTGTTGGCCAGTGCCTACAACTGTTGTAAGGTGCATCTCCTTAAAGGCTTTGAAATTGCATGAAATCGGTGCTTAATTCCCTAGAGGGGAAAAAAAGAATTCCTCAGTGCTAATTTTGTTCCGCACATTACCTCCATCTCAGTTATATTTAACACATCTTCCATAGCAGCAGTCAGTCCCAAATGCTTGAAGCTTGTATTGACTATCTATAGAGACAACAATTTTCCTTCACCATGCTTCCACAGGATGTGGGAAACCAGGATACATGATTTTTGCCTGCCTATTTGAAGAAGTGTTTGATAATCATATTAGAAACACTTACGGAATAGATGAACATTTTGCAAGGTGGTGCTGTTGGACCAGGTTCCAAGTATTTTTTTTTAACCTTCTTTGCCTGGCTGATTAAACAGTTGGGCAACTTGTTTATAGAAGGCAGTCAAGCAATGTTGATACACTCCAATAGATTTGCTGTCCATGCTTCATGCCAATTTTAGCAGAAAGCATAAATCTTCAGAATCTTAAATTCTCTTCTTCCTGTCAGAACTGTCTTCAACAGGTAAGAACAGATAAGAAGTCACAGCTATCTACATTTGCCCATACATCCAATCTTTCTTTTGATGCTGTGTAGATGCCTGCATTTGTTGCATTAAAGCTTTTATGTACCTATCCATTTGTCATTTGTTACATGCTCTTCTGTAACTGTGGTATTTTAATTTGTAAGTTGTACCACTAGAAGAGAATACATTTTTAATATCATAGTCATCCCTCCTAGGTTATTTTTATATTAATCTTATTACTGCTATACTGGAAGTTGTAATAAGAATAGTGTTTATTGTTACTATATTGAATACTGTAACAAAAATATATTCAGATTGTAATATGTAATTTAACAATTACAATAATAAGCCTTCATAATTTAACAATAAGTATTATAGGTCTTTTAACAGCAGAAGATCATACCTCTTAATCTAACTTAAACATGGAAAATCCTGTCTGCCATTGCCATGTTGCTTTCATTTGCTGTAATATATATTTATAAATATATTATGATCTTGTCTGGATCATGTCTATTTTGTGGACACAAATGTGATGTTATTTGAACATTTAAAAGGCAGTTTTTAAAATGAATTTTAAATGAAAAGCTAGTCTTTTAAAATAGGACTTCTTTGAATATGTGTAACTAACATTTTAGCTGGCTAGTTCACTTTCATGGCCTCACATGGGGTGTCTATATTTATTATGCAAATAATGAGATGTCATACAATTGTTGGCACTGGCGCTGAAGAAGTATACCTGAATTTAAGACAAAAACTTGTTCCTAGTGTGGAAATAATAAATCTTTTACAGATGAATAAAAACTAAGAGAGTGTAATGAGCAAGGTAACTAATTGCATAAAATATAGGGAAGTTAAAAGATCCAAGTATTGCAATTGTAATATGTTTTCAATTACATCCAAATTTTCATACAGAAATGAGACCTTATTAGATATTGAACTGGAACACAAAAATAGAAACAATTTTACAAACAAAATTGGCGCTTTTATTTAAATTCAGTGTTAATACACACATTTTGGGTAAACGTATGATATAAGTATTCATTTAGAGTTCTGGGCAAAGATAGCAATGCATTCCTAACTTGGCATATGGAGCAACTGGAAAAGCACGGTTGAAGGGCACTTTTGGTATACAAAGGCACTTGTTGCTCAATATAGAAGTCAGCTTTACAAAAAATATGGCAGAACATAATTTTTATGGAAGAGATATGTGAAATATTTAAATATTTAAATATTTGCAAAATTCACCATGGTCAAAAAACAATCACACCTATATTTAGGCTATATTTCATTTTACAGATGATGTGCAGAACTTGCTATGTTCTTCATAACCTCTTTTGATAATTACATGAAATCTTTAATGTACAGTACCTATCCATTTGTCATTAGTTACATGTTCTTCTGTAACCGTGGTGTTATTTTAATTTGAAATTTGTGCCATAAGAAGAGAATACAACTTTAAAAAAATATGGCAAAACATAATTATTATGGAAGAGATGCTGTGTTGTATTACAGTTACTATTTTAGCAACAACTCCCCCTTGAGTCTCCTTTTACTATTTTAATAATGTTTACTATATCAGTGGAATTTGCTGCAATTAGTTCCAAGACAACATTATTTACATTGAATATGTCATTTAAAAAGTTCAGCAAAAGGTAGTAAGGGAAATTAATTTCATATCTAAGCTGGTATGTGGGTGGACAGTATGAAGAATGTTGTTGCTAATTTTCATGGTTAAGTTCAGATTTTTTTGTTGCTAATTTTCATGGTTAAGTTCAGATTTTTTTCATAAGTGCTTATTGTAATGTCTTAAATGTAAAATTGGGGTCCATAGGGATTTTTATTAAAACATAACAAAAGGCGATATTTATAAAAGGACTAAAAAAGGAAGCAGAGGATATAGGTGGTTAGGCACAACTAGATATTACATATACTGTAAACAAAAATATACAACTCTGCTGCAGTTATCTTGTAACCAACACAATATGTGCATGCATTTAGATCTACTGTTAATCCTGGTGGTGGTGGCCACAAAAAGGCATGCTGGAGGCCATAACTTGTACCTGGCATGTAAGGGAGTGATGTAAATAATGTGCACAGTGCCCCCCTGCAAAAAAATGGCGGTCCACATCTGCCCCCACCTCCACACCTTTCCATTAAAGGAAAACTATACCCCGAAAATGAATTTTTGAGCAACAGATAGTTTGTATCAAATCAGATATTAAAGAATCTTACCTACCTGGTATATATATTTAAGTAAATTTTGCCCTTTTACATCTCATGCCTTGAACCACCATTTCATGATGGTCTGTGTGCTGCCTCAGAGATCACCTGACCAGAAATATTTCAACTCTATCTGTAAAGGGAAGAAGTGTTGAAGCAAAAGACAGAACTCTCTCTGTTAATTGGCTCATGTGACCTAACTTTATAGTTTGTTTGGTATGTTTGTGTGCACCGTTGGATCCTAGGATCCCAGGAGGCTGTCCTTATTTTTTAAAATGGCTATTTTCTATTTATGATTACCCTATGGCACATGTTACTAAAAAGTGTATTATTATGAAAATGGTTTATTTACATGAAGCAGGATTTTGCATATGAGTTGTTTTATGCAATATCTGTTTATAGAGACCTACATTGTTCGGGGGGTATAGTTTTCCTTTAAATGCCCCACCAACCCATTTCCCCCCCCCCCTTGTTCCGTAGTCTCCTGCCTGTCTGGTAGAAAACCAGTTGAGGAAGGTAAAATTGTTTTCAGCTATAAAGGAAGCAGACCCAGTGGTCTAGACCCCCCCTTATGCCTGGGCCCCACACAACTTTGGGGTCTGCTTGCTCAATAGTTACTCCACTGATGTAAGGAGTAAAACTTGTGTATACCCTTAGACACCCTTTGCCTGCTCGTCATTGACACTTTGGAGTACCTGTAAATGGCGGATCCTAAACCCTGAAATCATGTCCAGCTCAATGTAGGCATTAAGAGCTATGCATTTTGCACCTTGCATCAGAGATGCAAGCAAAGGCACAAAATGTGACCAGAGCATAACAATTTGCTTTGCACATATATAACATATTAGAAAGTAATAAATGAATGGTGCCCAGCAGCTTTTAAGAATGCAGAATACAAAAGGGAAATGACTGTCAAGATCATTATGCTATCATTACCAGTATTCCATTATATCGTACTGGCCAGAGTCATTTGTAGCCTGCAGAGAACTTAATGAACAATAGTAACTACTTGTTAATAATTGTTGGTAATTTGTAAAACAGAGTTCCCATTTATAATCAATGATTGTAAGAAACCCAGTATGCACCCATTTCAACTCACTGGTGGGGGGAGGTGTATGTGATGCATGATTATTTGCATTTCCCATGCTAGACATATTGCCTACAACTGTCCCTGAACAACAGCAATAACCATGAAATGAAATGAAGGCAGATGGCTCTGTAATATATGCAAGTGATATACATTTAAATAAATAAATAGATATATTTATATAATACACACACATACAGGTATGAGATCTGTTATGTGGAATGATTGGGATATGCTATGTGGAGATAAAGGGGTTTTCTGAAATAAGGAAGAACAAAATACACTAGCAAATATGTTACTCAAAAGGGTTACATGTATATAGCATATTCACTGTAGATAATGCAGTTATGGAATTGTACTGTCTTCAACGGCTTAATCACATAACAGTTGATGACACCCGAAGTTCCTATATGCTGAAGTTCCTGCTGAGTGTTGCCTAGTAAACTAGTTCCACTCTGCACCACCACCATGGAGCAAAGGACCACTCATGCTAATTTACATAATCCCACCTGTGAAATAACAGGAGCCTTTCACTCATTCTGGGGTCCCTTTTTTTGGCTTCCACTAAGATGTTCTCCACACTTTAGGGTCTTGGCTTATCCTTCGCTAAGGTTTGCTGCCTCAGTCTCTCCTGCAGAACCTACCCTTCCCCAGGGGCATTGTCTCCTGGTAATTTTAGGGCCAAATTTCCTATTTTCAAACCCCCAAATCCAGCTCTTCTAGTGCAATTATGCTTCTCTGTGCTAACATCATGCAAGGTGAACACAGTGGGAAAGAGGGGGCAGCAGCAGGCTGCCCCAGGATGGCAGATGGCCATGACTGTCCATGCCCTTTCTACAGTTAGGTACAAAATGGGAGAATACTTCTGCCTTTTTATGGCAAATATAACTTATTACACCCCTAAATTATAAATTATATATATTGCAATATATATATATGATATTAAAATTATTTATATATACATTAGATATAAATTCAATTATAGGAAGATCATAATGGTTAAACCGCCAATATTAGCCTTACTTATAAAGCCACTGTTATCTTCTACATGGCTCTTATTCTATTTATAATACAATTACCAGAAGCCAATATGAGCTGTTGTTTGTCAGTCGAGGATACATTGTATGACATCACTGGTTGCATGGCCGGTTTGGCCATATATCATACATTATATTGCATTTCAAAGTGCTAAATTAGTTTTTAAAAATGTTTTTGCAAACAAAATTTATATTCCAAAATCTCTAAAGATGGTTTTTTGAATATTAGGCCCAGAGAATTGAATAAATCCAGCCTGGATAGCAACTACTGTTCTAGCTATTCTTAAAATTTTCTGAAGGTCAGCTAGAGCAAAATTTGCTGCTCTGTATAAACTAATTATGGATGATTGTTTTATATGTTTAATGTTGGTATGGCATGAGAGCATATATGCCCTTTAAAATTGATTCAGAAGGAATGGCACACAGGCATTAATCACCCCACCCTCTAAACATAGGGAGACTGCAAAAGCACCATAGGACAGGTTATACGGACAAGGTAGTTTTGTGGCTACTGATTTTCTGCATAACACAACATGCAGAATCTACTGTAGATGTGCCCCAGATGCAAGTGTTTTCTGAATCAGCCCTAAGGTACAGTATGGTTTTTGTTTTTGTGTTGAAAGACATTAAAGGTGGCCCCAGACTTACCTGAAAGTAGAATTAGCTAGAACTCTATGCTTAATTGCCTTTTTTATAAATAAAGCATAAACAAATGTAACAATACATGAAAAATAAAAATTGTGTAGAAAACAATGAGATGTGTATTAACAGTGTGCATTGCTATTTATAAGCCATCGGCCTACTCCTGAGATGAATCAGACATTAGTTTCTTAGGCACAGTCATACATTTATAAAAGGTTTGGCATTTACAGTATATTCTGGTCCTTGGGCAAATATTTTTTTTTATATAGTATTAACTGTAAAAGCTCAGAATTTTGGAATTAAGTTTAGTTTCTGTATAATAGAAAGGAATTCAGACAAATGCAAGATTTTTCTCATGATTAATGAGGGTGGCTGTTCAATAAAGAAATAACAGCCAGCTCTGATTTAACAAGCAATGAAAAGTATTTAGTAACAATATATCGGCTATTGGTTGCTTTGTATGTAATTTTGTATGTTCAGTGTATAAACCCATTTATTGTACAGTGCAGCACATTATGCTGGTGCTTTATAAATATGTGTTCTAATAATATATGACAAGTAATAATAATACATAAAATCCCCATTAGGCTCCTTGGAAATCAGCCACAGGCATTCAGTATGCATTTAGATCCAAAAAACTTGGATCCAAATGCTATACAGTATTTCAAATGCAAAAACTTTTAATTGAACCCAGAAATAGGTGAAAATGCTATATATAATATTTAAAGAAGGCATATAGAATAAATTAAAAAAACCTAATTTTGTAGGCAATTATGAATAATATATGGTGTTGGCTTCATATTGGGATAAAAATAAATACTATCTTTAAAATGGTTCCTTTATTGGACCTCCCTATAGATGTTCACTGACCCCTGAGGGACTCAAATGAGGGGTGAGTGTGGGCCTAATGGTCCTGCAAGAACCACAGTAGGAGGGAGACAATCACAGTCCTGCAGTCACACAAGCAAAGACGCTTCAGTTCCTTATGAAGTGGAAGTGATGGGTGGGACTAGTAGGGTTTTTGCAGAAATTCACAATGAAGTAACCAGAAACAATATCTCAAGCATATTTATTCTATATTTAAAAGATTTAAATGCACTGGTAAATTATAGTTTTCTACATAATATGTCTCTTTTAAATAAAATACCTATATAATATGTATGTTTCTTGGAAACAAAATACCTGCATTTGTTTGTATGTTTGTTTACATATAACCCCTTTATATGTTTTATTTTTTGTATGTTTTTTTCCAACATGTTTTCCACGTTGCTGGATAGTGGAAAGGGCCTTTATTATTTTGATCTTCAGATCTGAAACATATGACACCTAGGAAAACATGTTTTTACAATATGCATCATTAATCATTTTTTAATGCTATCTTTTAATAATGCTCCTATTCAGAAATTTGACATGGGGCTCAACATGTTGCCCTCAGCTATGTAAACTGCAGCTTCCTGACATTTGCATTGCTTAAGATGATCCCCTGCTCCACTTAGTGGTAAATATGAGAAAATAACTCAATAGTAAAATCCATGTCCCACTGTGACACTTTCAGTTACATTGTTTAGTAGAAACAGCAGCCTGTCAGAGAGCAGTTTCATCCTAAAGTGCTGGCTCTTTTTGAAAGCACATGACCAGGCAAAATGACCTGAGATGGCTGCCTACACAACAATATTACAACTAAAAAATACACTTGCTGGTTCAGGAATGAAATGTTATATTGTAGAGTGAATTATTTGCAGTGTAAAAAATGTAATTTAGAAATGAAAACAACATTATAAAAATTGTGACAGAATCCCTTTAATTATTTGCAATGTTCACGATGTAATCTAGTAAAACAACTTAACCATAAAAATAAAATTTATGTCAGAATCCCCTTGGGACAGTGGGATTCAAAGAAGGACATGTTTTATTTACTTGGGAGGCCTATTTATGTATGTCAGGCTCTAATAGAAGCTATATAGTAAAGTCCTGAGCTTCTTGAAATCAGCAGAAAAAGTAAAGCAGGGTATATTAAAATTTTGTGATATTCTCCCACACTTTAATTTATTTATTTTGTTTATTTGTTTGCAAATGAAAGCAGGGTATTGCATATTTTCCATTCTTTCATTCTGCTTTGCATGCATTAAAGTTGGTAATTAAATTGCATTTTGCATAGGATTAGGATTAAGCATGTCTCTCTTTTCAAATCTAATAACCTTATCTGTAACACATCAGAATGCTTTTAAAAATTGTCACAGTAGGCTTGTAACTGGATTTTTTCATACATACATACAGTACATATGAAACAAGCAAAAGTACCATCAGGTTTATATAGCATTTAAAGTCTAACATCTGTTCTAGGGCAAAATCTCACGAACAACTTACATTCACTAATAAAAAGTCTCAGTTTCTAGCACAGTTCTGCAATGTGCTATGTTTGCCTTAAGGGAAATTCGCTATTGTTAATCCTATTAGGAAAATGTGATGCCAGTCCTGAAGGGTGTAAGCATTAACAAACACCATTGGATTCTACGTATTCCTGTTTTAAATATTGCAAGCATTTGCTCGTTTCCCAAAGCTTTTGTAGTACACTTGGCTGAGTTACACTATGCAATGTATTATAGTCACTGCAGAGAAGCCATTTTATATTCTCTGTCCTAGGTTCACCTAATTTTTTTTAATTTTTTAGATGCTACAAACTATGGGTCAGAACTATATCTCTATGACCCACTTATAATCCTTATTTTACAAAATCTAGTATACTCTATCAATCTATCTCAACATGATAACGTATGAGTGCATAACGTAACTGTATTCAAGAACTTGATCACTAAATATTTGTATGAATATATATATATTTACCATATGACTTCCAGTATATAAGAAGAGACCATGAACAACTCTGTATAAATAGAGTTGCTTAATTGATGCTCTGAATGTGGAGGTTAGGGAGTGAGCTTGGATTGAGTGATGTAAGTGTGGCTGTGCTCTCCTACACTAAGGGGCAGATTTACTACGGGTCAAATTCAAGGGTTAAAAAACCCTCGAATTTGACCATGGGAATTGTTGGGGAATAAAAATTCAAATATCGAATTCGAAGGATTTCACCGCTATTCAATTTGTCGAACAATCGAACAGCGAAAATTCGATCGAACGATAATTCAAACAATTTTATCCATTCAATCCAATTTTTTTATTCGATCTAAATTAATGAAAGCCAATTTGGTAGCTTTAATCTGGCGAACTAGGCAGTTGAATAAAAATTTAAAGGGGAAGTAATTTGACTGTCGAATAGTCGAATAGATTTTTTTATTCGAATTATTCAAATAATTCGATTCGATTGAATTTTCAAAATTCACTGGTCGAAGTGGTCTTCAAAAACATTAGATAATTCAAATTTGAATCTTTTTGAACATTCGATCGAATTTCGAATCCTTCATGTGAATTTGATAAATCTGCCCCTAAAGGAGCCATATTGTATATTATAAATGATGAAGACTTCTTAACTTTCAGTTTTTTTTTTTATAGTTTTACATATTTGCTTTTATCTTCTGACTCTTTCCAGCTTTCATAAACAAATACTCTGTAAAGCTACAAATGTATTATTACTGCTACTTTTATATTACTGACCTTTCTATTCAGACCTTTCCTTTGCATATTTCAGTCTCGTATTCAAATAAGTGCATGATCGGACCCTAGCAACCAGATTGCTGAAATCTAGAGTGCTGCTAAAAAAAATTACTTAACACCTCAAATAAAAATAAAATCAGAATTGTCTCAGAATATCACTCTCTACATCATATAAAAGGTGAACTCAAAGGTGCGGTTTAAAAGCCACACCAGGTTTATATTAATCATAACACATAAATATATTTGGCTAACAAGGTTAAAAAAGGTATAACACTGTTTTGGGGGAATGTAATAAGTCGGTAATGGAAAAAATATTTGCAATGTGAAAAGTTATGCCTTTGCACAACAAATTTTGCTTTGTGCGAATTTAATATAGCTTTGAAAACCCGGAAACTGCTTAGTGACCACTTCCGACAGTAGAAGAAAGTTTACAATTTTATAGTTTGCACTGGAGTGCAGTGAATGTAATAAAACTTCTTATTGAAAAAGTTATGTTTGCTCCAGAAGATTACGACACCTTCAAGCACTTCTTAAAAGTGGCCAAGACTTTAAGGAAGACTGTGAAATAAGAATTTTTATTCTTGTTTGTGCAAACTGCTTTTCTCTTTGTGACTTTTATTACATTGCACCATTTTATACTGGCTACTGACTGGAGTGACAACCAGTGCAGCTTCTATAGGCTTGTTTACAATAATATTTGGGACCCAGGTTTTATTTATAGTATTTGTTGAACATAGGTGTATATTATTATACTTTAAATAAATGGTTAGTGGTAGCAGATTTACCTGTGCAGTTGTAATGGTTTAAATAGAGTTTTCTTGATGAGGAATAAAGACTTGTATGAGAATCTGTGGCCTAGTAGGATTAAGGATCATCTTGCAAGAAAAGAGTCCCATATATTTCAGGAGGTTGCCATACTGTCTCACAATGGTCAAGGGACATTGTGTAGTTAAGGAAATTAAATTAAAATGATCAGCAACAATTCAAATGTAAAGTTATAACTTTGACCCAACATATTACACATATGGCATATGTCATTTGTAATTCTTGGGATCAAAACGTTTTCTGAAGTAGGGGACTGTAACGATTGGTATCCCAAAACCCAGAACAAACCCCAAGGTCCCGGTCACAGCTCACTCTTCTGCCTTTAACAGCCGCCTTTCACTTCGGGAGGAGCCCTCAGCTAATTGGATGCCACCAGGTCTTAATGTGAGAGGACTAGGGGGAGAGTTCTGGGCGAGCAAGGGAACCGCACGTGGTACAGGAACGGAGGACAAGAAGCGTAGCCAAGGGACAGGCCGGGTCAATAACCAGGATCAGACAATACGGTACCAAATCAGGACAGAAGCGTAGTCGAGGTCACAGGCAAGAAGGTCAAACACTAGAATCAAAGCAGAATCACACCCAGGAACTCACAATAGCAGAACCTATATTGGACAATGATTCAGTGCAGGGCAGGGGTCTTTATAGGCAGTCTAATGGCTTACGCTGATCACATGGGTCTGATAGATAACAGCTGAACAAAGACCTGCCTTACTTGCAGTTACATGTATAGCAATAGGAGTGAACCAGGGCAAAACCTGACTGCTCACATAGAGCAATGGTAAGTCAAACAGCTCAGAAACATTAGGTTCCCTGGTTCAACTCCAGGCAGGCCATTACAGGGACTTTTTGTAATCAGGATCATTAAGACTACTTAAAACATTTTTATAAATCAATATGAGTTCGGGGAGCAATTAGAGGAGGCACCACATTGAATGTTTGTTATGTTTGTTAGAATGATTAAGACCTGATTTTGAAATGTTTCATTTCTAATGATCTTGCATCCTACTTCGATGGTTCTCTGCGCTAACCGCACAAACAATGGACAACTGGGAAAATCCCAGGCATTCTCATCTTCAAATATAGCAGAATGATCCCTTCTTCAATGTAACACAGACACCATGCAACCATGCAAATTAAACCATGCAAATTGCAGGCCAGACATCTGAAAGAGACCCTGTCTGCTACCGTTTTCATTCTAACTACATCTCCTACCTTAAAAATGAAACATTAAAAATAGAAATTGTTTAAATCAATGTATGTTTATTATGCTTATATAGAAAAGTGCAAGATCCTATCTTTACCACTAAATCCTGTAATGTAACTGATTTTCACCAATAAAAACGAAAGCAATCAATATGAGTTTTAGCATCAATATGTATATATTATACTATTTATAGTAGATATCAAGTACCAAGTACCGTCTTATTAATGAGAAAAATATATTACTCAGGTACCTTACCTTGAGGGGAAGAGCATACTACAAATATTAAAGACTGGAATATATTTTACTATAAACATTGTAATAAATCATTAGAAATATATTTTGTCATGTGGTAAGAGTAGTAAAGAGTTCTCATCCCTGTAGAGATTACAACAGATGTTTTTTACTGGGAGAGTTTACAACTATTTACTTATATATTACTTATATTTTGGGAGGTTAAGGCTCCTTAAAGCTTTTTTATACTTTGCCTGCACCTGTATTTATTCCCATGTTGTGCATATAAAATCTTTTCTTAAAAGCAGAGGTACTCTTTAATGCTGTGAATCTGTTCTGTTTCATTGCTAAAAAATTCGGGAAACAGTGCAAAATTTGCAAAACGACAAGTCAATAGGCAAAAATTATTTTACTCTCACACCAAATTCATTATAGTCAATGGGTGTTTTTTTCTTGTGGTGACTTTTTGTCCATATGCATTCAAGTCAATAGACTTTTTTTCTCAAGTTTTTTCTCACTACAAATGTATTAAACTCAAAGGGGTAGATTCATCAAAGAGTGAAGTTAAGAGTGAAGTTCCGCCACTAGAGGGAAATTCCACAGCTCTCAATTAATTTCTATGGGATTTTTAAAGGCGTATTCATCAAAGGGTGAACTTTCACTTCACCCCCTTGCAAAATCCCATAGAAATGAATGGAGAGCTGTGGAATTTCCCTCTAGTGACGGAACTTCACTCTTTGATGAATCTACCCAAAGAGTGTTTTTTTCTTATGATGGCTTTTTTGTCTCAGTAATAGTGATGGGCGAATCTCACCCGTTTCCAGCGAAATTCGCGAATTGGCGAAAAAATTCGCGATACGAGTCGCGCGTCGTTTTGGCGAATTTTCGCTGGTGAATTTTTGCTGGCGTTTCGCGAATTTGTTCGCCAGCGCCGAATCTCGGGAATTTGCCGCGAATTCGACCCTGGCGAATAAATTCGCCCATCACTACTCAGTAACATTTTAGTCTTGCTGATTTTTTTGGTTGTGAAATATATTTCCGTGGCAAAAACATTTTCAGATGGCATAACATGTCTTATGGAAACAGTAGTATTTTAGCAGTGACCTAAAGTTAATTGGATTAAATTGGAGATTAAAATGGAGAAAATATGAAATATACATCATAACAAAATTAGACAGTTGCATAAATTTGGAATATTACATCAATACTTAGTTGAGCCTCCTTTTGCAAATGTAACAACCTCAGACGTCTCCTATAAATTTATGAAATTCACAGGAATAGATCGAAGTTCGAATTCGTTCGAATTCCGATCGTACGATTTTTACGGGTGATCGAAAATTTAGATTTCTGCATTTTCGATCATCGAATATCGAACAATCGAATGATCGAATACATTAGAATGAATTAGAATGATCGAATATTCGAAAATCGAACACTAATCGAATATCGAGGGAAAGCAAAATATTTTGGGGAATAATAGTAAATTTACCCCTAAATCTCTCCAGTTCAGTTACATTTGATGCTTGCGGAGCATGGACAGCCTGCTTCAAATAATCCTATCGATTTTTGATGATATTCAAGTCGGGGAACTGTGACGGCCATTCCAGAATATTGTACTTCTCCCTCTTCATAAATTCCTTTGTAGATTTCGAAGTGTGTTTAGGGTCATTGTCTTGTTGGAATATCCAACCCCTGTGTAACTTCAACTTTGTGACTGATGCTTGAACATTATCCTGAAGAATTTGTTGATATTGGGTTGAATTCATCCAACCCTTGACTTTAACAAGGGTCCCAATCCCTGAACTAGCCACACATGGTGTTTGTCTTGCAATGCTCTGTTCTTCTTCCACCAAGCATAGCACTTTTTCCTGGCCACTCCATATCAGCATTACATACATGGGGGTTCCTCCCATTCCCGCCCATAGTCCCTCCCAAAAACTATAAAACACCTCCAGGGGCCCACATACCTCGTCTTTTTTTCTTTCTGTCCTTGCTCTGACTGACCAGAGGTTCCTTCCTAGTTGGTTCATCCTCTAGGTGGTTGTAAGCTTCCTCAGGTGGATAGTGGCAGAGTGCTTACCCCTCCTCCCTCTCTTGTAAGGACAGAGACAGGCAGGCTCCGTTTTCTGGACAGAGCACTTGGCTATCAGCAGTGCTATCCCAGAGGCTTGTTTTTCTCATGAAGTTGTGTCATGGAGGTGACCCCTTAAGGTTGACTATGGCACCTGGAATCCGTTTCCCTTCTTCCTTGGCAGTGTCTGGAGAGGTGAGCGTGCTTCCGTGTAAATCGGTGGCCATTTTGGATGTGGACAATCCTCTGCAGTGGTGTGCTCCAGACACACGGCGGCCATGTTGGTATGGGGCTGAGCGGTGTCTGGAGAGACGCGCCCTTCCAGGTTCAGGCAGCCATTTTAGTTTTGGGCAACCCTTTGGCAGTGACGCGCTTCTGGTTCCGGCCCCAGGATTTTAAAATTTTTGGTGCATTTTAGCATTCGTGCTGCCAATCTTGCTCCACACAGTCCTCTGAAGGTTTTCCTCCCTCTGACCCAGGACTGGTAGGTGGAAAAAATAGCATTGTACCCTATCTGGCTGCACATGTTTAAGATCCCCTTCAGTACTCCCCTTCTAGCATGTACTTCTTTTTCAGGTCTCTTGCCTAATCCCTCATGGATTCCTCAACCTCCGCAGCCTCTGCCCTCCAAGCTAGGTAGGCCCCTCCTTACTATTCTTCTTTCTTCCTTATTTTCTTACTCCCTCTCTCTCTCCATTCTTTCTTTTCAGCTTGCCTGAAGATGCTTCTTCTAAGAAAAGCAGGATCAAATGTACCCAGTCAGCTCCCACAGAATACATGGGTTGCTTTAGCCCTCCACTAGTGGGCAAAAAAAAAATTCTGCAGAGGAGGACACAAGAGCCTCAGTTCTTAAGGTCCTACCATCTCCTTCATACTTTTCTTCTCTTCCAAGAGGTCTCTGACCTTATCAAAGCTGAGTGGCAAAAAGCTGCAAAAAAGGTCTCTATTCTGTCCCAGGGCACTAGATTCTCCAAACTGTATCCACTCAAGGATTCAGAAGTTAAAGAATAGGTTACTGCCCCGTCAGTGGACCCTGCAGTCATACATTTGGCAAAAAGAACTACCCTGCCAATTGACGATAGCTCTGCCCTAAGGGATCCCATGGACAGACGATTAGACTGGAGATGACGTACCTGCCTTTGCCTAACGCGTTTTGTCGCTGCTTCTGAGGAAGTCGCGCAGCGACGAAACGCGTTAGGAAAAGGCAGGTGCGTCATCTCCAGGAGCCCAGGGGGAAGCCAGCGTGGTGTAGAAGCAACGCAGGTCGGAGCTTAGAAACCACGGAACACACACGGCACTCGGGACACTGCAGACTCTAATGGAGATACACTTTTTTACCTGATTTTAACCACTAAAAATGTGAGTTTAACCGATTGGTTTTATATTTATAAAAAATAAAGAGATTTTATGCTATTTCTGTGCATTACACTTTTTACAGCTTCAACTGCTATCCAAATAGCCATGTCTACAAATTATCGATGTGATAAAGTTTACTGAAACGTTTGTAAGTACCCACCCGTTCACTCACTCTGTGGTGATTATATGAAGGCTAAATACACCAGATTGGTAGTGGGAACCTACAAGTGTGGAACTATAACAATCAAAAATTACTACACTATATTTTTTCTCCTTTTCCCATTTTTTCCCTGGCTATATATCCTTTCCTGAGCTTTATTTAGCGCTGACCCTGTGGATTTGGATTTTGGTTGTATTCTGGATTTAAAACTAATCAACAGACACCTGAAGGTGCAGAAGTTCAAGATGGAATCAATCTTTTCAATAATTGCTGCAGTTCTTCCGGGAGACTGGCTCCTTTCCATCGACCTGAGGGATGCTTACTTACATATTCCTGTGACAACCTCACATCAGCGCTTCCTTCACTTTGCCATTGGAGGTTTGGGGGCACACCTAGACTCTGAATGGGTGCAGGGGAAATGGTCCTCACAACAGACCAATGTGCCTTCCAACATCCTGGAGATAAGGGCTGCGAAATTAGCTCTCTTCTCTTTCACCAAGATCCTGGACAATCCCTCAGTCAGACTCCTCATAGACAACACCACGACAGTGGCTTACATCCGGAGACAAGGGGTACCAGGAGCACCTCTCTTCTCAGGGAGGTTCAACCCATCATCAGCTGGGCAGAGAACAATCTAGACTCTTACAGTCGAGTATCTCACAGGAAAGGACAATCAGGAAGCAGATTTTCTGAGCTGCAACTCTGTGTCAAGTCACGAAACGGGGAGCATGCACATCAGAGTCCTTCTCCCAGGAGCATTCCTCAGGACCAAAGCCCTTCCACTGGATGAGGTACTGAAGAGATCCCCTGGAGAGTCTAGAATCCAGAATCTTTTTGACCTCGTACTCTTGCTGGCCGTCCACGAGGATGGCAGAAGGAGGGGACTGACCAGAGGAGAGGTGATTGGATACAACAGGCTTTAACAGGGAAACATAAAACACGTTGGGAATCCGCATCTCAGGGGGTAGTTGTAAACGGACAGCCACAGGATTGACGACCTCAGAGACGGAGAAAGGGCCCACGAATTTGGGACCCAACTTAGGAGACGGAAACTTTAGACGGATATTCCTAGAAGAAAGCCAGACTTTATCATCAACCTTGTATGGAGGGGAAGGCTTCCTTCTACAGTCAGCAAAGGTCTTGTGTACGAAGGAGCTCTTCTCCAAATTAGACTTGGTGACAGCACAGATAACAGACATGTGAGCTGCATGGTCTTCAGCAGCGGGAATGTCAGAGAGAAGAAAGTCTTGAGGGAAGGCCAAAGGATGCTGACCGTATACAGACAGGAATGGAGATCTTCCAGTGGAAGAGCAAATTCCGCCCACGGGAGGAGATCAGACCAGTCGTCTTGACAAAGGGAAACAAGGTTTCTCAGGAACTGTTCAAGAGCTTGGTTCACATGCTCCGCTGCCCCATTAGTCTGAGGGTGATAGGCAGAGGAAAACTGAAGAGAGACTCCCAGAGACTTGCACAGGGAGCGCCAAAATCTGGAGACAAACTGGGAACCTCTTTCGGAGACAATTTCCACAGGGAAGCCGTGCAGACAGAAGATATGCTGAATGAAGAGATGAGATAATTCCACGGCTGAGGGGAGTTTCTTCAAGGGGATGAAGTGTGCCATCTTGCTGAAACGGTCTATTACCACCCAAATGATGGTGTTCCCACAAGAGGGCAGCAATTCGACGATGAAGTCCATACCCAAATCAGTCCATGGACGAGAGGGTACTGGTAGTGGTTGCAGAAGACCGCAGGGCCGAGAATGACGGACTTGGTACTAGCACACACGGTACAAGCTGCAACAAAGTCTTTGACATCCTTGCGGATGGTCGGCCACCAACCAAGGTGACGAAGGAGCTCAAGAGTCCTTTCTGAACCAAGGTGGCCGGCTTGTTTGGAGCTATGAGTCTGCTGGAGGATGGAAAGGCGTGACTCAGGGGGTACAAATGCCATTCCAATGGGGGTATCTGGAGGAGCAGCAGACTGGCAAGACATGATTTGCTCAGCAAATTGGGGTAATACAGCAGCGATGATCCTGGATGGAGAGATGATAGGATCTTGCTCTATAGGAAAGCGGTCCTCTGGGGAGAAACTTCGAGACAGGGCGTCTGCCTTCCGATTCTTGGTCCCAGGACGATACGTCAGGACAAAATTAAAATGAGAGAAGAAGAGAGCCCATCTTGGCTGACAGGGGTTTAGCCTCTTGAGGGATTGTATAAGTTCTTATGGTCAGTGAAAATAGTGACTGGAAGAGGTGCACCCTCCAAGAGATGACGCCATTCATCGAGGGCGAGTTTGATAGCCAGGAGCTCACGATTCCCAATGTCGTAATTCTGCTCAGCAGAGGAAAACTTCTTGGAGAAGTACGCACAAGGATGGAGCTTACCATCTGCAGAATGTCTCTGGGAAAGGATGGCTCCTGCCCCGACATCAGAGGCGTCAACTTCAATGAAGAAGGGTAGGTGTGGTTCAGGGTGCCGAAGAACTGAGGCAAAAATGAAGGCATCCTTCAGGGACTGGAAGGATTCAAGGGCCACAGGAGGCCAACAATTGGGCTTCCCTCCTTTGTGGATGAAGGAGAGGATAGGAGCAATGCGGGAAGAAAAGCCTTTAATGAATTGGCGGTAATAATACGCAAAGCCTATGAACCTCTGGATCGCCTTGGTACTCTGGGGAAGTGGCCATTTCTGGATAGCCGATACCTTGGCAGGATCCATCTCGAAGCCCTCAGATGAGATAATGTAGCCAAGGAGAGAGATCTTGGGACCTTCGAAGATACACTTCTCCAGTTTGGCGAAAAGGGAATTCTCCCTAAGATGAGAAAGAGCCTCTTTGACTTGGGAGCGATGGGTTTCCAAATCTCGAGAGAAGATGAGGATGTCATCCAGATACACAACAACAGACTTCCCCAGGAGGTCCCGAAAGATATCATTAACAAACTCCTGAATGACAGCAGGGGCATTGCAGAGGCCGAAGTGCATCACGAGGTACTCATAATGCCCATCACGAGTATTGAAAGCCGTCTTCCACTCATCACCTTCTCGGATCCTGATGAGGTTGTAAGCCCCGCGGAGATCCAACTTAGAGAAAATCTTGGCCCCTTTAAGCTGGTCAAAAAGTTCATAAATAAGGGGTAAAGGGTATCTGTTCTTGACAGTTATTTTATTGAGACCCCGATAGTCTATACAGGTACACCATCCTTCTTTTCCACAAAGAACAAACCAGCTCCAGCTGGGGAGGTGGAGGGACGGATAAAGCCTTGCTGAAGGTTTTCAGAGATATACTCCTTCATGGCAGTAGTCTCTGCAGGAGATAAAGGTTAAGTCCGCCCACAGGGTGGCATCGTTCCGGGAAGGAGGTCAATAGGACAGTCATACTGCCGATGCGGGGGAAGGAATTCTGCTGACTTTTTGCAAAAAACATTAGAATAGTCCCTTTAGACAGAGGGCAAGGATGAGAGGCTCATAGAAGAGACTGTAACCCTTGGAGGGGTTGAGAAATTAGACAATGTCTTTGGCAGTGCAGACTCCAACAGGAGATTTGACCAGAGGACAAGTCAATGGAAGGGTTATGAAGTCGTAACCATGGTAAACCCAGCACAACAGGAGTGGAGGGACAAGGGATGATCAGGAAGGATAGCTTCTCCAGATGTAGAATTCCCGTCTGAACAGATAATTCTCCAGTAGATAGAGTGATAGTGTCAGTGGAGAGGGGTCTATCATCAATGGCAAAAACCCTTATGGGAGGAGTCCCTGGAAAGAGAGAAATGCCAATCTTTTTAGCAAATGCCAAGTCCATAAAGTTTCCTGCAGCTCTGGAGTCAAGGAACAACACCACCAGCAAAGGAAACAACAGCCTTACTTGGAGCAGGAGTATTCCTCAGCTTGATAGGGCAGGAGACAGCTAAATGGGATTGTCCGCCACAGTACAGACATAGGCCAGAAAGGCGTCTGTGGAGTTTCTCTTGTTCAGTAAGTCGAGCCTTCCCGAGTTGCATGGGCTCCTCCGAAGGGAAATTGGTTATCTGCAGAGAGGACGGAGGTATCACAGGATTCTGGAAACGCGGTGCCAGCACTGGATGAGATTTCTTGTTTCGTTCTTTATCAGCCTGATGTTCTTTAAGGCGGGTGTCCACCTTGATAGCGAGAGCGATTAGATCTTCAAGGGAGTCAGGAAGATCTCTGGACACTAGGTCATCCTTCAGGTGAGGCGAAAGACCTTGATAAAAAACTGCCTTGTATGCCTCATCATTCCAGGATGTCTCAGCCATGAGGGTTCTAAAGTCTATGGCATACTCGCTTGTACCGAGATTGCCCTGATGGATTTGCAGCAGACGTGAAGAGGCAGTAGCGACCCGACCAGGGGCATCAAAGATGGTTCTGAACATCCGTAGAAATTTATTCACATCAAAAGTCAGCGGTGACTGTCTCTCCCAGAGAGGTGTTGCCCATTCAAGCGGCTTGCCCTCCAGACGAGACATAACGTAACCCACCTTCGCTTGCTCACATGAGAATTGGGAAGTTTGGAACTCAAATTGAATCAGACATTGAGTCACGAATCCCCTGCAGGCCTGAGGGTTGCCACTGTAGCGAGGAGGAGGAGGAATTTGTGGCTCACGGGCCGGCAACATAGCTGGTGGAAAAACAACCACAGCATGAGGAATTTCCGTGACAGCGGGAGTAGAGGGCAAATGGGACATAATGGAATCAAGTACTTGCCCAATTCTGACTTGCTGGGATTCATACGCCTCCATACAGGACGCCAGCCCGCGAAGGGCTCGTCCGACATCCGGCGCAGCTTCCTCGGGATCCATGGCCGGGTATAATGTCAGCGGGGGCCAGCGGCACCCACAAGGGGGTAGTCGGGATCAAGGAGGAAGCCCCTTCCAGAGAGTCCAGGCAAAGTACAGTTCAAGGTGAAATCCAATAGAGAGGTCAAAGTCCAGGCAAGCGTTCAAGTTGGCAGGCAGCAAGGTCAGGAAACAGGCTGAAGATCAATAACAGGAATAGCAGGATAGCAGGAACACCCAGGAACACAATGCAAGATTGAGCTATACTCGGGCATTGAACCCGGGTCTTCAGCGTCCTTTTAAGTTTGAATTGGCAGTTAGAATGGCGCCACAGTGCGTGACATCACCGGCGTCCTTGCGCCCACGTGTATTCGCTGGGCACCGCCATCTTGGATCCACGCCGCCACACAGGCGAGAAGGTAGGGAGCGCCGTGCGCTCCTGACAGTCTTCCAGAGATCGATCTGATGGCATCTCATGTCAATGCAAAACTTCCAGTCTTCTTCTCAAGGAAACCTTGCCCGACAGCTCAGGGTTCAGATGCCAGGCTCCAAAACGGGTTCTTCAGTCTGGCTTATGCCTTTCCTCCATTCCCGCTTATCCAGAGAATTCTCCAAAAGGTAATTCAGGACAGGAGCGAATTGATCTTAATTGCACCAAATTGGCCGCGCAGGCCTTGGTACCCATTACTTCTCAAGCTGTCAGTGGGTCCCCCCTGGCCTCTTCCCAGGAGGAGGGACTTGCTGTGTCAGGGACCTCTCCTTCACCCGAATCCAGCTGCCCTGTCCCTTCAGGCCTGGAGGTTGAGCGCAAAAGGCTGGAAAAATTGAGCTTACCGGATAGAGTAATAGACTCCCTCCTCAAGGCTAGGAAGTCTTCCACATCATCCGCTTATTGCAAAATTTGGAAAAGATTTCAGCTTTGGTGCAATCAGTTTGGATTTTCATGGGAAGAGGTCACTCTTCCTCAGGTTATAGGTTTCCTCCAATCCGGTCTAGAAAAAGGTCTGCAGTATAGAACCCTCATGCTTCCGCCATATCGTCCATTTCAGGGAAATCCTGGTCTTCAGATCCTACAGTCCAAAGGTTTTTCAAATCAACCTTGAAGGTCAGACCTCCAGGAGTAAAGACTCCCCCCCCCCCCGCTTGGAGTCATCTGTTGGTCCTAGGATCCTTATCTTTGCCACCATTTGAGCCTCTGGAGTCAATTTCTTTCTGGCATCTAACTCTAAAGACCTTACTCCTACTGGCCATTTCCTCAGGATAGGAGAACTGCAAGCACTATCCTGCAGCCAGGAACACATAATTTTTCTACATGACAAAGTGATTATTAATCCGGTTCAGTCTTTTCTTCCAAAAGTTGTCTCGACTTTTCACTTCAAAAAAGAAGTCATCCTTCCTATTTTTTTGGAGGACATTCAGGAAGCAGAGGATCTAAAAAATATAGATCCAGTGAGAAGTCTGAAGCGTTATCTGGAAGTATCAGCTTCATTCAGAAAATCAGACAGGCTATTTGTTGTTCCTGCGGGAAACAGAAAAGGACAAGCTGCCGCCACTTCTGCCATCAGCAGATGGATTACCTTGTGTATCTCCAAAGCCTATGAAGCTCAAGGCAAGATAGCTCCGAAGGGTTTAACGGCTCACTCCACTAGGGCGGTCGCTTCTTCCTGGGCGGCATTGGCGGATGTTCCTCCTTCTCAGATCTGTGAAGTTGCTTCATGGTCTTTGGCTCGAACCTTCATTAAGCACTATCGTTTAGACCTAACCTCTTCAAGTAACCATGCTTTTTCTGCAGGGGCCCACCTTGCTTTTTCATGTCAATAATAATAAAAATTTTAAAAAAAATCTTTTTTGATCAGCACCCCTGGTGTTTTGTGGTTATTCTTCCCACCCTGAAAATAAGATGGCTTGGTATATCTGTGTGTAATGCTGATATGGAGTGGCCAGGAAATATGGAGAATTCCTATCATACTTACCGTAATTCTCTTTTCCTGGCCACTCTCCATATCAGCATTTCCGACCCCTCTTCGGCAAGAAGCTAGGTATCAGACAAGGTATGTGGGGCCCTGGAGGTGTTTTAAGGTTTTTGGGAGGGACTATCTGGTCTATTGGCGGTGATGGGAGGAGCCCCGGTATGTAATGCTGATATGGAGAGTGGCCAGGAAAAGAGAATTACGGTAAGTATGATAGGAATTCTCCATATTTGTTATGACCAAATAACTAAATTTATGTCTCATCAGTTCAAAACACTTTGTTCCAAAATGACTGTGTCTAAATGAGTTTTTGCATACAACAAGCAACTCTGTTTCTGGCTTCTTTCTCATCACCCTTCCATACAGATGTTCTTTGTGCCAATTGCACTGAATTGTAGAATGATGTACATATACACGATCTGCAGCAAGATATTTTTGCAGGTCTTTGGAGGTGATCTTTGGGTTGTCTGTAACCATCACAATCATCTGCATACTGTATGCTGCTCCTGCATTTTTCTTGGCCTGCCAGACCTGGGTTTTACAGCAATTGTGCCTGTGGCCTTCCATTTCCTGATTACATTGCTTATAGGGATGCACTGAATCCACTATTTTGGATTCGGCCGAACCCCCGAATCCTTCCCGAAAGATTCGGCCGAATACCGAACCGAATCCGAACCTTAATTTGCATATGCAAATTATGGATGGGAAGGGGAAAACATTTTTTACTTCCTTGTTTTGTGCCAAAAAGTCACGTGATTTAGCTCCCTGGCCCTAATTTGCATATGCAAATTAGGATTCGGATTCGGTTCGGCCAGGCAGAAGGATTCGGCCGAATCCGAATCCTGCTGAAAAAGGCAGAATCCTGGCCGAATCCCGAACCGAATCCTGGATTCGGTGCATCCCTAATTGCTTACAATTGAAACTGACAATTTAAACCTTTTTGTAGCCTTTCCCTAAACCATGATACTGAACAATCTTTGTTTTCAGATCTTTTGAGAGTTGCTTTGAGGATCTCATGCTCTCGCTCTTCAAAGGAGAGTCAAAAAGAAGCACAACTCGCAATCGGCCACCTTAAATACCTTTTTTCATTATTGGACACACCTGCCTATGAAGTTCAAACGCTAAGGGGCCGATTTACTAAATTCACGTGAATAGATTGAAGTTCCAACGAATTTTGAACGTAGGATTTATTCGTTTGGTCGAATGATCGAATACATTCGAATAGAGTCAAATGAACGAATATTCGATCATACGATCATACGATCAGCGAAGGATTTAATTTTTTAAGTTTATTCGATTGCCTACTTCGGCAGATTGGACCTACCGAATTGCAATAGAAGCCTATGGGAGCACTCCCATAGGCTTCTGAGGATAAGGGGCCGATTTACTAAATTCACATGTAGGATTCGAAGTTCGATCGAATTTCGAACGTAGGATTTCTTCGTTTGGTCAAATATGTGAATTTTGGCATATTCGATCATCGATTAGGGAATGGTCGAACGATCAAATACATTCGAATAGAGTCGAATGGACGAATATTCGATCATTCGATCAGCGAAGGATTTTATTTTTTAAGTTTCTTTGATTGCCTACTTCGGCAGATTAGACCTACCGAATTGCAAGAAGCACTCCCATAGGCTTCTGAGACTAAGTCCTGATCGAATTGGATTCGTATGATCGAAGTGTTCGATCATTCGAATCGTAAGAATCATTCGAATGATCGAATGATTTTTTTGTTCAGTCGAATGATTTATTCGACTGATCAAATAGATTTGTATTTGAGCGTCGAATGATCGAATATCGAATAAAAGGTAGCCTAGAACTATTCGATTAACATTTGAAAATCGAATGCTAATCGAATATCGAATAGAAACGAATAATTTTTGGGGAATAATAGTAAATTTGCCCCTAAGTCCTGATCGAATAGGATTTGTACGATCGAAGTCTTTGATCGCTCAAATCGTACAAACCATTTGAATGATCGAATGATTTATTCGACTGATCGAATAAATTTGTATTCGATCGTCGAATGATCGAATATCGAATAAAAGGTAGCCTAAAACTATTCGTTTAGCATTCGACGATCAAATGCTAATCGAATATCAAATTTGGTCGAACTAATTTTTGGGGATAATAGTAAATTTGCCCCTTATTGTGCTAATCCAACCAATTTAGTGTTGCCCGTAATCAGTATGGAGCAGTTACATGTATTGAAATAAGCAAAATTACAAGGGTAGCCAAACTTTTGCACAGCCAGTTTTTCACATTTGATTCAACTGAATACAACTGAATACTGCTTCACTAAAAATCTTTGTTCAGAAAACACCCCGTATGTTCCTATGAAATGAAAGACATATCACTGTTTTCTTTTTGTTCTGTTCTTTTTTGTTGAAAGTGGAGTAAGTTATTATGCAGGCTGAGAGGTGTTCCCAAATTTTTTCATATCACTTTATGAAAACTAATGCAACATCAGTCAATTTCTATCATTATAACAGATTCTTTCAGTACTAATGATAAAACGACCTGTGTCTTCTAACCTACGTCTTAACTGAAAACTGTTGTGCAATGTTTTTCCTTCCATTAAAAATGTAATCTTTTTTTCCCAACTAGGTCCTAAATATTGTACAAGGCTAAGCTCTAAAATGCTATGCCCGGTGCTTTTTGATCATTCAAAAGCTATATATGCTATATCTCAGATGTGATCAGAATATACTGTTTATATTTTAAGACACTCAGCTTGTTGCACAGTGTGACTGCTGGAAACCTTAATCTTATTTAAGGATTTATACAGAATCCTAAACTTCTTTTCTATAACAGACCACTGCCTACCTCAATATTATTCTGTTCAGTGGCAAAGTGACAAATGATCTCAAAATGAAAAAGGAACACCTAGTTATGTCAAAACAAGCAAAAAGTCAGTAAAAAAGAGCAGATAGATACAAGGCAGCAGATACTTTCTTACTGGAATAATAACAACACTTAATAACTGTGATACTGTATACATACTTTCTTTCATATGGAGGCATGTTTCAATAGCTGTATGACGTGCCAGATTAGTATTTATATGCAAGAAGTACATATTAAACATCATATCATCCAGAGTGGAAATTGTCCATGCTTCATGTGATGGTGGCTATGCATAGAAATGTATAACCTGTTGCCCTCTAGATATTGTTCATCTACAGTTCCCAACATTACCCGAGCTTAATAACTTCTTCAAAAGCTCAGTCTATACATATCTGTTCAAAAATGCAATCCCCATATAAGTACAGTGTGCCCACGTTTTCTTGTTTATATTGTGTTAAGTCTTCTTTTTGTTTGCACATTGGCTTACTCTCTCCTATGTTAACCTTCCTAATAAAATAACTGTGAGTTATTTGACATTGGATTTTCTGAGACCTGCTGTTCAGAGTGTTTTCTATGTTTAAAAACACTATATATTATATGAGACAAACAGAAAATGTGCTGTTTTAGCATTCTACAGTTAGCAAAGTCTTTATTTAATACTGATTGTGTTGATTATGAAACAGAACTAGTGTCTTAAAATAGCTTCCTGTTTAAAACTAACTATAAATATTTACAAATATCAAGGTCACTTTTTTCCCAACCTGAGCACATTAACTTAATAAAAAAACACATAAAAATTAAACTTAATTGCGTAACACATACTTTGAAATTAAGCTTTTGAAACGTTTTAACAGGAATAAGTATACACAAGTATATGTTTCTAAAGGAGAAAGTGAAGATATCACTAAAAAAATATAAATAAATATAGTTCTGTTGTAGTTTCTACCAAGTTGTGTTAGACGAAGGGTCCAGAGGTGAATACTCAAGGCTTTAAGAAATGAACAAGATGTGTTTCAAAGAGCCCAAGTCATGAGAGCACAGCAATGCAAAGGAGAGTATAGCGTTCAAAAGAATAACTCAGATATCTTGCTTTTTCTGCACCCAGTGTCTAAACAATCTCAGGTTCAGGAGAATATATGACTTTACTAGAGAACAAAATTTAATTAATGTTCCTGTATAAAAGTAATAAGATAGTTTAATACTTTTAGGTCTAGAATTTATTTAAGGTTTCTATTTTCATTTTTTCCCATTTTCATTAAAAAAGTAACATGTGACTTAAAACAGGTATGGGACCTGTTATCCAGAATGCTCAAAACCTGGGGACTTTTGGATAAGGCATCTTTTAGTAATTTAGATCTACATACTTTGTCTCCTTTAGTATAATTTAAACTTTTAAGCCCAATAAAATGTTTTTGATACCAATAAGGATTAATAATTTCTTAGTTAGTATAGAGTACAGACACTGTTTTATTACTATAGAGAAAAACTGAATAATTTCTAAAAATGACAACAGTTTGCTTAAAATTGAGTCTTTTCAGAGCTTTTTGGATAATGGGTTTCCAGATAACTGATCCCATACCTGTATTACTATACATAGTTAGAGGCAGATTTATCAAGGGTTGAAGTGAAAATTTGAATTTGGGTACTTCGACTATAGAATAGGCCAAAATTTGATTAGAATAGAAAAAAAATCAGATTCGAACTGAAAAATTTGAACAATCAAAAATCGAAGTCGATTCGACCCTTCGCCAGCTTAAACCTGCTTAATTTTTGTTTTAGCCTATGAGGGACCTCCTATAACCTTTATGGAGTCTTTTGGCTAATTTTGAGGAGTCAAAATTTTTTTTAGGAAATCGTTCCAATCAAACGATTAAATCGTACAATTCCAACAATTTGAATTAGATTGAAAACAGAGCTATTTCTTCGAAAGAAAAATTTGACTACAGTTCTACTAAATTTCGATGGTCGAATTTCAAAGTATTTTCACTTCGAAATTCAATATTAATTAATAACTAATAATCACTTATATAGTAATAAAACACCTTTAAAATGCAATATTTAATTGACCCAAGTGCATCATGGGTTTTAAAGATACTGCTGCTTTATATTCAAATGTTTTAAATCGGATTCTATTTCATTTTACTATACGATAACCAGCAATAGATAAAATAGACATAAATATTACTATTTCCTAGTGTGACTGTGCATAACAAGTGCATTGTTGAGACTGCACCCCTCCCCATTTGACCCAACCCCATACCTCCTATTTCCACTGAATCTCAGGCACCAAGGTTGGAAAGAGATGGCTGCAGTTGTTTAAACCAAACCGTAACCACAAATTAACACTTATAACATTAACAACTCATAACCAAACCGTTTGGATAACAAACATTTACTTCAACCAATAACCTTGTGTTATTCACCCCAAGGGACTGACTCAGCTCCCAATTGCAAAGCCTGGTTCCTACCTCCTTTCTCCCCAAGCCTGAACCCGGCTGCCTATCTTACCATCAGGACCCCAGGGCTGCCAGGCTACTTCCACTACTTGTCAAATTCCCAATTTCACTTCCCCTGGGTCTCAGTGTAAAGGTACCATCTGTGACAGCAAGCTCATCTTGTCTCATAGGAAGGGAGTGTGGGATGCTGTGAACTGCTGCTCCTCCTGTTGAGATGAGCAAACTGAAGGGTACACCTGTGTAGCTTTGCCTCTCCCTGCCTAAGACTGAGATATTCACTGGCCAATTCACTTCAATTCAATACACAATTCACTGGCTAAAGTGTAGGGGAAGGGATCAACCATCTAGCCCAATCAAGCCCTGCTTCCCTACACTGGGGCCTCATTAATTTAGCTGGTATTCTGGATGATGGCATATGTGTGTGGTTGAAAGCAGCACTATAGTATTTTGGACCTTTTGAGCATAGCCTGCCTGCTTCTAGACAGATCCCCATTTGTTTGGCATGCACACTGCTAATTATATAGTAACACAGATCTATGTGGACTTTCAGATAGAATCTTTATTGGTACCTGCCAAAAAATATGCAAGATACAGTGCAATACACAAGTCAGTTTACTTTCTCTTTGCCTTATTTGCAGTTTACAAGTCATACCCAAAGGTGTCCAGTTTATTACCTAGTTTTTGTGTATTTTTTGAATGATAAAGTTAGCCACATGGTGCATTACATATCACCATTTGGTATAATTTACTGAAAGTTATTACATTAACATCACTATTTGGAAACAAACAAGTTAAACACAAGGGTATTAGCAGCCTCGAGGAACAATTTCCTTTTCTGCTCATTTCAGAACATATGTATTTCATTTAGTTTTGAGATTGAAAATTAATCACTGCTTTTCTTCTCAAATGGATTAGGATTGCCAGAGTCTCTGATTACTATAATTTGCATTTCAGTTCTCCATAATATGTCTAAAATATCCAAACAACATATGTTTTCAGTGCGTATTTTCCCTGTGCAGCTTGTTAAAACAAATTGTTCTTATATGAGAAGGGATATTGAAGTGGCCAAGGAAGATTAGATATAACTATAGTGTTGTACATGTATTATTTTTCCTCAAACTAATTTACACACAATATTTAGAATGTATAATGTAAATGACATCTTGAATGAAACTCAAATTCATTCTTTGGCTTTCAGTTGCAATGTTACAGTTTGAACACCCACATTTATTCACCCTAAAACCTCCAGATCTGTTATACCTCAATAGTCAAAGGCGTCACTTGTTCTCATTTTTCAAAACTGACCATAATAAAAGTGAGGTCATCTCCCCTAGCCCTAACACATATACAAGTTTCTAGAAATGTGTATAAAAATGATTTCCACTACCCAATTACTGCAGTAGATAATTGTCAGCTTTATACATTATGACATATATCCTCTATGGTCAGTTATGAATGTTTATTGATCATGCTCATTTATAAACACTGGCCAAATTTGCACCATGGTAGTAATCCATAGCAACCAATTAGTGTTTAGCTTTTTTTCAGCAGTCTGCATGTAGAACAATGAAAGCATACATTTGATTGGATTTCATGAGTTGCTGCCTAGGTTCAAATTTGACCAGTATTGTTCAACCCACAGTGTTTTCTCCTGCAACCCTCAGCTACATACATGCAAAAATGGCTTCACCACAGAAGCATCTTATACATGGTGTTCATAAATAAAGTTTATACATTAACATACCTGTTGGCCAGCAAGTTCTTGGTGCAGAATAGTGATAGGCGAATCTCCCCAGTTTTGCCGAAAAATTTGCGAATTTCCAGAGAAATTCGCGAATTGGCGAAAAATTCACGAAACGAGTCACGGCACGCTTTTGACGCGCGTCGCTGCTCGCTTTTGACGCGCGTCGCGGCACGCTTTTGACGCACGTCGCACCGTTTTTGTCGCGCCGCTGCCGTTTCGCGAATTTATTCACCAGCGGTGAATCGCGGGAATTCGCTGCGAATTCACCCATCACTAGTGCAGAACCTTTTCAGTTCCTCCAACTGATGTGTTTAGATACCAACTTTTGTGTTGAGCACTTCCTGCCATGGGTCACATATTTCACATACTTGTGTGCAAAAGCACTAAGTCAAAGATATAAGAGCCATAGAAAAGGTGGCTCAGATAGGACAATGGAATAAAAAATATGACCGATCATCTGATTTACAGTGGTTTAGAAAATTGTATCTATCAGTGTGAGGGCGCTGGAGATCATGGATATGTGATTGGCTTAAACAACTGAAGGTTGTTGTGATTTTTATGGTGTAGTTTTAATTTCTAAATGACATTGTTCACACTGCAAATAATTGCATAACTTTTTATTCCTGGAACTACAAGTATATTTTTTTAGTTGTAATATTGGTGTGTAGGCATCAATGTCAGGTCCGCTTGTCTAATTCTGTGCTTTCAGTAAGAGCCAGCACTTCAGGATAGAAATACTTTTGGTTAAGCTATTGTTTCTCATGCGCAATACACGATACACGCAAGATACACGCAAGGAGTCACAGTGGGACTTAGATTGTTACTATTGAATGCCATGCTCATATGTACCAGGGAGTTATTATCTTGTCACCTTCCTATTGGTCTGATGAAAGGCTACTGGGGGGAAAGGTATAGGCGTGATATCACACAAATTTGCAGTAAAGAGTGATTGAAGTTTATCAGAGAAAAAGTAACATGACTGGGGGCACCTGGGAAACTGACAATATGTATAGCCCCATGCCAGATTTCAAAATGAAATATAAAAAAGTGTTTTGAAAGTCTGCTGGAGAGCACTATTAACTGTGTTTTGCAAAAAACATGTATTCCTGTGACAGAATCCCTCTAAATTGGATTAAAGGTAATATTTGTATTTGTGTTTGTATGTATAAATCAGTACATGTAGAAAATATATAGCAAAAAATATAAGAGTTCACTGGTGAAATGGCTGTTGTGCAATTGAATATTGTATATGTGCTTGGATACCATTTTGGGGGCATTTTGAGGGTCTGGAGACAATATTCTTGTGGAATCAATATGAATTCAGATCGAATGCATAAGAGCCTTATGTGTGAACTAAGACAGTATATTTACTGTATGAATTGTCCTTCATGGCTGGAAATTAGGAAACATTCGGTTAAAGGACTATTTATGAGGGTTCTCATTCAATGTTGCTTTGCTGGATGCTGTAATGTCAGCCCAGTAATAGTTCTTTGACATAACATCTAACATTATGCACTTTTGAGAGTCAATTTGTTTCTACAAAACAACTCTTCTATGTAATTACTGTAACAACCAACATTTTTTTCTGTTTCAATTAGATGTTCAATTGATTTTTCAACATATTACATTTATTTAATAAAATCACTCAATATAAACAATAAACAACTGACCTGCATTCAGTGTAAATAATAATGAAGCCAACATTCACACACCTATGTTTTCCAAAGGACATAATTTCCAAAGGACATCACTCATAATGAAGAATGCCCAGCTTGTTCAAAAAACCCTTTCATATACGTTTCTGTTCAAATATTACTTCTAAAAAAAGGGGCTGCTTAACAGCTATGAAGCAGGAAGGTAGTATATGCCTCCTGCTCCTCACTATACAGTGCTAACAAAGCCAGCTCTATATTAATGGCTAAAGTTGCAAGTTGAAACAGACAACTGCAACAAGAAATGGATGGTTGTGGCCTTTTTCTATGTAAATAAAAACCGACATTAACCACACATATCAAAGGAATCTGAGAGAAACACAACCTCCATAAACCTATTTCCCAGTGTTTCTATTACTATACACTCCCACACACACACACACACACATATGTATATATATATAGAGAGAGAGAGAGAGAGAGAGAGAGAGAAAAACATACTTCAATATACTATTTATGATGTTTGAATCTGTTTTTTAATATGCTAATATTTTGTTTAGTTAAAAAGCCATTGGCAATAACAATATGCATTTCTTTAGCTCTGCCTAGTTACTGATTCATCTTGTGAAAATAACAAAAATGAATATTGATGATGTGCGACTGCTGTATAACATTCCTCCTGTGCATCTTGCACCCAACTTGTGTCATGTATTAATCAGCATTCAGTTGTTTTGTGGCGGCTATGGGAGGCTTTAGGTAGCTAGGGGCTTTTATCCACATCTTATTTATTTAACAAGGATTCAAGCTACATGTGCTTTTTATCCTTTTTTATCCAGTCTCGGACTGGCCCAGTGGGATACCAGGAAAAAACCCAGTGGGCCCGACCCTTAATGACCCCACTCCCGATCACTACTGTACAAAAAAAGTTTTCCTTAGGCACCGTGCAGCGCCATGTGCGCATGCGTGCATCGCCATTCATGCAGGTACGCTGAGTGGCGCCTTTCAAGCAGGTGTACTGAGCAGCGCTCGCTCGCATCACGGTAGGTCAGCATGGGGGTCGGATGGGGCCCTGGACAGTAGTCCCGGTGGGTCCCGGGCCCCCCAGTCTGACCCTGTTCTTTTCTAACAACAAACTGCACTAGCTTTGTTTTTTTTTAACCAGTAGAAGATGTGATAGTGTCACTTTATTGGAATAATTTTGACTGCCTTCACTGAAATATTAAAGGGGTGGTTCACCTTCAAGATAACTTTTAGTATATTGTAGAAGGGCCAATTCTAAGAAACTTTTCAATTGGTCTTAATTATCTATTTTTCAATGTTTTTTAATGATTTGCAATTTTCTTCTGTTTCTTTGCAGCTTTAAAATGGGGGTCACTGACACCATCTAAAAACAAATGCTCTGTAAGGCTACAAATGTATTGTTATTGTTACTTTTTATTACTTACCTTTTTATTCAGGCCTCTCCTATTCATATTCCAGTCTCTTATTCAAATCAGTGCAAGGTTGCTGGGGTAATTTGTGCCCTAGAAACCAAATTGCTGACACTGCAAACTAGATAGCTGCTGAATTAAAAGCTAAATAACTATAAAACCACAAATAATAAAAAATGAAAACCAATTGCAAATTGTCTCAGAGTATCACTCTCTACATTATACTAAATGTTAACTCAAAGGTGAACAACGCCTTTAAAGAAGTAGTAACATGAAAAATTAAGTCTTAATTTGACTTCATACCTTGTACATGTAAAAATATTTGCTTTAAAGGAAAATTCACACACTCTGATGTGGTCAACCATGTCATCATTTATTAGTGCAGTGAAAGATAAGTTTAGATATAAATATTCCTTACCCAAAGTACCCTCAACCAAAACTCTAGTGCAATGTAGTGTGGATGTGGGTAGGAGATGCACCAGACCCAATTGTGTTCAATGTATCACATTTTTCAGTTTGTATTGGGTACTTTTTAGTGCTCAACATCATGTTCAGTGTGAAGTACCTGTTGGTTGCTGTGGCATTCCAAGAATTATTGTCATTTCTGCAGTTATGCCAGTTGTGCTACCATAGAATGAATTTGTTGGCAAATACAGAATCTGTACAATTTAAGCAAACAGTGTTGTATTTCAACAAATCCAAGTGCACAGTGAACTGGTTCTGTGTTTCAGCACTGGGTACTACAGTATTGGACCCAATAAACATTTGCCTTAGTAAAGCCCTATTTTTCAAACTTAAACATCTAACATCAATAATCCTATACTTGCATATAAACATATTATACAGAATTTGAACTGTCAATGATTCATGGTACCTTTGTTAATGGGTGACACTTTCACACCTGTGTGAGTTTCAGCAAATACTTAAATGGATGTTGGTTACTGTAATGCCCTTTAAGCCTAAGGGCTTAAAAATTCACTCCCACTTAGTTGAACTGAAGAAAACAGTTGGATGAGTGCTGAAACATAGATAAAATTACTCAGCAAGTCCAATTACTGTTTTTTCTAACCGAATTCCCTCAAAGCTCGTGCAAATGTGAAAGACTGAACGGTGCTACCATTTTTAGACATTTTAAAGAGAAGCAGCAATTTTTGTGACAAAACAGGTTATGTATAAATCATATGCACATACAGTATATCTCAGTTGTCTTTGTATCAAATGTGGATTATTGACTCAGTAAATAAGCCCTTAATGGTTCTCATTTGCTATCAAACCAGTTTAAAACTTATGGGAAATCTTAGCTACTTGGGAATACTGTTTTTTTAAATCGACTGAGAAAATTTACTTCCATCCAGTGACCCAGTTACATAACTCCTGCTACTGGAAAGGGCTATTCGTAGGTATATGTAGACACAGTCTGATTAATACTTGCTTCATTATTTCTCTACAGAGAGCTGTCTTTATTCTCAACCCAATTTACATGAAAGCTTCCAGTATAACAAAAGAATTATGAACTCTTTTCACTAAATCAGTAGCATTGACAATTTTTTGTAGCGGATGTGAAGAAAGAGGTTGGAAGTCTTAGCCATGTACAGTATATACAGCTGTATCATGCAAAGTAATGTTTGACCCTTAATTAGCTAATTAAGCCTTTGCTCATAACTCTCTTGAAATTTTAAGGTAGCTGTACAATGTAGCCAGCTCTGCCATCAGTATTAATCATCAAGCAAGCACCCCCAACTTTAGGACCCAGTTACTTAGAGGCAGATTTACTACTGGTCGAATTTCGAATTGAAAAAAATTTGAAATTCGACCATGGGAATAGTTAGGGAATTAAAATCCTTCGAATTCTAATGATTTTACCGCAATTCGATTAGTCGAACGATCGAATTATAAAAATTCGATAAAATCGATCTATTTGATCAATTTTAACCATTCGATCGAATTTTTATAATTTGATCAAAATTCACCAGAGCCACTTCGGTAGATTGAAACTGGGGAAGTAATTCAATAGTCGAATATATTTTTATTCAAATTATTCGAATCATTCGATTTGATCAAATTTATTGAATTCACTGGTCGAATTGTCCTAATTTGCATGTTCAGAATTTGAATATTTTGAATCTTTTTGAGCGAATTTCAAATCATTCATGTGAATACATGTGAATTTAGTAAATCTGCCCCTGAATGTATATTTGATTATCTAACTTGCAATTTTAAACATGGATATCACTCAGCTGGAAAAAGCCATGTTCAATGTCTTAAAACATTGACAATTTTAAAGTTTTCATTGTTAAATGACTTGGGTGCATGATCATGACTTTCACCTGGTAGGGTGAGGGTAGGGAATAGGGCTGGCTCCATTAGCCTTTATCCCTGTGTTTTCCCTAGGAACAAATGGAAAACACCAAATTAAATTTCCTTCGTTTCTTACCATTTAGAGACTGTTTAACCCTAAACTTATACATCATTTCTTAAAAGAATAACCATGCAATATAAATAGTGTTTAATAATAACTTCAGTGGACATAACTTTTATTCTAGTGGCATCCAAGCATTATCAGCTCTAGTTCCACCAAAGTCCCAGCCAGACCAATATGTAAATGTACCATTGTGATTATGGTTGCCCCGAATCCAGGATTCAGTGTGGGATCTGGCCAAAATTCAGCCTTTTATATATCTGAATCCAACTGTCTGTCCAAACTGAAACCGAATCCAAAAAAAATAAAAAATTTGAATTTTGGGGGTTATTTAGTACATGCATTGGTTCCCTTATCCGGAAATACGTAATCCAGAAAGCTTTGAATTACGGAATGGCCATCTGCCATGGGCCCAAATTCACTAAAGCGCGAAGCATCTAACGCTAGCGCTAATTCGCCAGCATGACGTCATTTTGCAACTTCGCAAATTCACTAACCCTGACTCTGGCGAATGTTCGCTAGCGAAGTAGATAGACTTGCGCAACTTTGCACCCTTACACCAGGCGAAGTTGCGCACTGACGAAGGATCGTAATTACACAAATTCACTAAGATCAAAATTTTACTGAACGTAACCACTTACATTAGACTTTACTTCGCCTGGTCAGACCAGGCGAAGTTCAATACAATAGATAGGAGGTGGAAAATTTTTCTAAGTGCAAAAAAAACTCTGGCGTGTTTTACTATTGGAGGGTGATAGTCTGAAAAAGATTGTTTTTTTTGGGGGGGGGGGGGGTTACCCTCCTGATATACTTCATATAAAGCAATATGCAGTCTGTTCATTTGGAACAACTCATTGTAAGGAAACTTGTTACAATATGCTTCTATTAATATGACCCATCACTATAACTGCCACCTGCAAGATTTAATTAGCAGTATGCTAGTAATATTTTGAATTAATTCCATCCACACACTTCTGTTCTACCATCATTACAGCTTTCTGTGTTTTAATGGAAAGAATATGCCACCTTTATAATAAAACTGTGACTCCAGCAGGATTCACAGCAGGAAGTCAGTGCCACAAACAAAGAAAATGATTGATCTAGGATAATAGCTCCAAACTGTCATTTCTCTTTTTTAAGATTTGAAAATCTGAAACAAATTTGTTAAAACACAATAATCATTTGGACATGGCAATCAATAACTTTCACCTACAAGCCTGCCAACCTGTGATCTCCTGGTTATCTGATCGAATGTCAGAGGGAAAAATTAATCCTGAGATAGTGTTGCAGCATTCCAGAACTCCCCGTTGCAGCTCCATTCTCACTGAAATATATACAATTATTCCTGTGATTAAATTGTTATTTAATTGCTATTTGTAATTGAGTTATGTCTGCAGTATTTATAGTTGTTCTAACGCAGATGCCAGATGCACAGGAGGAGTTGGACCTATGATCAAGATCTCTGTGCTTGAAATTTTTTCAGTTTTTAACAGTAGTTGCTATGATTAAATGCCTTGGTCATGAAATATGTTAGGTGTTTTTGTTTCTAATAGTATCAGTTTATGAGATCCAGCTAGCTAGTGTCAGAAATGTTTTACCAATGCTGATGTGACACATAACAAGGGGGGCTTAGGAACACTAAAAAAACATGTTTTTAAATACATGCACTTGCACAGATACCGAAATTACTAATGCAACAGGGGACCAGATGTGCATTGCTCAATCTTCTCTCGTTTGTGTGTTCATTAGAATAGAACCTACTCTACAGAAATAGTACCCTGCTGCTGAGATCCCCCTCTATATTTGGCTTTTATCTTGGCAAACAACTTTTGATGCACCAATGTTTCATTATCTTTATGATGTAAATGATCCATACCTACTTATCCTTCCTTAAATTTGTATTTATTTATAAATTAAATAAATAAAAAGTAGTTATTTATTTGACTGTTGGGACCTGTTGGGATTTGTAGCTATATTATTACAGGGAAAGAATGGGATAAAGGGATAGGAGTAGATGTCCAGTGATTGTCTTAACTTGTAAAAGGTAAGGTACCAGGTCTGGACTGTGAATTAAAATAGGCCCTGGCATTTCCGGTACACAGAGGCCTAATCAGCCCACATAGAGGCCCAAACAGTCCCCACCAGCCCACTAAATACTGACTTTATATGGGACCTTATAGCAGCCCCTCTGGCATTTGCCAGAACCAACAAATTGCCAGTCCGGGCCTGTAAGGTACACTTACCAATATCAACAAGGGGTCCAAGTGCTCAAGCCCCAGACCTTCAGCTCGGGGAGGCAACATATGGCCCTCAATCATGAGCCTATGATTAAGTGTCCTGTAGGCACAAACGAGTAATGCCTTTCCCTTAGATTACTCTTTTTGCACAATAAAATTTTTTATTTGCATCCATTTTTTGGAGTGAAGACGTCCAGTTGTGTGCCAGCCTACAACTGCAATTCTAATGGGATTTGTATCTTACAACAACTTAAATGAAATTAAAGAAATATTGGTGGGACAAGTGTGGTTAGGAAAACTATTTTATTTGACATAAGGACAACTTGTTGTCATTTTATCTGTCTTTAGCTCCAGATGTATGAAAGTATTTCACTGGGAAAATTTTTACTTTGTGTGTGAGCATTGCCATTTCCCCAAGGAAGCAAAATTCCCTTGAGAAATGACTGCTGGTCCCAGTAATCATGCTGATTTCACACTAATCTGCAAGCTAATAAAAGCAAAACAGCAAGTTGCACTTAACTTTCTCTGAACAGAGAGACAGCTAATGTGTGAATTAAAATCTGAAACGCACAACTGCCATTCAGGCTGGCATATTTTTCTAGCTCAACCTCTTCCCAAGTGTGGTGCAAAGTAATCAAATCCTGATTTGGAATAAGCCAGTCATACAGTGTATTGAATTTCTGTACATGACTTAGAGACAGCCAGATGTTTTTCTTGACAAATAGCATTTAATTTGCCAATTTGGTCACCCAGAAAGATTTATAATTCTGGCCTCGTCCTCTGCACAGAGGTTTACAAATTTCCATCTTGCGACGCAGCGAGGAATTAAAGTTCAAACAGAGAAAGGATGATGTAGCAGGTGTCTATTTAATCCCTCACTAGTGAAATATCTGAGGCTCACTTAGTAGGACAATAGTCAATCTCATCTGTCATCTGGTCTGCAGTGAAACAAATATAAGTATAAAAAATAAATAATGAAGACCAGGTGAAAAGTTGCTTAGAATTGGACATTCTATAACATACTAAAAGTTAACTTGAAGATGAACCACCCCTTTAATTATTGCCTTTGCTGCTGGCAAGAGTTATTAGCTTCCACATTTTATCTGTTACATTTTACACGTAGCTGCATCTTATGAAATAATATTGCTGTATATGGAAACATATGTAGTGCATGTATATATCAAAAGGATAAGAAATAAAACAGGTGAAAGGCCATTTAGGTCCTTAGGTGGGCTACCAAATAGACCAGGACTCAACAAGAGCTGTAAAATTTCACTTTTACTGTGGTGTGCACTATTTTCACTATTTGACAAATATGCCACATATTATTATGTAATACATAGCACAAACTTTGCCATGGAGCAGTTACTCATAACAACCAATAAGATGTTTGCTTTTAAACAGATGACCAGGAAATGCTACCTGCTGATTGGTTGCTATGGAAGCATCATAGTGCAATGCATTGTGGGTTTTGTATGTTACAATTGGTAACATCAGTGTTTTAGTCCCTCCATCCCTGCCAGGATTTCAAATAATGCATAAAGAGAAAAACTGTTTAACAGTTGGATTTCAGCATAGACAATTGCATTTATTAATACTTTTTAAAGAAACAGGTAACTGTGATGGGTATATTAGGGGTTTATGTGTTATTTGGGCCTCTTAATCAAAATTTGCCAGTTCTCCTTTAATAACTCTTGGATCTTTCCTTTTTTTTGAGAGAATGCAAATAAAACAAGGCCATATTACTATCAGGGAATTAGTTATTAAAAGTAAAGTACTAGAACTAGGACAATGTAAAAACTGCAAGGGTCCATGAGTGTCGGGGACCCAGTAAGGCCCTACTTAATGGGCAGTTTCAAGATATTATTAGAATAGGCCAACTTACCAATATTTTTGGGTCCTACATTGAATTTGCTCTGGGGTGCAGTAACATCTATTTGGCAAAGGCACCGGTGAAGGCAACATAGTAATCCACAAAGAGCTGTGACTTGAACTGATTTGGTAAATTATGTATATTCTTTCAATACAAGAATTTCATCTAGGGGGAAACCTTTAAAAAGTTTGTGCAGTACAGAATGATTCACACATATTTGCCCTGTGAATGGTTATATTTATAAAGTGGTATATTTAATGTGCAAACATTGCGGATTTTTATTCGCACTGTGAATGTCCATAAGGGCTTTTTAAATATGGCATAATTGCAAATATTTTATGTGAACACTCTGCGTTTCAGTTACTTTCCCCTATCTTCCAACTAAAGTATATATAGGGTGGGATACAAAGATTCTTAGGTACCCCTAGCCCTAGTACATCCTATATAGTATATCAAGAACACTCAATTTATTTAGCTACAGAAATATATGATTTCTATCATTAACTTTATAAATTGGAGAATCCATTCCATAACGGAAAGCAGTAGATTTTATAATTCCTATAGTCTGAAGTTTTGCTCTTGGCATATACAACATATCACTGGACATTATGAATCACAGTGATATTTTTGTGTTTAAATATTTCTACAAACCTGTAGGGTCATTTATTAACACAGGGGATATTTGCCTGTGGGCAGCAAGACATGGCAACCAATCAAATAATCACATTTATTTGTCTCCCTCCAGCTGGCTTAAAGGAAAACTATACCCCGAAAATGAATTTTTGAGCAACAGATAGTTTATATCAAATCAAGTGACATATTAAAGAATCTTACCTACCTGATATATATATTTAAGTAAATATTGCCCTTCTACATCTCTTGCGTTGAGTCACCATTTCATGATGGTCTGTGTGCTGCCTCAGAGATCACCTGACCAGAAATATTTAAACTCTAACTGTAAATGGAAGAAGTGTGGAAGCAAAAGATAGAACTCTGTGTTAATTGGCTCATGTGACCTAACTTTATAGTTTGTTTGGTATGTTTGTGTGCACCGTTGGATCCTAGGATCCCAGGAGGCTGTCCTTATTTTTTAAAATGGCTATTTTCTATTTATGATTACCCAATGGCACATACTAATAAAAAAGTGTATTATTATGAAAATGGTTTATTTACATGAAGCAGGGTTTTACATATGAGCTGTTTTAGGCAATATCTGTTTATAGAGACCTACATTGTTCGGGGGGTATAGTTTTCCTTTAAAAAAGGCAATCGCTGATTGGCTGCTATGGCTTTCTGCCCATGGGCAAATTTACCTAGTGTTGATAAATGATCCTGGAAAACTGTGTATAAAACCAGTTTCCACTGCATTTTACCCTTGAGGTTTTTCTGTAGCATCAATGCGATTGATGTATAAAATTTTTCCCATGTCAAGCATGTTGTAAATAATTGCCTAAAAACTCAAATATTTTAAGGTCTCTTCACTGTTATAAATAGGGGAAAGAAGCTTGTACATATGGTGTTGTATGTACTCAGCTCACTTCTGCTAGCATGCAGTACATTTTATAACAATATCATGTTTATCATGTGCCTACGTTTTTTTTTATGAGCACCAGTCCTGGAAAGGCAAAATTGTGTGTTCACCAAGGTGTACATTGCACTTATATACCTTGTCCTATCTATACCAGCAAAACTGTCAATTCATTCAAATCTGAGTGAAATATGGTATAAGGCAGTGATCCCCAGCCAGTGGCTCGTGAGCAACATGTTGCTCACCAACCCCTTGAATGTTGCCCCCAGTAGCCTCAAAGCAGGTGCTTATTTTTGAATTTCAAACTTGAAGGCAAATGTGGTTGCATACAAACCAGGTGAACTGCCAAACAGAGCCTCCTGCAGGCTGCCAGTAGGCAAATAGGCTACTAAATAATCACAGCCTTTATTTTGTACCCCCCATGAACTTTTTTCATGCTTGTGTTGCTCCCCAACCCAACTTTTACATTTGAATGTGGCTCATGGGTAAAAAAAAAAGGTTGAGGACCTCTGTTATAGAGGTATAGAGTTATTGAAAGCTCACCATAAATGTATGGTCAGGATGAATGTGTCCCAGACCTAAAGCTTGAGAAGGTAGTCTATATTTAACAACATCACTCATAGATTAATAAACAGAAAATAGCCTTATGCATGTCATGCTGTAGTGCACTTGAGTACCTGCTGTTTTCTGTGGTATGTGTTTACTGCACCCAATCTGTACACATCTACTCAAATAAGGATACATATATCTTGTTAGAAATACATTATGAACCTCATTTCACAAACCACTTATCCCCATACAATAAAGTAGTAATGCCTAAGGGCAGGCTTGTACATGTAAGTATGCTATTTCCATAGCATAAAATTTAAACTTGCTTCACCTATAGTCTATTTAATGACTAATATGCTTTGTAAAATGAAAAGGTCTTGTTTGACCTTGGGAAATGTTATGCCGTTCATATTACATATGTTCCCCTGTACTCAGCCTTCTCCACGTTATTAAAGGGATTGTTCGCCTTTGAGTTAACTTTTAGTAAAACGTAGAGAGTGATATTCTGAGACAATTTGCAATTGGTTTTCATTTTTTATTGTTTGTAGTTTTATAGATATTTAGCTTTTTATTCAGCAGCTCTTTATTTTGCAGTGTCAGCAATTTGGTTTCTAGGGTACAAATTACCCTAGCAACCCTGCATTGATTTGAATAAGAGGCTGGAATATGAATAGGGGATGGACTGAATAGAATGATAAGTAATAAAAAGTGGCAATAACAATACATTTGTAGCCTTACAGAGCATTTGTTTTTAGATGGGGTCAGTGACCCCCATTTGAAAGTTGCAAAGAAACAGAAGAAAATTGCAAATCATTAAAAAACTATGAAAAATAAATAATCAAGACCAATTGAAAAGTTTCTTAGAATTGGCCCTTCTACAATAATCTAAAAGTTAACTTGAAGGTGAACCACCCCTTTAATACTTCTTGGTTCTTCATTGGGTTACATGTCTTATTCTAATACCTCATCCATTTCTTTGTTCTCCTTCCAGTGTCCCCATATCTACACTCACATACTCTGTAGAACTTGCTTGTCAAGTAGCATACTACATAGAATACCTTCCCTTTTTACAATAAATTGCCCCTTACACCATCTCAAAAAGTAATCTGATTCACTGCTTCTTTTCAAACTGTTATCAAACTGTTACCACTACTGCTTTGTAATAGTCTCCATAAGCGTTTCAGCTCACCCGCAATATCCTGCCTGACACACATAACAAATGTGCCGTAAATATTGTATTTTCAAACCTCTGTCTTCTATTGCGAACCCACATGGAAAAAATGTGCCCAGAAATATGGTAATAATTCCAGTCTATTACTATTATTTAAACATTTAATAATGTTAAAAATGTCATCAGAATACAGGAATTACCTGTTTTCAAAAGATATATTTGCTTCAGACTTATAACAATTAAATTAAATGATCTAAATAAGATGAAATCTTGGAAACTAATCTCTCTTGGTAACTGTCAAGAGCTATAAAACCATAAAGCAGGTTTTACATAAACTATATTATTTATGTCTTATTGATCCATTCAGTTATTTTTTGCTGTATGTTTAGCATGATTTTGATGTGAGTTTCAAAATCCATACTGTATGGCTCATAAAATTTAGTAAAATGTTGGTTCAGGCTATCTACAGTCATATGAAAAAGTTTGGGAACCCCTCTCAGCCTGCATAATAATTTATTCCACTTTCAACAAAAAAGATAACAGTGGTATGTCTTTCATTTCCCAGGAACACCTGAGTACTGGGATGTTTTCTGAACAAAGATTTTTAGTGAGGCAGTATTCAGTTGAAATTAAATCAAATGTGATAAACTGGCTGTGCAAAAATGTGGTTACCCTTGTAATTTTGCTAATTTGAATGCATGCAACTGCTCAATACTGATTACAAGCAACACTAAATTGGCTGGATTAGCTTGTTAAGCCTTGAACCTTATAGGCAGGTGTGTCCAATCATGAGAAAAACTTTTTAAAGTGATACTAACACGTTTCTAAAAAAATAGAAAGTATTTAAACATAGCAAGTAACGTCAAATGTTACTTGCTATGTTTAAATACTTTGATGTAATGGTTAGATTTGTCATAGCACCAATCAGCACCTAGCATTTACTGGTTACCTGTTTAAAAACAAATGTCTTCTTGTTGTTACAGGTTAGTGCTCCTGGCCAAACACAGTGCATTTTATTACATATGGGGGGGGGGGGGCTACGATTTCAGGCCTCTAGATGGTAATCTTTCCCCATTGCATTTAATTTTCATATCCTACACAGTTATAAATGTGGTTTCACCTGTAGTTATAGATAGGGTTGCCACATGTCTGGTTTTGACCAGGACATCTCCCGGTATGGCACTGGTATGGTACCTGTTATACAGAATACTTGGGACCTGGGATTTTATGGATAATGGATCTTTATGTAATTTGGATCTTGATTTAAATTCTACTAGAAAATAGTATAAACCAGGGCCAAAAAAAATTGTATAAACCATGCGAGAAATTGACGAGCGTGCGAATTCACAAAATTGTCGTGTTTGCGCATAGGTAATTACACTGAGATATAGTAGCGCTAGCTGGAGAGAGATTGGACCATACTTAGGGTAGGTAACAGAGAAGGTTCGTGCCTGGCAACCCCCAAGCTTTTCTCCCTATGCATGTGCCTACTCTGCCTACTTCTTGGCCCGGCCCTGGTATAAACATTAAATAAACCCTATAGTCTGTGTTTGCTTCCAATAAGAATTCATTATATCCTAGATTGGATCAAGTACAAGCTACTGTTTTATTATTACAGAGAAAATTTTTAAAATTTTGGATTATTTGGATAAATGTATAGTCTATGGGAGACAGCCTTTCCATAATTTGGAGCTTAATGAGTTTCCGGATAATGAATCCCATACATATATATGTTTTTGATGGGGAAACAATGTTTTATTCTAAATATTAATTACTTAATACTTAATTCCTTTTGCCAACTGTAGATTTAGTAGTCTAATTGTACCACAAATGTTAAATTTATTTAATAGAAAAATACAAATACCACAATTTATTTAGATACTTCATAAGTCAAGCCAGATAGGTTCTTTCTTTTTGTTGGTATACGATTTGCAAGATCTATTTTGTCTGTTAGAATATATTTTCAGAGTGAATGTACAGGGCATAGGTAATCAATGCAACTACTGGCCTCTAGTGGCTTCAGCTAAAACTAACATTTTTGGAACCAATATTTGTGGGGTTTTACCTTTGTTGAATTTTATGCATTTTATATTACTAGGCCTAAATCTAATCTTAATAAGTAAAATCTAATGGAGCAGCCTTTCTTTATTTGTTTGATTAATATTATAGTTGCAATTTCCCTTTTTTAAAATAATCAGTTGTTGGAACATTTTTAAGTAAAAGTACTGTAGTTATTTCATAACATTGAATAATGCATTCTGCTTGTTGTCAGTATTGCTTTAAGTAACATAAACCTGCTAGCTATGGGCACACATGCATTACCGCACAATAGCTTTGGAAGCTAGACAAACAGTTGGCCTTACTAGGAAAAAGTAAAAGTTATAAAATAGTATCTATTAAATGCAGGCAATAAGACCATAGATTTCTCATGAAGTAGAATGCTTAGCCCAATGCACAGCCCAAAGCAATTCACAAACCAATAGCCATTTTAATTTCAAATTAATTTATGGCTGCCACTCTCTCTGAGACTGATGCGTCAATTGGCCAATCATCGATCACCATGACATAGTGACATCAACAGTCTGCCCTCTGTGTTGTCACTGCCCATGCCTCCCACCCCCTGTGATGTCACCACCCGCCCACTTCCCTGGAATAAGGAGCCATTTCAAGGCATCCTACACTGAATATTAAATTCCTGGGAAAAAGGGGAGCCCAGACTGTGGGGTCTGCTTCCTTTATTGTTTTGAGAAGTCTCCCTCCTAAGCCTCTCTTACTTACCCTGGGATTTGTGGCATGGGAGTGGGAGCGAAAGTGGGCGTTGGGGCCCTAAGATTTTTTTTGCAGGGGAAGTCTAGAGCACTGTTATTATGCCTCTGGTTTGCTTTTTGCAACTGATTTTTTATTTTTTTTTGTTTAGCAGCAGTGTGGAATTTTAGTGGCTAGCTTACCAATTTACCCATGCAACCAGGCAGTATGAATGAGAAACTGGAAATTAATAGGAGAAAACCAGAGCAGAAACACAAGCAATAAAAAGTAGCAATAACTTTAAAATTCAGTAAATATTACTGGGCCCCGCAGAAAATATTTTTTTAAGCCCCCAAATTTCTGCAGGTTGACCTGTTTTTACAATATTTATTGATATTGTATATGAATTTGGGCCTTTAGGGGTCCTATACCTCCTAGCCTCCCCTGCAGCGATAGGGTCTGCTTCCTTTGTAGTTATGCCTCAGATAAATTATAACTTCAGAGAGCTGTAGATTTTTGGCAGATCTGATATCTGGAAAGAGGCAGGAAAAGAAGACAAATAATTCAAAAGCTATGAAAACTATAGTTCCTTTTTTAATGGCCTTAAGTGAAATGGTGCTTTTGGTTACATACTGAGGATGCAAGGGAGATAAGGCTCATTTTCCTGATATGTACACAATGTACTAGCCATTTGTATGTATATGGGTCCAGGAGCATTATGGGATATATCCCATAATGTTTTGTCCCTGTAATGTGGACCTTATACACTTTTGCAAGTGAAATGTATGTCTATGTATAACCTCAGTGGCGATCCCAGGCACTTCTCCGCCTGAGGCGCTCTTGAATTTGCCACCCCCCGCTTCCCCACAGCACTCACTTTTTCAGCACCAGACAGGGGTAAGGGGGGTCCACGGCGTTAGTGCAGAGCATGCAAGTGCGCTCTGCACTAGAAGAGCCGAAAATCTGGTTTTAACGTGTGGCATTTTTGCCGCCCCTGGTAACCAGGGGGTGCTGCCGCCTGAATCTGAAAATATTGGCAGCTTAAAATGGCTCAGTGGATGGCAAAAGTAGATGGTCTTGCAGTGCGGTTACTAGTTAGCAGCCATGTACATCATGAAGGGGCACCAAAAGTATCTGCCAAGGGACTTTTGGGTAAAGGTTGAACTTGATGGGCAGTTGTCTTTTTTTCCACCAAAATTAAAATAAAGTAACCTCAATATATAATAGAGTACAGAAGTTTGCCCAGGTGCAGTGGACCATCGCAACAAAGGAAAGGAAAGAAACTGCCTAGGGTGAAGCCAATGATAACTTAAGGAACTGCATGAATGGACTGCACTAAATCCTTGGGGTCTCTACACTTGAAAAGGGGAAACTATGGCTCAAAAACAGTTGAGCAAATATATATATATATATATATATATATATATATATATATATATATAATTACATTCTTCCACTTTTAAGTCATTGCAATTTATGCATAAAGTGGCAGTACTAAAAATATCTGCCTGTGTCCTTTCATGCCTTCCAGGCACACTGACACTGTAACTGTCATGCGAAAAGTTGTTATGTTCACGTTGATAAAATCTTAAAGGCTAAAACTGCCAATCAGAAGTTTAGTATCTATTCTTCATTGTTTCCTTCTGAAACTATTTACTGACCTGTGTCCTTTTCAAAGTCCTTGCTTTAAACTAACAGGCACTCACAAATAAGAGAGAATCATATTTAATAGTGGATTTTATGCTTTATTGATTCTTATTAGTAATCATGTATATTATCCTTCAGGCAAATGCCAGTATCCTATTAAACCCAGGAACTGGTGCCCCCAAACCTTGGTGGGCAATAAGCAGCAGACAAAAAGCAATATTTTGCCATTCACTCCCAAATATGCAAGGATCAGAAATTCTAACATAACCTGTATTGAAAAGCAGTAATTTTGAGTAATGGTGCACGCTGAATTTTATTTAGCTGTCTAAACACATGTGATCACCTGAAGAAGTGCAAGCATATAGATAGGGCTGTCACATCTGTCCTGAGAAGATTGCGTTGCCAGGCCGACCTCTAAGCAGCAGACGCAACTACATAAATACCAATATGTTTAGGAAAGATTTACAGTTGAGTAGTTTGTTGCAGAAAGATATCTTTGCCCTTGTTGAATTTGACAGAATGTGTACTTTCCAAAAATATATAGAGTTCTGGCCATCCTTATCTTTGTTGGGTGGGTCTTATGGAACATGATACACAGTCAGGGGGCGCAGGCAGGAAAATTCAGATGCATGATTTTCATTTGGAGTATATAAATACCACATACTTTGGTATCTCTGTGCATATTGGCATTGAACTGTTCAGTAGACTTCTGACATTCATATTTACGGTGATTTGCCTTTGTAAGTTAAACAATGTGTAAACTAAATGTGGCAAATTGCAACATCTTTCAGAGATTTTCAGAAATGTCTTAAATAAACAGTCATAAATAAGTTCAGGCGTAATGTATCAAGTGTTTGCAGATGACCCAAAACTATCCAGCCCAATTAATTCCATCCAGGATTTAGCATCCTTGCAACAGGATCTTGACAAACTGGCAGCTAAAGTGTAAAGTCATGCACCTGGGATATAAAAATATCCAAGCCACTTATACCCTTAATGGGACTGCACTAGGCAAATCCATTATGGAAAAGGACCTTGGAGTCTTTGTAGATGATAAACTTGGCTGTAGCAAGCAATGCCAGTCAGCAGCATCAAGGGCAAAGGGGCATAGATTCATGGGAGGAGGGGGTCATTCGTCCCCTTTATAGAGCACTGATAAGGCCCTTTTAAACAGGACATTATTGAATTTGAGAGGGTCCAGAGAAGGGCAACTAAGCTGGTAAAAGGTATAGAAAATCTTAGTTATAAGGAGAGACTGGCCAAATTGGGGATGTTCACACTGGAGAAGAGGCGCTTAAGGGCCGATATGATAACTATGTATATATATATATATATGTGTGTGTTTCGTTTGAAATAAACACTACCGCTTAACCTTATTACAGTGTGTGCTGATCCTTCGAAGAAGTATGCATGCCTAATTTGATCGTGCATCGCTGGCTACATATGTCTGAGTGCTGGTACTGTGGAAAAAAAAAAAAATATATATATATACAAAAGTCGGCACTCACGAAAAACAGTCAAATATGCACATTATATATACAAATAGATCACTGAAAAAGGGTTTATGGGCAATGAATTAGAAAGTTACAGCTAGACAGAGATAACTTGTAGAAGGTAATAAAAGTAATTAGGGTGAGTTGTAAATAGTCCAGGGGTCTGGATTCAGTCAGGTCAATAGTTTGTTTGTTTGTTTTGTTTTATGCTCCTGACGAAGATCCCTGTGGGGGATTGAAACATTGAGGCTTAATAATAAAAAACTTTTTGTTTTTCATCAAGATCCTGTGGGTGCTGCAAATCTTTGTTTATACATATATCTGATTATTTTGTTATGGCACTTTTGTACAAATGGTTGTTTTGATGCATCGTGCTTGTAAGATGGTATGCAAGTATGTTTCAGGTTTTTTATATCATTTATTGCACTGTTAACTTTTAATCTGGACCATAGTTTAGTCAGTTCCTGCATGCACCTAAAGAGATGGGTGTATATGTTGCTAAACAAATCAGACTAGGGATGAAAAGATTTAATTGTCTTTTAAACAAAAATAATGGAGTTAGTGGTTGGTATATATATACATATATATATATATATATATATATATATATATATATATATATATATATATATATATATAATTCATGCTAATTGAAACCACACAGGAATGTAATGACTTCTATATGTTACTGTGTATCAAATTTTCTTCCATTTATTTCTGTAATGATAATGCTTTTGGCAGTTCTGTTTGTACATTATTCACCAGCAGGTGTCCCTGGAGATATCTGCAAGCTGAACTGAGAAGAAAAATGAAATTTTAATTACATTATGAAAACTTTATATACTGATAAACTATGTTCCTGTTGAATTTCATGGCAAATCCATATATAATAACAAATATTTTCTGTTGTAAGAAATATGCCATTAGCTATAGTTACACTTATTTTCAGGTCCCAAAACAGGTGTTCAAGGCAAATATAATTGTATATGTTCAGGTGTGGAAATTGACAGATACAGTAAGTAATGGGTTATTAAAAAGCAGATAGGGTAAGATCCATGTTTAGTGTTGTGAAGTCTCCATGGAATGAATTGAGCCATGCAGAAGTAACCTTTGTGCCAGCGCAGAGCAAATCCAAAGCTCTATAAATTAGAAATGAGAAATCTGCCTTTTTTACATGACACAGAAAAAAGCAGTTATATTTGACTTCCACCTGCATATTGTATTTTCAAGTGGCATGATGGCTTTCAGCATTAGGGTTTGATTCAAACCTGCTTAATATCTGGACAAATGTTCTAAATTCTCTCTTTGTATCTGTGGGTTTCCTCTGGGTGCTCAAATGTCCCCCACATTCCAAAAACAGGTAGGTCAGTTAACTTCTATTAATCTCTGTTTTCTTAAACTTGTGTATGGGATTTGCAGAGGGAAAATAAACTGATGGTGGTGGAGGGGGGTAATTCCTAAAGAAAAGTTAGAACCAAGAAGGAAGAAATAATGATGAGGAAAGACTGGATCATGATGGAGTTGAAGGTACAGGACAGATCAGGCAGAGAAGCAGGAAAGACTGGAGCATTCTGGAGCATAATGGAGTTGGTAGAGAGGTAGGAAAGACTGGAGTGGGATGTAATGGACGACAGACAGGATAGACTGAAGTGGGATGGTGAAAGCAAAGAAGCAGGGCAGACTGGAGACAGAGTAGGTGAAGATGCAAGATAGAGTGGAATGGAAAAAGAAAAGGGAAGACTAGCAGGGCCATATTGTGGCCTTGGGCACCACAAGGTCCTAGTATGAGCATGCGTTTGCGTAGGAGCACTGGGGATTACATGTACAGGAGTACATGTCCCCAGTGCTCCTTAGAATATGGCTTGTCGGAATGCCGCCCCTTAAATCTTGATGCCACAAAATTGAGCAGCTACAAGACAAACCTCAGTGCTAAAGCACCTATCATCAGGCCAGGAAATATGCAGGAAATAGTTTTAATAGGGCACACCAGCTCTGATTGGATGACCCTGTATGGCTGCTGGAATGTAGCAGACACAATGGGGCTAGAAGGTGAAAAGTCCAAATTTGTCAGTAACATCTGACAGCCTTTTTAACCCAGAGGTTAGAGAAATGCAAACAGTTACCTAGAGTTTTCCCCCTCTCTCTTTTTAATGTGCAAATAGTGGCTAGATATTTGTGGCAGTTGGTCAACTCTAGAATATAGGCTAGTATTTAAAAAGCAGCAACTAGTAAACACTACAGTGTGGGTTAGACCAAGCTTTTACAATTTTCTCTGTTTTGATTAACCAAGAAGTCTCTGGTTCAAATTCCAGCTCAACATTGGAGTTCGGTGTTTAATAGAAATTAAGAAATGAGTAGTGCAATAAAGAAAATACTGTTTTATTCTCTTGTAAAAAGAGTTAAAGCACTCTGGGTGGTGATCAGCGACTGTGTTTTTGTTTCACTCCTAGTACTATAACTTAAGCTGGCCATAGACGCAAAGATCCGATCGTAAGATGATTCCACGATCGGATCTTTGCATCTCCCGACCTGCTCCCGACCTGTCACTAACCTTCAGATAACTATAAGTAATAAAAAGCACAGACAGCTGACGTTCTGCCCCTGACAAGGATCGTACTAAAGTTGTACGATTAAAAACCTAGTGACGGTCTCCCACTGAAAATCGTACGATCTGCAATAGACGCTAAGATATTATCGCCAGCCGACAAAAATTTTCTAACCTGGCCGATCGACCAAACGACCGATCGGCATGGCACGACAAATGTCGGAGCACTCCACACACGATCCGAAAGTCGTACGATAGTCGTACGAATCGAGGATTCGTACGACCAAGTCGTTGCGTCTATGGCCAGCTTAAGCACTATCCTGCAACTGTGCTGGCCATTGTAAAGGTTTTATTTTGTAGTAAGCAATGATAAGATACATCTAATTACCCCTTATATGGGTGACCTCGCCAAAGCTTCCTCATTGCCTTTTGTTGGACAATATCCAAAACCTCCGCTTTTTTGTTTCTAGCAATTCTAGCTATTATTACTGCCTTATGAACAATAGCATAGTTCACTCTTTTCATTACATAATATTCTAACCTCTTTGGCATTCAAGTAGTTTTGGCATTCAAGACTGACATTTTCAAGTTTCCAGATACTGTATACAGCACTTAGCAGATACAATAGAAGTATAGAGTCTCTTTTTTTATGATATGTTTTAAAATGTACAAGATTAAACATGAAAGAGAAGTGAATAATATTTTATTCACATATAGACAGTTCAGTGCCTCTATATGGAGTGTTTAAATTATCTTGTCAGCCACTTATACTGTAGGCCTATAAAGAATTCCAGACTACAGAAGCACTTCATTAGATTGTATATGTACATAAAATATAATTTTGTAATGGATTCAGTTTTTTTATATATTGCACTTTTGTTGCATATAAAAATGTGGTCTTCTATAATTCCCAATACCCTCTAAATGATTAGAGGAGATTCTATGAGAACAAGTTCATTATCAGCTGGAAGTTCTTGGATACTGTATAATGTAAATAGTTGTTCTTCTAATGACTTCTTTGGCTTGCAGCATATTCTCTTTCACACCCAGTAACATTTATTGTATTAATTGGAGCATGTATGAACAGTTTAGTAGAAACAGACTTCCTGCACATCTTAGTACAATGTCTTTATTTAATTCACATTACTTCTCCACACTAATCACTTATTTTAATAATGTAAGAAACATCAAGATAGAAAATATTAAACTTGATATTAATGAGTATAATGGAATCTTTGGCACTTGAACAGAGACTTTGATCATTGCATAGTAATTAACAGTGTTTCGAAGTAAGACTCAATGCTGAATTTAATAAAAGGCTAAAGGTAACAGAATGTCATGTATGTGGTTTGTTGGAAGTTTTCCCTTGTTTAATTAGTGTCTTCTGATGTATTAAATAAATGATTGTTTTGGCATATTGGATTAATTGATATATACTGCACTAACAATCTTGCTCTCTCTTAGAGAATCTCAGATTTAAAATACTATGCTGTGATGTGTGTTTAATATACAATTAAGGATGTAAAAACTGGCGCTAACACAGAAAAAGCTGGAAATATGACAAATACTGAGCAAATATTGGCAGTGGATTTAAGAAATTTTCAATGCGTATTTCCCATTTTATTGCTTATATGGTCAAAAAAATCTTTACAATAAAAAACTAAATTAACTGTAACATTAAACTGTACCACTACCATTCTGTAATTAATTTGTCAGGGATTTATTGGCTAACCAATTATAAAAGCAGTTTTCAAAACATTATGCATGGAGTTATTCATTCTTGTAAGATTTACAACAAGGGAAAATAAATATATTTTTGCTCTATTTCACAGATGTTTCCTTTTTTTCTTAAATAAATGGCATTAGCTTTTGAATACAATGTCTAGAACTCCCTAGAATTCTAAAATGAAAAAAATAATATGAATAAAAGATGCAATCCCTACAATAGATTTATTATGAAAATGTATATAAACATTCAAGCTACAAAAAATGCAATGATCATAACTGCCAATCATTCCCTACACACCGTCCTCTGAGTGAATCTATTTAGCTAATAAAAAAAAAACATATTGTTATCCCTACACTGAAATTTTATTTTATAGCAAAGTGGTTTTAAATAGAAAAGTCAGTAATAGAGTTTTTCAGAGGAGGTAGCTGAGGATTGTAGCCGGGGACTCATATTCTGTTAAATTTCAACAGGCAGCCAGGTAAGTTTGTAAAGTTCCAGTTGTTAGTTTATAAGCCAAATATACAGATGAAGCCACTTTGGATTGTGCATTTGACACAGAAAAACTTAACTCATCTATCCCATTTAACTCACTTAGCACAGAATATTGTGTCACAGCATCCCATCCAATTAAAGAGTTCACCATTGAAAACAATGGTGCTTTGGTATGCTAATGAAAAGGTTAAATGCATTAAATGAGTTAAGATAACTTTAGATAACACAGTTTCTTCAATTAATCCTGAGTCACGACGCATTTAACACACAAATCCAAGTGGCTGCATCTGTATCTTGAAGTGTAGCTCAAGACATTTTCCACGAAAGAAATTCGAACAAACTCCCAAACTCGAATCCCCTTAATTTACCAATAATTAGTTTGGAAAAATCTGTGTGGCAAAAAGTTGTTCAATAATTCGAATCATGGAACTTTTTAAATTTGACACTCGAAATTGTACGACTTTTTTTTGAATTGATGTATAACAAACTTGAATTTGTCAAGTTTTTAAGTGAAAACCAGAATTAAACACCGCAAAATACCCAAAATTTGTTAAGGCAAAAATTATCTTCAAATGGTTAAAAGGAACTCTGCCATTGACTTTTACATGAATTCGACAAGTTATAGCCAGAGTATTTTTGGATTCTGATTTTTTGCTGCTTTGGGGCTTAATAAATTTCTGTAAATATTTGTGTTTTTCACCAAAAAAAAAACTTGACAGAGAAACTTGACCTTAGTTTGTCCCCTAAGTTTTCAACCTGAAACAAGAGAGATGTAATCTGTTAAAGACTTGTGGTGGATCTAATTCTCTGTCAAGGAATTGTGTTATTTGTCAACAAATGGTAAATGTCACAATGTCCATATCATGTGAATTTTCCAAAAATGGTCAAGGGAACTGAAGACTTCATTAGTTTTAAAGGGAAACTGTCATGGGAAAACATGTTTTTTTTTTTTTTTTTAAACGCATCAGTTAATAGTGCTACTACAGCAGAATTCTGCACTGAAATCCATTTCTCAAAAGAGCAAACAGATTCTTTTATATTCAGTTTTGAAATCTGACACGGTTCTAGCCATTTTGTCAATTTCCCAGCTGCCCCGGTCATGTGACTTGTGCCAGCACTTTAGGAGGGAACTGCTTTCTGGCAGGCTGTTGTTTTTCTATCTCAATGTAACTGAATAGTACGTAGTGGGACATGGGTTTCACTATTGAGTGCTGTTCTTAGATCTACCAGTCAGCTGTTATCTTTTGTTAGGGAGCTGTTATCTGGTTACCTTCTCATTGTTCTGTTGTTAGGCTGCTGGGTGGGGGAAAGGGAGGGGGTGATATCATTACAAATTGCAGTACAGCAGTAAAGAGTGATTAAGGTTTATTAGAGCAGAAGTCACATGACTTGGGGCAGCTGGGAAATTGACACTATGTCTTGCCCCATGTCAGATTTCAAAATGAAATATAAAAAAATCTGTTTGCTCTTTGGAGAAATTGATTTCAATGCAGAATTCTTCTGGAACAGCACTATTAACTGATGCATTTTGAAAAAAAAAAAATTCTCATGACAGGATCCCTTTAATGTCTCTATGTCCTTGAACCTTTTAAACAGCAGGAAATAACTGTATCAGGAGACTATATTACCTTTTTTGGCAATCCTTAATAAGGTATGCCAGACCATTTTAATAGGGGCAAGTACTGGAGTTAATGGAGAACATTTTTTGGGCAGCTTCGCGAATTTATTCGCCAGCGGCGAATCGCGGGAATTCGCCGCGAATTCGCCCCTGGCGAATAAATTCGCCCATCACTTGTTTTGAAGATGCATCGCTGGCAGAAAAATATTCTCAGCGATAACATGCGGAAACTTATGGTCAAATTTACCGCACTTTGGTAAATGGACCCCTATGTCAGACAAATCTCTTAAATGGCCTTTTGGAAGATATAAGAGTGTGTGATGCTTAGGATACTCAAGAATTTAGGAAGGTATATTATGTTGCAGATATTTATTTAATGTAAGAGGTAATTTATTCTAGTGTCATGGAGACTCATTAAACTTCTGAAATGCGGCAATATTAGTGCATGGGATATGGCCATCCTATAAAGAAATAACTTCTTCAATACAAGTGCAAATTAATACACCTACTTCTTGTCCTCATCTGTCATGTTTTGCCATAGATTCAATGGCAAGTACAAATATAACATTGTTTACTACTTAGTGCTAAGGTTCTAAATTGTAAGTGAACTCATCTTTATTAAACACACAAAACCAAAATGAAATAAATGAAATGCAAAACATTTTAAATTCATGCAAAAATGCAAGCCATATGTGAATCACAATGTGGTGTTTAAGCCAAAATATTATCCTACGGTAAACCCCCACCATGTACAATGGTGCAGTGAGAACGACTTTAAACTTGAAATTTAATAAGAATAACAAGTTAATATTTAATAATATTAAAAGGACCAAATGTCTTCTTTAAAAAGAAAGTATAATTGCTTTGGGACTAAGTGGCTTATTTATAAAAATTCAGTATTGTGTGTTTTTTCATCAATTTGTGAGAACCCTGATGAAAAAAATAAATTAAAAATAAAAATGATGAAACCCCCACCCAAAAATGGTAGCTTAAACCTAGTGGTCTCCTATAGAAGTCAAAGTATGTACTGAAAATGATTTTTTTTTATAACATACAGTTTTTTAAGAATGAAACAATGAATTGTAGTTGAGACAGGAGAAAACCCTGTGATTGCTACTGAATTTCAACAAAGATTGAATCTGACCATTGATAGATATGCCTTCAAGTGTGCGGGACAGTATACTGAATGGCAAAAATATCTATTTGGGCTACAACATACTGTAGAATGCAAATAGCAATGGCAATTTTAAGGTGGCAAAGTGTTGCATTCAAATTTTTTAAAGAGACATTACTTCAATTCTTGAATGGTCGAATTTTAAAATTTGATTTGAATTTTTTTTCAATTTGAATCAAATTTTTGCCTATTCAATAGTTGAAGTAGCTAAAAATTATGTCAAGTTCGAATTTTTTAAATTTGAATTTTGACTTCGACCCTTAGTAAATCTGCCCGTAACTGTCTAGTGAACATATTCCTTTGCAAAATACATTGCTTTTAATCCCTAATCTTTATTCTACTTACAACGTTTATGACACAGAGGCAATCAACTACACTACTACGGGACATTATCAACAGATATAGTGGAAAAGCAAGAGCTCATTTATAAATGGAAGCAAGCATCATGTTTTTTTTTTTTTTTGTTCTTTGCATCATGCCCCATAAAACTTGTGCCCCATGTCCTGTAAACACCTGTAAACCAAGATATTTGGCAGTGTTGTACAATAAATGGGTTTATAGAGCAAACATACAGAATGACTTACATAGCGTCCAGTAACCAATGCAAAAAGTGAAAATGTGTTTGTCTTTTTGTTATTGCTTAACCTCCACATCATCTATTAGGGGTCTTGATGTAAACTCTATCACCCCATGTGGGTTTCCACTTCCCCACACGGCATGGCTCTTATCAGTCAGTTCTCAAACAGGGCTTGGAGAAGGGCACCTCGGGTTGTGGCGCTTTTACACATGGCTGATTCCAGACCTTAGTGAACAGAGTCCTGCTACATAGCTGTTTCTGGTATTGACAGAATATTTTTTGAATACTTGGCTTGTTTTATTAACTGTTACAGGCCATTATCATGACAATGCTAGTTCTGGATTCCTGTAACCAAAACCCTCAAAGCACTTAGAGTAAGCATGGGTTTATATTCTCAATAATAGAGCTTTTACAAGTACTGTATGACCTTTGACCATGTGTGTGATGAGATATTCTTGTGGTCAACTGTGAGAAGTGTAATGCTTTTTTTCCTCTATTGCCTCTGATGTTTCTGATGTGCTATATATACCTTCTGTTGTGCAGTTTTGTACTGTAACAGTCAAATTGATTGCACATCCAGTTATGCCAAGACAGTCACTAAAAATACAATGTTAGATGTTATATAGTTACATAGTTAAATGAGGTTGAAAAAAGACCATCAAACGAAACCCAGTTTCCATGCACACACTCCTCCATACCCTCACATAAATTATATATACCCATATCTATACTAACTATAGAGTTTAACAATAACAATAGCCTTTGATATTATGTCTGTCCAAGAAATCATCCACGCCCCTCTTAAAAGCATTAACAGAATCAGACATCACCTGGCAGTGCATTCCACAACCTCACTGTCCTCACTGTGAAGAACCACCTACGCTGCTTCAAATAAAAGTCCTTTTCTTCTAGTCTGAAGGGGTGGCCTCTGGTACAGTGATCCTCTTTATGGGTAAAAAGGTCCCATGCTATTTGTCTATAATGTAAAGTGTAATTATGTCCTTTTCTGTGTCTTTTTTTCCAGAGGGGGTTATTGCTAAAGCTCTGAATTTATCTCAGCATTTGCTGCTACGAACTCCAGGCATATCTGCTCAAGTTTTTTAGGCTTATTTATTATAACATTTTCCCGAAAAATTTTCTTTGCAGGAAAAACTCAGATTTACACGATTGTTTCAGATTTATAATCCAAAAACTAAAAATGTTCAGGATTTCCCCCTGAAAGCCTTAAATTGTGGCATTGAACGAAACCCAGCACACATCAAAAAATCAATGGGCCTTCTCCCACTGACTTTTATTCAACCTCGGCAGGTTTGAGATGTTGGATTTTAATATTCTGACTTTTTCATCCACTCTTTGTAATCTATTTTTTAGCCAGTTCTCTATGGTACTGTACAAATGCTATATCCTAGTCCAACATTGCATTAACTTCTGTGTGGCACTGTATCAAATGCTTTAGGGAAGTCTAAGAAAATCACATCCACTGCCATCCTAGAATCGAGGTCCCTGCTCACCTTTTCATAAAAAGAAATTCAGTTGGTTTGGCAAGATCTATTTTGCATAAAACCATGCTGGCACAAACTCATAGTATTATGATTTGCTATGAATTCCAGTATCTTATCCCTTATTAACCTTTCGAAAAGCTTTCTTACCACCGACGTCAGACTAACGGGCCTATAATTTTGAGGCTAAGAACAGGATCCCTTTTTAAATAGCAGCACCACATTAGCAATTTGCCAGTCTCTCAGAACCATGCCAGACCTTGATGAATCCTGAAAAATTAAGCAAAGAGGTTTGGCAATCACAGAGCTAAGCTAAGTAACCTGGGATGAATACCATCCAGCCCTGGACCTTTGTTTATCTTAACATGGTCTAGTCGCTTTTGAATTTCCTCATGTGTGAATCATGTGTGAATCATACATCATTAGTTGAATTACTAGAATTTAGGACTATTAAGAAGAAAACCTTCATTAACAGGTTCCTCATTTGTGTAGACAGATGAAAAATTGTTCAGAATCTCAGCTTTTTTTGTTCTCATTAACCAGATGACCCCCCTCTGATATTAAGGGTCCCACTCCTTCTGCTTCATTTTTTTACTTTTTACATATTTAAAAAATAATCTTCGATTCTTGCTTGCTGCAATACCTTTAGGCTGCCTGCAACTATGTTCCTTGCTTACAAGGGGAATATACTGACTGTATTGCATGTATATTTATTAAGTAGCATTTTAAAGACTTCCCAGTTTTGGTCCATATTTAACCCTAGGAAAAGCTTTACCCACTTAATATGTTGCAGATATGCCCTGTTAAAGTTTGCACTTCTAAAATGTAGTGTTTTAGTTACTCTCTTATAGAAGTGCCTCTGCAACAGAATCTCAAAGGAGACCATGTTATGATCCCTATTCCCTAAATGCTCACCCACACAAATGCTAGAGATTAGTTCAGTATTCTTGTTTATAACAAGATCCAAATTAGAATTATTCCTAGTAGGTTCTTGAATGAGCTGGAATAAAAAGTTGTCATTTAGCAAATTTACAAACCTACTTGCTTTTTCTGACTTGGCAACCCCATTACCTCAGTCAAAATCTGGATAATTAAATTCACCGATAGTAATAACGTGACCTAATTGTGAAGCCGCTTCTATTTGTAAAAGTAGCTGGGGTTCATTCTCATCACTTATACTAGGCAGTTTATAGCATACACGAATGATGATTTTCTTTGTAACCCTAAGTCACGACACAGAAACATGGCATGAGTAAGAATGCACAGTTGCTTATATTCCAGTTGGCTTTTTAAATTATGTATTAAACTTCAATATTTAATCTCTCTTTTGAGTCATTTTCCAGTTATGTAGAAATGCTGGGAATTAAATTTCCAGCACATTACTAAAAATGGGTTAAAACAGTGCCCATTACAAATAGCAGTACATGTGGGAAAAGAATACACTTTTTTGTAGGTTTTTGCCACCCAAAATTACATTTTGCATACTTACCAACCTGACATTTACTTAAAACTAGACATTTACATGGTGGGCTATTTTTGATGCACTGGTGGATATACAGTACCTTATTTGAAAAGATTTTATACATAAGTGGAAAATTTACTTCAAGTTAATTCTAGCATGTTTTTACATACAGACATGGAATCTGTTATCTAGAAATAAAATATCAAGATTTGAAAGAGGTTAAGCAGATGCTTTATACTGTTCAGTGCCTAACTATTAGTCACTTGCCTCTTGTCAGATTTCTCTAACCTAGGCCAATATGTATAATCGTGAAGCTACTGTATATTATTTATATGTAAATCACTGTTATTGCCTGATATCTGTACATACACGGATATTACAATAGAATGTGTAGTGACAGAACAGTTATCACAAAATATTTGACTTCCTCTCAATCATTTCTCAGTGCTGAACAAAGATAATGTGATGTTTATCAGAAAATGGATGTGTTCGAATGATTTTAATCTCCAAAATGATGTCACCATTGATACTTCCTATTCACTTGTACAGATTCCAAGTATTTGTATCACTTAAAACATTATGTCAAACCAAGCATTTCGAGCCTGTATTTAATTGTTTGTAAAACCAATTATGCTTATATCAGATTCCATTTGGTGGGTTTTATTGTAAGTGATGAATATAATTTTCTATGCAGTATTTCATTTTATATACACAGACTGTATGCACTCTTACATCTGATGGCTGTTCATTAGCATTTTGTGGAATGTTGGTTGTTTGCAGGTTACATGGTTTTATAAGATTATTATTATTATTATTTACATTTTTTAACTACCACTGCCTAAAGTTATGCTGGTATCATAATCTGTTTCTTTATCCATGATTATATACAACTCAATCACAACATAAGCCTTGTAGGTCTGTGACTACTATGCAGATGGGCTACATTGCAGAATTGATCCACTTTGATTCTTACAGTAACTGGGTAGTATCTGCAATGAGTTTTTAATGTTCCCACTGTCTCTGTTTGGGTTTTCTCAAGGGTCTCCAGTTTACAAAAATAGAGACGGTTAAAGTGGTACTTCACCTTAATATTAACATTAGTATGTTCTAGATGACCATCTTTTCAGTAACTTTTTAGCTGGTCTTCATTATTTATTTGTATGATTTTTTTTAATTAATCATTTTCCAATTATCGCTCTTTTCAGCCTGTATCTGAAAATGCTGTGTGGGTTTCAGGGTAGTTGACAGGAGCAATAATAGTTAGACTGACTGTGAGGCTTTAATTTTACTGTTTTTTTCAGGCCTTTTATAATACATATTCCATTTTGCTTTCAAAGTTGCAAGTGTAATTGAAAGAAGAATAGAAGAATTAAAAATGAAGGCCACTTGCAACTGTCTGCACCATACTAAACGCATATGTTAATGCAAACAACCCCTGTAATTACCCCCTGATCCGTGTGTGTGCAACTGCTTGCGTGCATGGTAGACGCCTTCTAATCTCCACTGAGGCAGGGACTGATATGAGAAATGAGCAATCTGTATAAAGTGCTGCATAACGTGTCAGCACTATATAAATAAAGGATAATAAATACATAAATTATACAGTTACCTCAGTCCTGGAATTTTCCTCCATTACTGAGGCAACATACCGTTGCAGTATCTTTCACCATTTTATCCCTATGGTGAGGATTACTTTGTCAATGCTATGGGGTCTTGGGAAGACAGGCAGTCAATTCTCTTCAGAGTGAATTCTTTATTTAATTTTTGCTGATTGATATAAAAAAGTCTAACTCCCATACATTTTTCTCAACTGTTTGCAGGCATAGTTTATTTCCATCAATATTTTAGGGTATTTGAGCAAATCTTTGTCTAGATAAGTCATCATGTTATAGGACCCTGAAGTATTAAACATTGGTTTAGCTCTAACTATAACCCATATACCTGTAACATTTTTTGATTTTGTCTTCCTTCCTTCAGAAGTAGTGACTCCCACAAGAATACAAATTCATACTGTAGGAATATATATATATATATATATATATATATATATATATATATATATAGATACACAAGCTATGGTTGCCACCTGTCCAGGTTTCACCCAGATAGCCCGGTATTTGGGCTGTCCAGTTGAAACCTTGAAACATTGAAATTTATGACATGGCGATCAGATGTCACCTGTCCCGTCACACCTCCGACATCACCTACCCTACACTCTGCCCATTTTCCAAGCCCAGAAAAGGTGGCAACCCTAACACAAGCACACATAAAAAACATATGCTTGATGACATAATGTACAGAGCTGCACTTGAAGAAAGAAAACTTTCTGCCTAAGAAAGAATTATAGGCTATGAAGGAAGCCTAGTACCTGGGACCCCAAGGAGCAGAAATACTTCTTGGAACCTCCAGATAGTTTTACATTCAGGAACATTTGGTTCAAAGACAGTTAACATATATACACAGCTATGCTGTGGCTGGTTGTAGAATGGCGAGTTAGTGAGTTGATGTAATGTAAGTTGCAGTGAAAAGGAGCTGTGGCATATATGGCATTTTGAGAGAGCAGTTTTGCCAGACTGTCTCATACGTAAAACCCTGCCTTATGTAAATAAACCCTTTTCATAATGATATACTTTTTTAGTAGTATGTGCCATTGGGTATTCCTAAACAGAAAACTGCCATTTTAAGAAATAAAGGCTTCCCATGGGATACTACAATTCACAGTGTAAACAAAAGCTCACACAATCCAATAAAAAAGTACGCCAACTCAGACCTGCCGAGTTCATGTAGAAGTCAAAGACAGATGTTCTATTGATATTGTGATCTGAGCTGAGTTTTTTCCAAAAAAGCTTTTGTGGTTTTGGAAGTCAAATCCAAAGTGAGAGTGAGAGAATGCACAGAGAAGCCGGCACTCTCGAAAATCAAGATTAGTTTGCCTGGGTGCAACATCATATATTTGTATCACAGTTCAACATAAAAGATCCACACCCTCAGGTCTTATAAAATCTTAAATTTGTTTGTTAATAAATAGGACCAACATTTCGGCCTATTCCAAGGCCTTTCTCAAGGCCTTGGCCTTGGAATAGGCCGAAACGTTGTGCAGATCTTTTCTGTTGGACTATATATATATATATATATATATATATATATATATATAGTATATATATAGAATATCATCTTGTTTTATAGTTTAAATAGGTAATAGTTTTTTTAGATTTTTAATTATATGATCTCTCAAGAATTCTAGGATAGGTCCTGGGCCTCTGATACTCTGGAATTTCTCTGGAATACAATCTTTTCTGTAAGCCATAAATCACAACTGTCACCATGTTTATTCATTCCCTAAAAACTAGTAGAATCATAATTAGATCAGCATAATTTTACCTGGTATCTGTGCCTTGGCATAGTTAGAAGCAATTAATGAGATCTTAAGTTGTGTTAATGGAAGAAAGAGGCTACTCTAAAACAGTGGAGTCCATGTATGGGTAACCACTGGGCAGTGACAAGGCAGTCCTTTAAAATGTGGCTTATCGAGACTATCTGGCTGACTGTTACAACCCGAAAACAAAATATTAGTAGAAAATACACAAAATAAAAGTAAACATGAATGCTACGGTACCCATAATGAATACAGCACAGCTCAATTCAGCAGTTTTTAAGATACAGCGGCAAACTATTGGAAACATGATGTAATAGATTTTTTGCACCTTCTGCTGCGCTTGATAAATGATTACATCTTGATATGCTTCTATGCTGTAAAATTATAAAATATACACTCTTTAATGTGCATTCATTACTTTTAAAAACAATTAGCAAAAATGCAGCTTTAAAGTACTATGTTATTTGTCTAGGATTCAGTTCTGGTATGTAATAAACATATTTCATAATCCATAAATAAAATATAGGGTTTATACATTATACTATTGTTAGCCTGGCATTCCCCACACCAGATGGTAGAGGATAAATTGGAATGCTCTAAATCTGTAATAATAAAACGGCCTTGTTTGTTGAAAACAAGTTTTGTAGGCTTAACAAAGAGATGGAGTAGTCTGCATAAGATTTAAGTACAAATATTCAAAGAACAAAAATCATAGTATCTAAGAGATTTCATATACTGCATAAAAGTAGGATGTAATTCCTTTTTATTGAGTTCCCAGTAAATTCATAATTTTTATATTTGGCCTTTTTAAAGAATTTGACCAAATATGATGATATAGAACCCTAATTTTGCATATTAACATCTGAACAAAATTCAGAATAAAATGTTCTCACATGATGAGGAATATGTCACTATTACAGTGCTTTAAAGTCACATCATTTTGGGGGCTGGAGCTGGTTTGGCTGAACAATTAAGGATCAAATCCCATACCGAATCCTTTATTTGCAGATATTTCCAGTATTAGTTTTTTAGACTGTTTTTTCATTACCTTTTATCTGGTTAAATGTGGATAAATTAGCTCAGCAAATCCAAACAGCTACACCACTATAAAAGGGAGATTTTTCAGCTTTAATCACTTCTCACAAGGATAGTTAGTTCCACATCAGTTGAATTTTTGTGCATACAATCAAATATTTTTCTGCTATAAATCCCTATATCATGAAAAATAGCAATGTTTTATTTTCATTTGGTATTTAGAGTTCTAAATCTTGATGCAGAACTAGAAAGTTCAGATTCTCCTGAAAAAAACAATCCCCCCAGGAAATGCCCCTAAATTGAGAGAGCTTTAATATTTCAAACATCTGGCACTGAGCTCTGAAGTTGGGGAATTGTCTACCTGAATCAATTGTACTGTATGTTAGATAGCTTCAAAATGGGTTGGATGTTTTTTAAGCAAGTGAAAAATACTGTACATGGCTAAAGAAATTATCTGTTAGTAGAATGTTGATCCAGGGACTGGTCTCATTGCCCTCTTGGAATCAGGAAGGATTTTTCCCCTCCAAGATAAACTGGAGAGTCTTCAGATTAGGTTTTTCACTTCCTCTAAATAAACTAGCAGTTAAGAAGTTTTTATTAGACCAAAATAGTCGACTTGATGCATCACCCTGCTATTTAGGTTAAAATCTTCTTCCACTTTAACATGATAGGCAACAACATTACCCCACCAAAGGTATCCCAAGGCAGGTATACAGATGCCCCCTGTTGTGTTTGGTAGCCGAGGATGAGGAGGGTATAACAATGCTTTATTAGCAGGTTCATGCAGCCATTACATAACAGCACTAAGACTTACTTTCACTTTCAAGCTGTACAGAAAGTCCTATGTATGCACAGTGCCACCTGCAGGCCATTTGTATAAACACCACACCTCCCCTCTCCTCCATGTCTTTATCAGCCCACACTGGATCCCTCACTAGAACATGCCAAAATTTTAAGACATCTGTCCAGGCATCTCAAGTAGTGCATAAAGTATAACCTTTATATTTTTGTTCTGAGTCCTGCATTCATCTGCCCCTGTACAGTATGTATCTGCACCCCTCAGATTTGGATTGCATCCTGCCTTTCTAATTCTTTATCTCCTTGCATTAGGTAAGTTTCCACACCAACACTTTTCTCAAAGCTCTTTAAAAATCACCTTTTAAAACAAGCACTTTAATCTCCTCTACAGAAGAACACCCTGTCCTATGTACTTGACCCCCACATATTTTGTCTCTGTTTCCACTTCATTGCAAACTCTAGGGGGCAGGGATTATAACCCTAATTTGTACTGAAACACCTATCACTTAAGCATAGATTTATCTGTTTCCACTATTGTGTTTTATACCTTACAGGAAACCAATACCAAAATAGGTGTCTAAGATTATGCAAACTGTATATAGAAAAAATTTACATTTTCTACACAAACATTATAGAGCCATGAAATAAACAGTATACTAAATACAATGGTAACTGTCAACTACTGAAAAAAATGTATATTAAAAAGAAAAGGATTAGACCTACACTGAGAAGTCTCATTAATTGCATGCTGTTTCTGTGTTTGGGTAGTAAAATGTATGTGAATTAAAGGAAAATTATACCCCCCGAACAATGTAGGTCTCTATAAACAGATAGACAGACAGACAGAGTATGCATACAAATATGTAAAACCCTACTTCAAGTAAATAAACCATTTTCATAATAACGGTGCACACAAACATGCCAAAGTTAGGTCGCATAAGCCAGAGACAGAGTTGTGTCTTTTGCTTACACACTTCTTCCTGTTACTGTTTGAGTTGAAATATTCTGGTCAGGTGATCTCTGAGGCAGCACACAGACCATCATGAAATGGT
>CM044432.1:116026707-116064654 GCA_024363595.1 Xenopus borealis | reverse complement strand
CCCCTATATGGACTGGCAGCCTACAGGAGAGAATGTTTGGCAGTACACCTGGTTTTTATAAAACCAGAACTTGCCTCTAAGCCAGTAATTAAAAAATAAGCACCTGCTTTGAGGCCACTGGGAGCAACATCCAAGGGTTTGGAGAGCAACATGTTGCTCGTGAGCTACTGGTTGGGTCTAAGGTTTTCTGGTGGGCCCCTGGAATCTCAGTTCGACACAAACTAGTGAAATTCTAGCAGTATTTACATGCTCTGTAGTTGAGACTTAAAGGAAAACTATACCCCCAAAATGAATACTTGAGCAACAGATTATACAGTTTATACCAAATTAAGTGACATATTAAAGAATCTTACAAAATAGGAATATATATTTAAGTAAATATTCTCATTTTACATCTCTTGCCTTGAACCACCATTTGGTGATGGTCTGTGTGCTGCCTCAGAGATCACCTGACCAGAAATATTTCAACTCTAACTGTAACAGGAAGAAGTGTTGAAGCAAAAGACACAACTCTGTCTGTTAATTGGCTCATGTGACCTAACTTTATAGTTTGTTTGGTATGTTTGTGTGCAACGTTGGATCCTAGGATCGCAGGAGGCTGTCCTTATTTTGGCAAAATGGCAATTTTATATTTATGATTACCCAATGGCACATAGTAATAAAAAAGTATATTATTATGAAAATGGTTTATTTACATAAAGCAGGGTTTTACATATGAGATGTTTTATGCAATATCTTTTTATAGAGACCTACATTGTTTGGGGGGTATAGTTTTCCTTTAAGTAATTACCTGTGCAAATCACAACACTATTTTCCCATGGGACATATTGTAGTTAAGGGTTAAGGAGCGCCTTTATATAAATGATTTTATGATCATTTTTACATCCTATCTACAAGTTTTTACCGTGGTTTTGTATGTCAATATCTTTATTGATTCAAACTTTGGACTGTATGATTTGATGTAGTGGTGCTGGTTCCATTTTGTTCCTGCCTGGTTCCTGAGCCACTACTTTGTTCCTGTGGTTCAGCCCATGTTTCCATCCCATCAATTCTTGTGGATATTCTGATTCTGAATTATGCTCTGTTTACAATTGCTCAACCTGGCACCTGCCCTGACCTGCCTCTGCTTCTATTCATTATGGGGTGCTCCACCAATGAGGCGAATTTCTCAATTCGCCTCAGGCGGCAGCGTCCCACTGGGTACCAGGGGCGGCAGAAATGCTGCTCCTGGTACTTTTCAAACCAGAAATTCGGCTCTTCCAGCGCAGAGCTCAATTATGCTCTCTGTGCTGGCGTCCTGGCCCTCTCTGCCGCCCTCGTGGAGGGATGGGGGGTGGCAGCAACACAAGCTGCCTCAGGCGGCGGAGGGGCCAGGATCGCCCCTGTATTCATTACATTCATTATTAGTGATGGACGAATTTATTCGCCAGGGGCGAATTCGCGGCGAATTCCCGTGATTCGCGAATCACCAGCGAAATTTCGCTTGACGAAAATTTGCCGGAAAAACTAGTTGTGCGTCGTTTTTGACGCCACGCGCCGAAAACGACGCGCCACGCGCCGAAAATGACGTGACGCGCCAAAGTTGACGCGACGCACGTCAAAAGCGCACCGCGACTCGTTTCGAGAATTTTTTAGCCAATTCGCGAATTTCTCTGGAAATTCGTGAATTTTTCGTCGAAGCGAATCTCGGGAGATTCGCCCATCACTATTCGTTATCACTCCTTATCACTCAGTCAAAAAAGATTTGTATTTTCTAATAAAACCATTCTGCTATTCTATTTGAGATGTATGTATGTGTATAATAGTTATCTCAGTGAGTAGACATTGCAGCACATCCCTGCAAAATATGTTGGTGTTATATAAATAAATGTTAACAATACATAGGCACACAAAGTATGTAGCCATACTTTGCTATACACAGCCTACTCCTATTTATTCTTTGGTGCTTTTGGGAAATCATTCACACTGGTCCCTACACCAGTGGTGTCCACACTCCATAGTCCCTAACACCCATTATGATGACTTAGTGAGCCAATAATGTACTGTATTTTGTGCTCAGAGTCACTTAAAGGACATCAAGGGATCTAATGAAAAACCATTCTCTATATCTAAATGTGTCCTTACTTTTTAACTCTTTTCTCTCCAATAAACTTACATGGCATTACCTATTAACAGCATTACCTATTTACAGCAAACACTTCCAGAAGAGGTAAACTCTGACACTTGATAGGGCTGTGTTCCAGGCATTTCACACTGTTTGCTGACATCTCCTTTGAGTGCGGTGAATAAACAATATTTTATACTAAATAAAGTTCCAAGGGAAGTAAATTATATCATCTTGTTCTATATTTTGAGAGTAACGGAAGAGAGCAATAGTGAAACAGTCCCGAATACAGGACAGGTTGCTATGGATGCAAACATGCTGATACTGTTATCATAAAATTTTAAAAGTTATGAACCTAACAACTTATGGAGTTCCACTTGAAAATGTAATTTGTATTGCATATTACAGTTTAGTACAATCAGTATTCTGTTTAATACAATGTTTGAAGCACCTAAAGTTGAACCTTGCAGAGACGACAGGGTTAACTATGAAAAATTCATGGTAAACTGTCTATGCATTAAAATTCCAATACCGGCCTCTTCATTATTCCCATAATTAGCTTTTGGAATTCATATCATCAGCTTCTCCCAGACATTGTACTGCATACTCCACTGTTTCAGCTTAGTTTTAATCAAATGTTAGAATTAGAAGATAAGAGGTGACCTGTGAATATAAACTAATTACTGCACTTAGGAATTATCCATTGCAATCGTGATTTATTAAATATAAGGGAGGGTGAATACACATTTTTAGAGATTACAACAATCTTTTTTTATTCTCTGCAAGGATCATTTACTGATGCAAGTGCAATATGCTAAGTACAAAAATGAATGCAAATGGCAAAAGTTTTTGCCCGTTTTGTATTATTCTCCAGAATTTCAGCATAATTGAAGGTGCCTGCTAAGCAGCATTCACTGACATTTACATGTGATAAGGGAGATCACATATGGGAGAGCTAGTTTGGAACCATACTGATAAATCAAGCATTTGATTATTTAAATGCAAGTGATTTGTATGTGCAGGCAAGGAAGTAACTGGGTATATCGAGACAGTGTGCAGTTTGACCACTAGCTTATAAAACTACCAGGTGATAGCTATCAACATCTAAATTATGCTATACCATTTTTAGCAATATGCATTAACTATAGAACATATATCATTCTCCGCATTGCTGCTTAATTGAAAAATGGCAATAATGGGCATGAGACACAGCACACAGCAGCACACATCAGTTTAAAGGCCTGGTACCACTCTATGCATTGAGCACTGGATTCCGAGATCTTTGGGTTGGCCTGCACATCACTACATCTTTAGTGCTTTTTCACTTGCACCCCAAGGGTTTGTAAATGAGCCATTATTACATTTTTATTATATTTTGTTTTAGACAAACCTGTCAAAGGTGCAAAGAAAGAGAATGTAATGATGATCTGATATCTGTTAGGATTTTTGAAAACACATGAGCACATGTATGTCTTCATAGTGCTAATTCAATTTGCATATTTTTTCCCACAATTCGCCATATTTTTCCCGTATAATGCAGCATTTCTTACCAGAATACTTAAAGAATTGCACTGCCCCTACCAGAATTGCGTCCAGTTTGCCAAAATTGTGTACAATTGCACTGAATATTTTGTATAGTCTGGTGTTTAGTGGGCGCCCCCTGCTCTAGGCACGACTGAACTGTGCAAGTTTATACTGAGGGAACCCTGAGATGCCATCTGCATTGCAGAAGTACATGTTCCGTATATTCTGCATGATGGATACTTCACTAATTTATTTACAGCTATGGATATATTTTGATATAATACACAAAAGCTGTAAATATCTTGTAAATTATATCCTTATAAACGGTGAGTTCTGATGTCATCAGTTATAAACGGTGAGTTCTGATGTCATTTCTGTCACATGACTCACTGAAACCTGTGTATTATAATAAATAAAGTACCCCCAGTTGCAAAATATGAGGATATTAGAAGTTACCTCGGAGTTCAATGACCTGTATAAAAACACTTGGCCTTCGGCCTCGTGTTTTTATGTGGTCATGAAACTCCTCGGTAACTTATAATATCCTTATATTTTACAAGAGGGCGTACTTTATTCACTATATATAATACACAAAAGCCATGAATATCTTGTAAATTATATCCTTATAAACAGTGAGTACTGATGTCATCAGTTATAAATGGTGAGTAGTGATGTCATGTTTATCTCATGATTCATTAAAACTTGTGTATTATAATACATAAAGTTGCAAAATATGAGGCCTTCTGCCATGTGTTTTTTTTATGGTCATGAAACGCCTCGGTAATTTTTGATATCCTTATATTTTACAAAAGGGGTACTTTATTCACTATATATTTTGAAGGTTGGGGGAGACAGTGAGAATAACACATCTAAATAAGTGCCATAACGCAAACCAAAACTAAAAGTGAGGCTAAGTAGGAAGTAAGGTATTATGAATAATCCCCTGCAGGGTGTAAAGTCAAAAGATTATATTTATGTAGTAATGCAATTCATCCCATGGGGTATAAATTCATATAATCCAAATAGGCATGTGAAATAAATTGTGTAGTCCATCCCTAAACCTTTATAATTTAGATGAAATGCATTAGTCATTTAAAAATTATTATTAAAGTGCTTAATAACAGTCACAGAACTACAAGGCCTGTTTTGATACTTTGTGATCTTTTAGAAGATTTAGATTATATTCAGAAACAACAATGCAACAATTTATAGTCTAATATATTAAGGTTCTAAATTATGAAAACAAATTGAACTGATCAGTGGTCACAATAGTATAGACTATAGAGTATATGAACAATTTAGGCATTACAACAAGACAATGAATCACTAAACACCAGTTGGGTTATTATTACTTTTAATGGTATTCTCTTCTAAATGATAATTATCTGTTATTTATATAACAAGGACACATCTACAGTACTGTATATCATTTTCATTATAAGCTTTTATTGGTTAGTACTAGATATGTATAATGATACCTTGCAAAGTTAAAATATCAAATTGCTAGACTACAAACTACATTTGTTTTCTATGCATTTTTTAGATATTATCAATTTTAGTGCTTTAAATTATGCTTTTTATGCAGTAGTTATGAGCTGTTGTGTTAGCCAGCATAGATAATTGACCAACATGTGCTGTGTATTATTGATTGGAACTATAACAAGGTGATTGGTATGATTACGTTTTTCATTTATAATATGTTCAAGGGTGCCTGAGCACTAAATTGGGAACCACTGATTCAGATGTTTACCTATTATCATGTAAATGGGTAGGTTATGCAAAAACCAGATAAGCACTTTGGTAGCAGTGCTAATCAAATGTACACCATATATTTTGAACATTTTTCTTTTATCACAAAGGCATAAAGGTCAGTGATGGACACATTTTTCCCGTTTTGCTTCGCCGAAAATGTAACGAATTTCAAGTGAAATTTGCAAAATTACTTTAGTCAATGGGCATGCAGTAAATTGTCGATGGCATCAAAATGGGTGCTGGCATCAGAACGGCTGCCCAAAACTGTCACCAGCATCAAACTTTTTGCAGGCGTTTCGCAAATGTATTCGATGGCCGTGGAATGTGGAAATTTGCAAATAGATTTGCCCATCACTAAGAAAGGTAATTCTAAAGAACATATGAGTAACAGACTAAACGAGTTATTGCAATAAATGGGTCATAAAATTGGAACCTTCACTAGGACCAGAATAACAAAAACAGTAGAGGAGCAGAGAGAAAGGTGCATATTGATTTTATTTTGATTTAGTTTTTTCTTAATTTTTGAACCAGTTGGTTTTATTTATACAGTGGTTCAATATGGTTCAGTGATCAATTAAGAATGTTAAAACAAAAACTCTTTAAAAACAACAATCATAGGTATAGAAGAAAATAAAAAATATCAGCTCATTATTTATTATTAAATATGAACAGTCATCCATGGAAAAGCATTTCCTTTCAAACTAGAGAGTCTTTTTTGGTTTAAAATGGGAACACTTTCACCTCTTTCCAGTCTACACCTTAACATGTTATAAAGAGATTATTGTTGCAGCTATACTGTGTGACAGGCAAGACTTCCAAAGGCCCATGCTGTCTCTGCTGCATCCGAGAAGGTGACCCTAGCACCAGGCTCTCTTTGATTCTAATCCTCTGGAGTTAAGCAGAACATTTACTAAAACTAGCTTTTGGAACTGTTGTACTAAACTAAGGAGGCCAGTAATGGTTAGACCAACCCCCCCCCCCCCACCATTTAATTTTTATTTTGCTTAGTTAATGGGGTATTATATAACCATAACTTTCTTTATCATCATTGGTAGCCTTTGCTTCACATCATCCTTAGTCCATATCATTTGTTAATTTATCAAGTGCCATTGTCTTGAATATCATGTTAGTTGTTAATATGTACCATCGGTTGATTAAATCAAGTTGCATTAAAAATACATGTACATACGTTGTGGAAAACAGTTAATGACAGATATGATATATTTCCCTGCTACTATATGGGTTAATGAAATGCAAAAAAAAATCTTAATTAGGTCTTCCCCTAACTTCAAAATAACTACAAGCATGCCAAGCAGATAAAGAGCAATGCAGAGAGTGTCATCAGGCATCCAGTGACATACCATGTGGTGGTACTGAGAAAGCACGGCATGTGTAAGTGGAAGAAGAGGAGGAGGGGGGAGAAGGAGGAATACAGAGAAACGCAGAGAGAGAGGTAGATGTGTTCATGCAGGGCATCCCCTTTCCTTTAAAATGGTCCTACCCTCCCCTGAGCAGCAGGCTGATTGCTTGCATTCAGCTACATTTAGTATGCATGAGCACTGCTGCTCCAAGAGAGGATGCTGATATTTTTTTAAGAAGGATCAGGAGCTAGAGCAAATCCACTTTTCCAGCCTTTAAGTTCCAGGGAGCATCAGCAGTCTGGAATTGTTATAAAGCCAGTTTGGGCTTAATGAATATGGGATGCCAGATTCGAAAGGGCTGTTTGGTTCTTTAGAGGTCTCGAGAAGGTCTGAGGTTAATTTTTTTCCACTGGAATATTATAAAGGGTCATGAGTCAAAGTGATGCTCCTCGGCCTCTAAACTGGACCATTCGAAAGCTCTGCCACGCTGCCTTTCTCCCTTCAGTCAGACTACTCAAGGTATGAATGCAACATGATGTTCATAATCATTTTATGCAACGAGCATGTTGCCTGAATATGTTATTGTAAAACAGCAGTAAGCTGCCTAACTTTGGTATCCTGCATTGCAGAAAAAAATACACATAGTCACAAACCAGTTGTTTGCCTTTCATTCAGTTGTTGCATTTGCAAGCAGGGTTAAAACTGGCGTAAAAGAGAGAGAACAATGCTTTTGTGTTCCATATTGCTTGCTGCTCACCCTGAACATGAAGCCTATCTGTGCAGACCTCTGAATTACTGTAAATTCAATCCCAGAGCTGCTGCCAAATGACTTCAAAAGCATAAGTGTTTCTTCATTCCCGCGGGACATTTGTCACATAGGGATAGTTTGAAAATCCATTCACAGAGAACAAAAGACTGTCACAGTTGATAAAATGCCCGTTTGCCAGATCCCCATTTAACTCGGCGATATCAGTTAATATTTGAATTGAGAATTTCATTCATTCTCTTGCTGAAAGGGTTAATTGTTTTTTGACATGGAACTAATGCTAAATGAGAAGCATATTGTGTTACACAGAAACAAAGTCCATTAAAGTCAAAATGGATAGTGCTCGGAATGCATTCTGTTTATCTTCTGTATTTCATTATCTTGTCTCCATACAATGCTTTTATTTTACCATCAGAATGTTTCAGTCTAAACCATGTTCTGTGCATGTCAAACATATGGCTAGATGTTATAAAACTTGCCGATTGAATGCAGTGCTGACCTCATTTTGATATTATGCAAATGACACACTCGAATCTCCAAAAATAACTGTGCTTAGCCTGGAACCCAAATAAAACTTTAAATAATAGCTCTAAATATTACACACATGATGATTTTATTTATCTATCTATATATTGTCTAGCTAGCTAGCTCTCTCGCTCTGCCTATCTATCTATCTATCTATCTATCTATCTATCTATCATCTATGCAAAATGTAGCCAATAACCCTCACCAGGAGTTGCAGCATTTTGACTTGCACACACATTTTGGGCAATGCTCCTCCTCAAGGACACATATAATGAAGTAACAAGTTGAGGCAGATGAATGTTAGAGTGCATTACTCTCTAATGCATGTCATTGGTGGAATTCCTCTGCACCCTACACAGGAAGCATATATTTTTCTTACAGTGGTAAACAAAGCTGTTTAAAGAGGTATTACAATACTGCAATATGACCCCAATTATTTTTGCTCTGTAATGTTTCTTTGATGCTGTTAGTTTAATGTTCCAACCACAAAGCCTTGTGTTTGACTCCATTAGTGTTGCTTAATTATATGCTCCATAAGACTTCAGTAGGGTTGCTTTTCAGGATTCTTCCCTGATTAAACACAATTACACTATTTAAAATTAGGTTTCATAGGCTCATCTTCAGTTAAGCTACAGGTCTAGCGAACAGGAGTCTGAACAGAGTATATACTATGTATCTGACAGCTGTCTGCACTATAATTGCAAGGGGTCATGGGAGGGAATGCAGGCCACTCTGAGGAATTATTAAGGGCAGCTACAATGACATATACAATACACAGTATCACTATACATGATTTTACTAAAACATATAAACTGAATAAGACAAAGGCAACCCAATCAATATTAGTTAAAAATCCATTATGAGATGAAATGAAAATTGAGAAGAGGTTATGGGAAGCAAATCATTACTGAAGATGGAATCTATCAGAAAAATAGCTTATGAGTATAACTCATGTTCCCAAGATACAGTGCCTATTCTCCTTCCTTTCTGACACTTTTTTGTGTGGTTCTATGAAAGCTGCAAATGCTTTAACTCATTCTAGACCACATCACAGTTCATCACAGCTTTTCAGACTACAACTGCTTAGATATTTATGGATTTTCAATCTCAGTAAACCCGTGTAGCACTTTATAATCTCAATGTAGCTTCAGCCTCTTCCTTGGTAAACCACATTAATGCACTCAGTGCATAAAAGATATCAAACTTACACCAGTGTGACTGTTGTACATTACAGCTAGCTTTTTATTACCTGTTGTATTAATTGTTTTGCCTTTCCAAATGGCAGAAAACCATTGTTTGGCAATTTTCAAAAAGATGACAGAAATTTACTATATTTCACTAATAATTAAAAGTACATGAAACCAAATATATTTAAAAAAAACATTGATGAGTTACTGTGTAATGGGGAATTCACTTAAGTAAAAGGCCTTTGGAGGCATCAGAGGTCAGAGCCATTCTGCAGTAGGAGGTTTTTTTAATCTCCCTTTTAGTACTCCAATATTTGCTCATAGCCCTTTCACTCAATAAAACAGATACATGAAAACTCCATGGAATCAGTCACCCTATAAGAGTATATTCATAAAACACAAACTAGGGCAGAAAATGTGTTCAGCATCACCTAATTGGCTCCATAGCTTTAAAACTGTTGGTGCAGAGGATGAGTTTAAATCTAGAGCCAATTTGAATTTCCCTCTCTTTATAGAAGAGTGTGTTGCAGATTAGAGTACAAGAGAATTCAGAAACAATAATTTGTATATGGAATTGCCCAGTTTTTATGTGAGAGTGCCTCACACCAGCATTGGCTACACTTAAATTTTAAAACAAGCCTATCAAGAAAATTCTTGGAGGGCAAACATTTTCCGACAAGGTGGTGTACTTAAGTGTGATTTCATATTTATATAGAGTACATTTAACAGTACAAAAGGGGTCATTGCAGGCATATGGCTCACTTACAGGGTTAATCACAAGTGGTAAAGTAATTAGGTCTGAAAAATTTAATTTTTACCATGTGCACCTTGCCCAACCCCCCAACTGGTAAAACAAATGAGCTGTTTCTTATCAGGAGGCCAACACTGCCATTAATTTGCAAGTGTCAGTTATCACTTAAATAATTTTATCAATTAAGATGATGAGAAATGATTGGGCAATGGCTTGCTAGGAATGAGCAAGCTACATTAGCAGTGCAAAAGTGCCCAGATGTGTTGCTCTTGTATCGGTGTCCCCTGAAGCAAACACAATACAGACACTTTATTGTAAAATTACCTCAGCAGATATTTAAGCAATGATGACTACTTTGAATTTGGGATTTTGGCACAAGGTGATAACAATATGGAGAGGAAGTCCTGTTCTTATTGCATGCCATATTGAAAACTGTACCCAACATAGATCTGTAATTTACCCATCTGAATGACATGTATGTTAGAAGATAAGTGTGCTGGGTATGCCTAAGTGCTTCCCACCCACATGATCACAGCATTGGCAAAGGCAGGCAGAGCTGTATTTATGGAAGGCATGCAGGAATGAACTTCATTATGGAGCACAGAGACCAGTTTTTGAAGTGCAGGGTACAAAATGCAAACAACATGAAGAACTGTGTACATTTTTGCACTTTGCACCACCTACATTTAACAAATGAAACTTTAAAGTCTGAAGAATAGGGCACTGTCTTTATGGAATGTGTATGTTCTCCATAATTTCTCTTGTGTTTTTTATAAACAAAGCTAACGTCACCATGTGCAAAGCCAAGCTTTGGCTGGAGTGCATTGAAGGCCATTACCATTGAACACTGGAGTATGAAAGCATGTCTCCTGGAGCAATAAATGGCACACCAACTCACAGTCTAACTGAAAAATATGGGTTTGATAGATACCAGAAGAACCCCAACTGCTTGAATGTATAATGCCTACGGTAGAGTTTATTAGAGAAGAAATAATTAAATGAGGCTAGTTTTCAAGGTTTGGGCTATGGCCCCTGGTTCTATTGCAAGCAAACCCTGAGGGTACAGGAAATAATGATACTCTTAACAATTCTTTGCTACCAACTTTGTGACAATAGGGTAATGAAGAAGGCACTGACTTTAACCTAATTGAAAAACCAATGAGATGAACATGAGACTATAATGACTGCTTTCCAACATCAGTACACAACCTCTCTTCTCTATATGAATCCCACCAACAATGGTGTAACATCTAGTGGAAAGTGTTCTTAGAGTGAACACGAACTTCATATTAATACCCTTTTTTATGAAATATGATATTGAACAGACAGGTGCCCATTGACACTGGGTCATATAGTGTTGTACCACTTTTTTCAACAATATAAAAAAAATACTCCAATTTAAGCCTATGTAATACATGTAATACATATTGTAATAATACGCAATGAGTGATACCAACCAGAATGTCTGTAGGTAAGCTGAAGGCAGATAGAAATAGTTCCTGCCATTCTTGGTGTTATCGGTATCTCAAACCATGTGATAAATGCATAATTTTGAGAGAAAAAATTGCCTAGCTGCATTTGGGAATTCCCTCCATTATAGCACCAAAATGCTTAGGCTCTGCAATCTTGCGAAAAAGGTTCTCAAATATTCACAATAGGCCTTGAGATCTGATCTATATCCAAGAATTGAATGGAGTTCAATCTTGCTGCTGCTTAGCTATGACCCATTCAGTCAGGCTGACAATCAAAATCTCATTTACGTACCTCTGTAGGTGGCATGGAAATTGAATATGCATGATTTTCATGGACTTAGCTCTGGTTGAAGCCATGATAGAATGTTTTATTTGAAAAACCACATCTGACTGAGTCAATAAAAATTGTGTGCAATTCCTTATGAGTAGTCAGATGTCATTTTTAAATCTCAAAGGCATAGTCAGAGGCTACATGTAGTGTGAAGGTGATCTTAGCATACAGTAAGTATACCAATTAAAAGGAGAAAAACTGGGCAAGTCTTTAACATAACAGAAATACTAAAGTGTCCATTTACTTAAGCACGGTAAAAAATATGCACACAAAATATAGACAAAATTATTGCAGAATATGTTTTTGCCAGTTTACTAACCTGCAGTAAAAATAAATTTGCAAATTTTCTTGCGCAAGAATATGGGGCAGATTTACAAAATTCACGTGAATAATTCGAAGTTCGATCAAATTTATTATAAATTCGAATTCGAATCTTCGAATATGCAAATTAGTCAAATTTGACCATCGAAAATTCAAATGATTAGAATATTCTAATAAAATTTTATTCGAATATTCGATGGTCAAATACTTCCCCTTTAAATTTTTATTCGACCACCTACTTCGCCAGGATCAAGCTACCGAATTGGGAATCATTAGCTGAGATCGAATAAAAAAAAATTCAATCGATCGATTACATTTTTTATATTCAAAACGTTCGATAGTCGAATTCGAAGGATTTTATTTCCCCACTATTCCCAGGGTCGAATTTCGAATTTTTTTTTAATTCAAAATTCGGCCATTAGTAAATCTGCCCCTATGTGTTCGCCAGTTATCGCATTCACTGAAAATAACACTATATACATATTAATGCTGGTTTACTAAACAGTGAAATGTGCAAAAGAAGAAATTAATTCCAGAATATTCGCAAAATTTTACCGCCATCTAAATAGTGTTGATAAATAATTTTTTCGCCAGAAAATTCTCAAGGGGACAGGAAATATCCCATAACACCTTGGGGTATATTTATCAAAGAGTTAAGAGTGAAGTTCCGCCACTAGAGTGAAATTCTGCCACTCATTTCTATGGGATTTTTAAAGGCGCATTCATCAAAGGGTGAACTTTCACTTCACCCATTGATAAATACGCCTTGCAAAATCCCATAGAAATGAATGGAGAGCGGCGGAATTTCACCCGAGTGGCGGAACTTCACTCTTTGATAAATGTACCCCCTTGTCTATTGGCTGTGTGATTTTGATGTGTGTCAATTTAGGATTCTGTTGGCAGGTGGTTCATTATCATTGTGACTGGGTAGATTAAACTATATTTATATGATGCACACAGATTGATTAACGTACTGTAGCTATCGCCAGTGATCGCAATGACTTCAGAGCGCATCGCAGTTTAGTAAACATAGTCCCTGGGAATAATTTGGCGGAAACATATATATGCAGTCATAACTTTCAAGAAGAAAAGGCTTACATTGGTTAAGTTGAAAAAGAATTGAAAAGGGAGTATTTTAGTACTATTTCCCATGGGAAATGAAAGAGGGCAACTGAAGAGTCAAGAAGTTAGATCGATGAACTGGTAAATTAATAGCTTATAATATGATAGACAAGACACTAGCACAGACTAACAGAAGAAATGCTCAAGAAAAAGTGTGACAACCCACTACGGTTACTGACTCCCACCTGATTTTTAAAAACATTTCACCATTACTGTCAGCTCAGTCCTTCCTACATTCTTTATCTTGAGTGAAGTGAAGTGAAGTGAAGGAGATTTTGACACCCCCAATGTTTCCCTAGAGCAAGTGTTTTATTATTCCAGAGAAAAGTCTTTTTTTTTCAAATTTGTATTATTTGGATAAAATGGAGTCTATTCGAGACTGCCTTCTGTTAATTCTGAGATTTCTGGATAACGGGTATCCCAGACCTGTACTATGAAAACCCTATAATTAATGCCTCTCTATGACAACTTAGGGGCAGATTTACTAAGGGTCAAATTCAAGGGTTAAAAAATCCATCAAATTTTTACCGAATTTTAACCCTTCGAATTCAATATTCGAATTGAAAGGGTTTTAACACAATTCGAAAAATCAAATGATCGAATAAAATAAAATTCAATCGATCGATAAAATCTTATTAATTGATAAAATTTTATACAATTCGATCGAATTTTTTTTTTTCGATCACAAAAAACTTTGGAAAACCCTATGGGAGCTTCCCATAGGGTTATATAGCAATTCATTGGGTTCAATCTGCCGAATTGTAATATTGAATTTTTTTAAAGGGCCAGTACTTCAACTATCAAATTTGAATTCAAATTTTCTAATTTGGACAATTCGAATCGAATAAAGGGCTATTCGATAGTCGAATTTTGCAAATTTAATGGTCGAAGTAGCCCAAAAAAATACAAAATTTAAATTTTTTTTTATTCAAATTATTCACACGAATTTGGTAAATCTGCCCCTGAGTATAGGGCTCCCTGACACTCATGTGAACTGTTTTCTGCATCTTGCACCAGGAGCTCCTCATGCATCTTTATAAATAAAAAGAAACACATTTGATCAATGCACATCACATTCCCTGGTGCCAAGTTTTTCTAGTCATTTATTTTTGTCATGGGCAGACTCTTCAGAGACAGTTTGCTTAGTCACAAGATTGTGATAGAAAAGGCTCCACACATTAATGCTGTTTTAGCTCCAAGTTACAGTATCCTCACAACAGAAAATGTAGCCACCCCATGTGTCTGGGTAAGAAACAGTTTCTCAGCACACACAAGATAAAAACCTAACATACACATGGGGGCAGATTTATCAAGGGTCAAAGTAAAAAAACTTCGAAAAACAGACCGTTTTCGATCAAATAGGTCCATTTTTTATTAAATTAAAATCGTTAGATTGCTACAAAAAATTTTGATTTCAAAAAGACTCCATAAAGGTTATAAGAGGTCCCCCAGGTCCCCCATAGGCTAAAACAGCAATTCGGCTGGTTTAAGGTGGTGAAGGATGGAATTAGAATTTTTTAAAGAGACAGTACTTCAATTTTCGAATGGTCAGATGTTTAAATTCCAATCAAATTCTTTACAATTCGAATCAAATTTTGGCCTATTCGATAGTCGAAGTCCCCAAAAATTACGTTTAAATTCTAATTTTTAAGACCCTTGATAAATCTGCCCCATACTGTATACTTATATAAAAATTAACAGTATATACGTATATATTTGTTTTGTTATTATTAGTTTTGTTTGGGGGCTTTGTATTTGTCTCTAATTACAACTAAAGAACAGTTTGCCTAAGCTACCTTGTTTACATGAAAGTGCTACATAAATTAAATTTGTTTAAATTTAAAAAAAACAGAAGCCATAGAAGATTACTCCTTGAGGAATGAGCAAGATGTGGTGCTAGATTGCATATTGTGAACAGGAGAAATTAAAAATGTTTCCTGTTTTTCTAAAATTTTATTTTTATGTAGTTACCTGAGTGATTTCAAGTATAATGTAGATAATCCATCTTGAATCGTGCATTTTATGTTTATATTTACACCTGAGATTCTCACTGGGCACTAAAACTAAATAAACGGCAAAGAGAATGTATGGAAAGAGGAAGGGATTTATTAAAATCATCTTCACAACATCCTACAGTATAATGCTTGCTCTGATGCTTTAAGATTTTTTTTTACACCTTCTAGCCATCCTTTTCCTTTGTAACCAAACAGCAGGAAATAAGACTGCCATTCTTATAAATTTCAAGCTAACTTGTGTGCAGTAGTCTAATACCCTGCTATAGCTACACAACCCAAGAAGTCAATGAAAGCATGACATTAATAGAGAGGCACAGACTCTCAGTTCTGCAGGTAATTATTTTCCCTCTGTTTGTTAGATTATTGGTTCAATGTCCACCACACTTACATTGAAGCATTGTGTTGAGTTTCTTTTCTGTTGAAAAATGGGTGTGGTCAAGAACTGGTATAATATCAAGCAGTGCCATGTTTTTTCTCCCTATGTATTGAGCTGTTTGTGCTTGCCATCATAATTTTTGTTTTTCTGTAAATCTAAATACCCCAAAATAATTTTCTTTTCCTAACTTTGAGAGATACAAGTACAATAAAGTTAGAGCACCTTTGATGTGATATTGTAGGAATGGATAATTTTTCAATAATTCAATTTCTACCGAAAACCTAAAAAAAGCCTCATAGTAAACTATTGTGTCCATCATCATCATCCATTGATTATCTGACTCTAATTTGCAGAATTAGCATTCAGTAATTTAGACTAATCCAGTTGATAACACAGCATATCTAATATACAATACTTGACACTGGTCCTCTTATAATCTAGCTACTAACACAGCATATCTGATATACAGTACTTGACACTGGCCCTTATGAGTATTGATGGGCGAATCTATCCCTTTTCACTTCGCCGAAAAATGTGCGAATTTCCAGCAAAATTCGTGAATTGGCGAAAAATTTGCGAAACGAGTCGCGGCACGTTTTTCACTGCATTCTTCCACTTTCTTCTATATTATGTACGAGGTCTTGGATTTGTGGTATTTTAGGAAAGCTCTTTGCCAGAAACAGGGAAGGTACTTGTCAAGACCACAGTCCTTGATTCTCTGACTGCTATAACTTGTGGTGTCCTATAGACAGCAATACACTACAGGTAGCTCTTTTGGCACAGCTCCAACCTCTATATCATTCCTTTTTCAATACTGCATTCAATGTTTTTGGGCTCTATTTTTAATCTAATTGATTTAACTAATGAATTGATTAGCACATCGTCACTTTAATTAGCTGATAATTTTATGAACTATTTATTTGGAAAAATGTTTTACATTAGCACTGTCACTTTAAATTTTTTTTTACTATCTCAGTCTATTGGCAATAGGGAAATATTGAATCTTTAATACACATCAAGCACTGAGCACTTTTAAATAATTCTTAGTCCATCATATTAATTCCTGAATTTGATTTCTCAATCAAAAAGTATGTTTCCTATTTTAACTGCAAGAACTAATTGTCACATGAGCAGTTGAGGAGTACACTAAATGAATTCACACACATGAATTGATTGAGAAAGGTGATTGGTCTTTATTTAATAATTTTTTTTAAATCAGTTCATATATAACAATTCATCAGTTAACCTTTATTTAGAAAAACTGGGTTCAACACTTTATTCTCTTCTCCCAAGTGCTAATCCAGCCCTCTTGCAGATTGCTCCAAATTTCCTCCCAAAACAGAGTACATTTTTTTGTCAGGCATGGATTCGCAGCGAACTTACGCATTTCGCCATCTGTGCATTTTTTGTGAAATTATGACAAAAAGTCGCCAAGACAAAATTGTTGAAGAGACAAAAAAGTTACCATAAGAAAAAAGGTCCATTGACTTTTATGCATTTGGATAAAAGGTTGCAGAGACAAAAAAAAGTAGCAAAAAAAAAAAACCAATTAACTTCCATGCATTTGAAGTGATCAGTTGAGAAAGAAGACATTTTTCCGACATTCAAAAAACAGTTTCTGACAATATGAACATTTTTTTATGACTTTTCTCCAGCATCGAAAAGAGAGATGTTATAGTTCCTTATTACAGTATGTGTTTCCCTTGTTTTGTTCATAGAGTCAAAAGGTATATACTTGTACTGTATCTTACTAGTCACATTGATTTCATGACTATATTGATAAATGACCAGTGTAGGTACAACATGTTTTAAAGACTATGTGAATTATATATTTGATGGATTTTTGGATTACATGGATATGCTTTTTTCAATGAATTGTTTTTTCTTAATGTCCATTATTACTGAAGTCAAAAATCATATTAAACCAACAAATTTGTGGTGTAAAGGGAAGGTTACCAGCTAAGATAAACCTGTTGCTCAAGCCTTATCCACATCTAATGCATTTGTCCAATCACACTAAATAAATGTTAAAAGCACACATCCTTAAGGGAATCTGGGACCTAGTCTACTGCATTCCATGTTGAAATACAATTTCATAAAAGGCATGATGGCCTCTGGGAGAATAATATTGAAAACAACTGCCAATATATTTTAAACCATTAAAAACAAACAAGAGTGCAATCTCGTTCAATATATAAAGACATAACATAACATCCCATTGGGACCTGTATCTGTTTCATGAAGTATGTTGGAAAACTGTTACAACAGCTCTTAACAAAACTGCAAAGCATCCAAATGCAGTCTCTAAGAACAAAATGTTATATTATTTCTCAGAGTCATAATAATATAAGGGTGTATAAGTGTTTCACCTTTAGTGCTATTTTCTTTTTATATGTTGAGTGGGATTGTATAGTGTATATTTGTAGCTGTATCTGTATAAAGCCATACTCTAAAGCAATACTCATGTCTGATGAAAGGTCATTTTTATTTTGAGAATACCATTTATTTTATTAGATCTGCTGGGCCATTGCAAACAGTGTCACCTACTGTATTATATATATATATTCATAGTGTGACCATGAAGTCTACAGCCTATTTTTCTGTTTTAGAATACTATCAACAGATTAAAATTGTTTCACCTACAGTCTGATGAGTGAAACAGGCAGGTTTTATTCTGCTTTTCAATAGAACATGTTAATTGCCAATACTATCAATTTAGGACTTTCATGTTAGTTTAATTCCTTATAAAACAGAGACATTGAAACGCTCCCACCTGATTATACCTAGGCTTAAAATATTTCCATGAACTGAATGAAGTATTGAAGTACTGAGAAATATACCATAATTGCAATGCTTTTGAATATATTTATCACATAGCTTTCCAATAAGATACAGTTGGTAACTCCGGGTGAGCTGCTAGACCAAAAGAGAGGAAAACATAATAAAAAAAACCTTTACTGCTATTGCCACCTGTAGTTCAAAAGAATTCATGTATAACTTAATTTACAACATTTGCACTGAATACAGACAGCTTAACTGGTTTGGTGGGTCCACTTTGTCATAGAGATTAGATAGATAGATAGATAGATAGATAGCAATGGGCCTAGAGATCACTTTCACCTTCCTAACCTAATTTGCTCTCTTTCTTCTCAGATGTACTGTATTGGATCTGCTTTGGGATTCATCTTACACCTTTGATAATGAGTTGACTGTCACTGAAGACGTCTTTACATAAATAAATGACAGGGCCATGTATTTTTTACCCTTTAATATTAAATACTAGACCTGGCATGAAAAAAGAAATGTTGAAGATAAATATCAAGTACTGGTTTAGCCTGATGAGCAGAGCTGGAGGATAGTGAGCAATATGGGTGCCTTAGGCCAGCCAAAAAGAGAACATTTACATATATATATATATATATATATATATATATATATATATATATATATATATAGAGAGAGAGAGAGAGAGAGAGAGAGAGAGAGAGAGAGAGAGAGAGAGAGAGAGAGAGAGAGAGAGAGAGAGAGAGAGAGAGAGAGAGAGAAAAAATTTCCATTGGAAAGTTTTTTGCTGTTTGCTGAGACTTCCCAGTCCAGGTTATAGGGGAATATTTAGCCCTATGGAAAAACTGTTAAATATAATTAAAGGCCTCCTTTAGTACAGTTAGCTAAATGTTTATCAACAAGACAACAAATAATTGTGGCAAAATATAGGGTATCTTTACAGTGGGCACTTAAAACTAGGTCACATGTAGTCTACAGATAGAGCAAATGCAATAACAGTGCCTGTTCCTTTTATACAGTCATGCACATTCTCCATCCTTTAAGCCTTTTGATCCAAAGAAAAATAGTACAAATCAGATAAAACTTTATTTAACAATTAGCAAATACTGTACACTGTTTTTTTCGCAAATAAATAATTTTCTGAAACCCTTTAACATTGTTAGAATGTTTTTGAAGTGGTGTCATTAGTTTAGCAAATGCTTTTTTTTTTAATCCGATAATTTATCATATAATAAATAAATTTGCTATGAAGTTGTGTAATTGCTAACTGCATTTCCTGTGTGGAAACTGCTGACCTGTTTTCTGCTCTGCTGTAACTAATGTGAACCTGTGCCAGATTCTCAGAGATGTCTGTGCAGGGAAGTATAAACATGTTTCTGTAATCTCTCCTAATCTGATTTGACTCCTGCATTCTTCCAAGCACAATATTGCTGGGTGAGCGATCACTGGTTAGCCTTACTGTAATTTCTTTTTTGGTGCTGGAGCGGTTGTTTCAAATCTGGGTTAAACCTATTATGTGAAATTATCATTGCTATGATCCATTTTTTCCCTGTATTTTTGTTATGCTGAATATTATAGTTTCCTACCATTGTTTAATATTCTTTAGTTTTGCCATGTGAGCATGAATAAATCCCTGTATCCATTGTCATACTGCATCTTTGTCTTTCAGTATTCCTGAATTTTTCAGTATCATATTAGTATCATATTAGTATTTTTATAGAGATATAAAAATATGAAATTAAGGAATGAATTAATATTATCACTTGTTAAAATCAAATGTACAGTTTGCAGGAACTCTTTTTTTTATTCTGTCTTTTTAAATGTATCTATTTAATGCTGGACAGGGATAGATAATACACACCATTGTCAATATGGTGTGCACTCATTAGCCTGGGTAATCCATGCTTGGTCCAGCTGCTTGATAAAGAAAGAATATAACAGGGACATGGACTTGGCATCTGTGATTGCATCAGACAGCCATGGTTTAGCCCAGACTGATAAATACAGAATTTCATGTAACTCCCTAGAAAATGAGTTTTTTTCTTTGCTGTCAGAATGAGGTAAATTCATTTGCAAGCTGCAGCTGAAGCTTCTGTGCTTCTCGGGTCCAACAACCATTCTATATTGCAATTGTGTTAAGGCTTGAGAAGGAGGCAAACATAATATACACATTTCTCCCTTGCTGAAAAAAAATAATTTACATTTTACTCACTCTGCTCTTCAGATAGAACTGTAAATACAGTGACAACAGAAATATGTCATTTATCAATTTACAGAAAATTGTTTGTTTTTTATAATACAGAATTATGTAAATGCTTTACCCCCAAACACTGATACATATACAGGAATCTAGTTTTGATTTATATATTCTAAAAATCTGATGTTCTTTTCAAAAAACAAAGCCACAGCTGGGATCATTTGTATCCATAAACAAACGGAACTTATTATTTAAAGTAATGTTGTTTTAGAACAAGTGTCACATTTGAAAGAGCTATGGCCACATTCAATGCTTGCATGGGAATTGTCAACCTCATAAAAAGGTTTAACCATGATAGAGCAAACAGCACCACTGCACTTTTAATATACCATATAAATTCTGGTTCTGAAACTCTAAAACATCAAGGGTCAATTTGACCCATCTTCCATAGACTCCATTATAAGCATTAATTATTTGCTGGTATAAAACTATGTAGGCCAGCACACGGTTGCATAATTTGCCCAATTTTGCACTTAGTAAGTGATAGCATCCAATTAGCAAATAGCTTTGAACAGTATATTGCAATTTGGAAATATAAAGCAAATGTCTGATTGGTTTCTAAGTAATTGAAATAGTGTCAGATTGACCAGTGTCAACAATGACTGTGTTGGTGAGATCATCAGATATATATAGGGGCAGATTTACTATTATTCCCCAAAAAATCCTCGAATTCCTTTAAAATTCGATAAGCATTCGACTATCGAATGCTTATCGAATAGTTTTAGGCTATTTTTTTCCTCGATATTCGATCCCTCGATAAAATTGTACGATCGAATACCGATCCTTCGATTTCACGAAAAAAACGTACGATTCGAATGATCGAGGAGTTTGATCGTATGAATGGTATTTGAGCAGGTGTTTGAAAAAAAAGCCTATGGGGGGATTCCCATAGGCTTCTATTGCAATTCGTGGGTTCAATCGGGTGAAGTAGGCAGTCGAAGAAAATTTTCGGTATTCGATTATCGAAGTGGCCAAATTTGCATATTCGAACATCCGATTAAATCGTACGATCGGAATTCGATCAAACTTCGATCTATTCACATGAATTTCGTAAATCTGCCCCTAACAGTGTAGCAACATTAAACAGCATATGGGGGAATGTGATATGTTTCCTCAGCACTAGAAATGTTCGCAAACAACTTTCCAAATGTGTGTGACCTTTTTGACTGATTACAAACCTCAGCCACTTACTCGTAATGATTGTGAACAGATGGCTTTTACAAACAATCGCAGCATTTGTAATAAAATTTTGCAATTGCAAAGTGTTTTTTGTGAGGAAATGTTTAACAAAACTCCAGACCAGGTGTTAACACTAACCTTTGCTTAGTGATAATGTTCAATGTAATATTCACCAGTGAATAATTTTGCAGTGCAAGCAGCACTAAACATTTGCAAAAATGCCATTTTAATAAAAGTTGTGATTTTTTTTGTAAATATTTTTATTTGTTTTGTAATAACTAACACTTGTGATTTTTAATTATATTCCCCCATAGATAAACCGTGCAACCTTTTTAAACAGTTGCAGCAGCACCAGTCTGCAAGTAACTGCTTGTTTTGATATGTAGATAGTGATAGATAACTGCCTGGCTCACCTCAGATAATCAGACTGTTCAGCAAGTAATGTTTCTATATAAATATGTTTTTAATTACTACATCAGAGTTACATTTTATGTTGTTTTTATGAAAATAAATATGATTACCAAACATGTCATACTTTATAAGATTAAACACTGAATGAATGCTTTAAAGAGCACTTGCATTATCCTTAACAAAAAATAAGAAGATGGCCTCCAACATGGCCATTTAATTAACTTAATCTGAACTGCTGGCATATTTTGTCAAGTTTTCAATATATTAAACACGATATACAGGCAAAATGACAGCAGTATCTAGCAGCATATGTGTCAGTAATCTATTCATATCTGAAATGCCTCAGCAGGAATTTGCTAGCCACCAGAGAATGTGTGAATGCAATATCTGTACTAATTAACCAAGCATATCAAATAAAAATGCAGCCACTAATGCAAATATGTTCCCTGTCAATTAATACATTCAGTGTGGATACATGTTTGGATGGGTTAGGTAAGGAAGGATAGAAATTGTGGCTTGGATTATTATAATTATTGGTTTGGTGCTTGGGGTGTCCTTAAAGTAGGGTAGAAAAGGAACATGTGGGTGCACAGGAGCCATTTATTAGTCAAGGAGAGGAGACAATATATACTAATTTGTAGTTTGTTGCTTATCAGCTGTAGTTTGTGTACATCTGCAAAGTTAATCGTGTATTAACCCTTTAAGTACCAGCAGAATTTCGCATTTTGTTTTTGAAACATTTGTGCTCTCATTTTAGGGGCATTTTCTGAGGGGAAACCTATAGTTTACCTAGGAAAACTATACATTGTTTTTTTTGAGAGAAACTGAGTTTTCATGTATTTCCCCTTCTGCAAAAAGATTTATAGCTCTAAATACAAAAAAAAGAAAAGTTCCTATTTTTCCCCAATATATGCATTTATACCAGAAAAATATTTCATTTTACGCATGAAAATCCAACTGATTTGGAAAGCCTCATGTCTCTCAAACGTGCCAATACCAGATATGTATAGTTCAGTACGGCATACACTCCCGGCAGTATATTACTGAATCTTGAAAGCACCAAGGGAGAAAATTGTATACTTTAGATTCCAAGGCCTAAAAATCCTGAAACAGTATGTATACCCCAGAAAACCAAATATTTTTGGAAAGTACACATGCTGATTCCAAAATGGGTAACTATGTCTCTCTACTCCTAACTATCAAATATCAAAGCTTGTCTGAACGTAGCAGTTTTTTAAAAAATTAAAAAAAAATTTGAAATATCACTTCAAAAGATTTATTTTGCTGCTCCGCATATCCTACACTGCATTAGGTACCAAGAAAAATTACCCTTAATTTGATTGCCAGGAGTCCACTGAACAGTTTGATTCCCATTGTGCATTGGTTTACAAAAGTATCTGGCATTTAGAGACCCCAATATGAAGTTAGCGCATCTTCAGCTAATGAAAAATTAACAAATATAATAGAAATATAGGTTTACCCCCCAAAACCATATATTTTTGGAAAGTACACATTATACTGAATCTAAAATAGGTACCCATGCCTTTGTGCTCCAAACTACTGAGTCACAAGGCTTTCCCAAATTTGTCGGTTTTGGTGAAATTTCTGAAAATTGCCTCAAAGCTTCAACTTTCCAGCATTGTAATGCCCATGTATCATTACAGCATAAAGCATCCTAAATAAGAGTGCCAGGGGTCTACTGAACACTTTGATGGTCAATATGCATAGATATACCAAACTATGTGGTGCACGGAGACACCCAAATGACAATAGTATATATAAATTTTCATGGCTGGCGGGCTGGCTGCTGCAATACAGTATAAGAACCCCTTATTTGTATTATGTGACATAAGACCTCCTAACAGTACAGAGACCATAGAAACCCATATATTTTCAGAAAGTACACATTCTGACGAATCCAATATGGGTACACATGTGTTTCAACTGCAAACTTCCAAAGCGATGTAAAGCTATGCTGAATGTTTTTTTTTTTCAAATTTCTTAAAATCGACACAAATCTTGAATTTTACCCCATTATATGCCCCACATTTCATTTTCAATGTATCAGCATAAAACATTCTACATATGAAGGCTAGGTGTATACTGAAAATGTTGATGCCCAATATGCATAGATATACCAAACTATGTGGAGCACTAATGGATATATAGCAGACAAAATTTCCATGGGCAAAATAAAGTAGCAAAGAACAGAGCAAAATGGTATAAAATCACTAAAATCCAAAGAAAACACAAAAATCAATGCTTTTTTTTGTCTAGTGTAATCAGCAGTCAGAATCGATGTTTGACTATTTTAACATGGCCAAATAGGTTTTACTGGACAGAAAAAAGCAAACAACACCCTGTAAATGCAATAACATGGCTAAACATGCAATAAAATGGCTACAAATTCACCAAGATCACTGAAATTGCAGTATAATCACCGACATAACATACAAAAGGTATTGCACAGTGCAATTAGCGAATGCGCTATTCGCAATGGCAATAAAACAGTTTTTTCAGCTAAAAAAATAGATGTTGCGATAAAAAAAGACACAACATAGTGTAAGTGTGTAGGCATGTGCCTGCTGCTGCCTTGTGGCAACAGGGCGATCGTGACCCAGGGGCCACTCATTCCCGGCCCCTGCTCCTTGCCTGGGGTGGAGCAGAGAAATGCTTCTCCGTTCCGTAACCCTGAAATGCTGCAGAAAGTAGAATCTACATAACATGCACTTAAAGGGTTAATAGACGTGAAGCAAATGGAATAAATTCGGTAGGAATATCTTATTGTAGAAAAATTATACATTTAGGGGCAGATTTACTATTGGTCGAATTTCGAATTTAAAAAAAATTCTAAATTCGACCATGTCAAGTAAAATCCTTCGAATTCTCCTAATCCTTCGACTATTGAATTCTAAGGATTTTACCGCAATTCGAATGATCGATTCAAACGATTTACTCAATCAAATTTTTTTTTTGTAGTTTTTTTAGTAGTTTTTTTAGAAGTAATGCTTCCCAATTCGGTAGCTTGATTCTGGCGAAGTAGGTGGTCGAATAAAATTTTAAAGGGGAAGTTATGCGACCATCGAATATTCAAATATTGGAATAAAATCTTATTAGAATATTCGAATTATTCGAATTTGAATATCCAATGGTCGAATTTGCCTAATTTGCATATTCGAAGAGTCGAATTAGAATTTAATGCAAATTGATCGAACTACGAATTATTCACGTGAATTTTGTAAATCTGCCCCTAAAAGTACTATGGATTTACTACTCAAATTCTGCAGAATTGAAATCAGGACATTTCTCTAAGGGCTGAGACAACTGGCTGAGAATGTCATAGTCACTGTTATGACATAATGAGTTTATTAAGAATCAGGATGTGTTATTAAGCATGATAAAAATCCTAGTTTGTTTAATAGATTAATTCAGGATAGCCTACTGTACATAGTTTTAAAAGGAAGGAGGTATTTAAGGTTAGATGGAAAACATAAATGACCCATGCATCACAATTTCAAATATCTTTACACTGAACAAAACTTTTTAAAGGAATTTAGGGGGAAGCAACATTTTTCCATGTTAATGGTTATTGGTGAAATCGTGATTTTAGTTGCTTTCAGCTTAGCAGACCTTACATTCAGATATACTGTAGTAAAAACAGACAGTTCATAATAAAAACTTGAGCAAACTACAAAAGCAAATTAAATACTGCCTTGCACAAAAGTGGGCATTAACTCAAGGGAGAACAGATCATTTTGGCCCTTTATAAATCCCTGCTAAGGCTTTCCTGGAGATGCATATTAGTGATCTGGAAGACTGCAGAGATATACAACAAAACTGCTAAGGTGAATAGAAGAATTAAACTACAGGTATGACCAAATACTATATATTTGAATAATATATTTGTCACAGGAGTTTCCCACCTTGGATTTTGCTAGGAGTGAGCAGCTGTTGAGATGCTAAGCTTAGGGGTTGTCACACAAATTATCAAGCAGAAAAAGAGGTTTCTCCAGGGCTGATGATAAACTTCTGAAGCTAAGTGCACTGGTTTGTGCATTGCCATGTACCAATAATTATTTACTAATCATCCTCAGCCTTATACATGCACTGAACATGTGCAGTGATTCAGGAGAAAAGAAGATGGAGAGCTACTAGGGTATATTTGGAGGCACAAATTTGTACTGCTAAAGGGCTGTGGTTGCTCTTGGGCGGTACAGAAGCTCAAAACATAATGTACAACATTTCTACACTACTTCATTAATTACATTTTTAAACTTCTCCATTAAGAAATTGAACTTTCATATAAAACAGCAAATGTCTTTAAGAGTGGTGTGGATGACATATTAATGTTTTAAACTTGCTATTATATATATATTAATATATTAATATATTTCATAGATAAAATTCAGCTGTATAGTAGATTTAGTATTTGGAAAATTCACAGTCCATTATTCATGCTACTAAAAGAAAATCTTTAAATTATTTCTTTATTTTTAACAATACAACAGTCCTGTGTTTCCACTATGGCTATGGCAATTGTAAGGGCTTGGTCCAACCCATGTTGTAGCCTTGACCAGCTGCTATTTTAATCTAAACTCTGGAGTTACTGCCACAATAGGTATATACAATGTCTGTGGATTACTGCTGTGTATTAATTGTAATGCACAATCCCAGACTGAGTGTTGGCACTGGCTCTGTATTTACAAGAATTCCATTCTCCTGTAATAAGCAGAGGTTCTGTTGCTAACAGGGATGACATTTCACAAACCAACGTGCATATTAATTTACTACCAGGATTACATTTATATTTTTCTTTTAATAGGAACCAGGTCTTTACATTTTTGTTGTTTTGATATTACTTTAATAGAAATTGCTTTAAAGGGCAAGGAAAGGCAAAGAAATAAAATCCCATTTTTACTTTCTTTAATGAAAAAGAAATCTATCTCCAATATACTTTAATTTTAAAATGTGTACCGTTTTTATAAGAAACCTGACTGTATGCAGTGAAATTTTCCCTTCATTTAGTGCTTCTGGTAGGGAAACAATCACTTATGAACAGCAGGGGGAGCCCCTGCCTTACTTACCAGCCATGCAGAACTCAAGCAGCTTTGTTTTTTGATCATTTATGATGATCCCTAAGCAGCACAGACCATACTGAGCATGTGCAGTGCCAGTGTCAGACAAAGATGTATAACAAAGTTACAAGATGGCAGCCCCCTGTGGCTAACTTTGAAAGCATAAATCATTTGTTTGATTAGGCTTGTGGTGCAGTAAGTTCATGTTTATGTTTAGTATACAAAATACAGCATTTCTAGCCTTATTCTATCTTACACTTTCCTTGCCCTTTAAATGGCAGGACAGTGGTAAATGAAATGCCTTTATATGTATACAGAGAGGAACCCATTCACCTAATCTAACAGGTCCCATGGCACTTCAAATACAAAGGGTAACTATATCCAGTACAGAAAAACTGAACAATGTAGGGATTAAAAACAAAAGCCTTCGGGGGGGGGGCACAAAACAATCCTATTGGGTTTATCTAATGTTTTTCAGCAGACTAAGGATATGGTGATCGAAATTATGGAAAGTTCCTTTATCCAGAAAACTCTAAGGGGCAGATTTACTAAATTTGTGTGAAGGATTCGAATATTCACGCAAATAGTCGCGAATAGTCTCAATTTGATCGTGCGACTATTCGAATATGCAAATTAAGTATTTTCGACCATCGAATATAGAATAGTCCGGTGCATCAAATAGATTGAAAAGATCGTATAAATATATATTCGAGCGCTTAACTATTCGCCAGTCGAAGAACTTGCCCATTAAATTTTTTTTCGACTGCCTACTTCGCCAGATTGAAGCTAATGAATTGCAATAGAAGCCTATGGGAAGTCCTTTTGCCGAATTTCAATTGTACGATCGAACTCTTCAAACGTTTGATTCGTGTGATTTTGTCGATTATTCTAGCGTTTCTTCTGCGATTATTCACAGAATCGTTCGATCGTACGATTCTGGCGAATAGTCGAATATGCACTCAAAACTGGTGAATATTCCAAATATTCGCCAGTCGAATTCGAAAAGCCCTCGACAATTTGACCCTTAGTAAATCTGCCCCTAGGTCTCAAGTATTTTGGATAATAGATCCCATATCTGTATCAGTTACCAAATAAGCTTTAGTTGCACTTTATTTTGCAAGTCAACATGTGCTTCTACTGTCCCCATCTAAGGATGATTATGTACATGTATTTATTTATAAAACAATTTAAAGCCCTTTTCAACACCAGGTGAGTTATTGGACACTCACTTAGTAAATATACAAGTGAATTGAAGGGCATGTAAGGTTCAGCAGAAAGGCTAATAAGCATATTATTAGGTTTTATAGTAATTTTTTGCAGTCTATGAATTATTCTAAGGTCTAAGGCTATTTATTTCAGTCCAGTAGGCATCTGGACACATTTCTAAAAGTCATTTCATACCCATCCAGCAAACCAGATGCTACTGAATTCCTTAGAGTGGCTGATAGATGTTTGGTTCTAAGTGCACTTTTGATTACCAGCTGCATTAAAAGAACCCATTTTAGTGATTGCTAGTACATGGAGGCTTTTTAAACACATGAATCAGATTGTATGTGAGTTGTAAGCAAGTGCCTGTACATTTTGATTTTTATTTAATGGGAGACTATGCAATATCTTGATCTTTTGTGTGTCTAGGTAAAGATTTGTCTTTTTATAAAAACATGTCTTTCATATATATAAAGATTTGCATGTCAAATAATGTGAGTAAAAAAGAACCATTTCTATAAGTACCCATTACATGTGGAAAATATGGGTTAATGAAGGCATGCACAAGAGCTATAGGTTTCTACAGTTCTATATGAAAAAGATCAAGGTATAATTCTGGGGTACAAATCTGAACTTGAAGTGTAAGTACATAATGTATCTATGTAGTACTAAATATAGCTGCAAAGTGCTGTTTTTAATAAAGAGATTTGACTTCCTTTTTTTAAAGCTTGTGCACATTGTTTGCACATTGCAAGTTGTTTCACAGAAAATAAATATATTTTTTTTAATTTCCTGCTTTTTGTCGTCAGTGGCTTAAAGTTTTTAACTCTCCCTCCCCTACAAAATATCTTCTCACCTACTGCTGTACATCCATAAATTCAAGTAATGTAAGCAGTGAATGACAGATAGCAGCAAAGGTGGTCAGATGGATTGTTAGAAATTCTATCTCAAGAAGAAAAAAGTTTTGAACCACTCAAAAACACTTTCTCAAAGAGGGGGTCATGAGCTAAACTACATCATCAGAGCAAGACAGTGATTTTTACAGTATGTAAGTTCTTACATATTGTGCTTAGAAAGAGGAGGACTCACTTTCAAATGATAAATGCAAAGTACTATACTCAATGGGACGTACCAACCAAATAAATAAACATATATATTATATATTAGTTAGCTTTCAAGGGGAGTGTTGGTCCTTGGTTTAAATGCACACGTCACATTTGAATTATTTATTTTATATAATGTGATCACAAAACAAAAGTGTCTGCAGGCATAAACAATCAGGATTGTGATTTTCTTACTTTCTTAACTTATTCCGAAATTAACAGATCAGTAATAAGCATGCTATGGCACAGTCAGGTGCAAATTATATGGTTCAGTACCACAGTACCATACGCCTGCATACAGATCTGCAAAGGACCCCAATGTTTTTAAACTCTTTGATTCAATTTTTTAAGAAAGATAAACTAATGTCTTTGGTTTTTTATTATGTATTGATTTATAAAGATAAACTGATGCCATTGCTGGCTTGTTGTGAACAAAAATATTCAGACTTCCCTTTCATTCATAAGCTACATTAAATTTTTTAAGTTTTGTTCATGTGAACTTATTAAAAACGGGCAAAGATTATTATTCATGGAACTAAATGTCATTAAGTACAAAATGTACCTTAATATGGATGAAGTATTGGGTATATATTAGCATAGCTAAGAAGTTATTAGCTTTCTCAAATGTGAAATAATTTGAAATTCCTGTGGTTCTATATTGCAGAACTTCCTACAATTCAAGAGTTCAAGAAAGCATATGAAATATGCACAGTTTAGTGCATTTAGAGCTGAAAATCTCTCCACTGCTTTAATAAGCAGTAAAATATACTTTGCATTAGGAAAACCTTGGATAAGCAGTAAACCCAATGTTTTTATATGTTTAAACACAGTTTAGGTTCTACCAACAGGACACAAGCAAAATATGAAATATGCACAGTTTAGTGCATTTAGAGCTGAAAATCTCTCCGCTGCTTTAATAAGCAGTAAAATATATTTTCATTTGGAAAACCTTGGAAAAGCAGCAAACCCCAAGTTTTTATATATCTAAACACAGTTAAGGTTCTACCTTCAGGACACAAGCAGAATGTGAAGTTACTACAGTTGTATTAATGCAGTAGAAAGATTTTATTATACACTCAAATTATATATGTTCAAAGCTCAAAGTTTTTCATTGCACAAAATAGGATGCCGAACAAATAGAACAAACAGAGCAACTGATTGGTTTACCACCATACAGTAGTATGAATTTAAATTATAGTTGGTTTTCAAACAGCCTTAGGTATAGGTAAATAACATACAGTACCTAGATCAAATAAAAAGGCTTAGAAGCTACCACTTTGTTAAAGGGCATTAATGCTTCTATGCCACTGTACACTGATACTGTATATAATTAATTGTCACACATTTGTTATACTGTACATTGGTAAAAATAGACAGGACTTGTGCACTACCTAGCTACACTGTACAACTGTAAAGTCTTTTGTACCCTAAACCCCAGGCCTTGTTGACTAAACATAGTGTATTTTCACTACAGGATAGTAGTTCAATAACAATAAATACATGATTTATTCTAAAATTATGGTCAATAGTTTATGTAGAGGTGAGGTTAACTGTCATTTCTATTTAGGGTCCCTCTGATATTACAACCTAGTGCCAAAGGTAAGGATGGAAATTTCCTGCAGGGTTTGTGCTTCCTTGGGAAAGTGATAGTGGAAAAGTTTTGTATAGCCTCACTGTGAATACAAAATATTTTGGGCAGTATTAGGGTAGCCTCCATCCAATTTAGATGACTATTGTAGCAGTATGAAAGCCTGGTTGGTGTCAAGAGTCTTGATCCTTGTCAAGGAAATGGGAAGATGAAACACTTGAGCATGGAGTAGAAGCTTCCAGTGAAGAATTGGACTACAGTAGGTCCTAAGTGAATGGAAATAGTTTCCCTGCTGCATGTGATACAATAAGAGTGATAGAGGTATTTGGAGAGACCCATTGCTCCATTAAGCAGGTATACTGTAGCTGGGTCAGTGCCTTGTCAGCACCCTATGATAAAGGACCAAAAGTAATAGTAATAGCTGATCCACCTAAATTGTTCATGAATTTTAGAAAGAAAAAGGGGCAGATTTACTAAGGGTTGAATTTTTGAGGGATTTTAGCCCTCGAATTCGACTGGCGAATATTTGGCGAATAAATATTCACCAAAATTGAATAAAATAGTCGCCAGTTTTGAGTGTGTTTTCGACTACTCGCCAGAATCGTATGATCGAACGATTCTATGAAAAGTTGCAGAAAAAACGTTTGAATATTTGCCAAAATCGTACGAATCGAACTTTCAAAGTATTCTATCGTACGATTGAAATTAGGCAAAAGACTTATGGGGATTCCCATAGGCTTCTATTGCAATTCGGTAGGTTCAATCTGGTGAAGTAGGCAGTCGAATAAAAATTTAAAGGGCAAGTTCTTCGACTGACGAATAGTAGAATGATCGAATATATATTTATTCGATCTATTCGATGCGACCAAATATTCTATATTCGATAGTCCAAAATACTTAATTTGCATATTAGAATAGTCGCACGATCGAAAAGAGACTATTTGAGACTATTCTCACGAATATTCGAATCCTTCACACAAATTTAGTAAATCTGCCCCAAACTAAAAAATCTGCCAAAAGAAGTGGAAACAGATAGTTATTAGTGATTAATACTAGCAATATGAGACAATACAGTTGAGCAAAAGCACTGTATTCTGTATAAAAATGCCACAGGGAGTATTATAGCTTCTTCTTGCTTATTGATGAACCTAGTAAAGCAAAGTACACAATAGTTTTTATCACTAAGGTTGGGTATAATATACTAAGGATAGAACTAAATAACACACAAGCAATATAAGTTCTTTGCCTAGTAGATGCTGTCAACTAATTGTACATGTAGTGCAATTTTTTTGTGATTTTTGGACAAACCAGATATTTTCTTATATCACAATAAGCACTCATATCAGGAAACAAGCATATTTTTCTGTTCTTTTTCCAGGCTTACATAAACACATACTGAATATTGATACCCTTGATAAAACAATTGTGCTTGAAACATGCTGTGCCAATGAAACACTAAGCAGTTAGCATGTCTGTTCTTGCTTCTTTACCTCTTTAAAGTATTTACATACTGAACATTGTTACTATCCTGTACACATAGAAAGGTAGCCATTTAACAGAATACTTGCCTCTGCATACATGTATGTAAATACTATAAGTTATATTCAGACTTTCAAGCTAACATGTATAGTATAATATGAATACTATACTGGTTTGATATAGTGAGAGGGAGTCTTTTGGCTCTTTCTTTTTAATCACAACCTGCTAAAAAAAAGTGGGTCTGCTGGAGACAACAAGGCCCCAGTAAAGAAGTGTGCCTTTAGTGAAGTTGGAGTTCAGCAAACCTGTGAATACGGTAATTAGTTAGCCATAAGACTAGCACTTAACGTAACAGTACCTTCTAGGAGTGAACACTCTAGGGGGCAGAATTTCGAAAAGTGAAACGACCAGTCAAAGTGTTTTTTCTAACAAAAACGGTCTGTTTTCGATCGAACAGGTCCGTTTTTGATCTAATTTGAATTGTTTGAATCATATGATTGCCTCTGAAAAAACTTCAACTTCTCAAACTTAGCCAAAAGACTCAATTTACGTAGGTGATAGGAGGTCCCCAATAGGCTAAAACAGCAATTCAGCAGGTTTAAGGTGGTGAACAGTCAAGGTTTTTCAACTGAAATCAATTTTTTTCAATTCAAATTGAATTTAAAATTTTAATCAAATTTTTTCAATTTTTTAATTCAATTTGAATTTTGGCCTATTTGATAGTTGAAGTACCCAAAAATTACTTCAAAATTTAAAATTTTTTAAATTCAAATTTTCACTTTCCTAGGTGTAAGAGTGGTAGGCTTCAGGTTAGAGGTATTTCTCCGAGGTTCTCATTGGAGAAGATCCGGGTCCACTAAAGGGTATCACAGAGTTGAAATGGGAACCTGACAAGTCTGACAAGACTGACTTCATAAATACAGAACAGAAATGTTTTTCATTTTTTATTAAACTGTGTCTTCTAAGTATAGAGCTTACTAAAGTATATTTTTCTCCAAAGACATAAACACAAGACAATGTGACATAAATTTAAATTTTTAAAGAGCTTTTGCACTGAACAAACCTGAACTTTATAAATAATTTCACAAAGCTTAGCTAGGGGATTTGTGAAAAACTTTTTTGTCATCTCAAAGATTCATTCAGGGATTCACAATCCCCATGCCACACCAAGTGATTTGTTGCTAAGAGAGAAAGCAATAACATGGTGACTCTGGTAATACATAGCTACCAAGTCTTTCAGCCTTTATTCCCCCAAGCCAAAGCAAAGCTGACTCCATAACCCCTAGATGCCAAACCCTGAAATGAAAACGTGCTGGGAAACATCATGGTTCAACATCAACACATAAGATAATATTTTGTTAATTAAAGCAGGATGAAAGAATGACTTGGAAATGTATATAAGCACCAACTGAAATATAGCCCCTTAATAATATAGCCCCTTAATAGCATAAAGTAAATATATATATATAAATATATATATTTACAAAACACACCGCACAACCAGGACTAAATCAAATGAAAAAATATGAACATTTATTCTCTCAAAGTTTCGGCATCCCAACTGGAGCCGTCCTCAGGAGAAACAGGACGGCTCCAGTTGGGATGCCGAAACGTTGAGAGAATAAATGTTCATATTTTTTCATTTGATTTAGTCCTGGTTGTGCGGTGTGTTTTGTAAATGTATATGCTTTTTACCAGCACCCGGGCAGCTGATAGACGTTTGGAGTGCACCAGTATATGGACTTTTTTATAAATATATATATATATATATATATATATATATATATATATATATATATATATATATATATATATATATATATATTGTGTATATATATTGTACACTGCTGAGCAAAAATTGATTTTTTGCAATGTACCAAGCAAAGGGGCCTAATAGGGTGAACCATATATCAAAACTATTATAGCTTTAGTATTATATAGATATATATTCTCATTTTATTAAAAAATATTTGAATACTTTTTTAAAGGCATCTTGAGGATGCAGTTACTGTAAATTGTCAACAACACAACAAAGCAACTTTTAAAATCTTCAGCCCTAAAGATCACATTAGCAAAAGCATTTCATTTTCTGAGTAGTTTCAACAAGAATCAATGAAACTATTGTTATAAAACTATTGTTGTATAAAAACCACTACAGAATCAATCAATACTAAATTTATATCTAAAGTCAAGTATCTGTAATAAGAAAAAAGCATGTTGTGAATTTAAAGATTTGTGCATAAACCTATCATTATTTAACATTATCACAAAAGCCTCTCATATCTCTTTACCTAAATTATTGATACCTTTTTTCCTCAAGCAGAGGTTTGCAATATATATTCTTGAAAGGGATAATGCATCTTAGGCAATAAAAGGCTCAGATCTACATCAATTTTCGTACTGTTTTGTCTCTAAGGCCTGAAAACAAATATGGTTTAAATCACCAGCTTTACATGCTGACATGAAATATGATCATCTATGGTATTATTCTACTACATTGCCAGATTCATTAAATATACTGTATAATGCCTCTACTTACATCCTGCTTGACAAGTGAGAGATGTCATTTATTTTAATATACTACACCTTCAATTTCTTTGATTTAAGGTTGGGCCTCTCTCCTCATTTGTAATTTTAAAAAAAATGCATTTCTTTAATAGAAATGCCTTACAACATTTTTGGCTTTGTGGACTTAAATCTGGTTCTTCTACAAATAAATCACTGGGTTAAAGGTAGTGTCTAGTCAAAACTGCAACTAGTTATTCATTTATGCAAGCACCCATCAAAAATTGATTTTAGATTTTTTATAGTTGTTATGAAACAAATAGTTTTCTTAATGTGTTTCCTGAAACTAACTTTTTTGTTGATTATAGGAAACAACTTAACCAGTACTGTTGTTTATTTACCCAATACAAAAAGCTAATTGAGTCTCAAACCAGCCAGTCAGAGCAAGATCTCTAGCAGTGACTTACAACATGAGTGTACTTGTTGGCTGAGAAACTGAGAAAGAAATTGCTAGATATAAAACGAAATTGAACCAAAAAATTATAAAAACTGCATGTTATTAGACATGAACTAGTAATTTAAAATTAAATTATTGCCACTGTTGCGTTTAGTCGCTCAGCACGATCAATGTTACTGCAAATAAAACTTAGGGACAGATTTACTAAGGGCTTTTTTGCTCGAAAATTGGCATATTTCAGTCTAATAGGTCTATTTTCAATCGAACAAAAATTCTTTTGAATACTTCTCTGCAAAATCCTTCAAATTCTTGGAACTTAAATTCTTAAAGCTAAAATGGCAATTCTACAGGTTTAAGCTGGCGAATAGTCAAATTCTAATTTTCAAATTTTTTCAATTTGAAGCAAAATTTGGGCTATTCGATAGTCGAAGTATTCCAAAATTACTTTGAAATTTGAATTTTAAAAAATTCTTATTTCATTCGAATTTTCATTTCGACCCTTAGTAAATCTGCCACTTAGAGGCCCATTTAGCAAATGTAATATTTTTGTGGTTTTAGAGGTTTTTGAAACCATCATTAAACTCTTTAGCTCTCCAGTCACTAATTCCATGAAAGCTATTAAAAGATCCAAATATAAAAAGTATGGAAAAAAAGCTGGATGATGTGCTAAAAAATATGAAAACTCTGACAATTATTAGTGAAAAAACTCAAAAAACCTCCCTCCTCCCCCCAGGACAACCTCTCCCCCGGGCTGTTGCCCCAAACTTGTATATTACCCCAAAGCACAGGTTCACAAGCACCATCCTCGGTCACAAAGTCTTCTTCCTTCTTACATCGGCAACGGGGTCACATGCGCAGCAGGACGCATTTGCCGGTTTGGTACTACTGTGCATGCGCTTGAAGTTCACAAAGTTCAATCGGCGAATGCGTCCAAACGGCAAATGCGTCCTACTGCGCATGCACCCCCGGAAGAAGGAAGAAGACGTTGTTGCAGAAGATGGCGCCTTGTGACTTGTGCTTTGGGGTAATATAGAAGTTAGGGGCAATAGCCCAGGGGGAGGAGGGGCCTATGGGTGGGAGGGGGAACGGTTTAGAGCCAGCTGGGTTGAATTACTCTTCAAGGTGGCAAATAGTGGAATTCTAATTTTCTTAAAGGGCCAGTGCGAAATTTTAATTTTCAAATTTTCAAATTATTTCAATTCTAATCGAATTTTGGGCTATTCGATAGTCGAAGTAGCCCAAAATTACTCTGAAATTCAAATTAATAAATGTTCCCCTAAATCTCAAATTTTTTGAGTTTTGAAGAAATACAGAAAAAAATACAATTTAGAGATTTATGGGGAAAACATACATTTTAATGTTAGTTAGACCCCTTAGGGTCCAGTTATTAAAAATCACATCCAGCATCCGTACATTTTCAGGTCACAGGTTTTGCAAAGCAATCACTGATTGCTGGAGGTGGAGAAGTCATAATGAATATGCTAGCAAGCACATGAGTATCTTCCTCTCTAGCAGTTGTAGGATAATTTTTAAGAAAGGAAGGAACCAACTGTTTGGGCTATAGCTATTCCACTTCCTTTTTAAACCCTTTATAATGTATGATATTATAGAGAAACAGTTCTTTCAATTGAAAATCTCAACAGAAGTAATCTTTGATTGCATAGCAGCTCCCAACTGCCTTCTCCAGGGTACCATTTACTGAAAACCATCACTGTTTTAATTAAAGACAAATAACACAAGCTCATAGAAATTAAAACTTTGGTAAAAGATAATTTGAACAACTATCTGTGCTGACAAATCCTTTGAATGCAATATTTGTTTCATGTCATATTTCCAACCCCCTGGACTAGTAAATGTCAAATTGCATCTCTTAGATGCATGTCATGTTGTGTTTCTTGCAGATAAATGTCGGTACTGACTGAATTCATTCTGTGTAATTAAATAATTTTGAAGTGGGGAAGTCCTGTTGCAGCTGCACTGATAATTCCTGACAGGGGAGCAGGACTTTGTTCTTTATCTAGTGAAATATAGACTGCCACTTACTTTAAATAGACAAACTGTGTAGGTGTTGAAGCAATATCTAAACCTACTCTCTGTTAATGGATACGAACAGCTATTTCTAACTGTTGACACATCTATGGCTTGTTTCTGTTCAGGCACACTTGAACAAGAGGGCAGTTCCACATGCCAAAGCTATTTCCTGGCCACTCCATATCAGCATTACAATCGGGAGGATCCTCCCTCCCTAAAACCTTAAAGGTACCCCTGGAGCACACATACCTCGTCTTTTTTCTTT
>CM044432.1:115666773-116024877 GCA_024363595.1 Xenopus borealis | reverse complement strand
AGTGGCCAGGAAAAGAGAATTACGGTAAGTATGATAGGAATTCTCTACTTTCTGACCTTTGACAAGGGAGAAGCATTAAAAAAAAAAGGAATCTTCATTTAGAATATTTCATTTTCTTTTAAAGTGAACACATTTCTTTCATTTACGTTTTCTTTAATTTTTTCTCCACAAAAAACACATATGGATTATACTGATAAACAAGAGGGCGTGGATGTACAGTAGAAAACTTGATATTTATGGATTGTTCACCATTTTTTTGACATTGGGCCATGGTTGCCTAAATTACATAAAATAAAAGTTAAGAACTACAGCTTCAAAACTTATATATAACTTCAGCAATATGTAAGAATGACCACATATAGGGGAAAGTACTATTTGCTAATGCAAAAATCATTGTTCACAATAGGAATAAATGTTTGCAAAATTTTTGCCTATGTGAAAACTTTGCCCTTCACCCAACAGAAGGATAGCAATTGCAAATTTTATAGTTTGTGAAAGTATGCAGTGTATGTAATGAAACTTCATGAAATCAATGTTACGTTTGCGCCAAAAGTTTACATCACCTTCGAGTAGGTGTTAAAGGTTCGCAATGCACATTTAAGATTTAAGATTTGCAATGCAATAAAAGCCTAATGAAGAATATTCCATTGCGACAGACAACTTTTATTTTTATTTGTACCAAATTTGTTCTTTTTAGGAATTTTATTATATTTCCCCCATGTTATCAATGTCCTACAAGAGAATTTGTAATCTTTTTTTCTGCTGTTTTACAACCTTTAGAAAAGAGCAAATCTATTTCACTGTGGTCTAGCCCCATTTGTTTGGAATTGGAGGCATTTATACATATTCATGTATAATTCCAAGGGTGAAGCTATTAAAATCAATAACTAAAATGTCGGACACCAATTTCTTTGATGGCTACTCTATTTACATTACATTGGTATTGCTCTGCAATGTTGAATTTCCTTCTTCTAAGTCATACCCAGTGATACAGCTCTTTCCTTTCACCAGAAGTGGCTATCGGTGGAGATATATGTATTGATCACAATCCCTACTTGATATTTAAAGGGGTGGTTCACCTTCAAGTTAACTTTTAGTATATTGTAGAAGGGCCAAGTCTAAGAAACTTTTCAGTTGGTCTTCATTATTTATTTTTCATAGTTTTTTTAGTGATTTGCAATTTTCTTCTGTTTCTTTGCAGCTTTCAAATGGGGTCACTGACACCATCTAAAAACAAATGCTCTGTAAGGCTACAAATGTATTGTTATTGCAACTTTTTATTACTTATCATTTTATTCAGTCCCTCTCCTATTCATATTCCAGTCTCTTATTCAAATCAATGCAGGGTTGCTAGGGTAATTTGTACCCTATAAACCAATTAAGTTTAAATATTTTTAGAAAAAGCGTTCTGTCATAATGGTTTAAAAAAAATGAACAGTACTTCAAGGGGCAGATTTGAAAATTTTTGAAATTCGCATTCAAAAGGGCCAACCAAAATTAAATTGATGGGTTTTTTGGTGAAATAGGTCCATTTTCAATTAGACATTGCATAATTTCCATTTTGCAGTTTTTTATACAGATTAATTTCACAGCTAACAATGCAAGATGCTTTCTAAAATATAATTCCTGAGAACTGTGTTTTATGATTCTTGTGCCAAACGTCACTGCATCATGAGCTTCCTGCAACAGCAAATATTTGCCTCATAAAATCCCTTTTTGATGCAGATATTGTGTGTATTTCAGTGTGATTCTGTTAACTATCTGCTCCCTAGTGTAATGCCAACTGGCAGGCCTAGATAATGCCTAAGATCAATGCCTGCAGCAAGAACACCCATTTATTAAAGGTCTAATTTCAAATTCATGTGAGTTTTTAAAAACTCCCCTAAATTCCCATAAATTCGAAATTTATAAAAAAAATCTTTTTTTTTTCAAATCAAATTTGATTCAAGTTTTTTCTTCAAAAAAAAAAATAGAAATTCAAGAAGGCTGCAAACAACTCAAAATTGATCTCTGGACCTCTTCAATTGACTTAAACAACAATTTGGCAGGTTTTGGGTGGCGAGTAGTCGAATTTGAGTTCTTAAACGGCCAGAGTATGATCAATCTCCAAAATCAAATTTGAAATTTAAAAAAAACTCTAAACGAATTGAATAACTACACAGTCAATTTCAGTAGTTTTAACTATCAACATAGTAACGCTGTTGAATCGTTGCCAGCGTTAGTCACTTCACCCTTTAGTAAATCTGCCGCAAATATTGCATTCCAGATTTACTATACACATAAAGATGAAGCCACTTTGGATTGTGTGTTTGACACAGAATAACTAAACTCAGACTTCACACTTGTCTCATTTAACACAGAAAATTGAGTCACAAGATCCCATCTAATTAAAGTGTTCATCATTGTGAACAATGGAGCTTTGGTATGCTAATGAAAAGGTTACATACATTAAATGAGTTAAGAGAACTTTAGATAACACAGTTTCTTCATTTAGCCCTGAGTCAAATCCAGATCAAAAAGTCGCCTGACGATAGAGTGAGAATTAAAGCGACAGTCTCTTTCGCCAGTGAATTGACACCTGTGCCTGTTAGGGAATAGGCAAAGTTCCTGCAGATGGTAATGCTGTTGAAATGTCGCTAGCGTTAGCCATTTCGGCCCTTTAGTGAACCTGCCCCTTTGAGAGATGTTTTAGTCAATACATCAGGTTCTTTGGCTGTATTCAGTAGCATTTTCTTCTGAAGTCTGATTTAACTATGTTATGTTCGTTTTCCAGAATTATGGTAGGTAGTATCCTTCAACCAATTGAAGGTTAAATAAAATTTTTATTCTGTTTGAATACAGTATTTATTTATAATCGTTTCAAATGTCTGATTCTGTGCAGCAAGACCAAGCCTACAAGTCAGATAGAGTTGAGTTCCATATGCTTCATTAGCTATGGTCAGACACTATAATTTGATGGTAGGCGCATAGTCTGATCAACTTGTTCACTTTGTGGTAAAACAAAATATAAGACAATTGTGTAATGAACAAATTCTAGAGGTAATAATTATGAATGACATTTTTACAGAATTCAAGTAATAGCTATTTATCAGGGGCATTTTTCAGGCTTTTGCTTAGAGGCATTTGGTTTTTTTAATTATTGGTAAAAATTAAGCTGCTCATATGCATAGCAAGGTCAACTCAACACCTTTGATGCATACTTTGCCCTCCTATGCAGCAGAATGTGTTTTCCTAGTGAGCAGGTCCATACTTAATTAGATGACAGCTTTGACATTTAGAAGAGAATGATGACAGTTTAGATAGAACAGTTTGTGTATGATCTTTTATTGTTTGATGTCCATGTCTATTTTTTTTAAAGAATTTGTTAAATATTATAACGTTTTTTCAATGATGTGGCTTTTCAATATATGGATCAGACTTTTTATTGCTTCACATTTCATTTCTCTGTATAAATACAGGTTCTTAAAAAGAAATGTTAAAAATATAAAAAAATACTCCTTTAAAAAAGATAAATGATGCTTGCAGTAAATATTTCACAACATGTCAGTGAAGCCTGAGTTTATAAAATATAAATACACCTGTCACATTAATGTAGGCAAACAAACTGCACACAATATGTAAGAAGGGACATTATTTTAACAACTACAAGAATTATACTCAAATGTCATGAGCTGTTGTGTGTGGGAAGAGTATGCAGCAATTTTGAATTTGTACAGTAGAATCCCTATAATACCTAAACAGGCAGTACAATGCCATATTTTGGTCCTCTTTATAGCATGATATTGCATTCCATGTTAGATTGCTGCTGTATTATATTTTCTTTTGATGCAAATTATAAATGCAATTGTAACTGTAGTTTACTAACAGTTCCCAATATGGTTTATTTTAATATTTTCCCTGAAAACCTTTTAGCAAAGTGTATATTTTACATACTGAATGTTTGGGACCTGGAGCTTTCTGTATAAGGGATCACTCTGTAATTTGGATCACCATGGGCTACATAGTTACAGTACATAGTTACATAGTTAAATCGGGTTGAAAAAAGACAAACTCCATCAAGCTCAATCCCTCCAAATGAAAACCCTGCATCTACACACACATGTCCATACTCTCACCTAAACCACATATACGCATATCTATACTAACTATAGAGTTTAGTATCACAATAGCTGTTGATATTATGTCTGTTCAAGAAATCATCCAAGACACTCAAAGGCATTAACAGAATCATCCATCACAACATCACCTGGCAGTGCATTCCACTTCACTGTCCACATTCCTATCTTCTTCACACAATCTGGCGAATCTGTTGGGATGTATAAACCCCGGATCAGCCTCCATTTTCCTTTTGCCCACCTTAGATTTTCTAACTGTCACCCAGCTAGCTGCCTCAACATCCTGATACTGTACTGTTCCCCCCCAAACTATCTGACCCTGCTAGGTGCTGCTCAGTGAGCAAGGGACTCCTTTCAAGACTTTTATCGACCGCAGTGTTGCAATTTTTCCTCTAGTGCTCTAACTCAAGCCTCCAAAGAGGAAATGTGCTCACAACCACCACAGAGAGTTTGAATCTCTTGTTCCAAATATGCATACACATGGCAGACTGTTCATTGGGTCAGACCTTCAATCTTGCTAGTGCTCAGTTACAGAAAACTGGAATTTAAAAAAAATGAGGGGTAAGAACAAACTTTTGACCTAGTTTCATTCTCCTTTAGTTTTAACCTCCTGTGGTTGTAACTCCACTTACAGATCCCCCCACTTAAAGAGCAAACACTTAAGAGCAGCTAAACACTAGAGCAAACTCCACTGGAGTCCCAGGGATTCTATTTATACAGTCTGTTCAAGTGCAAATAATCAAACCCCGCCCCCTCAAACTGAGGGAAAACTAACTGCAAGTAAAGCAGGTTGTCATAAGGTTGCTGTAGGCACAATAGCATGCCAAACTTTGCTATTTAGCACCCAAGACAGAAAAAAAAAACTAAAATATGAAACCATAGTATTTAAATATACAACCGTACAATAAAATAACAGTTAATAACAAAAACTTGTGTTTTTCAGTTGATTTGTTTGCTTTTAGTTGCTTTTTCCAGTCAGCAACTTGTTAGTGGCCTTCCCATAATTCAGAACTGTCTGGCTATTTCATGTATACCTGTGTGAGCAGTAAATTATTCAGATTAAGTTCTAAAAATAAACACTTCAAAATAAATTATGTTTTTTTACTTGAGGCTGGATGTCTTTTGATATGCATGATTATGTCAAGATAATTCATTAGAATAGCATAAAATGGAGTTTATGTTATATTACATAGATATTGCATTCTCTTTGTGTAAAATCCATTAGCTGCTTAAGGAATATTTAATTTGTTCTAGCAAATGAAAGGATGATACCCTACATACTTTTCAGACACTTAATGACCCTTTCAGATGTATTTATCTGAGCTTTAGCAGTTCATACACTGTTTCTATCTTTGGGGAAGACAAGTATTTGGGCTAGTATTTGGGTTGCTATTGGGACTGTTCTATTATTTGACCACCTGAGAATAGGACAGAAATTCTTCCCTACTTGAGAAATATGGTGGTGGATTAAGAACAATGCTTTAAAAGGTCACCAAACCATTGATATCTGGTAGTTTTATGGATTTGATATAATGGTGCTAAATTAGCAAAAACTATGCATTAATGTATGTGAGTGATTGTATGTATGCCAGGAAATTTGTTTGTTACATAAACCAAATAATGTAGCAGTATTTTTCCCCAAAAACTCTTGCGTCTGTTATACAGTAACATCACCTATTAATTCTCATTTTAACAGTGGTAATATTTTTACTCTTACTGCTTGATCACTTTACACCCAAGTTAAACGTACTATTTAGATGAAACCAGTTTGTGGATGTAGTGTACATGGATTATTTTTCCATAATCACCAGCTGCCTATAAACTAGCGAAATAACTTTTAACTTGCAGACAGTATACAGTGTATATAGATAATAACATGCTTTAGAAAAAAATCACCACAGGAAATTTTGTGCTAAGTCTTCCAGTGTATAATTTAATGTTTCTTCAACTGTTGCAAATAAAAGAAGATTAAGGGTATTTCTTTAAACTGCTGTTTACAGTAGACTGGTACATTTGAGATTTCAAAAACGCAGTGTTTAAGTGTTTATTCTGGCAAGCTATATTTTGTGAAAACTGATTTAGTTGTCAAAAGACAAGAGTTCTGAAAAATTGATTATAAACATAACAGTTTCGAATGCTTGCAAAATATCTGCTAACCCATAGCAACCAATCTGATGCTTTCTTTCAAAAAGAAGCTACTGTAGCTGCTGAACTGCCCCCAACACTTTTCCCTCCTAGTTATGTTTTGTATCCATATAATTAGAAGTGAATGGGGCAGATTTATCAAGGATTAAAGTGAAAACTCGAATGAAAAAAATTTTGAAGTAATTTTTGGATGCTTCGACTATCGTTTAGGCCAAAATTCGATTTGAATTGAAAAAAAGTACTGTCTCTTTAAAAAATTCTAATTCGACCCTTTGCCACCTTAAACCTGCTGAATTGCTGTTTTAACCTATGGGGGCCTCCTAGAATCTTTAAGGAGTGTTTTTGAAAATGTTTGAAATTCAAATTTTTGGGGGGGAATCGTTCAAATTGCCTTCCTATATAATAGGCTCTTTCTATTCTATACAAGTTAGAGAATGGGTCTGGATCAAGATTTCTGTCAGCCTTCCTATATAATGGGCTATTCCCTTCTCATTGTTCAGTTTTCATAAGTCTCTATGATCTGTTTCCATTTGGTAATCTCTCTGACATTTATAGGACAATTGGTTTAGGGAGGTAAAATTAAAGGAAATGGAAGCTGCCGCCTCTATCCTAACTAACTAGCAGTTAGGCAGGTTATATATAGACTTAATGCTGTACTTGATGGATTTAATGTGTATTTTCAACCCAACAAGTAGGGAACTGGTAAATTAGTTGCCAGAATGATTTAGCGGGCAGTCCCCTTGTGCATAGATGCCTAACTGGGTCCTAAAATATAGTTAGGAGGGGGAACTGTTTCCTTATCCTGCTTTAAGATATGCCCCTTGGTGTTCACACAGTGACCAGTAGATGGCACTGTGTTATAGTATAAAACCCTTGTGAGTCATGTTCTCAGGGTCCATCTTCTGCTGGCTCTAGCCTGAGCAGGCAGGCAGAGCTCGAGTGGAACCTAGACAGGTCAGGTCTAGTAAAGATAGGCTACCTATCGTTATAGGTCATTCTAGGAGTGACAGATAGACAGGATATTTAGCTGAGCAGCTTGAGGCTCCTCCGAGGATTTTGAGTGGGATTAAGATTCTGGGTACTAATTTCCCAGAGTAGGGACTAAGTGTACATACCTATGGATGAGAGTTTCCCCTCAGGTTCCACTTAGTGAAAAGGCTGAAAGCTGGGTGTACCTCCTCAAGGCTGCATACATTGTCTCCCAACCCTGAGGGGACTGCTACTATCCAAAGGTGTTTTGAGTATTGCCCATCCACTGTTGATCCTGCATGTGCTTATTGTCACTCCAATGAGGATTGTATGCTCAATAAATCTGCTCCTTGTTTAAGTTATAAGAACCACTGGTGCCCAATTATTTGCACCCTGAATACAGTTACAGTTGCACAATACCCTGCCTCCACACCGTTTGCGAGGGCTTACTCATTAGGATTTAAGGTCTCATCCCGGGCACATTTATTGGGAGTGGAGCTCATAGTAGAGTAAGGTGCACTCAATTTACTATAGCACTACACTATGTTACTATGTATATCCTATATAACAGATAAAGAACCCAGGTTGATTCGCACACATACACACATATTCTAATCAAAGAGACAATATGTGTAAATATGAATGTTATTCCTAATATCTATATTCCCAAGATACATATTATCTACACACAGAATAACTAATGGGTTGTTTTTAATTGATAATATGCCAAGCTTGTCAACTACAATGAAACTGGATTCAAGTGATTTGTGTCCTTGTGGATAAAAATTGCAATTTTTTTCCAGAGACACAAAAAACTTAGCAATTTATTGCAGCTACAGGCAGTGTTGACACTTAAAACATCTCATAAAAGCTATCTTATTGTTCAGTGCTAAATCAAGCATATGAAACACGTAGCAATAATTGGCAGAGGAAGATGGGATATTTATACATCATCCTTGAAAATGAGGACTGAAACGTTGGACCTAATATGATGTAAATAAAGAGATGAATGTTTTTACATGGGTGTTCTGGTTTCTAACCTTCGTGGATAGTGAAACCCAAGGCCATTGCACAGATTTCAGTACAGAAGTGGAGACTGACCACCTTGAAGAGTTTAAATTGCTGCTTTTCTGGCTTTTATTTGGCACAAACACAAAAGCAAATCTTCAGCCCACTGGCTTCACATGGGGGTATCACATAAGATTCACATAAACAGTACCGCTTCTAACACCCTCACTGGTGTTCACTTTACTCAAGTTTGAGTTTAGCCCTCACTGGATTTCAGCGGACCACAAATTCCAGAATCCTCTCTTGAGACACACTTGAGACACTCTTGTCTCCTGGGAGAGGTTTCTCTGGCCTTCTCCCAGACCTTTGGAACTCTCTCCAACTCAGGGGAATCACTCTCTTGTTCCCTGGTGCTCACCAGCACTCCTTCTCTGGCCCTCTCCTTCACTCCAGGAGGTCTTGAGAGGAAAGCAGCAGCTTCTTTTAACTACCACATACCTGTGGTTAATAACCTCTAACTGCCTTTAGCTTGGCAGCTGCAAAACCCTTACATGGAGCAAGGGATGTAAGGCCACCCTGCTCTCTTTCATCCACTCAAGGGACCCATAAACCAACTTTTACTGAGCTCAATCACCACTTAAACAGCTTAACTAGCTGCAGCAATACACATTTCCCTGGAGTTTCTTATTTCCCCACCCTAATACTAGTGAAATACATGATATTGTGCACTTTCCACACACATATCTTAAATAAATAAATAAATAAGTTTTCGGCACATGCGCAGTTGGAGAAAATTTCCAGTCCCGAACCACTGAGCATGCACTGAAAGTCATGAAAATTACTGAAATTTTTGTGACTTTCGGTGCATGTGCAGTGGTTCAGGACTGGAAACTTCCTCCAACTGTGCATGCGCCAGAACATACGAAAAAGACAGAATAAAGAAGATGAATGCCGTGAACTCTCGTGGCAAGTATCTGCAGGAGGGGAAGGTAAAAAATTAGGGGCATTTGCCCAGAGGGGCAGGTAGGCTGGCGGGAAGAGGGGGGGGTCCTTTAATGACCTTTTGTCCCATTACCTTTAGTTTCTAACAGTTTGGTTAAATCAACAATGGGTTATTAGGCAAAGAAAATAACATCAGTTTTTTTTAGCAACATCAAACTGTGTGCTTAGAATAATACCCAAGCTACAGCTGGTGACCATTTTGTTGTTTAGAAAATGGACATAGACATCCAATGTGTATGAATTATTTAAAGTAAAATATGCACTCCCTGAGCTTTTAGACTACTGAGCATTTTGATAAGTACCATTCTCTCACTAACCAGTCAAAAGCCGTTCCCTGAATAAGACTGCTTCACATTCTGGTGAATAGGAAATATGCTGACCCAATGACATTACTTTTGAAATATAAAAGTAAAGAATCATGCTTAACCAATGAAACCCAGAGAGAAAGATTTTCCATCTCATGAAATTACATGTATATGTCTGTAATGTTACTGAAATTCTTAACACTCGTTTTAATTTATAACAATAATTTTCACTCATAATTTAAAGGGATCCTGTCATGGGAAAAAAAAAAATTTCAAAATGTATCAGTTAATAGTTCTGTTCCAGAATAATTCTGCATTGAAATCCATTTCTCAAAAGAGCAAACAGAGTTTTTTATATTTCATTTTGAAATCTGACATGGGGCTAGACATATCGTCAATTTCCCAGCTGCCCCAAGTCATGTGACTTGTGCTCTGATACACTTCAATCACTCTTTACTGCTGTACTGCAAGTTGGAGTGATATCACCCCCTCCCTTTCTCCCAACCAGCATCCTAACAAAAGAACAATGAGAAGGTAACCAGATAACAACTCCCTAACACAAGATAACAGCTCCCTGGTAGATCTAAGAACAGCACTCAATAGTAAAAACCCATGTCCCACTGTGACTCCTTCGGTTAAATTGAGAAGGAAAAACAACAGCCTGCCAGAAAGCAGTTCCCTCCTACAGTGCTGGCACAAGTCACAAGACCAGGGGCAGCTGGGAAATTGACAAAATGGCTAGCCCCATGCCAGATTTCAAAACTGAATATAAAAAAATCTGTTTGCTCTTTTGAGAAATGGATTTCAGTGCAGAAGTCTACTGGAGCAGCACTATTAACTGATGCATTTTGAAAAAAAACATTTTTTCCCATGACAGTTTCCCTTTAATTTACCTTCTTACATTTTCAGTGGATACCTTATGTCATTTGCATGGTCCTAGGAATAAAGGGGGACCTCAAGGGCATTTATAAAGATTAATCACAGTTCCTCACAGACGTCTCATTTCTAATTAATACATATATATGGCTTATATAATTTTGCATTGCTTTCTTCATAATTTTAATGAGTTTTAGCAGTCCAAGTTATTAACTGAGGTAAGATCAATGTCATAGTGTCAACTATGAATTGTTATAATGGCACCTTGATCTTTTATGTATGGTAATGCAGCATCACAATGAATAAGTAAATGAAATTGAAGCGAATATTGAGGAAATTGCAAGGATTTTGTGTTACTACTTATTATCCCTTGTAACCTAGGACTGATGTTCATTACTTTGAAAGGAAGTCTGATAATTAACTGATATAACTGGAAAGCAAAGGAAAGCTTTAACTGATATAACTGGAAAGCAAAGGAAAGCCTTCACTGATTGATACGGAAAATAGACAGGATTCTTAAACAGGTTAGCCCTCTTCGTTTAAATCAGAAATAAAAAGAAAATATATAAAAATATATTCTAAATATATTGATTCTGTTGGCATCAGCAAGTTCTGTAATTCAAACAAAGTAAAAGTGCATACCTGCAGGAAATAAATATTAATATTTATTTAATATTTATTTAGAATGGTGAAACTGGTAAATAAATTTGTGATCTCCAAAAATGTTACTTCAAATACTTTTCCTTAACAGCCTTTATACATTGGGGCTGAGGTCTAACTATGTAATTTGTTTTGTAAAAACTTTTATGAGGGAGAAAAGGACAATTGGAACTGGTTCCAGAGCCTATAGAGGTATAACAGTGTTGTCAGTTTGGGTTTCTGACATTGTGAGGGGGCTCAAACTCTTGAACTGTTACCCTTTATTGTCATGTTCTGTCTTTGGAACATACTGATAAAGACAACTAATAGATAAATATTGCAATGTATCAATGCCAAACACTAGGTAAGTATTGATTTATAGTAATTGCTTGATATTAATCTGTAAATATCCATGATCTTTGGGATTCCATATTAAAGGTTTTGTTATCATTACAATGGTATGATTATTTATTCATATAGATGTAATCTATATCGCAGTAAAATTATAATATAGGGCTTAAAAGACTGGTGTAAAAGATGCATACTCTAATTCACCAGATCAAAAACAGCTTCCTTGAGATTTCTCTGGTACTGTACTGAAATAGAATATACTGTAAATGATCAAAGCTACAGATGTGTTTTATTTCGAACATCAAAAACATCGCACTCACAACCAATGTATCCACAGATATATACCCCCCTTCTTGGACTGTTATAAAGACCCTTATGCCATTTAAATGGGGGGACTATACGTTTAAAAAAATGCCATTTGATCAATTACAAGTATCAAAGAATGTAAAAATAGTAAGGAAGAAAATATATAGGCAATGCAGTTTTCCTATCTGTTTGTCTCTGATTGTGTCAATACTAATATTATCATTACATTATCGTAGCAGCAATGATCCAGCACTTCAAACTTGCCAAAGGGAGTCACCATCTTGGAAAGCGTCTGCCACACTGATACACTCAGTGGGCTCTGAGCAGCAGTTGAAAATCTAAACTTTGGAATATTTGCAAATTATAAATCAGAAAATGAAGCTGGCATGTAATATTAGTAGTGATGGGCGAATAGAAAAATTCGGGAAACACCACCACGTCTCGTTTTTGGAAACCGGCAATGGGCGTCGGTTGTTGTGTACTGTATATTTTGAGTCAGTCCCTAAGCTCAGTAAGTGACAGTAGCACAGAGCATGTGCAGTGAACCAGTAGAAAAGAAGATTCAGAGTTGCAGGGGCACCTTCAGAGACACAGATCTTCCCTGCTAAAGGGCTGTAGTTGCCTGGGGCTGGTACAGAATCCCAAAACATAAAGTACAACATTTCTAGCTTAATTCTTTTGTTAGGCTTTAGTCCTCCCATATATTTAATCATTGTAAGACAACTACTTGTACACAACACACACTGTACCACTTTTTGCAATGTTTTGCAATGTTTTCTAATTCTCACCCTAAAATCATAAAACATACATTAGTATGCATTAGGTATATATTTTTACCCACCTTTGTCTTTATCTCCCCAAGTTTTCATGGGAAAGACTTTGTGTACTTATATGCAGAGCTCCCACTTTATGGACCATGGATCACATTTTTACTAAATAGGAATAATTGAGGCATTTATCCTTTCTTTGTGGGATAAAATTCATGTGAGGTAAATGTTTCCCAGTTTTATAATTAGGGGTGCCCCCTATACTGTTGTGTTTTGTAGCCGAGGATGAGGAGAGTATAACAATGCTTTATTAGCAGGTCATGCAGCCATTACATAACAGCATAAAGTCTTATTTTCACTTTCAAGTTGTACAGAAAGTCCTATGTATGCACAGTGCCACCTGCAGGCCATTTGTATAAACACCACATATACCTATTCCAGATCCTACATTATTTACAATAGAAAAACCATAAATTTGTACCCATCTAATTAAGCATGAAGATTTGCTCAAGAAGCCAGTACTAAAAGTGACTGGCGAAAGGTCAATGACATGAACCCCTGGCTCAGTTATTCTCCACTTGTATTTATTATCCTTGCTCAACTGCATACTGGGTGGGAAAAGGCATGACCTTTGGTGAAAACAGACATGCCAAAAGCATTTATTTTTTTAGTTTGATCATTAGACTGAACGTGTCCTTAAAATAAATATGACGTTTTAATGATTCCAGGAAAATACATATGCATATGTATATTGTTTTCTAAAATGAACTGGTTATAATAGGTTTCTAAATTTCTAGCCTAATTCTTTAGTTAGGCTTTATTTCTCCTTTATGGCTGACACCAGAGAAAGGGAGGAGTTGCATAAAATTTGCTGCTTGAATAAAAAGCATGTTTTAGCAACAAGTAATACAGAAAATAAATATGAAGTCCTTGTAACAATGTGCTTATAGACCAGGACTCAATCCCGTAACCAAAGTACAGAGAAAATAATCCCCACGACCTATCTCCCATAGATTTAATAATTCTAAGACAACTGAACAAATGACCTTTTTAGTCATATTTTATATGATGCAGTATGTGCTTAATGCCAGTAGGAAATGGTATAATGAGGTGGAACCTCTACCTCAAAGAGATTCCATTAAATAATATCTTAAAAGTTTTTTTTATTGTTTAAAATCCATCTTGAACTAAAGGATCATTTGATGTTCAAAACACTTTTGATACTTAAATGATAATTCTGGTATCATACAACTAAATAAACTAAGCTATTGATATTCCATGAGTGCCAGGTGTCATTACTGAGATGAAAGAACAGTTTTCTCTTTGCAGACTTTGCAGAGGAATACATTACATACATCCAATGGCATATTTAGCATAAAAGCTTTTCTTTCTGGATTATGGGACAGTAAATAGAGGGGAATACCTAGATATAAAAAAGTTAAGTACCTTAAGACTTAATGGTGATATTAGCAGCAGTAACAATATGAATGGGATCTGAAAACACATTATACAGAAAGTTCCAAATATTGCAGTGCCCTTTTCAGCAGTGTTCTATTACAATAAATTATACAAAATTATCTTATGTTATCTACCAGTAACTAATGTAACCTGAAGGCATAATGCTCTACACTTCAGAAATACTCCTTATCCCCCGCGTTCCATAAAATCTCAGCTTCCATGCATTCTGGATAGGTCCCAGTACAGACAATATATACAAAGAAAAATAATAAGAGAAAAAATGTGCTTTTTTAACAGATGCTTGGAGTAATAAAATTTCATATATGCCATACACATTATTGCAGAGGCATTATCTGTAGCATAGTGAGATTTGGGCTCCAGATACTTGACTGCTCTAAGAGAAGTGCAGTAGACTGTGTAATGTAGCAAAAAATCTATGACATGCTGAGAGATAGTAGTTTGTGGAAGCACCTCCCTTTGAGTTTCATTATTGATGTACAAGGTAATATTGCAATACTACATTGTCGCCCCTGTTTTCCATGGGGGCTCCTGTATGTCATACTGCTTTGCAAAATGTTGACCTAAGAATCATATGGGTTGTTTTAATTTACAGTTTTCCGCCTTGCTGAAAAAAACATCTGTATGGGTTGTTTAAAAGCAACTAAGACATCATAATACAGTTTTCATAGGGGCTACTTTACTGGTTTATTTATTTATTTAATTGATATGCATAGAAAAAAGATATTACCTGTTTATTATTTTGTAGAGAAGATATCTAAGCATGCAAATGATATGCAATTTAAATTCTGTTGTTTTAGTTTTAAAGTGTTTTGCGTCTTTATTTTTTCAATTTCAACAACCACAAAGCATATTTAACTGTCAGATTTTCATTTTGTTTATTATATTTTATATCTAGCAGTTTTATACTGAGACTCCTCGTTTTATACTGAGACTCCTCCTACACTGAAAACCTGACATTGTACAAAGTGCTAAATATAACGTAATAACTGCATGGAGGTGCTTAATGCCTACTCTACTAAAGTATTAATTTCATTATTAAAAATGTATAGAACACAAGCACAAGCCATCATCATACGTCAGCATGTGTTGAAGTATTTTTACAGAAGCTTTGGTTGTGGAGTGTGCTCCACATAAAAAATGTAGTTCTATTGTGGAAATAAGAAAGGGCCGATGCTAGTTCTGTACCTAGACCAACTGTAATTTTAACATATATGGAGTAGACTGCATCAACAGTCCTTCCTTGATGGGATCTTCTCTGATAATTCTAAATAAGATTTTAAAAAGCTGCTTTGTCTGGAAGGGCTGGGTTGGCAGCTAACATAGGGTTGAATATGGCCAGATTAAAAGGGGACCAGACATAAAATACTGTATAATAAAAATTCCAAGAAACAAGATTAAATTAATTTATATAGTGTAAATTAATCAAGTTTACCACTCAATGGAGATGACTGTGAAACAGGAGAATATCTATCTCAATAATTACACCCCTAACACAGGTTTAGACATTGTGTCCATGTTAAATCCCATAATCCATTCAATTATCACTCAAGTGACTACTTGAGTGATAACTGAATGGATTATGGGATTTAACATGGACACAGCACCTACATGATTTACAATTGTACAATTAACACCCACAATTGGGGGTTGAACTCCTGTTTTCAGGCTATACATGTTATATTCACTGTTTATGTAATACATTTGACAAAGGGCCTTGAGCCCAAAACATGTTGTGTGTAGTGATGGGCGAATTTATTCGCCTAGGTCGAATTCGCGGCGAATTCCCGCGATTCGCCGCTGGCGAATAAATTCACGAATCACCAGCGAAATTTCGCTTGGCGATAATTCGCTGAAAACGAGTCACGCGTCAGTCGCGCGTCGTTTTTGGCGCGACGAAAGTGACGCGCGCCGAAAACGTCCCGCAACTCGTTTCGCGAATTTTTCGCCGATTCGCGAATTTTTCGGCGAAGCGAATCGCGGGAGATTCGCCCATCACTAGTTGTGTGCACATTTTGCAGCAGTTAACATGCCTCCTAGCTCTTTCTCAATAAAACCAGCAGGAAAATTTAAGTTAATAAAGTTTATTTTGCTTCATTATCATCATAAAATAAGATTTGACATTTTTTCGTAGGGTGACAGGTCCATTTTCTGTTACACCACTGAAAAAAACTGGAGAGGAATTCTTATGCATAGAGTTAACGCCTCATTTATTGAAGCAATTCAGTTGGTTAATGAAGTTTTTCCTTTTTTAAATAATTGTGACAGCTTCTACATTACTCCCCTTCCATATGTGTATAAAATGGCCAGAAATAGCAATAAATAAAATTTGACATTAAATGTATTTTGTGCTGAAAACTTTTTGTAAAAAGCCCACGTGATGCAGCATGAAAAAAACCACTTCAAATACCATCCATTGTTGTGCAATGCATTTTGTTGCTATGTAATTGGTATCTTTCATAACATTATGTATATTGTCAGTGTACACCAATGTGCTACTGTCATTAACTTTGTTGTTTTAATTTAAACAACTATTAAACCTAATGGTTATATTTATCCAGTAAGATAATGCATCTTAAGTAGCTTATATAGTTTGAAAGAATATCGATCTAATGACTAAATGACCTATAGTTTAATCTTTGTTGTGCCTGGACTATAGTTTCCATCAGATAATCACTGCAGTGAAATAGATTATAACCACAAACAGTTCCTTAAACATGATATTGATCTATTTTGTCAAACCGTACAGGCTTATGAGGCACAAAATTGATTTTGTGACACAATAATGTTTTCTAGAAGGTTATGTTAGGTCACAGAAATCAGATAGTTACTGAGAATATATCATTTGCAGAGAAAACCTGTTAGAATGATAAATAACTCTCTAAGTACACTTTACAGTTGAAGACTTATACCCAAATATTGTTCTGGCAGCCACATGTAGCCTGAGTGCAGCAGAATGAATTATGAACTTTTATGTTTTAATTATGCATAATATGCATTTGTTTTGGAAATTTCCAAGCAAAGAACAATCTGAAAATCGGTTTTATTTCTGGTGCACGCTACCAGTTACAACAATTACAGATGCTTTCTAAAACATAGAGGGCACTGTCAGATATGCCATTTAAGCTTCAGTCAGTGAGTACAGGCTGAGTGTGCTTTGGCTCACATGAATCACAATTTATTCATTACCTTGTTTCCATACTTTATAGAGTAAAATTCTACTAGATTCCCTGTACGTGATATGGCACCAAAAGATTGAGGAAAAAACAAAGAATTCCTTGGAGATATGCCATGTGTGTTTTGACAGACATACACCAGATATACACCTCTGATGATTTTCAGTAAAGTGCACAATTCTCCACTGTGTTAAATAAAATGGCCCATGCTGTTATAAATATTTAAATGAACCTGTAAGTACATTTTTGGACCATTGCCCATAAATAGAACACCTGTTCTTATCTGCATGACTCTCTGTTCTCAGCGTGCTTGCATTGTGCTATATATGTTCATCTGAAAGAGGGATATAGAAGCTTCAGGATTTATAAACAACCATTCTAATTTAAAAATCCTTTTTTTGCATATATTCAACTCATAAATGAACATTATATGGTCCCAGTCTGTCAAGCAGGTCACCTAGGGGTACAAGGAAGGCAAGAGCGATATTGGAAGAAGGAGGCTTATTTCCCACCCTAGCTCAAGCAAGTCATGTATAATGTATTTCACAAATGTATTACATTTTATGTTTCAAACTTTTTTGACATTAAAAAAAAAGAACAATGTATATCAGCTTATTTTGTTTTAGAAATAATCTGACATGAAAGGTATGTATAACAACCTGAAGATGAAAATATTTCCTTTGGCTGTTTACTTTAAACATGTCCTCATGGAATCATTGTGTGTTGTTTCAGAACAATATATTCTGTAATGCAGGCCATTAAATACATAACAGTGGGAGTCTTATAATCTAACATTGCAACAGAAAAATCACTTGTCTCAATTAAATAAGATTTATGATGATTTCCTTTAATGTAATGATACTGCTGGTGCTAGAACATGACGTTTACTGGAAAACTAAAGCCCAAAAAACATATAGCTAGAAATGTTGTATTTTATATAATGAACTGTCTAGTGCAGCATTCAGCAGCTCTATATCAGTAACGAGCCTTACCTTAAAAGATGTGCCCATATTAACATATTAGGCCAGCTTTTGAGTATCAGTGACATTGCACATTATTGGTGTGCTGTGGGCTGTTGTTCAAATTCTAAGCTAAAGGCTTTTCAGAAATCATTTAAAAAAATTAAATTAATTCAAAGTTAAATCTTTCAGTGCTGAATCCTGTGTCCATGGCACTCTAACATGCATTTTACTGAAAGTTACATATAGATAGACGATGGGATTGGGGATTCCAACGTACCTCTCCTGATTCATTGATATTCACCTTTTAGTTTGAGGTTGGGAATATCCATTATTTATAAAGTACAGTATAACCCATCACCCATTGTTTATCATACTTGCTCAACTGCATACTGGGTGTGAAAAGGCATGACCTCTAGTTAACCTAGAAATGCCAAAGGAATATATTTAGTATATATCAGTTTGATCATTAGACTGTAGAAAGTGTCCTTAAAACGAATATGAAGTACCAGCAATTCCAGGAAAATACATTTGCATATGTATATTGTTTTATAAAATTAACTGGTTATAATATCTAATTTAGTTTATAAGTACTCATAAAAATATTTAAAAAAAATGGTTTAAATTAATGCATCTAGAACAACAGTGGGAGGAAAAGATTATACTGTGTCAAAGCTAGATCTCTGTTGTGCCACTTTGCGTGTATTGATGTGTGTAGGAAGAAATGCAATTTTTGTAAGGGACCTGAATAAAGCAGAGAGAATGCAATGCTCCCCTTGGTCTTACTCATGATAATTCAACAGGAATCATTTACCAAACTATATCATTTATACATTTAAATCTTTTGCGAGAGTGTCAAAAAACCTTTAACAGTACTAAATAATATTGGAAGTTATGGGCAAAAACCATATAAACTAGGGGGCAGGTATATTATGTGATGTATTTTTTACTTGCTTTTCTTTGAGTAACTTCTGCTGGAACTCACTTTAAAAGGTCTGAAGCAATGGAAAATAAGCTGAAAATCTGGCATGTTTTTGTATTTTTATCTGTATTACCAGATGAATGTTGCCATATTTCTAATTAACTCTTGATTCCTACTCTGTGACCTTCCATTTTTATTTGGCCAGTAACATTTTACCAGCTATATGTGACTTTTAGATATGCAAAGATCTGGTTTGGCAGGTATGAATACTGAACTAAAGGAGTCAGAAACTGTCTGTCAAAAGGACACCAGTATTTGCTCTGTGACTTTTTAATAAACAATTTGTCAGAGGTTTTGTTGTAAGTGTATAGTTAAGTTAAGTGCATAGTTTAAATAAAGCTTTAAAGATATGGCTGAATGGCATCCAATATGTTAACTAGATATTAACCAAAGATAAAGAGGGGAAACCTCTATCTTGAAACATAAAACATCCATTTGCCAGCTGAGTGATTTGATTAATTGAGGACTATATTGTTTCTTCAGTTACCAAAGTATGTGTTTTAAAAAAAAATTATTAATTTAAAAGAATTCAGTTATGTTTTAAGGATCATGGAAGGGCTTGATGATAGGAGGGATGATATGAGGGATGATTAAGGGAGCAAAGGTTTATGTTTGAACACAGTAAGGGGCAGATTTACTAAATTCCCATGAAGAATTCGAAGTTCAATCGAATTTGTATTAAATTCGAATGATTCGAATATTCAAATACAATTTTATTAGAATATTCGATGGTCGAATAACTTCCCCTTTAAATTTTTATTTGACCACCTACTTCGACAGATCAAAGCTACCGAATTGGGTATCACTATCTTTGATCGAATATAAAAAAATTCAATCGAATTGCAGTAAAATCCTTCTAATTCGATAGTCGATTTTTTTTTATATTCAAAATTCGACCAATAGTAAATCTGCCCCTAAAAGTTTGCTCCCTGATTTAAAATGTTCAAAACTTGTCATAGTATGGGAAGCTGCCCCCAAAGTGGCACTAGCTCAATTTATTGCTGCCTAGTAGTAAACTATGGCCAAGGAATTTGAAGTCATTTTAGTATACATTAATTATTTCCCTACATTTCCCTACATTTCCCTACATTTCCCTACATTTCCCTACATTTCCCTACATTTCCCTACATTTCCCTACATAGCCTGGCAGTTTTACGTTGAACCTGTTCTATGTCCACCACAATCATTAGGCTTACACATTATTAAATGTCAAATGAAATGAAAACTTTCTAAATTATATTAAATTAAAGCTTTTCATCTCAATAAATGATCTATTTTGGAGAATGGTATCATTTTAAAAAGAGGGGTATATTTTTTCCTTTAAGCATAAGATAGGTAGAGAAAGAAGAGATAGTGATTATGAAGTAAAAGATAAAGGGTGATGTATCAGTGAAAGAATAATCCGAGCACAGCAAACAAGGTGGAATAGTGGTCTTTGCAGCTTGTTTAGAAAGGTAACAAATTAATGTAACAAATGCAAAAAATGCAATTGTTTAGTACTAGTGATGGGCGAATCTCCCGCGATTCGCTTCGCCTAGAGATTCGCAAATTTCTAGAGAAATTTGCGAATCGGCGAAAAATTCACAAAACGAGTCGCGGGACGATTTTGTCGCGCACCACGTAAACTTTGACGCGTCGCGTCGTTTTCGGCGCGCGTCACGTCAGTTTCGTCGTGCGTCGCGTCATTTTCGTCGCATCACGTCAAAAACAACGCGCGACTGACGCGCGACTCGTTTTTTGGCAAAATTTCGCCAAGCGAAATTTTGCTGGTGATTCACGAATTTATTCGCCAGCGGCGAATCGCGGGAATTCGCCGCAAATTCAACCTAGGCGAATAAATTCGCCCATCACTATTTAGTACACTGAACTCTGAGTCTTTGACTACAGAGCTGTTCTCAGATAAACCTGTACTAAGCTGTTTCAGCATTTTCAGCTAGTCTTATGACAACTTGTATTTAAACATTAGCAGAATATTTTGTTTCAGTATGTCAGGGACAGGTATTGCTAAAAAGGTTAATCTAAATTACTGCATGTATCTGACAGCCAATTCCAGCAGGCCTGTCAGCAGTCCCAGAGGCTTCGTTGTCTAGAAAAAAATTGTTTTAAATGGAAATATCAAATGTGACAACAGATTCTGAGCTGGTAAAGACTGTAAAAAAAACATTTGTTATTACTTAAGAATTTAACCAATGTGTTTCAAAAAGAAAATCTTCTTTTAAATGAATTCCAGTTTTTGCCTTTGTGACAAAACTAATAACCTGTATGTTTAAAAATGTGTGTGAAAATGTGCCAGATTTTGATTGGCTTTTGCAGAATTTATGATAGTGGTGAAATAGGCTTGATAGAGTACATATGGAGTACAAGCTTTGTTATTTGTATCTCCCATAGACTTCATTATAATAAAATAATTGGAAATTTAAGAAATTATTTCCATTTTCTCTGTAATAATAAAACAATACCTTGTACTTGATCTTAAATAAATTATAATTAATCCTTACTGGAATTAAAATCATCTTATTGGGTTTATTTAATGATTACATTATTTTCTGGTAGAGTTAAAGTATAAAGATCCAAATTATGGAAAGATCCATTATCCTGAAAAACCCCAGGTCCCAAGCATTTTGAATAACAGGTCCCATACCTGTACCTATATACAGAGCTCCCACGTTATGGACTATGGATTAGATTTTTACTAAATGGGAGTGTGGGATGAATCCATGTGAGGGAAATGTTTACTTATTTAACAGGGTGAGCTGCCAAATGATGGTAACAACAGAATTTATAAGTTGCCATGCTGTCTCTGTTTCATATCCTAAGCCTATTTACAATAGCAATAAACAAACTAACAACCAAAATGTTTAAAAATGTTTGTGAAATTGTGCCAGGTTTTGGTAGTTTTTTAAACAGAAATTGTCTTGATACAGTACATATGGAGTAATAGAAGCTTTGTTATTACTGTATATTTTATTATATTGTGGTATTTAGATTAAACAAAATGGTGATCTGTCATCTACCATAACTGGCCCAATCATCAACAAACATATTTTTGTGCTTGCTATGGCAAGAAAAAGGGGGCTACATTATTAACAGTCATATTGAATTTCCCCATTGCAGTAACCTATAGCAAGCTATAACATGTTTTCTACCTGATTCATTCATATGTACAGATTTTCAATCTAATTATATTACATTGCAAAATGCCAATTGTTATTCTTAGTACATTTTCCCATTAACTACAGATGCAGCCACTGGGATTTGTGAATTAAATGTGTCATGACTCCGAGTTAATTGAATAAACTGTGTTATCTAAAGTTATCTTAACTCATTTAATGCATTTAACCTTTTCATTAGCATACCAAAGCACCATTGTTTTCAATGGAGAACACTTTAATTGGATGGGATGCTGTGACACAATATTCTGTGATAAGTGGGATAAATGGGATAGATGAGTTAAAGGAAAACTATACCCCCCCCCGACATTGTAGGTCTCTATAAAAAGATATTGCATAAAACAACTCATATGTAAAACCCTGCTTCATGTAAATAAACATTTTTCATAATAATATACTTTTTTAGTAGCATGTACCATTGGGTAATAATAAATAGAAAATTTCCATTTTAAAAAATAAGGACAGCCTCCTGGGATCGTATGATTCAACGGTGCACACAAACATATCAAACAAACTATAAAGTTAGGTCACATGAGCCCATTAACAGACAGAGTTGTGTCTTTTGCTTCCACACTTCTTCCTGTTACAGTTAGATATTTTTTATATTTCTGTTCAGGTGATCTCTGAGGCAGCACACAGACCATTATGAAATGGTGGTTCAAGGCAAGGGATGTAAAATGGCAATATTTACTTAAATATATATTCCAGTTTGGTAAGATTATTTAATATGCCACTTTATATGATATAAAAGCCCTGTTGCTCAAGTATTCATTTTGGGGGTATAATTTTCCTTTAAGTTTTTCTGTGTCAAATGCACAATCCAAAGTGGCTTCATCTGTATATGGAGAGCTGGAATATCCCTTACATGGGTGGCATCATTATATTGCCCATTTTATTTTGAATTTCGAAATACTGGCCCTTTAAAAATCCTTAAAATTCGACTATTCCCAAGCTTAAAGGAGAAGGAAAGGATGGATAAACTTGGGGGTGCCAAACATTAGCCCCCCCAAGTGATTATAGTGATGTATCTCAAACCCAGGGCTCAATCAGGGGAAATCTGGCCCTGGGTTATAGAAGCGAGCACCACGGAGAGATCTTACTTCCGTCTTCCTGCAACTGAACTTTCGGCACATGCGGCACTAAGCACCAACAAATCCAGAAGATGTTGCTGAAGAAGATTGCGCCCAGGAACCTGCAGAGGGGACCTGCACAGAGGGGTAAGTAGCCACGGGGGGCAGGGGGGGAGGTAAGTGCCCGAGGGATTGAATTCCCCCTTAAGCACAGAGCAGAAGAAGGAGAGTGGTATCAGGGCTTCTGCCTCAGGTAGCAGCAGTCCCTGTGTCACTGCATCAATGCACTTGGGATCATTTTGAAAGGTTGAACTGGTAGACTAGTGTTTCTTCCTACTATATAAGGCTTTTAGAGTTTATAACGCAAATACTTTTTTAAAGCATAGAGACTTTTTCTTGCCACTGCTTGTTCCACTTTTATATGTAGAGCATGAAGTGTATGTTATTATATATTTGAGTATCCAGTTTCTAGAAAACTAACAAGAATTAAAATTCTGCTCACAGGAGCAAAACGATGAAAGTCTTTGAATGTTATACATTTCATAAAAATGCCAAATTGCTCATAGATCGACCACTGGGATCTCTGCATCTGTCTGAGAATTCCATATTCTATTGAAGCTACATGAATTTTGAGCCGATTGCTGTCAGTGTGACTGAAGTAAGTGTGAATGTTTCTATAACTGTGGTATTCCATTAAATAAATCACTTTGCAATGATAAAAAAAACAGCACTGTCAAATCTCTCATATTTAATATATACTGGTGAAATACCTTGAGCTAGAATAGATGGGTTGAATTGCAGTAAAGCCCTTTTAGACATCTTCCTGCAAGTCGGGATTGTTTGGTTATTACAGTTGGCTGCTGACAAATATTTAAAAGAGTTTATCAATGTTAAACCGACACATATATCTATATATACAGTTATGTTTCCATTTGTGCTTTAAAACTGCATAAAAAATGATTTTAAACTGGAAAATGACATTCAATGTTGATAACTGCAAGGTTATGCACTTTAGCAAAAATAATATAAATGCAAGTTATACACTAAATGGCAGTGTGTTGGGCGTTTCCTTATGTGAGGAGGTTTTTATAGATAACAAGTTGTGATTCTGGGCAGTGTCATTCTGTAGCTACTAAAGCAAATAAGGTTCTGTCTTGCATAAAACGGACAAACTCAAGGGATGAAAACATAATTATACCTCTTTATAGATCCCTAGTAAGATCTTATCTGGAGTATGCAGTACAGTTTTGGACTCCAGTCCTTAGGAGGGATGTAAATGAGCTGGAGAGAGTGCAGAGACATGCAACTAAACTGGTTAGAGGGAAGGAAGACTTAAAGAGATATTGACACCTGAAATTAAAGTCTTTTTTTACATCTATTATAATATTGGCTTTGAAAGCTACGTTTAATTTTGCCATAATGTATTTGCCTGATGCTTTTACATTACATGTCTGATCCCCCATGTTCCTGTATGAGGGGGCTGCCATATTTGTGCAGCAGGAGTTCGTTAGCATTAGAAACTGTAAATAACAGGCTGAGATGGGACAGTCAGGTTGGCAAAGTCAGAGTGTCATAGAGTCAGGCTTAGGAACTTCAACTAACAATTATATACAAAAACAAACCTCTCAGAAAAAACTATTAGCATGAAAACCCCTATGTGAGAAAAGGTTTTGAGGTCAGATGAGATTTCAAATCCTTTTCTTACATGGGGGTTACATGAGTGGCACAAATACATGAATCCAGCCATACCTCCAAACTGTCCCATTTTCTGCAGGACAGACTCGATTTTGACAGCTCAGCACCCAGTTCCAGGTTTTTTTACTATGTCCCAAGTTTTTTTAAGGCCTTTTGGCAGACAGACCAGAACACTGAGCAGCTGCACTTAGAAGAAGACAATCTAAAGAATTATAGTGATCTATTCAATGGTCTTGCCTGCTTTACAGGACAGCACTATATATAAATTGATCACATTATCAAGCCTGTTGCACATAGATACATAGTTACATAGTTACATTGGGTTGATAGTCCATCAAGTTCAACCCCTCCAAATTAAAAACCCAGCATACACACACACATCTCCACTCTTTCACACAAACCATATATGTCCATAGCTATACTAACTGTAGAGTTTAGTATCAAAATAGCCTTTGATATTATGTCTGTCCAAAAAAATCATTCAAGCCCCTCTTAAAAGCATCAACAGAATCAGCAATCACAACATCACCCGGCAGTGCATTCCACAACCTCACCATCCTGACTGTGAAGAACCACCTACGCTGCTTCAAATGAAAGTCCTTTTCTTCTAGTCTGAAGGGGTGGCCTCTGGTGCGGTGATCCTCTTTATAGGTAAAAAGGTCCCCTGATATTTGTCTATAATGTCCTTGAATATATTTGTAAAGTGTAATCATGTCCCCTCGCAAACCCCAACCTGGACAGTCTCCAATCATAATTTGTTTTTCATCCCTCTAACCAGTTTAGTTGCACGTCTCTGCACTCTCTCCAGCTCATTTACATCCCTCCTAAGGACTGGAGTCCAAAACTGCACTGCATACTCCAGATGAGGCCTTACTAGGGATCTATAAAGAGGTATAATTATGTTTTCATCCCTCACACGATCCTAGGAAATTCCTGCTCAGAGGTAAAGAGATTGAAGAGTTACACAGAATGAAAAAAGTTTTAATGAATTAGTTGTGTCATGCATGCCAAATATCAAATACTTCTCAGTGTTAGATGCCAGTCAAGGTTTCTGGCAAATAAAACTGGATAAGGAGAGTTCCAAGCTATGTACTTTCAACATACCAATAGTAAGATATTGCTTTCTGAGATTACCCTTTGGTATTTCATCAACATCAGAAGTGTTTTAAATAGCTATTGCACAGATGATAGAAGGTCTAGTTGGTAGTATTATCATAACTGATTACTTACTAGTCTGGGAAGATTCCATTGAAGAGCATGATGACAGACTAAGAAAAGTTCTGGAGATAGCAAGAAAATACAACTTAAAGGGGAACTATACTGTACTGGAATCAGTTATTTGAGTGTGTTTGAATACATCTGCTAGGAAAGGAAGATAAGATTAAGGGGCAGATTTACGAAGGGTCGAATTGTCGAGGGCTATTAGCCCTTGCGCAAATATTCTAATCCTTCACACAAATTTAGTAAATCTGCCCCTTAAAGGAAAACTATACCCCGAAAATAAATTTTTGAGCAACAGATAGTTTATATCAAATCAAGTGACATATTATAGAATCTTACCTACCTGGTATATATATTTAAGTAAATATTGCCCCTTTACATCTCTTGCCTTGAACCACCATTTCATGATGGTCTGTGTGCTGCCTCAGAGATCACCTGACCAGAAATATTTCAATTCTAACTGTAACAGGAAGATGTTTTGAAGCAAAAGACAGAACTCTGTCTGTTAATTGGCTCGTGTGACCTAACTTTATAGTTTGTTTGGTATGTTTGTGTGCACCGTTGGATCCTAGGATCCCAGGAGGCTGTCCTTATTTTTTTAAATGGCAATTTTCTATTTATGATTACCCAATGGCACATGCTACCAAAAAATGGTATTATTATGAAAATGGTTTATTTACATGAAGCAGGGTTTTACATATGAGTTGTTTTATGCAATATCTGTTTATAGAGCCCTACATTGTTTGGGGGGTATAGTTTTCCTTTAATTTATCTAACTGTCATTGACTATACAACACCCAATTGCTTCATGAAGACAAAATGAAGAGAAACAGATGAGAGAGGAGTAAAAATTAAGAAAAAGTGAGAGCCATCACTCAGCTTACACCAACCAATAAGCAAGAGCTAATGAGATTCGTGGGAATAATACAATACCTAGCTAAAATCATACCCAATCTAGCTAAAAGGTCACTGATGCAACTACAATAAAGTTTATCTGTATGGAAAAGTGATCCACATAGAAAACACATGAAATATCATAACGCTTTACCAAGCTCCAATTCAATTGCAGAGGATGCTTCTAAGAATACAAAGATATCAAGTGAAGCATACATACCTGGCAAAGAGATGCACACTGCGGATGCACGATTCAAGCTTTTCTGAAAGAGCAGAAGGAACATCTGCAAACTGTATCACATCTCAATTACCTATATCAGAGGATAAATTTCACAAATTCAGAAAAGCTTCAGCAAATGACTCTGTTTTGCAAAAATTAAAGAGCACTGAAAGAATGGCCCAGTTATAAAAGCTGCACCCAAAGAATACAAGCATACTGGACATTCAGAGAGAAAATGAGTAATGCATCTGGTTTTATATTCAAATCAGCAAGAGATGCTCAGCAAAATCCATAAATCACACTTGGGAATAGTTAAATGCAAAGAAAGAGCTTGAGACATACTCTATTGGATAGGAATTATGTTTGATATTGAAAAAAACGTTTCTCTGTGTTCAAAATGCAATGAGCACATAAACAGAAACAAAAAAGAATCTTTGATTCCTCACCCACTTCCAATATGAATATGGGAAAAGGTAGGAACTGACATATTTTGTTTTTATGGATTAGAATACCTACATTGGGTGAACTACTTCTCAAAGTTTCCAGAAATACACAAACTGAATGACACAAAAAGCAGAAAATCCATATTTGCAAGACAATGGCCCTCAGTATGTCAGTGAAGAAGTCAACATATTTGCTGCAAGTTCGGAATTCAAGAACATAACTTCCAGTCCAGATCAATCTCAGTCAAATGGACAGGCTGCAAGAACTGTACAGACTGTTAAAATATGTTTAAAAAGTCACAAGATAATCACTGTGATCCTTACATTGCTATTACCCAGTGGTATCACCACAGCATGTGACAACATTAAAGAAAGGCTAAGAAAGCAAAATTTGTACTGACAGGCAATCCAGAGTACTACCAGATTTACATGTAGGAGATACTGTAAGGATGCAAAGAGGACACACCTGGCAACCTGCAACAGTTATGTAAAAGCATGGTCAACCCAGATCTTTTGTTGTTCATAAATCTGATGGAAGAGAATACAGGAGAAACAGGAAACACCTGAGAAAAACAGATGAGAACATACTGCCACCATCTGAAATTATGACAAACAATGACCAATGTATGGACAGAACTGAGAAAGTTCAAGGTGCACAATCATCAGACACTATGCAGTCTGAAAGCTTCTCATGTGCCACAGAAAAATTCTCAATCCTACAAAACCATATCCAAAAGACAGATCAAACTTCCCAATAGATTCAGAGAGTAATAAAGTGTTTGCATGATATGTTGATGCAGTACATCAACTTCATATTGATTTAAGAAAATCTGAAATGTGAAGTAGCATATATATGTGTATATGTAAATAATATCACTTCAGGCAGCCACACATCTGATCCGGGTTCAAATATTGCATATCATTTTCACAAAGAGCCACACTCCATTATCAAGTGAATCAAGTTGTATTTATTGCATAAATTTTTGTGTCCAACATTTCAGCCCACCTTAAGGCCTTTATTAAGGTGGGCCGAAATGTTGGACACACAGATTCATACAAATAAATGCAACTTGATTCACTTGATAATGGAGTGCGGCTTTATGTGAAAATTATATATATACAGATGCAGTCACTTTGGATTGTAAGTTAAATGCATCGTGACTTAACTCATCTAACCCATTTATCCCACTTAGCACAGAATATTGTGTCACAGCATCCCATCCAATTAAAGAGTTCACCATTGAAAACAATGGTGCTTTGGTATGCTAATGAAAAGGTTAAATGCATTAAATGAGTTAAGATAACTTTGGATAACACAGTTTCATCAATTAACCCTGAGTCACGAAGGGTTTAAAAATAAATACTGATGTAAATCATTCCCAAACAATGTGCTAAGCTCACACATAAATACCCCAATGGACGGTTGTTGTGGCAAAAAGTGGCGCTACAAAATAATACCAAAATATAAGTTTTGGTTTAATGCTAATGTAATAAATCATGATAGCATCAATGTAATCCCTGATAACTGGATCACAGAAGCTAATTGTACAGTATCTTAATGATAATTCCTTTACGCCTTACACATAGTGGAATCACAATAAAATATACATTTATAAAATGATTAAAATTAAATCGACTTTTTGATACAATAAAAATAGTTGTGTTACAAGAGTGATCTATATGGTTTTCTCCTCTTTTTATACATAAAGGAGTCATTTCTCCACCCATAATGCCTTATATGATGGTTAAGCTCTCATTTTTGGTATTAAGTCAGTGGTATGTATACGGCATGAGGCAAGTAAATATCTTCTGTTTTCAGAAGGCTTTATGCTGCATGTCTTGCATGTGAAGGGCATTTTGGATCCTGTTAACCCATCTCACCCTAACTAGTTTAGGACCTCTGCGTCTATATTATAAATATATAAATCCATAACTGATAAACCTAGGCCTTTAATACACAAGCAGGAGCTATGACTGAATCGCTATAATAATTTGTAAACTCTGCTAAACAATAAATATTTTATTGTGCTGTTATGAACAATATTTTATTTTCATGCAAATACTATGGTAGAAAACCCAAAATATTGAAATAAAGTTAAATTATATGTCAGCCTAAAATTAACAATTTTCTACCACTGTAACAACAAATGATTGTAATGTTCTAGCTACGTCATGTAGTCATGTGTTAAAACGAACTTGATTCCACATGAGGGAGCTAAAGATCTTTTTTTAATAGATATCATTAATTGTGCAAGTAAATCGTTATGAGACTACAGTGTAACAGCAGCCAGTCCAGAAGGTTGGGATGTGCTAGTAGTATAACTATTCATTAGATGGCCACTGCTGGCAAACTTTGTTTTTAGAGATAGCAAAAAGGCTATTTCCATTTTATTTTGCATGTGTACTGTATATTTATTGTATCTGAAGGAAAGGAGAAGTTTCCACATCTCTTTGCCTATGAATAAACAGCATATTATAAGTATAAAGTGCTAGGAGAACATGTATCAGTAATTCATTTAACTTCATGCAGTAATGCAAAGTTTCACTCCATAGCTGATTAATAAAATTAACTTAAGTATTATGGTGTTTTTTCCACCAGTCTATATCAGCCAGCCTTCCCCTGCTGACTCCCATCCCCAACCACCTAAACCATTAGTGTGGACAGTTCTATGCCCAAAATTATGCAGTAGAGCATTTTGAAGCTGTTTTTCCATGAATCAAGCACAGCCTGCATTATCCAGCGCTCTATTCAAGTGGAGGTGGCTTGGGGAAGCTTGTGGGTATCCTGTACCCCACCTTCTATCTTGGGTGTCCTTCCAAAGAAGGTGCAAGGTGCAACAGAGCCCTGTACTTACTATATGTATTGTTTACTACCTACCGTGTGACCTGTAGTTCAACAATTTCCACTTTGTTCCAGATTTTTAATGCCCTCAAAGCAAGTGCTTTGTAACTGGTTACTAAGTGCAATTTTGTTTCTTCTTTAAACACATCAGTTAATAGTGCTGCTCCAGTAGACTTCTGCACTGAAATCCATTTCTCAAAAGAGCAAACAGATTTTTTTATATTCAGTTTTGAAATCTGACATGGGGCTAGCCATTTTGTCAATTTCCCAGCTGCCCCAGTCATGTGACTTGTGCCAGCACTTTAGAAGAGAACTGCTTTCTGGCAGGCTGTTGTTTTTCCTTCTCAATGTAACTGAATAGTACTCAGTGGGACATGGGTTTTTCTGTTGAGTGCTGTTCTTAGATCTACCAGGCAGCTTTTATCTTGTGTTAGGGAGCTGTTATCTGGTTACCTTCCCATTGTTCTGTTGTTAGGCTGCTGGGTGGAGGAAAGGGAGGGGGCGATATCACTCCAACTTGCAGTACAGCAGTAAAGAGTGATTGAAGTTTATCAGAGCACAAGTTACATGACTTGGGGCAACTGGGAAATTGACAATATGTCTAGCCCCATGTCAGATTTCAATTAAAATATAAAAAAATCTGTTTGCTCTTTTGAGAAATGGATTTCAATGCAGAATTCTTCTGGAACAGCATTATTAACTGATGCATTTTGAAAAAAAAATTTTTTTCCCATGACAGGTTCCCTTTAAGTTCTAGGTGTAACATCAAACATAATCATTGGCTTATCCTAACAGTAAAGTAATCAAAAAGGTTCAGTGGTACAACACGTTTCAGTGAAATGCAAGCAAATCATGCATCAAGAAATAGCGGTCAATAAACATGGACAGAAAGGAGTATCAAAGAGATCAAGAGAACATACTGTGGGTATTAAAACTGTCCTAAGGCCTCACTAACAGCGCATTTCCTTATTATATCTAAAGTAACACAGTTGGATTAATCAACACAGTTAAGGCTGTCAGAATGATCTATCCACTTACTGACCCAGCTGTGCAATGGGTGGAAATACAGAAAATGTGTAGTGTTAAGGCCTGAGAACACATTTGAGCTGAAATGGGTAACTACACCCAAATTTATTGATTTATCTTTCATAATGAAAGAAAATGTGATTCTTAGCAATTATCCAGCATTCAGTGGTTGTTTTAATAATACAGTAGCCTGTTTCAATAATATCACTTTTGAGCATTGGAGTCCAAAAGCATATTCTACTTTGCCATTGACTGACTGCCATTGATTGTCACTGATAAAATATTTGGCAGATCATAGATCATAAACTCTATGGCTGCACTTGGCAGGGAGATGAATGTTGTACCCGTAGAATTTACATTTCAAGCTTAATATATATCTACAATACAAGTATTTTAAGGTGACGCATGCATAAAAGATAAAGAAAGAAAGATAAAAGAGCACCGGTAGACAAGTGAATAAAATTATGTATGTTCATTTTTAACTTTTAGGTCTAAGAGTGTTTTATTGCGATGACGGAAACCATATTAATGATTACACATGAATAAATCACTTTGAAGAGTCACAGAGAGCTGATACTGGGAACCAGGGGCTCTAGTCTGAGATACATTGTTTAATGCACAACACATTATTTGCTCCAGCGATTCCCCCATTATTTTTCAATTTGCCTTGTGTTATTGTCACCCACGCCTTGCCCATTATAGGTGTCTGCAGATGTTAAGAAAATCAGAGTAAAGTTGAAAAGTGTAGTACAGTTTCATTCCTCCCAACTGTCCCATTTTTTTTTTTGATCTCTCAGCTCACAGTCCTGGTTTCTTACTGAAATGTCCTGAGTTTCTTTATGTTCGCCTACACAGACACCAGAAAAAAGTTTCTTAAACTTAATTAAATAACAGGCTTTTTGTAAGAGAGTGCCTGCACGTGGACAAGATATTTCAGATAAGCATGTCCTTTGGGAGAACTGAGACTTTCAGCTTAAAGGGCAATTTCACCTTCATTAGCAAAAGTGTAATAACACAATAATTAACCCTAAATCTCCAGGAATATATTCAAACTTTCCATATCTGCTATTTTTTTTTAAATGGATATGGTATTATCGTCCCTCTTTCCACTTTTCAAATATTGGCATGCAGTTTGCATATTCTACACCTTTCTTGCTACATTTATCATGTTTTGCTTCCTATGCCTTGCTTCCATATGCATGGATCTCATTATACACCTGTGTTTATTTCATCAATTGTTGCCCCATTCCTCTGGGAGCAACAATACGTATTACATATCTCATTTATTTCATTAGCCTTTTTTCATTAACCCATTCAAGCCTCAACATTTTCAAGAGTGCCTCACACTCCTGGGCTCATGTCTACAGAAACATTAGGTTGGGCTAAATGCTCTTTTACTTTCCCTAAATTGTAGTCTGAGGCTTATTTACCTGGCACAATAAAGAACAGCTTGTCCACTAAATCTTAATCTTTGGTACATTATTCCTTAAATTACCAAATAAAATGCAAGTTTGAACAGAATTTAATTAATTCAATTACAGTGGTATTCAAAGTAGCTTAAAAGGGTTTACTAAACTTGGAATTTGTGGTACAAGTACCGGTCATTATTCACTCATTTATATGGATGTTTACATTTAGTTTAATTGAATATATATTCATCTACACTATCCAGATTTGTTCACATTGCTACCAGTTTTATTCATACCATATGTTCTAAAAACTATTACCATCCACTACTTGTTTCTAGTGCAAAAGAAAAAAATGCCCCTTAAATCCATTGACACCAATGAAATGACTTGAATGCATTTGACAAGAGAAAAAGTGCTAGAAAAAACACCAATGGAATCCAATATTTTGGATTTTTCATATATTCTCCTAAAGCAGCAAAGAGTTAGTTTTCAAAGTCTCTGCCCATGTCATGATGAATCTTAGTTGGAAATCCAAATTTCAGTACAAAGTCATTAAATATTTTATCTGCAGCTGTCCTTGTTACATAAGCCTGAGCAAACCTTGTTAAATGGTCTATAACAGCCAAAATATATTCATAGCCGCCTTTATAAGTTTCCAGGTGTAGAAAGTCTATTGAGATCATCTCAAATGGATATGTCATGACTATATTGTTCAATGGTGCCATGGTTGGCTTGTTTGGACACTTGTGTTTCAATGACACTGGTAATATAATGTTCTATATCACACTGCATATGTGGCCAATAAAGTCTGTCTCTTGCCAAATCAACAGTTCTTTCCACTCCTATGTGTCCCATTTCTTCATGTAGCTCTTTGTACACTAAGTTGTGATATACTGCAGGCAGTACTAGTTGTATACCTCTTCAGAGTCTAGATACAGTTTATGCCACTGTTGCATAAGTGAGGAAAGTTCCTGAGACTTTCTTTTTCTCTGATTTCTTGTTGAGAATCTGTTCTCCTTTTTACCTTACCATACTTTCGCTATTACTGGATCTTCCTTTTGTGCCTTTCTTATGGCTTCCTTGGAAAACTGAGCCATTGTTGCAATATAACACAAATCCACATCGGCTGTTGTGTTACTTATTGTCAGTGGACACAAATATGTAATTCTTTCTTCTTGTTGCACTTGAATACCTTGTGCTGTATTGTGGATGACTTTGGGGTCAATTTCCTTGGAGCATTGTTCCATATACTTTTCTGGAGTTAATGGCATACGGGAAAATACATCTCTTTTACTTGGATGGTATCTGATGGTGAAGTTAAAATCAGCAAGTTCTGCTACAGATCTATGGCCTGTTGCATTGAGTTTTGCTGAGGTCAGGATGTAGGTTAGTGGATTTTATCTGTGTACACCAGAAAAGATGTAGTACAGTACAGTAGTACAGATAGTCTCTGAATCTCTGGCATATTGACCATTTCAGTGCTAGTTTTTCTCAGCCGGTGTTAGAGTCCTTGAGCCATAAGCAATGACCCTTAATCTCCTGTCTTGTTATTGATAAAGAACAGCACCTTGTCCCTCTTGTGATGCATCACAGTGAAGTACAAATGTTTTTGAGAAGTTTGGATAACTCAGTACTGGTGGATGAGTTAATACTTCAATCAGCTGTTTGTGAAGATTCTCATTCATCCAGATCATGGTATACTGTATCTATAGAAATAAGTCAAATCAACTGGACTTTATTTATATTCAGTTTTGAAATCTGACATGGGGCTAGCCCTGATCATGTGACTTGTGCCAGCACTTTAGGAGGGAACTGCTTTCTGGCAGGCTGTTGTTTTTCCTTCTCAATGTAACTGAATAGTACACATTGGGACATGGGTTTTCCCATGACAGTTTCCCTTGAACTGTTCCTCTGCTCCAGCCCTTTGAGATGCAAACAGTAGCCTATCCTTTAACTCAATAGCTCTGAACAGAAAAATTCTGAGGAGATGCTGTCCTGTGCAATATTCACCAACTGGTGATACAAATCAGATGCACTCTACTCCATGTAGTGAATCTTTAAGACGATTTCAGTTCACCAAGGGTTAATTCACTTTTCATTTCAACCATGCCTTACACTTAGGCCTAAACTTATGGCTTTTACTACAGCCTCTCCAATTTCAGATTCAATATAGCCTCTTTGCAGTCCAGTGACAGTATAGGACAGTTTCTCTTTATGCCCTCTTTCACCTATCTTGCCACAAATCTTTAAGTCTTTCCTTAAAGAGACTTCTAGTAACTTACTGTAAAAGAAGTTTCTAGCAGATCTATCCTGTTCTCTTTGCCCCTGGTTGCTCCCTGTACACTTTACTTTTTTGATTAGTACTCTTATATCCTCTTCAATTAATTGGGTTGCTTCTTGAAAATCTTTTGCAAAGTATGGTACTGGCTCTTTAAATTTTCAAGCTGCTGTTGTTCTGTAATCGCTCAACACTATTCAAGTCTAGGGGTGTCCTTTTCGCGGCGAAACAAAGCGAAAAAATTCACCCATCACTAGTGATCACTATTTCTGTCACTGTGAGCTTCAGCTGGCAATCCTTTCTCTAAATCCATAATGAATTGCTTGGTTTGCTTTAGGAAAGGAAAGCCCTGGAGCTATAAACGCAGGGGCTGCATGACAAGGGATATGAATGACCAGCATTGAAATTACATTGGTTTATATTTAAAGACTGACAAAATCAGATGTAACGGTGAGTGGGTGAGAAAGAATGAGTTAAGGCAGAGAAATGCCAGGCTGGGGGCGGAGAAAGACAGGGATGTGATGTCAGGGGAGGAAGAAGTTATCTTCTGAGCAGGTAGAAACATCCTACCCACCCTCCCCATATTTTGTGAAATGTCAGGACTTTCTCTTTATATTGTCATATTATCTATTAATAAGCAAATGTGGATGTATTCCTGTATGAATTGTTATATTGTGGTTTTGGTATAGTAATACAGTATAAAAATTAGAGAGATTGTATGTTATTATTCAATTTTAATGAATGTAAAATTTTTGATCCAGGGAATGTTTCAGCCATTGGGGTCAGGAAGGAATTCTTCCCCTCTTGAAGCACAATTGGCAGTGGCTTCAGGCTAGGTTTTTTGCCTTCCACTCGATAAAAAAGTGTATATATGATAATATATTTATTATCCCCTGTGCCATATTCTCTTCTGTTACTTTAACAAACTGGCATGCTTAAAACAAGTCCTCCAATGCCATCTAAAATACCAATGGACTGCTTTCATTTTATACTATTTCTAACTCCATTTTGGGTTTAATTGCTGAAAGTACCACACTGACAAATATATCAAAGAAGCTGATGTCTCTCTTGATGCTCACTTTCCCTTGCAATACACACACTCTCTTGATTGTGGAATTCTACTTCTAGACTGAGTGAATTACTGGTGCAGCTTATTCTCTGGTGCAGCTTATTTTTCACACAGCCCCTGTTTAGGCCCCATTTTTGTTGCACATTGAAAATGAATTCAGAGTTTGAGGGTAGGGTAAGAGAGAAGTAATTCCATTTATTGCAGGGAGCTGAAAGACAAAAGGAACATTTTCTTAGTCCTGCACACAGGAACTGGTGCATAATGTAAAAGTTTCTAAACTAAGTAAAAATAGATTTCTATACAAATACTTCAGCATACCATTCTAGCAATACTGTTCTTGAAATACAAATCAAATAGCAATCATATAAATATAATTGTAGCTTTTATAAAATAATAGACTAGATAGCAGGCAACATAAAGGTTCTGTAATCAGCATTAATGTGCAACATGTGCACTGATTCTGCAGGTTTAACCGGCTGTCTGCTTTAGCTCACTGCAGGCTGTATGTGCTGGAGACAGTATAGAACTAGTTTGCAGTGGCATATAAACAATTTTACATAGGTTTGTAAAACATTAAACTAACAATTACTACCTGAAAGTCAACAGCTATATTTTCTTATCCTGCACATGGGAACTGGTGCACCATGTGAAAGTTCCTACTTCAGCTGTGCACATTAGTTCCCTCTGCAGTAGCAGAGTAGGAAGTGTTCCAAGCAAATATAGTCTTACAGGAAACAACATGTATGTTAGTGCTAAACTTTTTCCATTGCACAAATTCAGGGTTGCCAGGTTGGCGGGTTTACCACCAAATTGGGCTAGTTTTAAAATGTAGTGGCGGATTTTAAAAGTCCAAACCCGCCAATGGCTTGTTTTGGACTAGTTTTGATAGTTGCCATTTGGACTTTCAAAACCCAGCCAAATGTTTTTTATGTAAATTAAGCCACGGCAGCAGAAACTGTATAGAATCTTAGATATAACGAAGAGCTTGACTGAGGCATAGGTATTGGGGACATATCCTGACCATTGCTTGGATTTATGGTCTGCTCATTGATTGGCTGGGGGTCGGCGCAATAATATACTTTGCGGGAGCTGCTGTAGCTTCTTCTGCAGTAGGGTAAAGATATTGGATGCAACCATAATGGATTCTTCTAGGATTTACTACGTGTTGATGCCCGCCACCTCCTTCTCAAAAGTCTACAGGGTTTGATAGATGCACTGCTTTGTGTGTATGTACAACTATAGTGGGATACATGTGTCTATTTCTAGACACATATCTGTCTGCCTTTATGGGCTGGGATTGTTATGATGTGTCCTTGCGGATTTGTTCTTTATTTTATTAAGATGTTTCCATTGTACAAATTGGCCTATTTTTGGGCTACTTTTTAAATGGCTTTTGGCTACTTTTTGGCTAGTTTTTTTTATAGGCTTTGTCTGGTTTTGAAATACAAATCTTGGTAATCTATCTTTCTGATCTAAAATCTGGAAAATAGAAACATGGTTGAAATTCAGTTACTGACTGCTAAATTAACTGTTACACAGCCAGGGTTGGACTAGAGGCCTGGGACCCACCGGGACTGCTGTCCATGGCCCCCTTGGGCCCCACGCCCCCACTAATGCCGAACACCATCTTGCTGCGGCACTGGTGCAGATAGCGCTCGCGGCAAAAATACACAACGTTGACATGCGCGCACGTACGCACGCCTGGCTATTTATCCAGTTTTTATTTTTACACTGAGCTGTTCCTTTAAGTTATATATTTTAAGTAATATAGCTATTTCAACAAACAGAATAATATTAGGATAATAGACAATTTCTACTCAAGAGCTTTAGTATATATTCAGTCTGCAAAATGAGATTACACTACGGTATAAACTGAATGTCTGATTATACACAGAAGGTACAGATAAGCTGTTTGTTATTTCATGTTCTTAAGAGTTCTTATGGTATTTGCTGAGAAGGATACTGAAGGATATAGCTGAACATTTTTAATAAAACGTTGAAATGGCAATATGCTGGCTACAGCTAATACTGTACATGGCAAGTGATTCCCTATTCCCCAGCATACAATGCAGATCAACAAATGTTAAACTGTTTTGCAGTAAAACAAAAGGCATGCTTTTTAATAGGAGTAATGCTCTTTAACTGTAACTTTTATCATGATATAGACAGCAGAACAGTTTGCAACGAATCTCCATTTTGTATTCTTTGTGGATTGTGAAATATTTATATAGTTGGTTTTGCAAGTCTCAGTCTTCAAATTTCAACTGACCTCTAGCTGATAAGGTATCATTACCTTAGCAACAAGGCAACAGTTTGAAAGGCAGAAAGAATTTAAGATCAGGTTCATATAACAAAGAATAGTAATTACCAACAATAAAACTGAATTAGTACAATCATTCTGTTTTTAGGATGCTGGGGTCAGTGGAGAAAATAATCCTTTTTATTATTGACCTTCTAAAGTTGATTAAAATAACATTTAGAAATAATAAGAGATGTTGCTGGTTAGTGGGGCTTATTTTTCATAGGGAGCGAAAAAACCTTTAAAATTGTGTTACACTGTGTTTATACCTTGTGTGTTGTATAAAGTTATTGGATCCATTATCTGGAAACCTGTAGTCCAGAAAGCTCCTAAATATAAACATTTTCCGGAAAACCCCAGGTCCCGAGCATTCTGGATAACAGGTCCCATACCTGTTTTTAACAGGCTTTTGTGTAAAATTGCCTTCAAATCCTTTGATAAAAAAGTATTTGAAAGAGACAGATAAAAATGATTTGATAATGGATGCAACCAAATTAGGCAATGCTTATCTTTAAATGATCCAGCCTTCAAAATAGGTCCAGAGGAAGATTGCCTCAGTTTGTAGAAGGTCATTAAGGAACTAATAGAAATCAAGAGAAGAGACACTCTGTTATGAATGGATAATCTGATTTATAAGGATAGATAGGTTTAAATGCTCTGAGCTGTTTTGAATGGAACGTAACACATGGGGAATATCACTTGTGGATTATACAGTAACAATTAGTATAAACTGTATTTCCCATAAATATGCAGTAAAGCCGATTATAGAAAACTGCTTGTTCAACAAGGAATGCACTTGTGCAGATTGCACTTTTTGCCTATAGTTTTAATAATTTCTTGATCAAAACAGCACAAGCCCTATTCATTGACGTCATTTTTATCAAGACATTACTGCCCCTTTAAATTTAAAGGTGTAGTTCTTCTTCAAGTTAATTTTAGTGACTTTATGGCCAATACTTTTTTGCAGTTTTTAAATTATTTGCTTTCCTTTTTTGACTCCTCTTTCCAGAATTTAAATTGGGGTGATTGACCACAGTGGCCAGAAAACTACTGCTGTTGAAGGTAGCAATTGTTATTTTTTATGACACATTTTTCTAATCAGGCCCTCTCCTATTCATTTTACAGTTTGTCTTGTTGCCAGGGTAGTTTAGACCCTAGCATCCAGATAGCTTCTGAAAATCCAAATTGTAGAGCCGCTGAATAAAAAGCTAAATAATTAAAAAAACACAAATATTAAAAACTTAAAGGCCAACTGGAGATTGTCCTGGAATAGCACTTTGTGCATCACACTTGTGTAAATGTTAATTTAAAGGTAAACAACCCTGAGTTGCCATTTACAGTTTGTGACCATTGTACAGGTATGGGGCCTATTATCCTTTATGTCAAAATAGGTGGTGGACTATTTATGCATTCATGCATTCTATTTAGCATTAAATCCTCAAACAACTACATCAAGAACATAGTGTTTTTATGGAAAAATATTGAATAAGTATGCCCACATTTTGGCAGTGGGGATGTAGCTCAAGCCTATGCCAAAGGAAATTAAACAATGGTTCAAGTGGCAGACTATAGGGCTTTGAAGATATCTGTGGGAAATGGGCTGCATGCTTGTTCTTTAATGCTGTAATGTATTAGAAGTGACATTGCTAAACAAGCTCATATTTCTGGTCCAGTAGACCAATTTGGTAGACATGTTTTAGTTAACGTTTATTGGAGATAGATTTCTTTTTCATTAAAGAAAGTAAAAATGGGATTTAATTTTTTTGGCTTTACAGTCCCTTTAATAATCAGAATATGCAGACTGCACTGGGTCCTGTATTGTCATGTAATCTAATGGGGATTTTACAGTTTTTGTATTGTTTAATACAAACATTCTCCAACTCTGCAGGACCAGTGACTGCAGCAAAATACCCTCCAAATAGAATCCCAGTTCATCTGTTTAAATCTGGCTCCATGATCTTTGTCCCTCCAGCTGGAGTTGGAAACATTAAAGGAATATAAAGGCAAAAATAAAATCCAATACAAAGCTCTACACAGTCGCTGACTGCTCTACAGGCAAACAAAGCTGCTCGAGTTCTGAAAGTATGAGAAGTACAGCACAGCACTTAGGAACCATCTGACAATTACTATCCACAGCAGTAAATGAAGGGAGAATTTCACTGCATACAGTCAGGTTTCTTATAAAAACTCTACACATTTTTTAAAGGGATCCTGTCATGGGTAAAAAAAAATTTTCAAAATGCATCAGTTAATAGTGCTGTTGCTCAAAAGAGAAAACAGACATTTTGTTGATTTCATTTTGAAATCTGACATGGGGCTAGACATATTGTCAATTTCCCAGCTGCCCCAAGTCATGTGACTTGTGCTCTGATAAACTTCAATCACTCTTTACTGCTGTACTGCAAGTTGGAGTTATATCACCCCCCCCTTTCCCCCACCCAGCAGCCTAACAAAAGAACAATGAGAAGGTAACCAGATAACAGCTCCCTAACACAAGATAACAGCTGCCTGATAGATCTAAGAACAGCACTCAATACTAAAAGCAATCAATCTCCAATATATAAGATCTGTTTAGGCATTTTGTTCAACAAAAATAGCACTTCAAAGGGAAAAAAGGTGTTCCGAGTGGCTTCAGAGCCACAGCTGGAAGGCAAATTGCTGGTTGCAAAAAAGCATGCAAACCTATATTGTTTTTTTCCCAGAATTCCAATGTAATAGCAGATGCTCTCATAATAACATCTGCTAAAACTTGGTGTCCGTGCTGGTAAATCTTGCAAATGCAGGTGGAAAAGTCACTGTTAATGGCACACCAATGCACATAATCTCAGAGTATTCACTAGGTGCTAGTGAGTTGCATACATTGCTGATGCATAGATGATAGAGCTAAGTACAGTTAGCAAAACAAATGTTTAGTAAAGGTACCCCTTTTGGCAAATGCAAGATTTTGCACTTTTCTATTTGATACTAATAATCATGTGCAATCAGGCTTTGATATTTGTATTCAATGTATAGTTCTGGTACTTATTTCTGACTAACTAAAATACAGAGGTAAAGTATCTGCAGACATGAAACTTGTCCTTTTGAGAGACCAGACAAGAATGCATGATGCAGACCTATAACATATACAGACAGCAATAATTCTGGATCAGTTTCTCCTTCACATACCAGACGATTTTGGTGTGAGTAATCTGATCCTTTCAGGAGCCTGAGACCATCAGATTAAAACCTATATGAATTAATTTCATGGAACAGCAGCTAATGAAGCTGTAGGGCTTCAATTATATGAAGCTTAATAAAATCTCTAATCTGTAATAAATGAATCCTTCAATAAATTGCATGGAAACAATGTGTACATAATAATTAGCAAGCTTTTCTGCAAGGGCCCGCTGTGGCACAGACATGGGAATGTACAGTGTAATCAAATTCCACACTGTTTTGTTTAAGAATCACAAGGTCTCTTTCACAAATCATGCACAAAGGGCTAAATCTGGATTGACATCACTATATTTTTGCCCACAATGCAATTTTTCTGTCCCAAGTATTTCTGCATCATCGTGGTGCCTGTCAAAGCAAGCTCATTTCCAAATGCAACAATAAGGATGCAAGTTTGTATTTCTTTTGGAACCCGCATTTTTTTTCCAGCAGGAGACATAAATTATGCCAATTTAAATGTCATTTACACAATGTTTGCTCCTACCTGCACTTTAATGTGTTTCTTAGCACATAAGGCATAAGGCATGATGTACAGTTTACATGGGTGCATGAAAACCCTATTAACAGCAATAGATGAGAACAGATTAACAGATTAAAGGGATACTGTCATGGGAAAACATGTTTTTTTCAAAACACATCAGTTTATAGTGCTACTCCAGTAGACTTCTGCACTGAAATCCATTTCTCAAAAGAGCAAACAGATTTTTTTATATTCAGTTTTGAAATTTGACATGGGGCTAGACATTTTGTCAATTTCCCAGCTGCCCCTGGTCATGTGACTTGTGCCAGCACTGCCAGAACTGCTTTCTGGCAGGCTGCTGTTTTTCCTTCTCAATGTAACTGAATGGAACGCAGTGGGACATGGACTTTTACTATTGAGTGCTGTTCTTAGATCTACCAGGCAACTGTTATCTTGTGTTAGGGAGCTGTTATCTGGTTACCTTCCCATTATTCTGTTTTTAATCTGCTGGGGGGGTGATATCACTCCAACTTGCAGTACAGCAGTAAAGAGTGATTGAAGTTTATCAGAGCACAAGTCACATTACTTGGGGCAGCTGGGAAATTGACAATATGTCTAGCCCCATGTCAGATTTCAATGAAAATATAAAAAAATCTGTTTGCTCTTTTGAGAAATGGATTTCAGTGCAGAATTCTGCTGGAGCAGCACTATTAACTGATGAGAATTTTTTTCCCATGGCAGTATCCCTTTAACAGCTGTGATTACTGTTTATTGTAGACTGTCAGACACAACATGGCATACTGTTGACACCAGGGGCCCACCAAAAAACCTTAGACCAGGGGCCCACTCTCAGTACTATTATTCTTCCTCTCTTCACTCAACATCTATTCTCCTAGTGTCATTTCTTTACCCAGCCAATCAGATCGCTCTCGAGCCTGTAACTGGGCTGGATGATGTCACAGACAGAAAAACAAGGGAAGGATGTCTCTGGTCCCCTACACTATATTACTATAATCTATTATTCTATCTATTTAGCCTCTTTGTTCTCATAGAAGTAGGGAATGGCCATGAAAGAGGCCTAGGGGCAAATTCACTAACTTCTGAAAATTCACTAGCGTTGGCTTCGCTGGCGTTCGCCGCACATCGCCGGGCGTATTTTCGCCAGTGCTACGCAAATTCACTAAAGTATGAATTTACACTCAGGTAGCGTATGTTCATCTTAGTGAATTTGCGAATTTACGATCCTAAGTCAGTGCGCAACTTCGCCTGGCGTAAGGGTGCAAAGTTGCGCAAGTCTATCTACTTCGATAGTGTAAATTGTTAGTGAATTTCCGAAGTTACGAATTGACGTCACGCTGGCGAATTACCGCTAGCGTTAGACGCTTCGCGTGTTAGTGAATTTGCCCCCTAATGTTTGGCAGCATGAGGGCCCACTGACACTTGGACTCACTGAAAGTTTTCCTGGTATCCTGGTGGACCAGTTAGACACTGTTTGGGCCCCTTGCTGCCCTTTCTCAAGTGTATGAGCACCATTAAATCCTTCTCCATTTGTGTGCTGCACCCAGAAGCACTATATTGAGAACACCTCTGTCTGAAATGAAGACAGGGAAGAGTGCATTTAATATGCATGATATGGGCTGCAGGGGGATGTCTAGCATAGATAGGGTTAATATTCACTTTCAGTCAAGGGGTGTTTGGAGCCTGAGACAGAGTGCCTGAGCTTGAGAGAGAAAGCAACCTGTGACAGTTCCTGTAGAGGGGCAGTATTTGGGAAAGTGCAGCAATGAAGCTGACTTGGAAGTAGGCAATTTGGTTTGGTTGGTAGAGAGAAATTATCTCTGAACTGTAAATAACAGGGTGCTAAGCTTGTGGTGAACCATTGTTTGGCTCAGGCCCTGGAGTAGTCAGGAAGATTTCAATCTCATGGGTGAGAGTGTTTTATAGTTGAGACACCCACCATTATAAAACTAATCTTCCCACAGTAGTTTAAGGGTGTAAACACTTATGTCCCTTGCACATGTTTCTTACTTTTAGAATAATACATATGTAAAGAATATAGTCAAAATCCACCATAGGATCAGTTATTAAAGGAGCTTAAAGGAAAACTATTCCCCCAAAATTACTTGAGCAACAGGTAGTTTATAGCAAATGAAGTGGCATATTAAAGAATCTTACCAAACTGGAATATATATTTAAGTAAAAATTGCCCTTTTACATCTCTTGCCTTGAACCACCATTTCATGATGGTCTGTGTGCTGCCTCAGAGATCACCTGACCAGAAATATTTCAACTCTAACTGTAACAGGAAGAAGTGTGGAAGCAAAAGACACAACTGTCTGTTAATTGGCTCATGTGACCTAACTTTATAGTTTGTTTGGTATGTTTGTGTGCACCGTTGAATCATACGATCCCAGGAGGCTGTCCTTATTTTTTAAAATGTCAATTTTCTATTTATGATTACCCAATGGCACATGCTACTAAAAAAAGTGTATTAAAATGAAAATGGTTTATTTACATGAAGTAGGGTTTTACATACGAGTTGTTTCATGCAATATCTTTCTATAGAGACCTACACTGTTTGTATGTTAGACATCCAGAGTCTGTTATGTTAGACATTCAGTCACTCCTGCTTGTATATATTACATTTTTGGCTAACTAACTATTATAGAAACATTTTTTATTTTGCACACAATATTTTACCCAGTGTTTATGTTTACACTGAACTGTTCCTTTAAAAACTTCTTCACAACCTTGCAAGTTATGTTTGCATGTGTCTATTTGGTATCAATAATGTTACCAGATGTCCAATATCTCTCTCAATGAACATTTATATAGCCCCTCAGTTCTCACTCAGAGACATCCTGCTCGTATTAATTAGCTGCATGGGTTTTTTAATAGTACATATTTTGACTATTTCACTTCTCTGTTAACAAATGCCCTCCCCATTGTGCAGACATGAGATCTCTTTAGATAGTAAACCTAATACATTTTAATTAAACAAAAAACTAGTTACAAAGGAATGATACAGGAGCATAGGGTGGAGTTGATACATCTGTAAAAGAATGAGTGGAATAAGTACAGTTTGACAGATTGAATATAAAATATATTCACTGAGAACAACATTAGTTCAATTATATTTCTTTAATGTATGCTTAATTTCATTTAGGGAGTGAGCACCACTGAAAAACATTAGCTGAGCTAACCTTTTCAGCATAGACATTAGATATTTTGATCTTTTTGGTGCAATGTTGATAAATACACAGTAAAGTTCTATGGAATACAGTTTCACATCAATTTGCCACTAAACACAATGGTCTCATTCTTCGGAGATTAACAATATCCCTTGTGTGTGCAGATTCCTCACTACTTTAGCACACTGTTTCTTTTGAAGAATTTGATTTTTTTTTTAGAGCTAAGCTTTCAGAGGCCTGCACACCTTATCACACTTTCACATGCTTTCATACTGGAGGGGGGGGGAAACAGCCTGTCGGGGCTTGTGCCAGTTAAATCCAAGCTCTCAGGGGATTTATTTTTCTTGTGGCATCAGATTAGATGTTTATATCATGCATTGCATTTGTGAGCTGCCATGAAAGTCTGTGCAACTTTTAATGAGGCTAATCCTACAACAGAAAATTCCAACTAGTTAATGGGCTCAGGATCATTGCCTATTTCACCATTAGTTGGACAAGAATGAAGAGTGTGTCCAGTGCAGAATGGGGCTGTGATTCTTGAATTTGTTATTAGTATAACAGTCAGCGGCAGAGCATCAGCCACATAACCCTGGATCTCCCTAGAAGTCTGCCTTCTCTGCAGTGCAGGTAACCTATTTCAAGAGACAGACTAGCACATTCATATTCTGTTGGTTTATACTTCTCCTGTGCATTTAAGCAACATTCTTTATATCAGTTGGCTTGCTTACAGGTGAAATTTCTACAATTAAAAATTTACATGTCTACATATAGGTCAGTAGAAAGCAACGTTTTTTGTATTTCTCTTGTGGCAGAACAGAATTTCATCAACAGAGCAAACTTCCATTTCATATATTCAGTTTTGACCATTGTGCAAAAGAGTATCTGTGAAAACAACAGGTATTTTATTTTATTCATTAGAAGAAGGGTGTATAATGGCTGTTTCCTACTGATGCAGTTGTGAAAAAGACACACACTTCATATTTCAAATCATGTAAATAGGGCAGTAGATTGCTTCTGTGCATACTAAGCATTATATAAATGTTGCTTAATTATCCAGAGCCATTATAATCGCATTGGACTTGCATCAAGTAATAGGGTAACATTGTAAATAACTTCACATCAAAAATATTCTCCTTCAGTTGTATTGACTTACAAAAAAAAATCAATGCCAGAGGCTCATTGTTCCTATTTGCAATTGCACTTCAGGTTCAGTGGTCTAACACAACGCATTAAGATTGCATAACAGTATATCTGATTGTATTCAGGCTGGTAGAATTTAAGTCAATTATATTTGAATGTTGTCAGGGTCAAAAAAATGTAATTTTTTTTAAAATTTCTTAACATGTTAAGGCATTCTTAATATAAAAAGATCATTAGACTTAAGGGTTAGATTTACCAGGTATCCAATACAGAAAGTGTTCTAGGAGCCTCTGTGAAACCAACTTTACTTCCAGTTTTGTACTGGGCCAGTTTTATAATAGAAATTATAGAAGTACACAGAAGTCTCTGGAACCCTAAGAATTAAACGGTAATGGCATAAGTAAAGTCAAGATAAGAAAAGATAGAGAAAATCTATTCACAGTGTTTTAAAACAGATGTGCCTTCTGATGTGCTGCCAGTGTTAGTGAATTATCAAAAAAAGTCCACCATTAGGATGTTACTGTGCTATGGAAATAACCTTTTATATCATTGTTTAAAATGAATAGCCATTTTGTATAGATCTGGATAACTGAGCTATGTGTCGGCTGATCTATTAATGTTTATATCCTATTATTTGGCTGCTATTCTTAAAAATGTTATACAATAAATTTCTCTGAAAGAAACCTTGAGTAACACAAAACTGGACACAGCTGAATTATCGGGCATAGAAAATGAACGGGCATGTTTAATTAAATGCTTAAAGGAAAAGGAGCAGGATTTAATTAGTTTTGTTTTTATTGTTAAAAATTTATCATCTTCTTACATACATATTACTTTTTCATGGTTGAGGAGGAATCTAAAGACACATGACTGATGTGTGAAAGCTTGTAATGAGTTAGAGTGCCCAATGCAACCCATTTGACTGGATGAAAGCAGATAAGATCACTTTGGTACTTAGCACTTGTGTAATTTTAACATCTCTTATTTTTCCAACCAACTTCTATCTTATACTAATACTTGTCTGAATGCAGAAAAACATAGAATACCAGAATTCTTTTTGTTGTACTATATAAAGATGTTAGGGGACAATTAGACCAGTTTATTTAAAGGGAACCTGTCATGGGTAAAAAAAAAAATTTCAAAACACATTAGTTAATAGTGCTGCTTCAGAAGAATTCTGCACTGAAATCTATTTCTCAAAAGAGCAAACAGATTTTTTTACATTTCATTTTGAAATCTGACATGGGGCTAGAAATTTTGTCAATTTCCCAGCTGCCCCTGGTCATGTGACTTGTGCTCTGATAAACTTCAATCACTCTTTACTGCTGTACTGCAAGTTGGAGTGATATCACCCCCTCCCTTTCCCCCACCCAGCAGCCTAAGAAAAGAACAATGAGAAGGTTACCAGATAACAGCTCCCTAACACAAGATAACAGCTGCCTAGTAGATTTAAGAACATCACTCAATAGTAAAACTCATGTCCCACTGCGTACTATTCAGTTACATTGAAAAGGAAAAACAGCAGCCTGCCAGAAAGCAGTCACATGACCAGGGGCACCTGGGAAATTGACAAAATGGCTAGCCCCATGTCAGATTGCAAAACTGAATATGAAAAAATCTGTTTGCTCTTTTGAGAAATGGATTTCAGTGCAGAAGTCCACTGGAGCAGCACTTTTAACTGATGTGTTTAAAAAAAATGTGTTTTCCCATGACAGTTTCCCTTTAAATAGATATGCTACAGGTATATACAAATAAAAGTAGAAGAATTACTTTTGCAGTACATTCCTAGTTTCCATGTTTTATCAGTCACTAACCTCTCTGTAAATGAATACAAAAATTTGGAGATTTTAGCCACAAATTTAGGATTACAAATTTGATAAGACACCATATTAATTGTAATACTTTTTAAAAAGTTTCTACCTTCATCCCAATTTGCAATTTGTTTTCAGAGGGGGTGTCTTTTGTCATTATATATTTCGTGTTTGATGACTTTATTATATATATAAAAACGTTCTGTTTTAGCAATATTGGAGATAACTAAATTGCCAGAAAGCAGTTATTTATCATGTTTGATTAACTTTCCCGAGAGATGTACTGTCTGTTCAAAGCAGCTGATATTGTACACAAAATAAAATGGTGAAAAATGGATTCTGACAACACGCTAGCAAGGGAATAGGAGATTAAAAATTAGTGCAAGGATGTCAACCTATTGGGACTGGCAGATCACAGCAGTGTGAGTACAGTGTGAGATATTAGGGTTCGCTTAGAAATGGTGTGGGGTACACAAAAAGCAGGCACAAGCTGCTATGTTTTTGCTTTAGAATGGAGGTGCAAGGACATGAAATTTTTCGATGAATATAGTGTGCATATATAACTCGGCAGCACTGTGTACATGGGTGCTAGTTGGAGGTGCATGAAGGTCTCTTCATCCAGCCACTGCCCTTCTACCTACCTTATGGCAGCTGGTAAAGATAGGGCCCAAATTGTCCAGCACAACATTGCTTGTTTATTTTATTCAAGTCTAGTAACTCCATATAAAACTATAAAACTTTTCTTTATATTTATTACAGGCACAGAAATCATGGATAGAAAGAGCATTTCACAAAAGGGAATGTGTGCACATCATACCCAGCACCAAAGACCCCCATAGGTGAGTATTGTATAACAAATGGTGATGGAAAGCTGATTCATCTTTAAATATTTAATAACTTTACTATGTTAAGCAATGCAAATGTGAAGATGCCTTATAGATATATTTGGAACTGAACATCTGATCACTTGTACTAATAGTGCTAATCACAGGGAACAACAGTGGCTATGTCAGGGGCAGGAAAATACTGAATTATAGTTGATTACATAAAAACACAACCCTTCTTTCACAGACATTCAGAAAATACTAAAATAATGAGATTTTAAGTACTGAATAACATCTGCCTAACCTTGAAAAATGCCAAATACGGACCAGTCGTTTTAGGGGCAGATTTACTAAGCTCGGGTGAAGGATTAGAATGCAAAAAATTAGATTTTTTTTTTTTGGGGGGGCTACTTCGACCATCGAATTTGCTAAATTCAATCGAATCGAATGATTCAAATAAATCGTACGATTCGAATAAGAAAATCGTTCGACCATTCGATGGTCGAAGTACTTGCCCTTTAAAAATGTATTCGATTGCTTACTTCGCCAGATTAAACCTACCGAGTTGCTATATTTGCCTATGGGAAGCTAAAAAATGTTTTGATTGTATAGAAATCATCCGATTTTTCAAAAAAAATCATACGAATCGTACGATTTTTTCATGAAATAGGATGAATCTGTAGGATTTTTTCGTGAAATCTGATTATCGCTATTCGGTAACCCATTTATGAAGGGCTATTTAAGAAGATGCCAGATGCAATTTCTAGTGCACAAAGGGGAACATAATAAGCACTTATATTCAATATTCTTTTTCACTTTACACCTTGAGTTTAAGAATATGTAGTTTGGTGCAGAGCCATAAAACAGGTGATAAGTACAAGGTTCCTTTTCACCCTGCATCTTCAGTGCTCCTTAACCTGCACATCTGAAAGTGCCTCTACCCAGGGCCGGAACTAGGGGTAGGCAGAAGAGGCACCTGCCTAGGTACCCGTTAAAAAGTTTTCTGCTTACCCCTAGTCTGGATTGTTTGATCCCCTGCTCCTCTCCAATCTCCCCTCATCACTCCCCTCCCCCACTCTCCTCCATCACTCCCCTTCCTCCCCACGTGACTCTCTTCCCTCATCCTTCCCCTTACTTCCTTCCTCCCTTCTCCAATACCTCCTCTCATCACTTCCCTTCCTCCCCTCGTGAGTACCTTCTCTTCCCTTATTCTCCCCTATAGCATATTCGCTTGCGTCTGGGGGGCGGGGCTAGGCAATCAGGTGCCATGGGCACCATGTAGGCTTGCCTCTACCCATCCCTCCTGAATATATTACTGCTAGAGACTGGTGCTGGAGCAGGGTACAGAGTGCAAAAACATGGTGGCTTTTCCCTGTTTGTTGTACTTTGCACCTGGTCTGATTATTAGTATATGAGCCCTAGGATGTTTTGCATGAGGTTTTGTTGCACAGTGTATTTCCATTGTATCGCTGTCTTCCTTTGAGATTGTGACTCATCGCTGCATGTGTTTTACTACTAACTTCCTTTTATTAATGACTATGTTAATACAGGTATGGGACCTATTATCCAGAATGCTCGGGACCTGGATAATGAATCTTTCCGTAATTTGGATCTTCATACCTTAATTCTACTAGAAAATCATGTAAAAATTAAATAAATCCAATAGGGTGGTTGTGCTTCCAATAAGGATTAATTATATCTTAATTGGGATCAAGTACAAGTTACTGTTTTATTGTTACAGAGAAAAAGGAAATCATTTTGAAAAATTTGGAATATTTCATTATAATGGAGTCTATGGGAGCCATTCCGTAATTCGGAGCTTCTGGATAAGGGATCCCATACCTGTATGTGTATTATTAATGTGCTTTGTACCTTATTTCTACAAGTAACTAACAATTTGGTGCAGGCTCTGTTTGTCTTCTGTGCTCTATATTGCTTCCTATAAGTAACAGACATTGTGAAAAATTTATTTTATGGTTTATCATGTGAAAACTTAAAATAAGGAGAATAAAAATTTTTCTTCTAATTAAGCTCCAGTTTTTCTCACAGACTTCAATAGATTTTTCATATGATAAACACTGATATAAGTTATGCTCATTGAATTGCATCGGACTCTGTTGGAAAGTCTGGCATTGAATAGGGAGATCAGTCTTTCTTATTTAATTGAATTTGACCCATTGCCCCCAGATAATGGCATGCTGACCATTCATATTTTACTAAAACCTATCAGTGACATACATGGAAAAGGAAAACATGTTGTTAAAGCCCTTTAACATGATACAGATTGTGACCAATCTTATTTTTTTTTTACAAATGTGATTTTACAAACGAAGTCATAAACAACCAGAAAGATATAGACATCAAAATATTATATATAAGAAGTAGAAATAATCAGTATGAGGAGGATTCCCAGTATTGAAGCTTGATGAATCAGTCTTTCATGTAATGCTTTCTGGAATCATAGTACAATGGAGTTTCTTTATTATGGATTGAATAATTATGTACATGCAGGTGTACAATCCATACACACAGCACAATTTGTTGCCATTCCCAAATGCTGCAGTTTATAGCTGCCTCTAATGAATGCAATACATTTCAGAAAAAAAAAATAATTGACTGCTGCCTGGTCTATTTACCAGATACAATATCTGCAATCCTTAAAGTAGAAAAGATAAATAAAGTATGTAGATGTTTTCTTCTAAATAGCAAAACATCTGATTCATTTAAGGTTACCAGATCATCTGAGCAAAGGAAACAAATGAAATTAGCCAGGCTGCATTGATTGAAATCTGTTTGGATTTAGACTTGATGAATCATATACAGTCCAGCTGTGTCTATTGTAATTTGTATCCACTGGTTTTTCGATGATCTGGTTACCTTAGGTGAAGTACATTTTCCTAAGCTGTATGATTCAAACACAATTCACAGTTTCAAGAGAATTATTTATTTCTGTTCTTTTTCTTTAATTAGTCATTGTGTCCTTCATGATGAGTAACTATTGAAGTTTTTAACTGATAGATCGATGAAGCATGCAGTCTTGCTCAGAAAGCTGTATTTCTATATTTTCTCATTATCAACGGTGCTTGAAAAATGGATTATTTGTATTTGTTTTAAAGGAATAAAGGTAATTCCATTAACTTTTTGTAACATCAATCAATGGTTTTACTGAATGTTTCTTGTCTACAGTAAATGCACTGCCTCATTTAGTTGGCCATCAGATCAGTGGGCAAACTCATTTCATATGAAGATTCAATTGACCAAACAGTTTCCCATTCTACTCTGTTTAAGGGCAAGGGCACAGTATAAAAACATTGTTAAAACCTCTGCCTCTTCATAAATCTACACGGATCAAGTAAAAATAAATACAAACCTTAAAAGGACCTAAACTGTTTAAACTATAGGTACAGAACAGAGATAAATCAATAGGTTAGCAATTAAAATGTCTTTAAAATCACAAATAACAGATACACATAAACAACAGAAAAAGCTTCATTAATACATGAAAACATAAAATATGTGAAACAATCAGTTTTGGAGGATGGGAAAGGTTGAATTAAATTTTACATGAAGGTGAAAAGGACGACACTAACCCAGGAACAACTTTACAGGACAAGCTTTCAAAAACATTTCACAGTATATCAAGCACTTAGTAACATTAAAAAGTAAAAGCTAGAAAAGGATTCAATTTGTTTTAATGGAGAAAACAAAAAAGGATTTATAAGTAATTTTGAGAATCTTCATAGTCATAAGTAATATAGTAATTTACTCCAGAGGAGTTTACAAGCTAAGTGCCCTATCACTTCCACATTACAGACACATGCACATGTATGGAAGTGCAGATTGGAAACAAAAATGAAATGAAAGATGCACTGGGGAAATGACTACTTGCAGATAGAATATTGATCAAAATCTTAATGTTTACATGATATTTTAGTAGACTTAAGGTCCTGAGCATTCTGTATAACAGGTCCCAAACCTGTATTGTATAATATTCTATATGAAACTGATGCTAGAATCCCAGCTGTGTGTAATGCTGAAGCATGCCATTTATTGTTTTGCTCCTGTTGCAGGTGTTGCTGTGGGCGTCTCATAGGACAACATGTTGGGTTGACTCCAAGTATTTCCATCATACAAAATGAGAAGAATGAAGGCAGGCATCGCAATGACATCCAGTCAGAAAAGTGGTCAATCGGAAAACATACTCAACTCAGTCCCACTGATGCCTTTGGCACAATAGAATTCCAAGGAGGAGGGCATTCCAATAAAGCCATGGTACTTTCATAGTTTATATTTATGTCCAGCCATTGTATATATTATCAGATATAATCAGAGTATATGTATGTATGTGTGTGCATATATATATATATATATATATATATAAACACGTTATATCGTGCAGTGCCGGGCCTTGCTCCATAGGTGCCCTAGGCAAGCCGGCCAGATAACGCACCATCTTAGTGCAAGAGCGCATGCGCAAGGTGAGATTCGGCACAGAGGGGACTGGACTGGGAGTAGGTGACAGAGGAGGTACGTGCCTGGCGCCCCCCCAGCTTTGCGCCCAAGGCACATGCCTACTCTGCCTATCCCTTGGCCCGGCCCTGATATTGTGCATAATGTACCCTCTTTGTTTAAAATAAAATAAAGCATATTGTAAGTCACCGAGGAGCTCAATGACCATATAAAGCACAAGGCTGTGCTATTATAGAGGTCATGGAACTCCAAGGTGACTTAAAATATCCTCTTATTTTACAACTAGTTTTTCATTATTTATTATAATACACGTTTCAGTGAACCATATCACATATTTACACAACTAACCACTGATTATAACTAATGACATCACAATACAGCATTTGTAAGGCTATCATTTACAGGATATTCATGACTCTATGGGGGGAATTCACAAAAGTGTCGGGAAGGAAAAAATGTCTTTAAAATGTCTTTAAAATGTCTTTAAAATGTCGTAGCAACAAACGACAAATTCACAGAGCATTTCCCCGCCAATTTTCCGACATATACGACACTTTTGAAAAAGTGTAGTGAAAAGTGGGCGTGGTTTTTCTGCGCCACTTTCCCCGACATTTTTATGAATTACTCGTAAACTCACTTTTTTTGCCGACAATTTTTCCGACACATTAGGCTCTCCAAAATGAAAATGTCGGTCAAATTGTCTTTTAAAATGTCTTTAAAATGTCGTGTAAAATGTCGTCTGTACGATGAAAAGATATATGACATTTTAGAAAATTGTCGGACTTACGAGACATTCAGAGATGGTAACATCTGCCTTTGTGAATTTGCTGTTTGTAAGACATTTTACAAATTTGTCAACCGCAACTTCTGGGTTATTTATTTTACCGACACTTTTGTGAATTCCCCCCTATATGTTTAGAACTGTTAAAGCATTCTGCACTTCAAGATTCCAGACATAAGGGAACCTGACTTCTCACTTACTTAAAATAAAATATTTGGAGAAAAATTAAGGTTAGAATCTGACCTAATACATAAAATGTAATTTTTGGGAAATTACTCACCGAAATGAAAGAATAGTAAACACTTCTTAAAACCACTTCTAATTTTTTGCCTGAAAAGCAGAACAATCCCTCATACAAGCCAAACACAAACTGTGTGGTTTAGCTGAAATTCCAATGACTATGATTATATGTACATTGTGTAAATACATTGTTTATTGCTGTCATTTTACAGTATGTACGGTTATCGTTTGACACAAAACCTGATCTTCTGCTGCACCTTATGACTAAAGAATGGAAGCTAGAACTTCCAAAACTTCTTATATCTGTCCACGGAGGCTTGCAAAATTTTGAACTCCAGCCAAAACTGAAGCAGGTTTTTGGGAAAGGCCTCATCAAAGCTGCCATGACAACTGGGGCATGGATATTTACTGGAGGAGTTAACACAGGTGAATTGTTAGTAGGAATTGTAGTTGCATGACAGTTTTTTTTATTAGTTCATGAAACATACAGAATAAACCCATCTGCTTAAGGTTTACTGTTTAGGTTAGGTTGTGTCTTTGTCTTAATATGCTAAACAACTTAATAAAATTTGCAACTGTCAAACCCCTTAAGGGCTAGAGCAGACGGGGAGATTCGGGGGCATTTTGTCGCCTGGCGACTTGTAGCCGCGACTTGTAGCCCCCGAACCTCCCCGAAGAGCCAGGTCCTGGGGCGCACCGGCGTTACTTGAAAACGCCTGCGCCTATTCACACGCAGCGGCGCGATTTGTGGAATCGCTCCAAATTGACTCGCGAGTCAATTTGGAGCGATTCCACAAATCGAGCCGCTGCGTGTGAATAGGCGCAGGCGTTTTCAAGTAACGCCGGTGCGCCCCAGGACCTGGCTCTTCGGGGAGGTTCGGGGGCTACAAGTCGCGGCTACAAGTCGCCAGGCGACAAAATGCCCCCGAATCTCCCCGTCTGCTCTAGCCCTAAGTATAACAAAAAACTCCACCTTGACTTTGTCACAACCCATAGTATAGGAGAAAGGGTGTACAGAATGGTTTAACTCAATTTATATGGCAGAGAGATTTGCACCTCTATTCCCACTGATAAGCATAAGCATAAAAAGAAACCATTATTCATTGACCATGTAAAAAAATATCTTGTGTAAATTAGTTTGAACATTTTATTATAAACGTGTGGGGTAGCTTTTTGACCGTTAATTCTTATCAACAGAATATCAATGTCTATTTTAACCAACAGATCATGGTCATGATGTGCCCATGGCACACAGTACAGTAGCTCCAGATTATACCTATATAAATGTAAATTGCAATATATAAGATGTTCTGGGAAAGAAATAAATAACTGTCTGTTTAAAATTTGGCCAAATATGAACCAAATCTCAAAAAGCATGTTTATTACATTTTGGCCTGTAAACTCAACATTCAGTTAATAATAGACTTTGTATGCACACTTTTTAACTAGCTTCACAAAGGGAATTATTGTGATCTCTCCACTTCAAAAAGATATCAACTGTCCCCTGCATTAATCCTCAGATGTTAATGTTAGGCTCAGAAGGAGCTGTTGAATGTGGTGAATCACCTAAAGCAATACAGTAATTTGAACTGCAAATTTTCAGTAGAGCGGAAGGTACATTCGCTACCATGGGAATCAAAGCAAGGTTTCAAGGTTACTTTTGTTTGTTAAAAAAAAATCCAAAATTTAGAACAAAACTCTACCTTTTATTTTCACAAGCAACGTGTCCACAGTCACTTTGTCTGGAAATGCGTTATATAAAATCATCTGCAGTATAGGCTTTTATACAGTTATCCTTTCATACTTGCTTTTGCAAAACTCCAAATAAGGTTTGCATCTTAATTATGGGTTGGTTTGTAAAAGATCAAGCTTCTCTGATCTAGTTTTTTAGTGGAATAAACTAAAATTTTTAGAGACTTTTTTTTAGAGATTTATAATGCCCCAAAGCATTCAAAATCCAAATACAGTTAAAAACTGTAGAATTCACATAAAAGTTAATGGCAGAGGTCACTTTACCTTCATGATCTTTGGGTGTCCTGGTCTGTTTGACTCTGGTTTTTGCTCGAAAACTCATTCAAGTTTGAGTGAGGAAAAAGTCAAGTTTCAGTAAATAATCCCCTTAGTGTGTAGTCTTTTGGTTGACAGTTAAAGACATCTGCCATTGAATTTTACATGAATTCGACAGGTTTTAGATGGAGCATTTTTGGATTCAGACTTTTACTAGCTTCAGGGCACAATGAATCTCAAAATATTCAAGTTTTTTTATCTAATAATTCAAGTTTTTTCAGTAGAAAAATTCAATTAGAAAAAAAGGTTTTAATATATCCCCCAAAGTGTTTTTAGCAGATTTATCTCATCAGGTGCAATAGACTATTTTTGTTTATACACGATTCAAGGGAAAACACACGGCCATGAATATACTCGACTCCTTTTTAAAAATTGTATTAGTCACAATTTATTAAATAAAAAAGTGACAATTCGGATGAAAAAGCTGGGCAAATAAAAGCTACCAAGTTTCTTTAAAATTCAGTATGAATTTTGTCTGAACATTTAGGGGCGGATTTATCAAGGGTCGAATTGTCGAGGGCGTTTGGCCTCGAATTCGACCCTCGAATAATTGGCGAATAAAAATATGCCAATTTTGAAGAAAATATTCGCAGGTTTTGAGCGCTTTTCGATTTTCGCAAAAAATCGTACGATTGAGCGATTTTACGCAAAAAAACCTATGGGGGCTTCCCATAGGCTTCTATTTTTGCATTTTGGTAGGTTCAATCTGGCGAAGTAGACAGTCGAATAAAAATTTAAAGAGCAAATTCTTTGACCAGCGAATAGTCGAACGATCGAATATATTTGTATTCGATGTGAACGAATATTTCATTTCATAATTTTCAAAATACTTAATTTGCATAATTGACTATTCACACAATCGAAAATAGACTATTTGATCGCATTTGGAATCCTTCATACGAATTTTGTAAATCTGCCCCTTAAAGAAACTTTATTTTACTATTCTCCAATTTATTAAAATAGCTAATTTTCTGCCTCATTGAAAACTAATGGAGCATTTTTTTTAATCAAATATGCTACTGCTCGAGATTAAAGGGATGCAGAAAAAGAGTTGCATAACTTTTGTTGCAAATTTTTTCCATAATGACAAAAAATTGATACCTCTGCCTCTGCATGGCTATGAATATGAATAATTATTTACAGTACTTTTGTAGCTTTATTCTTGCCGGTAGCAGCTCAGTAACAGAAAATTATTCTTTACTGCGCTGCCTTTTTACTAATGTAATGTCTTCAGTTCATTCCTTTATTCCAGTTCCCAGTTGGTATCTAGTATAGCTCAGTAGCAAGAACATTTTTGTCCATGAGCCATTGTTGTACCAACCTTCTAAGGTCATTTGCTCCCTTTTCCAAACTCCCTCCTTGCTATTCTGACTGATGCTCGACACCGAAAAGATTATAAGACCACAAATAAAAACAACCAGCAATGTGCTATAAAATGTAAGAATAAGCTAAAAGCAATACATAAAAATTATGATAGAACAAGCTCAAACCCTGTCACTAGAATTTGGTTTGTACAAGGTCATTGTGCCTTTATGAGTGCACAGATACCCTTCATTTCCTACATTTATTTTGTAGTTAATATTTTTTTTGACATGTCATTTACAATTCCAAGTGTACCTACATGCTGTAATTAATATTTGAATGTGACAACATTTATATGTTTTCCCCAATCGGTGATAATCGGTGTACAATCAAACAGTGAATTCTATATAAACTGCAACTCTCATATAAAAAAAGAGATCCTCTGCTCTCAACCCATTATCAGTATTTTAAAGACATTGAAAACATGTTGGGGGTCATTTATCAACACTGGGCAAATTTGCCCATGGGCAGTAACTCATGGCAACCAATCAGATTGCTGCATTCATTGTTCTACTTGCAGCTGGCTTTAAAAAGCTAATCACTGATTGGTTGCAATAGGTAACTGTCCATGGGCAAATTTGCCCAGTGTTGATAAATGAGCCCAGTTGTGCCTTAAGCTACTAAAAATGCCTTCCCCTTTAAACAAAACAGGGGTTGTTTGTCCGTATATATTGCAATATATTTAAGCTGGCCAGCTAAGTCAAAGTCATCCATCATATGGCCAGTCACACTCAACTTTAATTAACCTGTTTCATTAAGAATACATTTTAATAAGGGAGCAAGTTTTACCTGCAACTTACTTACTGCTTTTAAAGTAAAACTCCCAAACTTGGTTGCCCTTTTATTAGCCACCTTTGGGATCACCTAAGTATAGCTGGAAGGGGTGGAAGCTACAACAAGGAGCTGGCCACTGCTCCTATATGAACTATAACAAACAAGGGAAAGTTGTGGTCACCACTTATGCTTAAAAACATTAAGCAGGGGTGCAATGAGGATGTGACCACAAAATTCACTTTCACAAATAGACAAGATCCTCTGCACTCAACCCATCATCAGTATATTGGGGACATTATAACATTTTGGGATAAATTTATCAAAGAGTGAAGTTCCGCCACTAGAGGGAAATTCCGCCGCTCTCCATTCATTTCTATGGGATTTTGAAAGGCCTATTTATCAATGGGGGAAGTGAAAGTTCACCCTTTGATAAATACGCCTTTAAAAATTCCATAGAAATTAATGGAGAGTGGCAGAATTTCCCTCTAGTGGCGGAACTTCACTCTTAACTTAACTCTTTGACAAATATACCCCTTTGTGCCTTAAGCTTCTAAGAATGCCTTCCCCTTTAAATAGTGATGGGTGAATTCGCGATTCGCCGCTGGTGAATAAAATGATGCGATGCGCCAAAAACGACGCGGTGTGCGTCGGAAACGACGCGACGCGCGTCGAACGCATCCCGCGACGCGTTTCGCTAATTTTTCCCCAATTCGCGAATTTCTCGGGAAATTCGCGGATTTTTCGGCGAAGCGAATCTCGGGAGATTCGCCCATCACTACCTTTAAACAAAGTACAATAGACTATATCTTATATACAAACTCAAACAGTACAATATGTGATTTACCAGGTTAGTGGTCATTTATATCAGAACAACACACAATAAAAAATTGTTTTCAGGATGAACATTTGTACTAATCAGACATTATTATAAAATACCCTATACAAACAGATAATGTGCCAGAATTTCTCTTAAAAGTATCAAAAAAGCTTTTATCACGTGAATTTGCTGCACTTAGAGCTAAAGGTGGCCATACATGAGCTGATAAAAGTTGCCGACAGACTGAGTCGGCAGATTATCGGACCGTGTATGGTGCCCTCCGACGGGGTACTCCGATCGATATCTGGCCGAAAGTCAGGCAGATGTTGATCGGGCAGGATTAAAAATCCGCATCTGTCCGTTGATGCGGTCCCGCGATCCGACCCCCCGTATTCCCTGCATTGTGATCCGATCGTTGGGCCCACGATCAGATCAGCCTGATATCGCCCACCTCAAGGTGGGCATATCGGAGAGAGATCCGCTAGTTTGGCGACATCGCAAAACAAGCGGAACTCTCAATGTATGGCCACCGTTACTCGCATAAAAACTGTTTTTATATCTACATAGGGTCACATACTCAGAGTTCCCTTTATAAATCCTTTACTTTGCTATTTAAAATAGCACTAAGAGACCACCCTGAAAATAAAATACTTACTTATATAAAATCTTGTTCCATGCCAGGGTCTATAAGTTAAAATTTAAAACACTTCTCTGTTCCCTGCTGTGCATAGTTTGATATCACTCCACTTAAACTCTGTGTGCTGTGTCACCACACCTAATTTTACAGCAGGACTTGGGCAGAGAACTTCTACTGGTCTCTCACTTTGTGCTTTCTCAAAACTGCAAGAGTACATGTTGGGCAGTTCCTAAAACTGCTCAACATGGGCGTTAATTGACTAACCCAGCATACTGGAAATCAAAATGAATGTTACCATTAATTTATACAAAAGAATGCATGTAAAATATGGAGAGTCATTGGGTATTTAAATCAGTAATCAGCTTCCTATATTCTTCCTTATTAAGGTGTTATACGACATGTTGGAGATGCTCTAAAAGACCACGCATCAAAGTCAAGAGGGAAGATATGCACTATCGGTATTGCACCTTGGGGAATAGTAGAAAATCAAGAAGATCTGATTGGGAAAGATGTAGGTCAATGTTGCTTACAAATAGAATTCCACAAATGAAAAACTGTAAATACATCCTGTAATATTTCTCTCTATGTATTGTAAAGTTTCATCTTCATTGTTAAGTAAATAAATAGGTTTTTATAGGGGAAATATCGCGAAATTGAAAATGTAATATAAGCTTCAGCACACTGAAATAAGAAGTTTTCTAAATATAATCAATTAAAGTTCAGTAGATCCCGTATCTTATAGCGGGGCTCATTTTGCCTAGAAGATGTGTAAGAGCTCATTCTATTAAAATCACCAGACATCATGTCTCTCTACATGCAGGATATGTGTAAAAGGCAATTATTTTGTTACTGGAATCAGGTATTTGAGTGAGCTCTAATTCATCTGCTAGGAAAGCCTCCCCTATAATATATATTGGATCTAACTGTCCATGAATATCTGACACCCAACTGCTGGAAGAAGACAGAATGAAGAGAAACAGATGCTGAGAGAGGGATAGTGAAGATAAACTTGATTATTTCTGAAACAGTACAGAATATTTAATTAATTGTATATATATATATATATATATATATATACATAAATATATATATATATATTTAAAAACATATGGTCATTTTATTTACATGTACTACTAAAATTAATTAGTGCAGCTGCTGATAACAATCTATTATGTGCTTATTTATTTTTGTGTTGTGTGTTTTTGTACAGTATGTTGATTCAAGTTGGTATTTTGTCATTCAAATTGGTCAGAAACTTATTAAACACTGACACTGTCCCTTGTAGTTGAATGCACTCCTATTAGGGTAAGGCTAGATGGGAAGATTCGAGGAGATTTGTCACCTGGCGACTAATCGCCTCTTCTTTGGGGGACAAATCTCCCCAAACCGCTTCCCCCGGCCTTTCAGCGTCTTTAATGTATAATCGCTTGCGCCTATTCACACGCAACGCTGGCTTTTCCGAAGTCGCTCGAAGTTGCCTGCTTGGGCAATTTCGAGCGATTTCGGGAAAGCGCAGTGCAGCGTTGGAATATGCGCAGGCCACGTATCTCCCCAAAACCTCCCATATGGCTTGAGCCTAAAGCTCATGCAATATAAAGTCAGCCTTTTCATGTTTTTCTAAATGGGGAACAATCCAAGAAGAAAGTTCTAAATATCGTCCACACAGCAAAGAATAAGGAAGGGGAAGCATAAACCAGGTTGATTCTGCCTCAGGAGACAGAAAAATAGTTTTGTTTGACCTTGTTTATTGGTGTTTAAACCAGATGGTTAAAGAAAGCTAATTATCTGATTGGGAGCAAGGATGGCATTTATGTTACCCAAGATGCTAAATGCCTTATGGTCAATTTTATTTTTAATTCTGAGCCAATAGTTCAGAAATACAATGAAGCACGTTGGCCACACTCCACTGATTTTATTTAAGCATATGTTTGTGCATAATATGTAAAATTTTGTATCTATTATTGTATTTATATGGTTTATTTAAGTCCTATACCTGTGTTTGGGGGAGTCTTATATAATGCTTCATTTGTGCCAAAACACCTAAATGAAAAATGGCAGATCTTTTATGCTTTCTAGAAATGGTGCCAAATAATTTTGCCAGCATGATTACTTATGAATTGTTTTTATCCAGCTCAGCAGTTTACTCTATATCAACATGGTTCACATTTTTTGCTTTATATTTTCTCAAGCAATTTATGAACAGCAACAATATATTGTCATTGATGCAGTTACTGTAAGTGGTGCCAAATGGCAATATATATTTTAACAGGCAGCAACAAATATAAATGGAAGTTTTGCCCACAGGGAAAAAATGGTTAACATTGTATTTGAATGCATGCACCACTTAAACCAGTAATGTGCTCAAACTGTTTATTTGAATATGTTTATTAAATGCAATAAATCCTCAGTGTTGGCTATGTATGGAACATATTTCTATTGTAGTGTAATCATTTCAGCTGTATATACTGTATGAGTGCACTCTGCATTCATTTAGTTCTCGTTTATTCTTAATTTGTTCCGAATGATACTGCCTTATATGACTCTCCGCAAACTGCATATCTACAAAACCATAATAGATTACACGGCTGAAAACATTAGTACTTGCTGATGGCCAGTGTTCTGTAGCAGTTTTATGATCTGCCTCTAAGCTAAAAGTGAGTCAGAATATTATTTTGAAAGGCAGAGAGGGCGACTGAACAGTTTATTAAGTTTGCTGTTATGCTCCACTAATAACAGCTATTAATTAAGGTAATAAACAGGGAATTGATTCTGGAAGCTATTATTGACTCAGGTACACAGAATTGTTGCTAACACATATCCATGATTATTCTCTCAAACTCAACAGACCTTTTCCTATCGTTCCTTACTGCTATAAGACTCCTGAAAGGGACTTGAGTCCAGAAACTCAAAGGGCCAGTATATATGTTTATAGTATACTGTATATATTTATATAAGCATTATATTCAATAGAGCATTCTTTGAATTTGGCTCTGCCTGTGTATTTAAATTTATGTATCTAAAGGTATATTATCGGACATAGTTTCATAGTTACATAGTAATTTTGGTTGAAAAAAACAAACATCAATCGAGTTAAACCTTTTAAATCTATTTATTTAACCTGGCTAACTGCTAGTTGATCCAGAAGAAGGCAAACAACCCAAATTGAAGCCTCTCCAAATTGCTTCAGAGGGGGGGAAAATTGACTTTCAAGATGGCAATTGGACCAGTCTCTGGATCAACTTGTATTACGAGCTAGCTTCCATAACCCTGTATTCCCTCACTTGCTAAAAAGCCATCCAACCCCTTATAAAAGCTATTAAAGTACGACTGATTCAGGGAGAGAATTCCACATCTTCACTGCATCACTGAATCATGGTTTAAAACACCTTCAAAACATTATAGTGTTATAGTGTATAGTGTTCTATCTAAATAAAGCTGTAACTGTGTTTTATTTGTATCTTTCATCCACACAGGTTGTTCGTCCCTATCAAACAATGTCCAATCCCATGAGTAAACTCACAGTACTCAATAGTATGCACTCACATTTCATTCTTGCTGATAATGGGACAACTGGTAAATACGGAGCAGAAGTTAAACTGCGTCGGCAACTGGAAAAGCACATTTCCCTTCAAAAAATTAATACAAGTAAGTTGTCACAGTATTTTTCTGTACTGATGTAGAAAGAGAAGTTTTTGTGTTTTACTTCTGCAAGCATTGAAAATCAATACCTATCAAGAGATGTCTACACAATAAGAAATGATTTATGAGTCTTTTGAGTGCAAGGTCATATTAGAATGAACTAGAATCAAAGACAGGCATGAAATCTGGATTCTGGTTTCTTATGCTAGGCTTGTCATTTGACACTGCCGCTACATCTTCATTTCATAACAGTGTATAGCGTTGCTTTATTCCTTTCAAAAGTGTTGTTCTTCAGGGACTGCTAATCAATATTTTATTACTGAATGAGCAGAATCCCAACATAGAAAAAAGCATCTTGAAACCTTTTATTAAAGTGATGCTTGATAATTTTCACATTGATCTCTATGGAAATTGTGGTCAAAGTGGTGTGTGACAAGTCTAAAATAAATGCTGGCCCTGTACAATGTTCCCAGTTTTGATTCATATGTTATCAGTGCTTATTGTAATTGGGATCTAACTTCTAAACAAGAGTTAAATGCCATTCATGACTCTTCACAGAACTGTACGGTTTACTATAAAATAAATATATATATATATCTTTGTCGCTGGACAAAGAATAAATGCTTCTGTTATCTTGGAAAGGGGATCTCTACTCATAAGCATACACACTTACCATTTAATTGTTGATTTTGAGGGTGTTTTGGCCCATCCAGCCACTTTTTGGCATAGTGAAAGAAAATGTAATTCTAAACAACTTTCCAATATATATTCATTAAACATTTGCATTGTTTTTTCACATTATTTTATAACAGTCTATGAAAATGCAGTGCAAAGCATACATTTGGTCCTATGTTATGTGAATGAAGCAACACTTAGGGGCAGATTTATCAAGGGTCGAATTCGAGGGTTAAAAAACACTCAAATTCGAATATTGATTCAAAGGATTTTACCGCAATTCGAATATTCGAACAATGAAATAGAAAAAATTCGATCAAACGATTTTAACCATTCGATCAAATTTTTTTATTCAATCTTAAAATGCTTTAAAACACCTAAGGGAGCTTCCCATAGGGTTTTAAAGCAATTCGGTAGGTTCAATCTGGAGAACTGGCCTATTAAATCTTTTTTTAAAGGGGAAGTACTTTGACCATCGACTGGTCGAATGATCGAATAGATTTTTACTCAAATCATTTGAATCGATGGAATTTTTCCAAAAAAGGTATTCGAAATATTAATTCAAATCTTTTTGAAAATTCGATCGAATTTCGAATCCTTCATGTGAATTTGGTAAATCTGCCCCTTAGTGCATATTGTAGAGTAGTAGTGCATGTTGCTGTTTTATAATTCTCATGAAGTTAAAAAATGTTTTTGAAGCATTTTTAAATATTGAATTAGATACAGTAGTGTTCACAAGAGAGAGAAAAGATGAAAGATGCGAGCAGCACAGATGCATAAGGGGTTTTATCGGCATCATGTAAGTCTTGTGTTTTTTTACAGTAATCTTCAGGGCTACCGTGTGTTTTGTGTATGTAAATTAATGTCCATTTAATGATAAATAATAATCTACATTCTGCTATGCTGACTGATCTCTCTGGCAAAAAAATAAACCATTTGTTATAAAGGAGCCATAAAGATGGGAGAGTATCAAAATGAGCCTGTTTTTATCTAAGCGGAAACAATTGCCATACATTTTTGCAAAATAAGTTGTATATATTAAAGTGTAGGATACACTGATCCTTTATTGCAAAACTTGCTTGTTTTGCAATAAAAGCATCATATGGATGTGCACACTCAAAGAAAAACTCTCAAATTGAGTCAAAAGTAAATGCAGAAAATAATTTTACTCAGTATATGGACAAACAGCAAAAATGTGATTTCAATATAGCAAAATCAAGAAATGCATAGCATAGAGAGTTTGTATACATACCACTTAGGGACAAAATAAGGCAAAAAAAGTAAACCACAGTCAGCGGATACACAAGCCCTAGTGAGAACCCCAACGTTTCGGCAAAAGCCTTTCTCAAGGGGATCCTGATGTTGTCCCGGCTGCAATGCGCTTTAAATACCCTGACCTCGGAAATTGCAAAGCTCCGTTTCCCGCGCATTCGTTGCGAGCGAAGGCTAGTGACGTCACTTCCGCTTCCGCGGGCGAACCGGAAGTCAGTTCCGGTACGCCAGCTCAGCGTTACAAGCGCAATATCCCGGCGCCGCAACGAATGCGCGGGAAACGGAGCTTTGCAGTTTCCGAGGTCAGGGTATTTAAAGCGCATTGCAGCCGGGACAACATCAGGATCCCCTTGAGAAAGGCTTTTGCCGAAACGTTGGGGTTCTCACTAGGGCTTGTGTATCCGCTGACTGTGGTTTACTTTTTTTGCCTTATTTTGTCCCTAAGTGGTATGTATACAAACTCTCTATGCTATGCATTTCTTGATTTTGCTATATTGAAATCACATTTTTGCTGTTTGTCCATATACTGAGTAAAATTATTTTCTGCATTTACTTTTGACTCAATTTGAGAGTTTTTCTTTGAGTGTGCACATCCATATGATGCTTGTATGAGTGGGGTTGTCTTGTAGGCATACCCTGGTTTGTAGCACCTCTACATATGCCTGGCCGCTGGTGATTGGGACTTAATACATTTTCTTGCTACTTATATTTACGGAGTGCCCTCCATTAATTGATATTGTTATTTGTTTTGCAATAAAGCACTTTCTGAAAAGTACATCTTAAAAATATGTTGCTAAAACATTTTTAAAAAACCTGCTATATGCAGGCAGAATGCCAGTAAAATGCCAGTTCACTTTACATTTTTAACAGTTATTGTCACAATGAAAAACGTTATGATATACCTAAGGAGGGGAGAAAGGCTAATTTTCTTTCTTATATCTATTTCACATTGTTACATCCTGTATTACAAAATAAATTCACATTTAATTGATATTGACAAGACCATGAAGAATACTAGAATTATGAATATTTTAATTTTTCATCAAAGTAGACTATAGGCTTAGTACCAGAATATTGTAGAAGATAATAATCAACACATGAAATATATGGAGTGTAAAAACATTAATCAATTCTGATATGTTAGCTTTTTCAGACATGTACAGATCTATATAGAACATGTAGGTTTTTTCAAGGATTACCAGTAGGCAAGACCTAGGGGCAAATTTACTATTTCTCACAGAAATTAGCTCGACCAAATTCGCAAGTATTCGACCACCTAATGCTTATCGAATTGTTTTAGGCTATCATTTTGCTCGATATCCGATTTCTCGATGAATTCGTACGATCGGATACCGATCGTTCCATCTCACAAAAAAATCGTGAAATTTCCTTTGAGAGTCTGAAAAATTTGTACGATTCGAACGATCAAACGCTCCGATCGTACGAATGGTATTCGAGTAGGACTAGGCTTCTATTACAATCCGGTAGGTTCAATCTGGCGAAGTAGGCAGTCAAATAACTTTAAAATTTTGAATCCTTTGATCATCGAATTATCGAATATCCGATCATTCGATCTATTCGATCTATTCGATATTTGATGATCAAAGAGGCCAAATTTCACTTTACGATTTCACCAAAAATTCTTAAGATTGTTATTCGATTGAACTTCGATCATTTCACGTGAAATTCGTAAATCGGCTCACTTTAGTTCTAGAAATAGGCAAAATACATGATAAAAATAACCCTATATGTAATAAAGGTGTATAAACAGTATGGGGCAGATTTACTAATGGTCGAATTTCAAATAGAAAAAAAATTCGAAATTCGACCATGGAATTTTTTTGGGGGTCATTTTCGATTTAAAATGGACCAAACAGGTCCATTTTCAGTCAAATTGGAGCTGTTCAAATGCATTGTTCAATTCAAACGATTTCAACAATAATCCTTCAAATTCTCAGAACTTTTCAGGTCTGGCTCTAGGGTCTAGGCCATAGGCTAAAATGGCAAGGTGGTGAAGTGGCGAATTCGAAGGATTTTAAAGGACCAGTACTTCGAAAATTCTAATTTTCAAATTTTTTCAATTCAAATCGAATTTTGAGCTATTCGATAGTCGACGTAGCCCAAAATTACTTCGAAATTCTAATTTTATAAATTCTAATTTTATTCGAAAATTCTCTTCGACCCTTAGTAAATGTGCCCCTATATGTGGGAAATGTGATTCTGAAATGTAACACGCATATCATCTTGTTGCATGTATAAAGTCAGGCAAATAAGATTTGTGTATTCTTGTGTATTCATTTCTATTAATAGAAAAATGGTGCATATTAGTAAACTCTAGTAAACCCATGCCATTTACTTCATTGTTCTCATTAAACAAATAATTCTTCATTTGTTACTGATTTGACTTATAAGGCTATACTAAAATGAGTTGCACTGCTACTCTCACTTGTGGCTTTAACCCAATATTTGCTCCAGATGAGATCTATGAATCTCAGTGGGTGAGCCCATGCAATAGTGTGGAGGCAGGGTGTAATACACTGAAATCTGTATTATATTAAAGAATGGGTGCCAGTGGTTCTTACACATCAACCAGAACTGATTTATTAGAACAGTCCACAAAGGAGAATGTTAATGATACAGAGCACAATCAGGGAGAGTAGTAAGTGTAGTACTAACAATAAGGACCAATAGAAGAGCCACTTGAGAGGTAGATATTAAGCAGTCCACTCAGAATTTCTCCTGTTTCGTCTGGGTTAAAATTCGTAGTGTTACCCATGTGGAAATCTATCTATTACTTATGCCCTGAACACTGGTTCCCTGACAAGGCAACATTACCCATGGGAATCTAATCCTTTCTAATACTCATTGGTGGAGCCAAGGGCTGCTTATTACAGATAGCCCTATATCTGGCCTATCTTTCCTAGACCGATTTATCACACGATTTAGGTACTGTTTACTATTCCTGCACTAATGATGGCTCCATTGGACAATTCTCTCCCCTTAGAAGAGTCCTTGACAAAAGCCTCTGACAAAAAGCCCTAAGAAGCCATATTATTTAACACTCCCACCCAGTGGGCAAATATGGGATGCTAGAGTAATTCTGTGACCCAGGAAGTGGGGGATTACCCCCTTCTATGGTTTAATGGTTCCCTTGGTGACCAATCTTTAAGGGAAGGCACTATAAATGGGGAATACATTTATTAATACATTTTACATAAATACCTTTATCAGGTCTCAATTTTCTGCATAATAGATCCAATAACTGTGATTAGGGTTGTCATCTTTTTTTCCTATTAATAACATTGGGATCAACCATCAAAAATACCGGCCAGGTGGCAACCCTAACTGTGATGGATTTTTGTATAGTAAACCTAATGGAAAGCAATTGTTTCCATATTACTGTTTGTTGTGTTTGGTAGCTTACTTTCACTTTCAAGCTGTACAGGCCATTTGTATAAACACCACACTTTTAATGCACAAACACACTTCTCAGTTTTCCATGCTCTCCAGATTAGGCAGAATATTGTTCAAATTGAGAAAGTAAAATAGTCTGGTTCACATCCACAGTGTATTTGATTATATCAAAATAGTTTACAATATCTTTGCCTGTTTTTTTTAGTTCTGTGAGTCAAGGGAAGGTTTCTGGATATCGTACAACAGAACCTACTGTAGTAGCTGCATAGATATTGCATTTGTTTATGGTCTCCTTCTAGAATAAAACACTGATTAAATATGTACCCTGCTCAGGGCATATGATTGATGACTGATTGTACTAAAACCTGAACCTTTGCTTGGGACTTATACCAACCAGATACAAATATCCAGCAACAAGTTTGTATTAATGTATATCAGCCAAAATGGAATTATTTAAAATTATTTATTCACCACCATGCCATATTGCAAAATCCTTTGCAATCCAACAAACAGGTTGTTGCTATCCCAGGCCATAACTGACCGTTAATCCCGCAGTACCTACCAAGATTTTAGGATTTTCCTGCATACATGTAAATATTCAAATATCACGAAGTGCCTGCCCCCTTTTTTCGGACATTTCCTTTTGGATCATCAAGTCTTGTTTAATCCATGGGAGCACACTTGGATTGAAATCACCAGGATAAGACCTACATCAGCACCTTGCTTTTGTCCCTATTGTTTCCAAATACCTTTTCATTTTGACTTACCAGTCGGAGTTGGGGGTTGGGTTCTTTTTGGGGGAAACAGTCCTGGCACTCCTGCAGCACTGCTTGTTTTTAATTGTTTTTAAGTTTTTCATATGGCATGGTGGTGAATAAATATTGCCTTTAAATAATTCCATTTTGGCTTTTATACATTAATACAAACTTGTTACTGGATATTTGTATCTGGTTGGTATAAGTCCCATGCAAAGGTTCAGGTTTTAGTACAAGTTATCATTTTGAGGACACCCCAGAACATCCAGTACAATATCTATCTTCAGTATTTATACTTCGCTTTGTTTTCCGTTGCACTGTTTTATTGATGACTGATTCCGGGTCAAAGTTGTAACAATATGAAACTTGTCAGTCTAATTATGCCCATCTCTGTTATTTTATGTGTTATTAAAAATTATATTTTAAGTGTGGCTATGTAATCTGCAGGGTTATTATGAATCAATGGGGAGTCCAGGACTGTCTAATTATTTTTTTTCATTTAAAATGCAAATTGATAAGAAAAATAGAAACTCATTGGCATGCATGCACACCAAGATGTCTGACCTTCAAAGTTACAATCTCATTATAGACTTGGCTGGTGGCATTAAAAGATGATTCTTGAGTGGTCATAGCAATAAAAGAATCACAGTTATGTGATTACTAATAAGACTTAAGTCTTGTAATTCCATGTGGTTTCTCAGTAAATGGTGCCTTCTCATCGACTGCAAATCCATCCTCCATTATAACCTCCTCTCATTGTGATTGAATTGCAGATTATACCCTTTCTGCTATAACAGAATGCATGAATAATGTATGTCAAAGAACAATTCAGTCTCATGCAGCAATGTTGTTGAAGGTCCAGTAACCTACAACAACCAGTTGACAATTAGCATTGCTAATCAATGTGTCAGCGGGGGCCTGCGGCACCCACGGGGGGTATAGTGAGGATCAAGGAGGAAGTCTTTATCCAGCGAGTCTTGGCAAAGTACAATTCAGGGGAAATCCAGTAGAATGGTCAAGTCCAGGCAAGAGTACAAACAGGCAGGCAGCAAGGTTCAAGTCCAAAAAACAGGCAGGGATCAATAACAAGAAGTCAGGCAATACGGGAGACCCAAGAACACAATAGCTATAATGAGCTATACTCGGGCATTGAACCTGGGTCTCCGGCGTTCTTTTATCTTTGAATTTGGCGCCGGAACGCGCCTGGCGCATCGCGATGACGTCACGGCCGGCGCCGAAACCACGTGGCGGCTATGGGCGCCGCCATCTTGGATCCGCCGCCGAAGGAGAGGGACGCGCCGCCCGGAGCTCCAGGAACTGCTCCGGGCGGCGTTCGTGACACAATGGGATTCAGACTGATAAAGGTAAATAAATCATTATTTTAAGTTAAGACTCTTTCTTCCAAAGGGTTATATTGTACTGCTCCCATGATATATAATATTGCAGAACAGCATGAGGGGTAGTAACAGCAATAGATTCCCATAATAAAGAGAGGCATTGAGTTGATATATGCAGACTGCACATGGTCTGTGGATACAAATCGCCGGCTGCTCTACAGGGAATAAAACAAAGCTGCTCGAGTTCTGGGCAGTACCCATGCCTTTTGAAAGTATGATCCTTTCCCTACAGAGCAATTAGGGATCATCTGAAGTTTCCTATCCGCATCTGTCAGACCAAGTAAAACAAAGGGAGAATTTTCCCTGCATACAGGCGGGTTTAGTATAAAAATAGTAGACTTTTTTTAATTACAGTATATTGGAGATATATTTCTTTTTCATTAAAGAAAGTTAAAATGGGATTTTATTTTTTACCTTTACATCCCCTTTGACGATGGCCTGTAGGGGATTTCCTTAAAGTAGCCTATATAAGGAAGTGCAACTTCCTCGTTGGCCTAGGAACATCAAGCAAACAGACAGATGTCCACTGAGTTGGACCAGGTGGAAGTTATTTTGTAGATTTATGTTGGCTCACTTAAGCAGTCAGCTATAGTAAGGGTAACAAGCAAGGACAGCCTTTTGTCTCAATGAGGAGTAGTTGGCGAAGCACCTCTAGGTGATTGTGTGCCAGTTAGGCAACTTGAGAGATTAAAATTTAATTTCAGCGTGTTTTACAATAGGATGCTTGCCAGTCATAATAGACTTCTGGTGAATTATTAAAGAAACTACTTTTGCTTTGAAGATGATAGCCACCCCAAGCTTTCATTATAATCCACTTATACAGGTATGTTGTCCATTATCCGGAAACCCATTATCCAGCAAAATGATTACTGTTAGTTACTATTATAATATCTATTGTACTGAATAAATAAAGGCTAATAATAATTTAATTATGTCACTGGCACACATTCTGTGTTTAACAGCAAAAGTCAGGGGTAATCAAATAATTGTTTGCATCAGGTCTACTAACCACAGCAATCAATCAGGTCTACTTTTATACAGGTAACCAGTAATTTTTTTCTGTTGAGGATGATTAGACCTGTAGCAAAGTTTTCACCTTTTATTACTTAGCCCTTAAAAAAGAAAATAGAAACCACTCAAAGCAGCTATTGCTTAACCAACAAATTGGGTTTTACTATGCCAGTATGACCTTATCATCCCATGAATCCATCCTTGCACCAGGGCTTAACTAATAATCTTAACAAGTTCCATGCTTGGTAAGATTGTATGGTAAAGAAACATATTATTTGTAGATCATTTACATCTAACATTTTCTCTGGCTGAATTCATCTTATTTGCTTAACCTTTTTTTTAGGAATTAAATATTATTTTATACTAGTTGCTGGGTGCAGATTCTCTTCATGTGACCTGTGGGCTTCCCTTTGTCATCCTATGCCTGAGAATATATGAGGGGGGCTGGGAAGGCAAAGGGACGTTCAGTTGTCATCGCCAACATCTTTCTCAGCCATCGCTTCATCAGCCTGTACATCTGATCAGGTTCATGCAACGCCAAACTTTCTGTACTGCTCATATTAATATGTTAATATTATATGTTTATTCAGCATCCACTTTATGTTCACTGCTTCTAAGACAGCAATGGTAGGATTATAGGAATTAACTGTACATGCCTAGATAATTTTTTGTTAATTTCAGACTTACTGTAGCTCAGCTTATTTTTAAGTCTTAGACCCATGAGTATTCAGACTCAGACTTATAAGTCTATAAGTCTGGGCACACCCAATAATGAAATAGAAAATTTTGATGTGCAACAAGAACTTGTATCTACACTCTGGTCATGACTAAAGATGGATATAGGTCCCTGTGAGAACCAAATGTTCCTGTTACACTGAAGCATTTTTGTTTACAGCTAAAGAATCTATTATCTAGAATGCTTAGGACCTTGGGTTTTCTTAATAAAGGATCTTTCTGTATTCTGTATTTAGCTTTTTGTTCAGTAGCAGCTCCAGGGTTTTGAATTTTAGCATTTTTGCTATGGTCCAAGTCACCAGGCAGAGCTTTGTATGAGAAACCGGAATATGGATAGGAGAGCACCTGCATAGAAAGATAAGTAATAAAAAGTAACAATAAGGCCTTAGCTTTTCAGAGCAATAGTTTTTTGACAACCAGGATTAGTGATCCCCCAATTTGCAAGCTGCACTGGGGTAGAAAAAAGATGGCCAGTAAAAAATAATAAAGCGCTGCCAAGAAAAGGACATTCTATATAACAACCTAAAAGTTACATTAAAAATTAGCTCATCCTTCATTGTTTTGTCGCCAATGTGCAGTTGCAGTTTGCTTCCCCCTTACTCGCAGGTCTGTGTGCTGGTGTTTTCTTCATTGCTACATGTAGTTCTAAGGAAAGACACCATGAAATAAAAGTTGATTAGGACCCACTACATCTCAACTGTGATGTGCACTTATTTGTTTAATATGCAAGTCAAAACAGATGAGCATGTTTGCACTCTCATTAAGAATAGTCTCTGAAAATTGTTAGAAAGCTCTTCTATTTTCATTAAGATACTATGGGGCAAAGTAACTCATACAAAAATAAAGGGACTCCTACATGATTCTAGCCATTGGATAATTGAAGAAACTATCAAATTAGCCTATGACTTTCGTCAGTATACCAAGACACCAATTTGATTGATTCAATGATGTTCCTTTGTTATTTTCCCTTTGTTGTGTAGGTATAATTTGTGTAGTTATGCAATGGGTGCGATCATGGAGTAACACTCAGATTTTCCCAAAAGCAGTAAAACAACGTAACAAATATGCACTTAGCAATGCTTACTGGAGGTGCAATAATGAAAGTCAATCTCTGGTTGCCATAAGTTAATAATATGAGGCAAATTTGAATAAGGTTCTAAATCATTGATCCCCAACCAGTGGCTTGTGAGGAACATGTGGCTGACCAACCCCTTGGGTGTTGCTCCCAGTGGCCTCAAAACAACTGCTTATTTTTCAATTCCTGGTTTGAAGGAAAAGTTTAGTTGCTTTAAAACCTGGTGTTCTGCCAAAGAGAGCCTCCTGTAGGCTGCCAGTTCACATAGGGGATACCAAAGAGCCCATATTTGGGACCCCTGGAAACGTTTTGCATACTTATGTTCCTCTTTAATTTTCTTTACATTTGAATGTGTCTCACAGGTAAAAAAAAGGTCAGACCCCTGTATGTGTTAAGAGATCCCCAGCTTTAATTGCCACTGTATAATTACACAGTATATATATAAATTAACTTCATACAGATTAACAGATGCATGTAGAGATTCACTGCATTTTTATCTGCAGTTTTATCTGCATTTTTATAGTGGGATTTTTTTAAAACAATATACTTAACACATGAAAGTGCACTAGGAAATCTTGTTACCCTGTCCTCAGAGTAAATCTTAATGAGTCTGGTACTGTAGCACCTGTCACACTTTTTTGAGTTCAATTAACAGTTGAAATTGAACCCAGACAAGCACACAATGGAAAACCTTAACACTTTTAACACTTTTTGATATTGCCAATAGATCCCTCTCTCAGGGGTATTGCAGCCTGTCTTGGTGATTTTTTGCCCAGCATTAGGGATCCCATGGGGCATCTGGTACTTTTCCTGCTCCTGAGTTCACACACTTGATCACCACAAGGGTGCTGACCCCAACTACTCTCCAATCCACCACTATATTTTGCTCCTAGAGCGATTATAAAATAAACGCCTACCACTAAATAAACTTTCCCTAACTTGGGCCTGATACTTTGCAGATCCACTCCTGTACAAAACTCTTAGCAAGGTGAATGACAGAAAGAGCTGCTTTTATACTTTTAAACACTACCACTTACTGGGCAAACTTTGAATTAGCTCAGTTACAATGGACCCAGGAAAAGGGCAATAGCTGAATCAGAGGACCACTTTAGGTGGCCAAATACAAAGGGGAAACTTACCTAGACCTTGGGGTTTCTGCATCTATAAACCAATAACATTCAATAAAACATAACTAGGGTTACATTTATTTTAAATAGGTCCAGTTCATTTTTGCTCATGTTACAATAGGGACGCATCAACTATTTCATTCAGGATTAGTCAAAATCACACCAGGATACAGATTTAACAAAATTCACATTTGTATTCAGATGATCACTTCAGGATTTGGTGAATCTTATTTACAGCTATATACTATATCTGGAAATCTGACATAAAAAAAGCTCCTAATTACAATAAACCTATGCCCCATAGAGCCCATTTAAAGCAAATAATTCTAATTGTTTTAAATTATTACATTTTTTAAACAAAAATAAAACCGTCCCTTACACTTGTTTGTAACTAAGCTGCATAAATCCACATTAAACTGAATGCTTTTAATATTTCATGATTTAATGCAAAATACGAAAAAAACATCCCCAGGTCTCAAGCATTCTGCATAATGGGTACCATACCTGTATTACATACTTTCTGCTATTTGGAGGTATCTAATAAATATGATTTACATATATACCCAGCATGTGGCCCTCAAGCCACCCACATTATATCTCTACAGTAAAAGACCTGAAATACCAAACACTGGACATCCTCCAGTAGCATAAAAAGTGTATTATAATCCTCCAACTATTTGGAAACAATTTATTTAATCCAGGAAACATGCTATACCTTTTACAAGTTTTGCTTTTCTGTTTTGGGGATGTGATTTTTTTTTTCCAGGTAACCTGCTATACCTTTATTAATATTTGCTTTTCTATTTTGGGTTGTTTTTCTTTTTTAATTTGCTGCTATAGGAATAGGCCAAGGCGTTCCTGTGGTGGCATTAATTGTTGAAGGGGGACCTAATGTGATATCAATTGTATTGGAATATCTGCGAGACAACCCACCTGTTCCTGTTGTGGTGTGTGATGGCAGTGGGAGAGCATCTGATATTCTTGCCTTTGGTCACAAATACTCAGAAGAAGGAGGGTATGTTTTTTATCTGTGTTCAAAATGAAATATATAAAAGCTTGTCCAAGAAATGCAAATTCATACCTACAGTAAGTATAGTTGTATTCCATCTATTCTGTGTATATGTGTGTGTATATTTATTTTATAGAGCTACTTGTGTACACAGTGTTTTACATTAAAACAATACTTTAATAAAAGGTGCAATATTTTCTGCTAGTCTAAACATCTATAGCACCCAATAAGCAGGATGCATTCACTGGTCATTAGGGATGTAGCGAACGTCGGAAAAAATGTTCGCGAACATGTTCGCGAACTTCAGGACAAAAATGCGAACGGTTCGCGAACTTCGCGAACCCCATAGACTTCAATGGGAAGGCGAATTTTAAAAGCTAGAAAAGACATTTCTGGCCAGAAAAATGATTTTAAAGTTGTTTAAAGGGTACAACGACCTGGACAGTGGCATGCCAGAGGGGGATCAAGGGCAAAAATGTTTCTAAAAAATACATTGTTGACACAGCGCTGCGTTTTGTTCTGTAAAGGGCAGAAATCACACTACGTCACTCAGGTGATGTTTCTGGACACGGAATGTGAAAAAGCTCACACAGCTACGTGGCACTTGGTTAAAGACTGGGCAAACAATGCCTACAAGGTCAACGTATACACTACTACAGCAGTGGATACAGATTACGGAAAATATTATTGCTGCTTGAAAAACGTCACTCAGGATGGTGTTTCTGGAGACGGTATTATTATTGATATTTAGACAGAATGTAAACAAGCTCACACAGCTAGATGGCAGTTGTTTGAAGAACAGTAGATTACTAGCCAGCAAACTTACTATCAACTGTCCCTCAAATCACTAACAGCTCTCTCCCTACACTAGCTCTTCCAAGCACACACAGGCAGAATGAAAAAAAGCTGCAGGGCTTCAGTTTATATATGGAAGGGGAGTGGTCCAGGGGGTGTGGGGGTGGTCCAGGAGGGAGAGCTTCCTGATTGGCTGCCATGTATCTGCTGGTCTGGGGGAGAAATGGCAAAAAAAAAGCGCCAGCTAAGGCGAACCCAAATTGGCGAACATTCAGCGAGCGCGAACAGCCAATGTTCGCGCGAACAAGTTCGCCGGCGAACAGTCCGCGACATCCCTACTGGTCATATATTTAAAAGCAAACATTTTATTAGTTGCTATCAGCAGGTCGCAAACTTCTTATTGGTTACTACCTGTTACTGCTCCTGGAGAAACATTAGTGCATTTATTACATTGAAAAGTTTTAAGGACAACTGTATCTTGTCCCACAGTGCAAGTATCATTATGTGATGCCTTAAAAATGATAAATCCCACAACTTTGGTCTGGCTGTTTGAGCAACATGTACCATTATTGTGAGACAATTCCAGTAAACCCAGTCCAAGTATAATCTTAGTGACTCAGATCAGACTCTGTAAGGCCCAGATTTAAGGGCAGGCCTCATAGTGTGGGGGCGGCATGGTGCCTGCTGGCTGCACCCGCATTGGGTACTGCGGGTGAGATGTTGACAATTCTCTAAATATATATACTGCCTAGTCCCCAGTGCTGGCACTTGGGGGTAACAGTCCTGGAGGAGAAATAGAGAGTGGATGAGGGAGATGCAAGCAGATGGGGGTGCAAGGGGTGGAGGGTGTACAAGTGGTGTGGGGTGCACTTGGCTTAGGGGCACATCAACTTTAAATCCGGGTCTGGACTTGCCTCTACCTTCACATGTGTCTCTGATGGCAACTTTCAAAATAATCAGTGAAAGATATACAGTATTATAGTCTCTAATATTTATTTAATATTGATGTTAGCTGTATATAACATTTTGTAGAAATGCAAATGCATTTTGTCTTTCAGCCTTATCAATGAATCCTTAAGGGACCAATTACTAGTTACAATTCAGAAGACTTTTACCTATACAAGAACCCAAGCACAGCACCTTTTTATGATTCTTATGGAATGTATGAAGAAAAAGGAACTGGTATATACCTTATATCCATGTAACTGGTATATTTAATGTAACTTGAACTTTTTCCCTTTACTAATACTGTATGAGCATATCAAATTTCTTGTTATGCTTCTTCTTTGTTTGTTCTTTCTTATGTGCTGCCCAGTCATTTTGACAGTTTGACAAAGTGTTGGCATACAAGGACAAGGAGTGAACAATTACTCATGTTTCCAAATTAAAGCTAGGATTTGTATTGAATGCTTAATGCTAAAGTTAATCAATGATAGGACAACAGCGCAGAAATAAAATAATCAATTAGTATTGAAGCTGGGTCTATCAGAAATGGTTAAAGTGCAGCCACAAGATATAGTAGTTGAAGATAAATTAATAGGGTATTACAGAAGAGGTTAAATACATCTGCTGTAGTTTTCAATTCACAAATTTATGGCAGTAAGGGAGAAGACATTAGCAAAGAGATATACAGTACATTTATAATCAATTGCCATCTTGTTTGCAAGCAGAACAGAGACTTTTTAGTTCCTATTTGCAATCCAACATTTCTTCAGGGCCTCATTTCTTATTTATGAAGAGAGGATTTGGTAAACAGTATATGAAACATAGTGCAAAAGTTATTCTGCAAAACAACTCTAGGACAAAATCCCCATCCCAAGGTTACCAAACAAACTTAGGCAGCTGCTAAACACCCCAATAACTGTAAAAGAAGTCTCACAAGCCTTAAACTCAATCCCAGTGAACAAGGTCCCAGGACCGGATGGTTACCCAGCAGTTACCCAGAAGTATGCAGATGAAAGCATACCACATATGCATAAGGAGGGTAAGGACCCACTTTCACCGGGATCATATAGACCAATATCCCTATAAAATGTTGACACCAAAATCCTGGCAAAAATACTCGCAAACAGACTAAAACAAGTTATAACTGAAATTGTACATGCGGACCAATCAGCATATCATATGCCAGAGAGGACAACAGATATAAATATAAGAAGGCTGTACACCAACAACCTGACTGCACACAGGGAGACGGGTGGTAGAGTGGTGGTCTCTCTGGATGGAACCAAGGCCTTAGATTCAGTAAGATCTACCTGTGGGAGGTCATGATTGGACTGGGCAGCCAATTTATCAAATGAGTGGGACTTCTATACCAAAACCCTAAAGAACGAATAAGTGTTAATAATGTGTTATCAAGTCACTTTCAGCTAAGTCAGGGCACCTGTGAGGGATGCCGCCTCTAACCACTACTATTCACCCTGACAATAGAGCCACTAGCCATAATAATTCTCACAGCTCATAATGTCACAGGTATGCACTTAGGACGAGTTGAGGAACGCATATCCCTATATGCAGACAATGTACTGCTATACTTGAATACTGGGCCCTCCTTAATGGTAGTATTAGCAATAACAAAAAAATTTGGGAAATACTCAGGGCTGCATATAAATTGGGAGAAGTTTAGCGTTTTCCCAGTGGATGAATGTATAAAAGCACTGTCCCGTCAGCTATGGCTAGAGCTAATTAATAAAACTCTTCCGCTGATACAGATGACATATCTAGCCACAGGCTGTCCAGAGAAATATGAGAAAATATGGGGGGAGCGGATAGAGGCCATTTCTTAGTTACGCACAGGGGCTCCTTAGGGAAGGTAACCTTGACAACCTGGAATATCCCATCTCTTAAGTAGTCATAAGTACTGGCGTTAAAGTGTTCCTCAGCATAATGTGTACCTGATTTGGAACTACTGTAAAGGATAATTACTGTAATATCTAACGATGCATTAAAGATGTACCTGGTAACCTATTCCTCTCCCCATTTTTCTCTTCTGTACCCCCTTATTTTGAAATAAAATAAATAATGTTTAAAAAAAAAAAAACTGTAGGACAAAAAATCAGCTTTAATCCTCATCATCCTAGCTCTTTACTTCCAGTCTAAAATAGAGGGCAAAAAAATCTGAAGCTCATGCTTCAGTCTGAAAGTGTTAAGCAAACCATATGAATACTGATCAATTATTTACAGAAGTATTCCTGGGCAAAAAAAAATCATTAAAGTGGGAAAGACACATGATCAATAAAGATTAAATGAGACTGATTACATGGGAGGGATTTGCAGCTGCTCACCACCTTTGAAGTAACTAGATTGGTGAGGGAATAGTATAATTAGAAAACCGTGCTACTACAGCACACATTTGAATTTTGTGTTATGGATCCAAATGTGGCTTTTAAGACTGAAAGTAGTAGTTGAAGAAAATTTGTCAGAAAATTATGGAAGTTGAACATTGATGGCTGGCTACAGGCTAATAAAACAATGGTCCCTAAATAATAACATATTCAAAACAGACTAATACAATGCAATGAAACTAAACACATAGGACTTTAAATAATATTTTTATGTATATGTCCGTAACAACCCAAGTAATCCACACACACAAAGAACTCAAAACAAATAATATAATGAATGAAGTTATGTGTAGTAAAGTGGAATGACACAGGTTGTAAATAGTGAACAAATGAAGAAAAGGAGGTGCTAAAAGGCATGGAAAGCCAAGAAACCTGCTGAAATCTGTCAGTATTAAGAAAGCAATCCTGCCCCCTATCAGTGCAAATTAATAATAGCTGGTTTAGTCCTAACTGATGGCCTATAAAATGTTTCTCATTACTCATTACCAAGTTATCACACAAGAAGCATCTCATGATGTGTAAAAGCAATGAGCTCTCTCAAGACCTTCGCAACTTTATTGTTGTAAAGCATACTGATGGCATTGGTTACAGAACTATTTTTAAACCTCTGACTGTTCCAGTGAGCACCATTGGGGCCATAATCCAGAAGTGGAAAGAACATAATTTCACCCTAAACTGACCCTGACCATGTGCTCCTTGCAAGATTTCTGACAGAGGAGTCAAAAGAATAAGCAGAAAAGTTGTCCAAGAGCTAAATATCACTCCCAGAGTGCTTCATAAAGACATTGAATTAGCAAGCCCAACTGCTAAACTGTTAAAGAACATAAGTAATATGAGTCAACAATTAATGCACTCAACCAACATGGACTCTATGCACACTCAACGTGCACAACTCCACTTCTGAAGAAAAAGCACGTTGAAGCTTGTTTAAAGCATTTGTACTAGCCAATGAAATTTAATGTAATTGCTCACACCATGTTTGGAGGAGAAATGGCACTGGAGGTGATAACATCATCGTGTGGAGCTGTTTTTCAGCATACGGCACTGGCAGACTTCATGTGATTGAAGAAAGGATGAATGGAGACATGCACCAGGACATTCTTGTTAAGAATCTGCAGCCATCAACCAGGATGCTGAAGACAAAAAGAGGGTTGACATTTCAGCAAGACAATGATCCTAAACACATAGCCAAGGAAACTCTCAACTGGTTTCAGAGGAAGAAAATAAAGCTGCTAGAATGGCCCAGTCAATCACCCAGCTTGGATCCAAATGAAAATCTATGGAAAGAACTGAAGATCAGAGTTTATAGAAGAGGCCTCCAGAACCTTCAAGAATGGGCCAAAATCACACCTGAATTATACATGACTAGTTTCTCCATACAGGATGCATCTTGAAGCTGTCATTACCAACCAAGGCTTTTCTACTAAGTATAATTTTCTACTAAGTAAATACATTTCAGTAAGTGTATTCAATATTTATTCACATTGTCATTCTACTTTACTATGCATAACTTAATTTATGGACTAATTTCTTTTGAGTTCTTTGTAAAGTATGTGTGGATTACTTTGGTTGTTACCGACAACTTGGGTTGTAAATTAGCCATTGGCAGATCATTACAAGATCCTGAACAAATCAATGGGGTACTTTTGAACGAGCACCACAGAGCAATCCTCTTCTTCCTTGTTAGTCCCTAGTGCGCATGTGTGGTAGAAAAGCCGATCTTTAAGCAGAAACCTTTTTTTTTTCTCTACTTAATGAAAAAGGAAGAAAACAACCTCACCATGGTGCTCGCTCAAAGTACCCTAGGTTGGTGCAGTTTTCTGCTAACAGGAGTACTAATCAGATAAGTCACCATAGGGGGTTTTGGCACTCCCCAGTGATCTTGCCTTTCCTTATCTTTTAAAAGCAAAAGGCACTTGTTTCCTTTCGTTTAAGCAACATTAAAGACACACATGGTTTTTCTCACCACAGGATAGGACTGGTCAGTCCTTCTGAAGCAGCATTTTCCAACAGCAACATATAGTGTACCTAGGACTTTTGCATACTGTTCTGTATTCTATCAGTTTATTAAGAGCCTAGACTTTAAAGCTCATCTGTCATGAGTGAGTATAGGCCAAAGTGCAAAAATACAAGCATGTTTATTGCTTGTAATGCAACTACCTCCCTTGGGTCGAGCCAGGAATCCAAAGGGTGGCGGATATGATGTAATATTGCTTGTTGCTGGCAGTGCTGTACACAGGAACAGCAGCATGTTGGTGGATAAGGGGATATGCTCTCACATCCATGCTGTGCACAGAAAGGTGTGCCCGGAGACACAAGACACAATTGGAAATTTTAAGCACACTGGAAATTTTAAGCACACTGCATTCTGCCCCTCTTGTACTGCTATGTCTCTGTTGAATTCCCCAGTTCTTGTTATATGAACACTTGCACGCCTTAGCAGTTGTGCCCTGTGGATCTGTAAATTGCCCCTATTGTATATAATATGTAACATCCAGGCCCCTGTTAGACCTTCTGCACTCCTCAAACCCCAGCAGTGTCCATTTTTTTTACATTTTATGAACATGCTGAGCACCAGGGATTGTCCCTGCCTGCTTCTCAGCCTGACACAAGGTTTCAAAATACATACAAAACAAGTAAAAAAAGTTTTCGGAGCACAAAGGCCCCTTCGTCAGGCAAAAACAAATGAAAGCGGGAAAGGCAAACCATATATACTGGTAGATCATGGAAATGTATTCATGAACAATAAATTAGGATATTACAGACACATCAACTTCCTGGATACTACAATCAATATCAAAAGAGAAACCATACAAACATCCATATTCCAAAAACCAACAGGCCATCCTGCATATCTTAGATGGGACTGGTTTCATCCTCATCACATAAAAAAAAATCAATTGTCTTAAGCTAGGCTCTGAGATACAACAGGATTTGCTCAAACCTTAATGATAAAGATAAGCATCTCCATTCCTTATGGAAAACTTTTGTTAACCAGGGATGCCATTTGCAGGTTATTGATAATCAAATCCACAGAGCAACTCAAATACACAGAGATACGCTCTTGGAAGAAAAACAGAAAACAGGGAACAATTAACAACTGAACATTATTAGAAAAATAGCCTGCAATCCATTCTCCATCTAGACACCTGACCAAAGGAAATATTAATACCAAATGTGGTATACATGATTAATTGTACTGCTTTACAGGAGGCATACACATTGGAGAAACAAGACAAAAACTATGCGTAAGGATGAACCATCACAGACATAAGATCAGAATTAGTGATGGGCGAATTTCCCGAGATTCGCTTTGCCGAAAAATTTGCGAATTTCTAGCGAAATTTGCGAATCGGCGAAAAATTCGCGAAACGAGTCGCGGGACGCGTCAAATCGCGTCGCGTCGTTTCCGTCGCGTCGCGTCAATAAACGTCGCGCGACTCGTTTTTTCGGTGAATTTTCGCCAAGCGAAATTTCGCTGGTGATTCGCGAATTTATTCGCCAGCGGCGAATCGCGGGAATTCGCCGCGAATTTGGCCCTGGCGAATTAATTCGCCCATCACTAATCAGAATCAAATCATGTGATAAACGAGTGGGGCAACACTTGAATGATCACAATGAAAATCTTCAGGACATGAAGGTCTTAAATCTAAAAAGTGAACTTTAAAATTGAATGAAAAAGGAAGGTCTGGGAATTGTGAATGTAATTTAGGGTCAGGTTTCATGTCACACTATGTGACCTGACCCAATCCAGACTTCTGGGGTATTTACAACCCATCCTAATTAATTATATTATCTGTACAATCTATCTCTATCTATCTGTAACTTCCTAACTTAATGCCCATGAATACGGTTTAATGTTCTAACCAGTGTTGGACTACAGGATACCACGAAACCCCCGGTGGGCCAAGGTGTCAATGGGCCCTTTTGCTTCTAACAATTTGGCCAATTCCATGGTCATTCCCTATTTCTTTACGGTAAAAATGCTTAATAATGAAAGAATAAAGTAAGTAGATATAAAAGACTAGGAGAATAAAGAGGTTGAGTGAGGTAAGGAGGAATAACAGCTTGGAAAATGGGCCCATGGTAAAAGGTTTTCTGGGGGGCCAATGTCATCTCAGTCCGTCACTGGATCTAACAGTATATACAATGTGCCTTTCCATTTTTTCGTTTGCATTTTGCCTGACAAAGGGGCCTTGGTGCTCCAAAAGCTTGCAATGTATTTTTATTGTTAGCCAATATAGGTATCACTTCTACAATATCTTTGTAATTGGTTGTTTTTTTTTTTTATTTGAATTTATAGGTAGGTAATGTCAAATCTACTCTTTGATAAACTGACAAAAGGCAGAACAGCAAATGTATAAACTTATCATTAGCTGAACAACTATCTTTTCCATTTCATGTATATGCCTGCTTTGGAACAGATGATTTGTATGTGTATCAGGGCCAGAACTAGGAGTAGGCAGAAGACTCATCTGTCTAGGGAGTGATGGGCAAGTACCTGTCAAAGGGTTTTTCGCCTACCGTAGTCCATGTTTGTTCGCATCTCCCTGCAGTGCAAGTGCATGGCCGCACGGTGAGGGGGGCGCAGTCGCTGGCCGGGTCGACTAGGGGCCCAAGTCAGCTTGAACCACTCCTGATACTCTCTTGATATGTATTGTGTACATATATTTTTGTTTTAAAGAGCTACTTTTGCACACAGCACTGTACGGGATAACAGGAGGAAGGAGTCATTGCCCCTTAGAATTTATAATCTAAGTGACTGGGCAATAGGCAAACAGGAAGATATTAAGTGCCACAGTTTACAGTGGTTATCACTGCATCATTCATGCCATAACTATGTCAGATGTTAAGAAAGTGCTAGTTTTGAAGAAACTGAGGGAAGATTCTTTTCAGGGTATTGTACAGTATTTCAAATGTAAAGAACAGCAAAAGAGAAAGGTTTCCAATTAGGCAAACTTTCATAGCTTAGTGATTAATTTATAAACAAGGGTGTACAATATAGCTATTTTTACTTGCTGTTAATAAATAAACTGTATAAATTTAAAAAAAAAAAACTGTGCTCTTAATTTGACTAGGAACTCTATTCTTTCTGTTTATATTCATATTCAAATGCATGATGTATTTTTTGGAAAAAAAGGTTATTTTATCAGTTCACTGCAAGAAACACATATTCAATGTAACAGGAAGGAAAAGAATGATTTTATGTACTGAGAGCTGAAGATACACAATGCAGAGATCCTTCAGTTTTCAATATGCCCTCTCTCGTTACAAAGTATTATCGCATTGATAACTATATCCTATTGTTAACAAATGAAATGCTCATGTTTGTTCTTTGTGTCATGTCTTTTAGATAACTGTATTCAGAATGGGATCGGAAGGCCACCAAGATATAGATTTAGCAATTCTGACTGCTCTGCTCAAAGGTATCTGTGTGACCTGATTTCAAAAGCTAATAGCACTAAAACTCTATGCTCATTAAATGGCATGTTTCTTTCTATATTTATTGCTTTGTATTTTATATATTATATATATATTTTAGAGGCAGAAAATGAAGATTCACACAAGAATTTTTGTCAGCACCTGTTTTTTATACCGCAGTAATATGGGTGCAGGTCACACCATGACCACTTCCATCTGTATATCCCACAAGATAGTAATTAGAACGCACCATCAAAAAATGATCTTCTTTAAAAGCCTTTATTAAGTTAAGGGTTCTGACCAGGGCACCAGCAATGTTTCAGAACAAGATCAAGCTTGATAAAAGAAACGTCTGGTCTGAAACGTTGCTGGTGCCCCGGTCAGAACCCTTAACTTAATAAAGGCTTTTAAAAATCACTTTTTGATGGTGCAGTCTAATTACTATCTTGTAAAAAATGAAGATTTTCATGTTCACATAAAATCAGGGGCAAAGTGAATATTGGTGAATATTTATTTTGTAGGAACAAAACTGTGCCTTATTTTTACAATTTGCATCCCAAGGCAGTTACATAAATGAAGCCCCAAAACTGTTTATTTGCCTCAGTTCTACATGCTGAGCAAATGTGCAGTAACTTACATTCCCACAGTCACAAAATCCATTTCACCTTCAAGCATATGTTACTTTTAGCCTGCCCTGCAGCGCTTATAGTTTATACCCAGACAGTTCAGTAAGGGTCATCTATTTTCTCCCATTGCATAGCATTACTACACTGAATTGTTTTATTATGGGAACCACTACAGAGCAATTCATTAAAAAAACCTACACATTTAAATAAAATGCCTTCTGTATGTAACCCTTTACCATTCATACTATTATTAAGCAAAACTGATGCAATGCTTTACATTGATGTTTAAACAGAAAACAAGTATATGTCCTTCTTAAGATTTGATTCAAATAATTTGGTGTTCAGTCGTGAACAGTGAGCTTTGTGCTTCTAGAAACAAAAGCTTGACTGCAATATGCAGAATATTGTTCTGCTAAAATTAGATAAAATAATAAATTACCACTGTTGTCATTTTGTGTTCCATGTATTCTTGTACTAAGGGCTATTGTATATATATGCTGAAATTTTCCATGTTTTGCCAGCCTACAATAATAGTAACAGAAAAGCTCATTGTATGCAAAAGCATTCATTTACTGTCTATTTAGAATACAACTTGCATCTCCCCTACCAATGACTTCAGAATAGGCTCTTGCTTGTTTTAATGTCTATTGGACAGTACAAGCAGCATGATATCACCAACTAGAGTGCAAACAAAATAAAAACCAATGGGCTGCGCACAAGTACTGAAATTTAATTGAATGACCAACTGGAAACCTTTAAAAATAGGGTGTGTTTCTGGAGATTAATTAATTAATGGAGATAGCAAATGCACTATATTATATATGAAGAAATATACTTATACAGTGAAACAATTTTTGTAAGCTCGGTAAACTTTGTAGCTTTTGGAAACTGAAATTCAGCACATAAATGTGCCATATGAGAGCTGGGTTATTAGCATAATACTGCAAGTTTATAACTAAAGCTGAAACAAAAATATAGTAGTGACTGACAGTTCTCTTACATACACAACTGATACATTAGGGCTCATTTATTAATAGAGCTACAATTGTGGTTGTGCAAAAATGGTCGCTATTGTTGCACCTGTTGACACCATACTTGCATCTAAACACATTTGTTGCATTTGCATATACATTTGCCATCACTCAGTCTTATCTAGTGTATTGTGCACAACTATTCCTATTGGTGCAGGGGAGCTTTGGCGCTACTGCTACCCTGAAAGTGACAGTAATTCCAGGGTTCCTCTGTGGACTGTGTTATTAGAAGCAGTAGACTGCAGCAACTGCATTTGATTCCTCAAAATTATATGCAATTCAACACAAATTACGGTGCAGATACAACAATGCTGCAATATCATTAAAGCCAAGATTAATTGTGACCAACATTGAACCTCACAATGTACTCCAGGAATAAATTAGCTCTATTGTAATTGCTATTATTAAATTAAGCTAGGTACACTTTATCAATGTTGCCCTGGCCATATTTTAAATTATACTTATACTTCCAAAAAGATCAGCACTCTCAGGTCTTAAAAATATAAACAAAATGTATTAAAGACTAACGTTTCGGCCTAGCCTAAAGCCTTTCTCAAAGTGCCAAAATCAACTTAGAGCATGTCTTTTGAGAATACATTTTGTTTATATTTTTAATACCTGAGGGCTGATCTTATTGAAAGTGTATGGCGAACATTTGTTGATCGTGCACACAGGCATATGAACAATCGTTATCGAAAGTGGAGGCTTCATACGGATTTCTTTAAATTATACTTGGAGTGCATTTAATCCTCAGAAAAATGTTCTACTGTGCCCCAATTTCTATAAAGATTACCAAAACCTAGGAATTCTGTTGACCAAAAACTTAATTACAGATGCAAAAGAATTTACAAATGAGCAACTGCTCATCGATACTATATCAGCCATCTTTAATATCAGGAAGATGGACATACTGATAGAGGTAAATCTGGGGTTAATTCTCACCAGAGCACTTCTTTTGCATTTTAATTATGTTGTTAATCCTGAAGAGCAATTCAAGCAATAATACTTTAATAAAACAACCTGGACTATTGTTCCCATCATGCTTTATAGTATTTCAAAGTATGCTGGGATTTGTAGTCCAGCAACAAATTAGTAAAGCAAAAACTGAATTATCTGTATTGTTATGGTGAACTGCACCATAACAATACAGATTATTATAATATGAATTATATCAAATAAATTAACCAATATTACCTTTTTAACATACAATTTCATTATTTTCACCCTTCTACACAGGTGCCAATGCCTCTGCTCCAGATCAGCTGAGCCTTGCCTTAGCTTGGAACAGAGTAGATATTGCTCGTAGCCAGATTTTCATTTATGGACAACAGTGGCCGGTATGATATACATTTATATTGTATGTCTCGTGGTATTTCTCTTACATTTCCATAAATTTCCCTGATTTCTGATTCTAGCACTTGTAGTTGAAGATACTTCTTTTACGGTGGTGGAGCAAGAAGCATAAGATACTAGAACTGCTGTTTTTAATAGTATTAAATAATGTTTATTTTGTTAACCCATTTTGAATGTTTACAATTCAGAATGTAATTCTCTTGAAATACTGATAATTTTCAGTAGTAGCTAAAGGGTCACAAGTTAAAGAATGATGACAAACAACTTGTTTACAGGAGCAACAATATTGTGTATAGAAATGTACTACACATACACAAAACAAGATGTTTTAGGGTCTGTTTTAGGGTCTGCTATAACTCATAAATCCCTTACCCACTCCAGCAGCCCTATTTTGTCCTTAATAGTTTTACAGCAGAGTTAGCCTGCCTACTTATAAAGGGTGAGGGTTCATCTCTGAAATAACATATTTAAAGGGGTGGTTCACCTTGTAAATTAACTTTTAGTATGTTGTAGAAATTCTAAGAAACTTTTCAATTGGTCTTCATTATTTATTTTTCATAGTTTTTTAATGATTTGCAATTTTCTTCTGTTTCTTTGCAGCTTTCAAATGGGGGTCACTGACACCATCTAAAAACAAATGCTCTGTAAGGCTACAAATGTATTGTTATTGCCACTTTTTATTACTTATCTTTCTATTCAGTCCCTCTCCTATTCATATTCCAGTCTCTTATTCAAATCAGTGCAGAGTTGCTAGGGTAATTTGTACCCTAGAAACCAAATTTGCTGACACAGCAAACTAGAGAGCTGCTGAATAAAAAGCTAAATAACTCAAAAAACACAAATAATATAAAATGAAAACCAATTGCAAATTGTCTCAGAATATCACTCTCTACATTATACTAAAAGTTAACTCAAAGGTGAACCACCCCTTTAAATACTGAGCATTGATATCAGGATGCAAAAAAAATGTTTAAACAGAATAATAAACTAATAATCTTTTTGCAGACAAAACCAGACATTGCTATTTTATGTATGTTTTTTAACATTTGCAAGGCATATATTTAATAATATTTATACATATATTTTAGGTGGGTTCCCTTGAGCAAGCAATGCTGGATGCTTTAGTGCTGGACAGAGTGGATTTTGTGAAATTGCTTATAGAAAATGGTGTAAGCGTGCATCGCTTCCTCACTTTATCCAGGCTAGAGGAACTGTACAATACGGTAGGGTAAAAAAAATATTTCGGTCACATTACTAGAACTGTTTGCAGTGTTCTCCAATAACTGTGTTAGCTTCAATGATGAGTTTGTATTTCTCCTCTGCAGACACATATTATTACAACCATTAAAGATAATTTTGTTTTAGAAGCAGCTGTTCCCATGTACAATTTAGTGGAGTTCTTTCATTTTCATTGCCAGCTACAGTACTAATATCTACTCAGCACACTCTGCATACAGATGCAAAACTATGGAATAATTCAAAATTTTATTCACTTTGATTTATGGGCTGAAGCTTTGACCTTGCTTTGAACTGGCATATGAGAATACATCAAAAGTTAGAATCTTATGGATCGTGCTATAAAGTGAGGCTGCTACAATACACAGATAAGAAAATGGAAGCTTCAGATCTGCTCTGGTGCATGCATCATTCCCAGCAATATATTTAAAGCAACTAATATGTGGCATGAAAACCAAATTTATATAATTTAGCTGTTATTCCACAACTTCACCCATGTCCCACAATGCAATGCAAAGCACATTATTTGCCAGAATAAGAGTACATATATATTCACATACATGGGAATATTTGATGGTATTAATATGAATAAAGAATTTGCACTAGACTGTTGATACTGTACTGTTGCCCTGCACTAGTAAAACTGGTGTGTTTGCTTTTGAAAAACTACAGTAGCATATATAAACAAACTGCTGTGGATCCATGGGGACATCTATTCAAGCTGGAAAAAGGAGAAAAGGGACAGGATGCACAACAGATAAGCTCTGTAGTATACAATGAGATTCTTCAGAACTTATCTGTTTTACTGTATATCCTGTGCTTGAATGGCTGCCCCCACGGCTACACAAAAGGTTGTTTATATGAACTATAGAAGTGATTCTGAAGCAAGCACAGTTTTACCTGTGCAGGGCAATAGTACATTAAAAATTAAAAATACTTTTTTAACTAATACTAATTTTTTGCATTACTGTTCCTTTAATGTTTTAATGTTTGTTTATTTGTTTGAATGATTCTTGAGAAAAAAAATTTTTTTTTGTGCAAAGTCTTAGTAATAACAATTATACATTTTTTGTATAGGGTGTTCCATATATATATATATATACATATATACATATATATATATACAGTATAAAGAAAGAGAGAGAGCATTCAAAAGCTTTAAATCTCTTATCTCTTGGACAGAAGAAAGTAGGAAGGTTTTTGCCAGACCTCATAATGTTCTAAACTCTTTTATGAAGCAGTTATTCCCAAAGGTCAAATTCAATTTCAAAGGGGGTATTCATGTTTTCAGAAACATCAAATTTGTCTTTGAAAGCAAGAAGTTATCTTGTAAAGTCAGTATCATTGCTTAACATAGAGACCTGCAGATGTGTTGTGCCCTATGTACAGAATTGCCTCTTCTGTAGTTTGCTGACAATGTTTATTAAAGCATGCTGCTGTGTTTGACTGGAAAACGTAACACAGGGAAGGCTTTGATTACCAAGAGTTTCTAGCAGTTAAAGTGAGTACAGCAAAGTAGCAGAGTTTTAAAACAGAATATTTTCAAATGATTTTCCTTTACAGTAGTTAAAAAAGCAAGCCTTTCAGGCAAAAATAAATAAGTAAGAATGTGTAGCAGTAGATGCTGATAAGCAGCATCTACTAATAAGAGTATCTACTAATAGAACAAAGTGATATGTGTATTCAAATACCACCTCATCAATGGGAATATGTAATTTATAATTTATTGTAACTATAGCAAATTCTGTCCTGATTATATCCTGATATAATTAGCTGTATAATCAGATTTTAGCATTGGCAGGCATAAATATTGTCCACTGTTTTTTTTTTATATTATAGAGACATGGACCTTCAAACACTTTATATCATTTGGTCAGGGATGTTAAAAAGGTAAGAGCTGGACACCACGTAAAGGGTAATGTTACAAATTTTGTATCCAACTATCAATGTATCTATGCATTGCATGAGCTTCTCAGTTAATGTTTATTTCACCTCTTCACAATCCAACATCCATCTCAGTGACACCTTTTCATTTGTACGTATCAAGATGGACCGAATAAAAGTCTTTTCCATTCTGTGGCATTCTACAGAAGTCTTTATATACAATAATTAATGATAAAAGTACGTTTTATCTAAATATCTTTCTGTGCTAACATATCATTCTCTGCACCCTACTAATAAGGAAAATAAACATGCTGTAATACTCATATTGCCTAAAGATTTTGTTTAAATCTTTACAGATTTTACAAAATATATTGTTATTCCTACTTGTATTTACTCATCATTCTATTCAGGCCTTCTCCTATTCATATTACAGTCTCTCATTCAAATCAGTGCACGGTAACTAGGCTAATTTAGGCTCTAGCAACCACATTTGCCAAAATGGCAAAGTGGAGCGCTACTGAATAAAAAGCTAAATAATTAAAAAAAACAAATAATAAAAATGAAAAACAATTGCAAATTTTGTCAGAATATTTCTATTTACATCATGCCAACAGTTAATTTAATGGTGAACAACCCCTTTAATGATATTATAAATCCAATAAAGCCTGTTTGGAAATCTTGATACAGTACATATTACCTGTGTTGTAAATCTGTTGTACACAAGTCACATTCAGATTATATTATTCTAATATGAAGACTGGAGCAGCAATTTTCTTGCTATTATCATCTTTTAACACAAGGTACTAAGAGAGTCATAAAATATAAGATGTGTGAGTAAGTCAGTAAATATGGAAATTATTCCCAGACAAACTGTATTCTTGTATGTAGGAACCTTTTCTCAGATTTAGGGCATACTGAAGCTATGACATTGTTATTTGACATTTGGTAGTAGGCTGTGGTTTTGTTTGCAAAGTGATTACAATACATTGTCAGAGAGATATACTGTAGTAGCATAAGTCCTCTGTAATTAATGCGAGATCTTCTTGTTTGCAGCCTGTGTTTCAGCACATCGAATGGACACACTGCTAATGCAGATATGTGCATTCATTTACATACTTAATTTACATGAATTTATGTTCTTCATACTTTCTTCCACCCGGTTTTGCCTTATATAGGTGTGAATAAACCTTATAAACTGGCGATTTGGTGTTTTGTAGACTATAAAATAGTTGTTAATTTGGTGGACATGTGTCCTGCATATATTCTGTTGGTTCTGACTCCCAAAACACTGTAGCAGAAACCAGCTTATAAAAACACCTCCAGGAGAACTGACTTAAAGGGCATTGTAAAAAAGAAAAGTAGTAATTTGTAGTTTCAGTCAATGCATGACTGAAAAATACATTTTCTATCATTTAATTTCTAACAAAGGTTAATAAAATTAGAGGGGCCTGCTAGCAAGTGTTTACAAAACTAAAGGTTAGGTTACAATTAAGACATAAGGATTTCAGAAACAAATTTGTGATACAGCTATGACTGATTAGTTAAGGTACATGAATTAAGCTTCCCTAAATAGGTGGGTCTTTCGGGAGCTTGAGGCAGAGAAGTCTTGTAGACGAGAATGGGCTGCAGTCATGAGTGGAGCCCATTGAATGCAAGTTTTAGAAGTCTGAATTTGATTCTAGAGGAGATTGGGAGCCGGTAAAGGGATATGCATGGGGAACAACTGATGTTGAGTGGTGAGATATATGAATGAGTATAGCAGCAGCATTCAGAACAGACTGGAGTTGTGAAAGGTGACTTATTGGAATACCAGCTAGGAGTAAGTTGTGGTTACCAAGGCAGGCGATAATAAGGGGTCAATTTTTTTCCTTAAAGAAATTATCAAAATCTAGGGCAGTTACATTAATGGGTGGAGGGTTAAATGTGGCATATATTTGTTGCAGTTTAGAGGAGATTAAAGAAGAGAAGTACTGTTCTTTAGCTATTGCTAGAGCTTGATTGTAGCAGGAGAGCAGGAATTTGAAGTGGATGAAGTCGGGATCAATTGTGACTTTTTCCACTATCTACTGTCTACTACACATTCTGAGGTACCTAGTTAAATTAGTGTGCCGGGGTTGGGGTTTAGCTTTTCGACTGTGATGGGTGGTAGGGCCCAGGGAGTCAGGCAAAGAGCATTATTGTAGAGCGAAGCTAACCTATTTGGACAGGAATGGTTTTTAATATGAGGGATCGACTGTGCTGCTACTGTTGATAATTATTGTGGATCACGAGTTAAGGTTTCTGTACATGTGGGTGAAGAGAGATGGTTGTGATAGTGCAGGTGAAAGTGTTACTTGAAAGGAATGTAGGTGATTGTTGGCTAGAGCATGGCCCTCTATGTGAGTAGGAGAGTTGGTCCACTGAGAGAGAACAAATAAAGTTGTTAGCAAGAGGAGTTTAGAGATGGCAGGAGACCTATTTGTTAGATGATTCCCCAGAATTACTTTTTTCAATTATATAAAATATTATTTGATTAATAAACACTGTATCATGATAATAGTCCTTGGGTCCGAAGTATAATTCTGGCAATCCTGTGTAAACATAGCTATGCAAGCAGTTCTTAAAGTGCTCAAGTTTGAGAGATATGAAAAAGACTTTGGCTGGGCTTTGACATCAAGTAGAGTTCAAAGTGATTGATCAGTTCTTTTTTGAAAGTTAGCAGCCATACTTTGCTAAAAGAAACCATCAGTATATGGTTACGTTACATACATCACACACTCCAAAATTACCAGAGTGTACCTTAAATTAAATTGCTACATTTTAAATATTCTTAGTAATAACAATGTTTAAATAAACCTGTCCTATTTCATTTGCAAAATTATACCAAACACAATCTTATTTCTTACTATCCCAATAACAAATTCTATTTCTAGTCTTGGTACTTTAACCATAAAAATTAGTTAGGGGCTGTTATTGTGGATTTAAAGAACCACAACAATATATGACGTGTTCTGAGTTCTCCTCCTCGGAGCATGTGATGCTGGTGCAGCTAATGAGGAAAAATATAAATTTTATTAATTCTTCTAACAGCATCTGATTTCTTCTAATCTTCCTGATCTGAGCAAATCGACATTACTGTTGATTAACAGGCTAATAATTCACTTAAGAAATTCAGTAAGAACCATAGCACATCTACGACATTCAAATTCTTATTAAAGACTACAGTATATAATACAGTGGTTTTTATTCTGTACAATATTTTTTAAGAATGTCAGTTTAAAGAGTCGTTTGCACATGCTTAAATGTGCTAGATTTGTTTAAGCATCTGCTGGGTTTAAAGGAGAACTAACCCCTAACAATGAATATGGATAGAAATTCCAATATTGTATACTCTGAACATACTGAACCAGCCTAAAGGGTCAGCATCTCTATATTAGTAATGATCCAAGCCTTCAAAGATGTCACAAGAGTTTCCAAACTTGGTTTGGTTAGAAGTATATATGACAAGCACATGCTCAGTTTACTCTGAGCAGCTGTTGACAAACTTGTATTGTGAACTGTTACATTATCAGATCTATAGCGGCACAAAATTGTCTGTAGGCCTAGCAATCAATATTTATTATTAGGTGTTTTCAAACAGAAGTAAATCATTCCATCTAGTTTGATAGTTATGCTAATTTTACTCAAGTTCTTGTAGCACAAGTTATGACAAGGTTTACCCTGGTTCAGCACTACAAAAATATTTACAGATAATGTAGGGCACATTTGGCACTGAAACACAGAGCCTTCCCCTATCAATAAAGAGTCAGCAGAAAGGACACAGTAGGTATATCAGGTTCACCTGCAATGTTTCCAGCAACAAAAGTGCATGATTGGGCAATAGTGTTTTTTAATGATAATTTAGTTAGAAGTGTGTCAAATGTTATTGTTTATGCAAGGGAAGATGGAATGATACAGGGTTCTAGACTTGAGGGCTGATATTGCGGGCCCCCAATATAGAGAATCAACATACTTTGAATTCAGTATGATCAGATGTAAGAACTCTTGCTATGAAAACAAGGCATCATTATGATGTTGAAGTGATAAAATGTATTTTATTAAAGACTTATGGGGATCATTTCTGTACATAGCACACATCAGAATCCACTTATTATTATTATTATTATTATTATTAATAATAATAATAATAATTATTATTATTATTATTATTATTATGTTAATGACCATTACAGAGCTAACTGGTTTTGGCAGTAAGTGTTCCAGGGTGTGAGATTAATGTTATATTATGCATCATGCAGCTTTCTTGCATAACTGACCCCCCCGCACACAAAAGCCTCCGATGAATGTCTTTTGTATTATAGGAGTTATTTCATAAACAGTGGACTGACAACTCCTAGAAATAATGTTAAGTTTGCAAATCTGCTGTGTACCATTCAATAATAGTCAGTTAGATAGATGACTTAAATGTGCTAAGGCCATTTGAATCTGTTTAGAATCCTATTAAGGAATTATACATGACATTACAAATTAGATAATAGGAGATAATCGTGAATACTATTTTCATATAATTATAGCAGATTAATAACTTACAGTAGAATAAGCATAAATAGAATGCATTTTAATATCTGAAAGCATTGAAAAGAAGGAGCAATTATAAATATAAAATGTCTTCCAGGGAAAGTGAATAAATTAACACATTTCATAAAACTGTGTGCAATGAGAGAAGCAATTCTGATTATTACTTTGGTATAAATCTCATAAATATATGAGTTTACATGTTCTCAAATGCTTCTCTCACACACACCACAATATTATCCAGAAAAGGGCTTCATAGTCAGTTAAATTAGCTAAAAATGTCCCCTAGCATTTTGAATAAACATTTAATAATAACAAGTTAACATCCCAAAACAACAGTTAGCTTTGCACAGCAGTGATTAAAATTGTCTTGCTTCTTTTCCATAGTTGGTTGCTATGCTGGCTAAGTGTTTTTGACACATGCAAGTAGTGACAGACACCCCCTCTGAAAATGCTACATGCAACTTGTACCCAATTTATGACAGCACACACTCAATGCTTATTGCACAATTGTGACAGCCACAACTCTGCATGTAGGCATGGTTATGAAGGAATTATGGGGGAATCACTGTACTGTGAGGAAAAGACATAGTAACATACATAGTAAGTTACGTTGAAAAAAGACACACGTCCATCAAGTTTTTTTTTACTTTTTTAACCTAACTGCTAGTTGATCCAGAGGAAGGCAAAAAACCCATCTGAAGTCTCTCCAATTTGCCTCAGAGGGGGAAAAATTTCTTCCTGACTCCAAAATCAGACTAGTCCCTGTATCAGCTTGTACTATGAGCTATCTCCCATAACTCTGTAATCCCTCACTTGCTAAAAAGCCTTCCAAACCCTTCTTAAAGCTGTCTAATGTATCAGCTTGTACCACTGATTCAGGGAGAGAATTCCACATCTTCACAGCTCTCACTGTAAAAAACCCCTTCCGAATATTTAGGTTGAACTTCTGTTCTTCTAAATGGATTGGTGACCTCGTGTCAGCTGGAAAGACCTACTAGTAAATAAAGCATTAGAGAGATTATTATATTATCCCTTATATTTTTATACATAGTTATCATATCTCCCCTTAAGCACCTCTTCTGTAGCCTGAACATCCCCAATTTGGCCAGTCTTTCCATAGCTAAGATTTTCCACACCTTTTACCAGCTTAATTTCCCTTTTCTGTGCCCTCTCTAATAAAATAATGTCCTGTTTGAGTGAGGGAGACCAAAACTGAACAGAATATTCTAGATGGGGCCTTACAAGTGCTCTATAAAGTGGAAGAATGACCCCCTCCTTCTGTGACAATATGCCCCTTTTAATACAGCTCAAGACCTTATTTGCCCTTGATGCTGCTGACTGGCATTGTTTGCTACAGCCAAGTTTATCATCTACAAGAACTCCAAGGTCCTTTTCCATAATGGATTTGCCTTGTGCAGTCCCATTAGGGTATAAGTGTCTTGGATATTTTCACATCACAAATGCATGACTTTACATTTATCAACATTGAATCTCATTTGCCACTAAACTGCCCAGATTACCAGTTTGTCCTGTTGCAAGGAAGCCGCATCCTGGATGGAATTAATTTGGCTGAATAGTTTTGTGTCATCTGCAAACACTGATACATTACTTACTATACCCTCCCATAAGTCATTAATGAACAATTTAAATAAATTGCATCAGAATTGTACACTGTGCTTGGTGAGTTAATGAACATTACAGACTCTATCTTTCAGTAAAATCTGGGCTTTATATGATGGAGTTGCTTTGAGATCGGATTTTAGATGTTATGCTTTGTATAAGCATAATCATAGGTTTTGCTTGTTCAAAAGGCATTTCTTTGGGCTGTTTAAATGAGCTCCCTTCTAGCCTTCACAGCAATGTCCCAGTAAAATTCTAAAGAGTTTGCCTTATCTTTAACATATGCATTCCTACATGGGTAGACATGGATGATAAAATGGAAGGGACAGGGTGTACAGTGTGAAAAAGCTCTTTGTACCATGCCCTGTCATTGGTGCCTCTGGTTATACAATTTTTAATCCTGAACAGAGCACAGTATGACCCCAGACACAATTGCTTCTTGACTGAGCACAAAGGAAAGCAATTTTTTGCGCCTTAGTCCTCAGTCATGCTGATATTAAAGTAAATGATCACTGCAGTTTCCTGTTGCATTAGTCTCTAGGATTCATAGTGCACCATTATGACTGATGCTTCAAAACTGAAGTCTCAGGCTGTCTCATGTCCAAGAAGCTAAGAAGTTTGATGGTCACCAAAGGAGGCTTTAAAGGGATTCTGTCATGATTTTTATGTTTTTATTTCTAAATTACACTGTTTACACTGCAAAAATTCTCTGTACAATATAAAATGTATTGATCCAACAAATGTAATTTTTTAGTTCTAATATTGCTGTGTAGGCAGCCATCTCAGGTCATTTTGCCTGGTCATGTGCTTTCAGAAAGAGCCAGCACTTTAGGATGGAACTGCTTTCTGGCAGGCTGTTGTTTCTCCCACTCAATGTAATTGAATGTGTCACAGTGGAACTTGGATTTTACTATTGAGTGCAGTTCTTAGATCTACCAGAGACCTGGTATCTTGTGTTAGGGAGCTGATATCTGGTTACCTTCCCATTGTTCTGCTGATGGGCTGCTTGGGGGAAAGGGGGGGGGGTGAAATCACTCCAACTTGCAGTACAGCAGTAAAGAGTGACTGAAGTTTATCAGTGCATAAGTCACATGACTGGGGCAGCTGGGAAATTGACAATATGTCTAGCCTCATGTAAGATTTCAAAACTAAATATAAAAAATAAGAGTACTTTGCAGCATCACCTTTGCATTTACAGAACTGATCAAGCTAAACTACACCTATCTTTTGGATAAATCTCCAATGACAAATGTTAAAGACAATTGCCTAACATTTATATGTTATTACTGAGATAACACTGTACATTGAGCAATCCTTCCCTAACAAATATCCCATTATTACCAGCTAATCTTAAAGGGATTCTGTGACGATTTTTATAGTGTTGTTTTTAATATCTAAATGATACTGTTTATATTAGATATAATTCATTCTACCATATAAAATTTTACTCCAAAACCAACAAGTGTATTTTTAGCTGTAATATCTCAGGTCATTGATCCTGTTCCAGCACTTCACAACTGAACCACTTTCTCCTACTCAATGTAAGTGGAGGATTCAAGGGAATTTGGTTTTTACTATTGAGTGCTATTGTTATATCTACCAGGGAGCCATTACGGTTACCTTTCATTGTATTATTGATAGGCTTCTGGGGGGGGGGGGGGTGTCACGCCAACATGCAGTGCAGTAGTAAAGAGTGACTAAAGTACAGTATATCAAAGCATAAGTCACATGACTGAGGGCACCTAGGAAACTAGCAACAGCTCATGTCAGATTAAGTATAAAAAAAGTTTGCTCTTTTTAAAAATTGGATTACAGTGCAGAATTCTGCTGGAGCAACATTATAACATGATGCATTTTTTTTTAAATATTGTCCTCCCATGACAGTATCCCTTTAAAATAAGCATCTTAACATTTGTACATACAGTTCACTACTTTTTGGCAACAGAGGTAATCAAGCCACAAACAAACAACAACAAAAAAACAGCTGATATGGTTTCTATAATTCCTTTCACAGTTTCTTTGAGATTGCACTCTGTTAACTAGATTTATTTCACTGCACCTAAATCATTTGTACACCGAATAATAGGTGTCCTTTTGGCTGCAAAGAAAGAACCTACCATTTGAAAAACAAAATTAGCCAGGAATCGCATCACTGTTAAAGAATATTTCAGCCAAGCATTTTTATTACCATGCAAAAGGATGATGGATATTTTTTTTACCAACATAACAAATATTCGCCTGCTTAGGTTTGATTACAAGATGGCTAATACTATTATATTTAGTATATAACCGCAGTTGTAGTTTACAAAAACAGTTGTGCTGGTAATTGCCGTAGGTTAGTGATCTGGTCCTATATATTTCAGCACTATAGAGAAGAGGTAGGCACTCATAGAAGACCCAGACCGGGGCTTTGTAAAAGAATTGCAGGGAGAGTAATGCATTTCACTTAATCATAGGACTCTGGGTAGATCAGACTAAACCTGAAATATGGTAAGATAAATAAAATAAGCCAAAAAATCTAATTATCATGCAATTCTTCTCTAGACATTTACATGTGCCATCTGTTTTCTCACCTCCGTATTGTCTCCATTTCCCTAATGAAATGAGACAATTATATAATTGTGTGTTAAACTTAGTCCCTTTCACAGCAGGTGTGGTTATCACATATCTGAAATTACTGTGATACTTTTTGAAAGTTTTTTTATGTGCACAACTGAATCCCACATATTAGATTGATGTGTCTTTTTTGTGCAAAGCTGTACAATTTGTGTTTGTAAGCTCAACACTCTGTGAAGATCTCTTCACAGATGTACAAGAGGTTTTTGGTGTTGTGTTGTCTAAGACTGATTATAACACAAGCCATGAACTGATTACTCAAGTCAGTTTATAAAGGCTCAACCTGAATTCTGTGTGATGACAATGGCTTGACTGAAGACACAATGTGGAGAGGTAAACATGCTCAGAGCTTTATTCTTTGGTGGGACATTTTTCATTTAATTATAACACTGTGACCCGAAATTACAAAAATTTGCTGTTGTGCCAACATCTTTAGGCAGTGCACTAGCTGAAGTAGCTTCTGATATCAGTAGGTTTGTATCCTTATGCTAAGCAGTTTATAGTATGCAACTGAAAGGACTTTTCCTTCCCAGTTCAACCAAAATCCAACAATGATACTTTTTTGCATATCATCATAAAGTGGACTCCTGGTTACAAATGCTACAGATGTTTAATTGAGGCATTAACAGTAAAGCGCGGAGACCAGCCAACCAGCAGCTTGGCTAATTAATATTCAATAAAATAAGTGTAATGATTTAAATAATCTAGAATAGAGAATCTTTACTGACTCCATTTACTAGCTCACATCACTTGGATCACTTTATACAATTATTCAGTACTTACGCTTGACAGTGCTCTTTCTGTATAAAGCCATATTACTACAGTAGGTCCAAAGATAAAAAAGTAAACATAAAAAATACAGGTGAATCAAATGGGTAGAGACTTGACCATATGTGTTTTGGGTTCCAGTCCCTTAGTATTAAACTAAAATTGATGAGGTCACATGCCATTGTAAAATCTATCTTACAGCACCATCTTTTGACTTGCACTACTACTACTGACTATGGGAAGTACCTGGCATATAAACTCTTCCACTAATCCACTAATCCAATCACAATGGCCATAAAGAGAGATGGGGGCCTTCCATACCACCTGTCTGCTACATACAGTGCTTTTCTAACATCTGTAACCCTGGCGGTTTCAGAACAATTCACACATCCATTCATGCAGCATAACAAGTAACTGGTTCTAGGAGTTGCATGATACCTGGTAAACCTATCACAGTAACTACACAGAATGCACCCCTCTGTGAGTTTCAAGTGTTATATTTTTCATCTGTCTACACAAATGAGGAACCTGTTAAGAAGTTTCCTTCCTAATAGTCACAATTCTAGTAATAATACTAATGATGCATGGTTTACACATGAGGAAATTTAAAAGAGACTATAACATGTTAAGAAAACAAAATCCGCGGTGCTTAGCGAGCTTAGCTCTGTGATTTGCAAAACCTCTCTACTTAATTTTTCAAGATTCTTCGAGGTCTGGAATGGTGCAGAGAGACTGTCAAATTGCTAATGTGATGCCACTATTCAAAAAAGGCATCCCTTTCTCAGCCTCAAAACTATAGACCAGCTAGTCTGATGTGAGTGGTAGGAAAGCTTTTCAAAAGGGTTAATAAAGGATATGTTACTGGACTTCATAGCAAATCATAATACTATGAGTTTTATGCATAATTGATCTTGCCAGACTAGCTTAATTTCTTTTTATGAGAAGGTGAGCAGGGACCTTGATTCTGGGATGGCAGTGGATGTAATTTAATTAGACTTTGCTAAAGCATTTGATACAGTGCCACACAGAAGGTTACTGGTTAAATTAAGGAATGTTGGCCTGTAACATAGTATTTGTACCTGGATAGAGAACTGGCTAAAAGATAGACTACTAAGGGGCAAATTCACTAAAGTGCAAGCAGCTAACACTAGTGCTAATTCGCCAATGTGACATAATTTCTAAACTTCGCCGGTTTACTAACAGTGTCCCAGGCGAAAATTCACTAGTGAAGTAGATAGACTAGCACAACTTTGCACCCTTATGCTAGGCGAAGTTGCACACTGACGAAGGGACGTAACTACGCTAATTCACTAAGATGCCCATTTTACTGAACGTTACCTCTTGCGCCAGGTCAGACTGTAGTTGGGAATCTGATCAGCTATTATCCTGGCTTTTGCTTGAAAACCCAGTGGGTGAGCTTTAGCCAATAGGATAACCCCATGTAAATGGGATTCTCTTGGAGCTTTTTGGAATTGATTCCCAGGATTCTTTTTGTTTAAAAAAAAATGTCCCAAAAAAACGCTGGCATCTTTTATTTTTTTTAGGGTGATAGTATGAAAAATAGTGTCATTTTTTAGGGGCTTCCCCTCCTTCCCCCCTACATTGCCTAACATATGGCAACTCAACTATAAAGAAGGCACATGTTTAGGGCAATAGAACAACTTTATTTATTATTAAAGGTTTCCTGGGCTTGTGTAATGTAATGTAGTGGCTGTAACATTTACTTCTATTATACTTTTAACTTTGTGTCATATGCAAATTAGGCATCGCTTGTGTAAATTCGCTTTGCCTGACGAAGTAATGGTAGCACAACTTCAGTACTTTTCACCTCCCTGAGCACAAATTCAGATTTTTTTGAATTAGCGGCAGACTGATGAAAATTTGCATGGCGAAGTGCGACAAATTGTGGTAAGGCGTCACTAGCAAACTTCCACACTTTAGTGAATTTTCCTCGAAGGGTGGTGCTAAATGGAACATTTTCTAATTGGAACAGTGTTGCTAATGGAGTACTGCAGGGCTCTATACTAAGGGGCCGATTTACTAAGGGTCGAATTTCAAATGAAAAAAAAATTCAGAATTCGAGGGAATAGTGGGGGAATAGTGGGGGATTAAAAAATTCGAATTCGGAATTTCTTTTAGCGCAATTTGGCCGATAGAATGGTCGAATAGGGAAATTCGATCAAATTTTTCCTATTCGATTTTAGGGAATGATCTCCATTTCGGTAGGTTTAATCTGGTGAACTAGGGGATCAAATTTAAATTTAAAGGGGAAGTATTCGACCATCGAATTTTCAAATATTCGAACAAAAATTAAATTCGAATATTCAAATCATTCGATGGTCGAATTTGGTCAAAATCTTTTTGAAAATTCGATCGAATATTCGAATCTTTCATGTGAATACATTTGCATTTTGTAAATTTGCCCCTAGGTCTTTTCCTTTTCAATTTGTATATTAAAGACCTGGAAGTGGGCATTGAAAGTACCATTTCTATTTTTGCAGAGGATACTAAATTGTATTTGAAACTATAGGTTTCATGCAGGATGCTTCAGCTTTGCAGTGTGATTTGTCTGCAAAACTGGGCAGCAAACTGGAAAATTAGGTTCAATGTTGATAAATGCAAGGTTATGTTCTTTGGCAAAAATAATACAAATGCAAGTTATACACTAAATGGCAGTGTGTTGGGAGTTTCCTTAAGTGAGAAGGATCTTGGGGTTTTTATAGATAACAAGTTGTCTAATTCTGGGCAGTGTCATTCTGTAGCTACTAAAGCAAATAGGGTTCTGTCCTGCATAAAAAAGGGCATAAACTCAAGATAATTATACCTCTTCATAGATCCATAGTAAGGCCTCATCTGGAGTAGGCAGTGCGGTTATGGACTCCAGTCCTTAAGAGGAATATAAATGAGCTGGAGAGAGTGTAGAGACGTGCAACTAAACTGGTTAGAGGGATGGAAGACTTAAATTATGAGGTAGACTGTCAAGGTTGGGGTTGTTTTCTCTGGAAAAAAAGGCGCTTGCGAGGGGACATGATTACACTTTACAAGTACATTAGAGGACATTATAGACAAATAGCAGATGACGTTTTTTCCCATAAAGATGATCATCACACCAGAGGCCACCCCTTCAGACTAGAAGAAAAGGACTTTCATTTGAAGCAGTGTAGGTGATTCTTCACAGAGAGGACAATGAGGTTGTGATGGCTCATTCTGTTTTTTAAGAGTGACTTGGATGATTTCTTGCTATTGTGATACTAAACTCTATACAAGATATGGGCATACAGATGCAGCCACTCGGATTTGTGAGTTAAATGCGTCATGACTCAGGGTTAATTGAAGAAACTGTGTTATCTAAAGTCATCTTAACTCATTTAATGCATTTAACCTTTTCATTAGCACACCAAAGCACCATTGTTTTCAATGGTGAACTCTTTAAAGGAAAACTATACCCTCAAAATGATTACTTGAGCAACAGATAATTTATCTCAAATTAAGTATCATATTAAAGAATCTTACCAAACTGGAATACATATTTAAGTAAATATTGCCCTTTTACATCTCTTGCCTTGAACCACCATTTCAATCACCAGACCAGAAATATTTCAACTCTAACTGTAACAGGAAGAAGAGTGGAAGCAAAAGACACAACTCTGTCTGTTAATTGGCTCATGTGACCTAACTTTATAGTTTGTTTGGTATGTTTGTGTACACCGTTGAATCCTAGGATCCCAGGAGGCTGTCCTGATTTTTTAAAATGGCTATTTTCTATTTATGATTACCCAATGGCACATGCTACTAAAAAAGTATATTATTATGAAAATGGTTTATTTACAGGGTTTTACATATGAGTTGTTTTATGCAATATCTTTTTATAGAGACGTATATTGTTCAGGGGTATAGTTTTCCTTTAATTGGATGGGATGCTGTGACACAATATTCTGTGCTAAGTGGGATAAATGGGATAGATGAGTTAAGTTTTCCTGTGTCAAATGCACAATCCAAAGTGGCTTCATCTGTATGTGTATGGAGGGGTGTGTGTATAGATGCAGGGTTTTCATTTGAAGGGGAAGAACTTGATGGACTTTGTCTTTTTTCAATCCGATTTAACAATGTAACTATGTAACCTCTATGAAAAGTTAAAATGGGCCATTGTGATTGGATCAGTGAAAGAGTTTATATACCAGGGACTTCCCATACCATTCAATTGAACCGAAGAAACTGCTCAGATGAGTAATGAAATGCCTTCAATGATTGCTCAGCAAGTCCTGTTGCTCTACAATTACTTATACTAGATATACCATGACCTGGATAAGTGAAAATCTTCATAGTCAGATATACATATTTATAAATATATATATTTGTCCAGTTGGTTAATGGAGATTTGATTTTCTTTACATTATTATTATTATTATTATTATTAACATGTATTTCTATAGCGCCAACTTGTTGTCTCTTGCAAGGATTAGAATTTTACTAAGCATTTCAAAACACCTAGTGACAATCTTATGCCAATACCTATGAAGACCACATAGTTTGGCAGAGTAGCATCTGAGACAATGTGAGAAATGTGATTAAATAGAATCATTAGGATTCCTCAAGCTAATACTGAAACACTACAAAATTGTGATACTTATTCTGAAGTTTTGGATTTCTCTGTAAACATATCAAATAATGATGATCTGTTTTTTGCTATATCACAATCCAGAATTTGATTTAGATTTATTTATTAGATTAGATGGAGAAAAAAGTAATATAATATAGCCATGCTGTATCATAAAGCTACAACAGGTAACATGATATCATGAACTGATAGTTGTTACCCTATACAAAGAAATGGATTATCCCTTATAGTCCATTCATCAGAAAAAGATGAAATTGTTCATCACAGTTGAACTGTTTGCTGAATACATGCGTCACCTAATTGGGAGATTACACAGCAGAGCGTATTGATGATACTCAATGTATCAGCTGTTATTTTTAGCCATTTCTGCACCTTCTTATTTAATCTACTGTATGTCTTCTTTCCAAGCGTGAATATCCAGGTTTCGGTTGGATCTATTTTAAGGTGAATTACCCAGCATAATATCAGTATTTGTTTCATTCTTTTTCATACATTTCTATTCATTCTGAAGTTGGTTTTGTACTTGTATGATTTGTTGTTTTATAGTTTGTATTTCGTAAAGTTTAGCTACATCACCCCTTAATATTTAATACGTTTAACATTAACATATTTCTGCCTTAGGGAAACCTCCCTCCAGATTACAGAATAAGCTTGATTGATATCGGTCTCGTTATCGAATATCTGATGGGAGGAGCATATCGTTGCAACTATACCAGAAAAAGATTTCGCACTCTTTACCACAACCTGTTTGGGCCAAAAAGGGTAAGAGAAATATTTAAAAATGTATTTTGTTGTAATAGAAAGTTCTTTGATACACACAACAGACTACTCCTGGAGACTTATTTATTCAAGGTCGGATTTTAGCGGTTTTAGAGGTTTTGAAACTATGACTAAACTAACAAACTCTAAAATCATGACTGCCATTGAATTTATCTGAATATAAAGATCCAAATATAAAGAGAACAAATGAAAAAAGCACTGAACAATGTGCTAACAAATCTGAATACCTCGAAAACCTCTAAAAATTCAAGCTTTTTTGGACAAAACAAATCCAAAGCCCCTATATGTCCTAATTTATTAAAAGTGGTACAATAAGATCATTGCAGCTCCCACTGATTTCTATAGGACCTCAACAACTTTTACTTGGCATTAGAGATTTTCCAAGTTTTTATACTTAATATATCTCTACTTTTTAGAGCTTTTGAGAAATATAGGATTCATGGATCGAGATTCATGGAAATAATCACAATTTGTTGGTAAATGGGCCCCTAACTCTGCAAAATTGCACAATAAAAGCTTCTCTTTAACTGGTACTTTATATAAGACATCATCTTATATCTGTAATCTGTTACTTACTTGATTCCCTGGCATGTGTAGGTGCAGTTATTAAATGGTACAATCTCACTAGAAGTGAATGTCTTCCTTACGTCTATAGACAATAAAACCAGATAATAACACATACATGTAGTGGCATCAACTGACAAATTAATAACCAGGGTTGGATTACTTCTTACACACTGTTTTGCTTAGATTCCGCAGATCAGCAGAGCGCTATACAAGTCCATAAATAGTCTGGGGTTTTTTTTTTGGGTCAAAAATATATAAATGTGTCATACTTTGGTTGCCATCTAGTGGCTAAATAATAGCAGTGTGTCTACGCTGTGTGTTCATCAATAACAACTGAAACATATGCTGGAAAAATTATGTGTTAATGAGTACAACATAGAAATACCAGTGCACAGTGGAAAAGGCTGGCAGGCCGGTATCTGGAGATGTGCCTTACAGTACCCTTCTCAGGAGTGCCCTGCAGAAACTCTAAGGGCATATGAACTTCTTCACCTGCCATGGACGATCCATGGCATTAACCCAGGCTCTCTCCACAGGGCTAAAACACCTCCATATAAGTATAGGAGTTTTACTCTATGGGGCAGCTTTCTCAATCTTCACCCATCTGTGCTTGGGCAACTGACTAATGAAAAAAAAGCGAGTCTCTGAACTTCCTGAGTCTCTGAACCCGATTTTGCAGCAATTGATTTCTCTGGTTTGCTGATAAATAACATTTTCTAAATGTCATTCAGTAGCAAGCTAGAGCAATCTATTGCTGGAAAAACCTAGCGAGTTCAAGAACTCACTTGGTTTTTTATCAACTGGGTGTCCATACCATAAATTTGCCCTAGAAGTACAAGAGTCCAGAATTTCCATTGAATTGTTGTTACCCATTCACCAAAACAGAGAGAATGAGGTACTTTAACAGGAGATAGGAGGATATTTGAATATTCGACAGTCGAATAACTTGCCCTTTAACTTTTTATTCGACTGCCTAGTTCACCAGATTCAACTTACCGAATTGGTTTTAACTACTTTTGATGGAATAAAAAAAATTATTTCTATTCGATTGTTCGATCGATCGAATTGCGGTAAAATCCTTCGAATACGATATTGGAATTGGAAGGATTTCAATTTGACCACAATTCGATTGGTCAAATTCAAATGTAAATTCACCCTCGAATTTGACCAAAACTAAATCTGAGCCATAGTATATATGAATCAATAAAGTTATTGTAGACAACCAAATATTGTCCCAACTTCTAAGGCAAAAGGAGAATGTTGGCATCAAATGCATAATCGTGACTAATGCAAGAGATAACTTAGAAAAGATAGTCCTTGATAAGAGCAAAGAGTTGATAAATTAATGCCTTACAGAAGATCAATTTAAACTAATAGGCAAAGGAACTGTAAGGGCTAGTCCACACGAGCAGATTCGGGTAGATCGCCTCTTCTTCAGGGCAACAATCTCCCCAAACTGCCTTCTCTCTGCCCTCCACTGGCTCTAACGAAAATCACCTGTGGCTATTCACACGTGGCGCTTCAATTTCTGAAGTCGCCTGAAGTTGCCTCACGAGGAACACATGTGAATTGCCTCAGGCGATTTTCATGTTAGCCAGCGGAAGGCAGGGAGAAGGCAGTTCGTGGAGATTCTTACCCCGAAGAAGAGGCAATTTGTCACTGGTGTGACTGATCTCCCTGAATCTGCATGTGTGGACTAGCCCTAAAGGTGAATCAAGTTTTTCAAGAGCAGTCAGAGAAGTTACAATCTAACCCAGCTCCTCCCTCAAACATAGGATCTATAGTTTTCTGGTTTACATGGACAAAATGTTTCAAAGTTTCCCTTGGATCTTCAATACACATAGAAGCCTATTGAGCCATCCCCAGCTGTATTGTTCTTTTCAGGAGAAAGCTGCAGAGGAACAAGAAAAGAAGCACAGAGAGAGAGACAAGTGGGCCAGAAATATTTATTTGGGTACAATCTATTTGAAACTGTCTTTCTCTCAATTGGATAACCACCACTGGAACATTTCACTGCTTGTAGGAGATAGTGGAGCAACCTGAGGCACTACAAAATGGGATGTGATATAGTGTTTGAGAAAGTATATTTTGTGATCCTACTTTTTTCTATTTAATTGGCAAGTGCCTGGGTCTGTCATGCTTGGACCCAGAAGCAGGGCTGTCAAACTGTCCACTTGGTTATATAGCAGAATATTGAAGAACTGATGTTCACCAACATGCATTTTTGACGCTCTGCATTCTGGGGTAGCACCTCAGAGAAATTACACAGCAGTATACAGATGTTTGAGTCAAAGGGTAAAGGCAGGCTATAAATAGTCAAATCCTTCTAACCAGATAGGAATTCTAGGGCATGCAGCAGAGACTTAAAGCCAAAAAAAAAGCAAAAGGGCAGGGCAGAATTCAAAGTGTTGGATTTCTGGATAAATATATAATCATCTTTTTATCAAAAGATTAATGGAAAAATATACAGTTCGAGGGCTGATTTCTTTTCTTTTGCTTGTATTTCCATAACAGCCTAAAGCTCTGAAACTACTAGGAATGGAGGTATGTAAACTATACAGTGTTGTGAAATTGTGTTAAAAGAGCATGTGCACAGTGCAAGACTATTGACCTGTGCCGGAAGGGGGGGGTGTACAGCTAGGAATGCAGTGATGTCACTGTAGAGCTATAGAGAGGTTTGAAGACTGGAGCCTTCAGAGAGAATGCAAGCACACTTAGGGGAAACGGTAAGTTCTTTGAATTTAGTTTGACAATCCCATGTTATGCAAGAGACTTTGTTTTAACATTTCCTTGTTCTTTAAATGGAACTCAAGGAATGGAATGAACATTTTAGCTAGGTTTGTCACCTACCTGGGTTTCATCAGTACCACTCCAAATTTCCAAATTAGGAAAAACAGGGCATTGAAGTTAATGACTTGTTGATCAGCCAATCGTTGATCACCACATCATGCACCCCATGCCCGGATTCACCCAACAGAAAAGGTGGCAACCCTAGTTTTAGCCATGACTGTTCAGTACAGTAATACATTTCTACCCTGTGTTTAATAAGAACATAGCCACTTTATTTTTATGAAAATGCTATGAGTTAATCTGAAGACAAAAAAAAACAGAATGTAGACCAGGTTGATATATGGATCTATGGGCTAAAGTGAGAATTATCATATTGCATTTGTATAGTATGAGTTGGCAATTTTCTGAGCACAGAATATTGGCAATATAAGTATGAGTGGACCATAAATCGTTGGAGAGAAATTCCAATAGAAACATAGATCAAGAAAATAACTGCAATAAATAACTGTTGTGAGAGCATACAAATGTGCTGTAATATGTTATTTTCCTTGCAAAGAGCAAGGCCTACAAAAAATACAGTGATAGTAACATGGATAAAGCTGAAGCAATCATACATAATGGTTCATGAATTGCTAAAACTATGAACCAACAGCAGGCCAAAAATACAGAGTTAAAAAAAAACACACGCAAGAGCTATGGGCCAGAATTATTACTAATCCAACTGGGGAATCCTGATGCATTCCCAGCAATTCATATTTTATCAAATTTAAATACAGCTTACTGTATTTTCCTGAGAGTATGGAAAATGTTTAGGTATGGGATGCGTTAACCAGAATCCCATTACCCCAAAAGTTCTGAATTATAAGAAGGCTGTCTCCCATAGACCAATAATAGTAATAATGATGATGATGATGATACAGTACCTTATACTGTTAATAAAATATAATTAGTCTCAACTAGAGTAAAAACCAGCGTATTGGGTTTATTTAATGATTAAATAATTTTCTAGTAGACTTAAGATATGAAGAGCCACATTATGTAAAGACCAGTTATCTGAAAAAAAGGGAATTTTTATTTAACAAGTTATAGCATATTTGTTCTTCTGTGACAGGATGACATCCCAATACGAGGCGAAAGGAAGACTACAAAGAAAAGAGAGGAGGAAGTTGATATTGATTTAGATGACCCTGAAATTAATCACTTCCCTTTTCCCTTCCATGAGCTAATGGTATGGGCAGTTCTAATGAAGCGCCAAAAGATGGCTCTGTTTTTCTGGCAGCATGGAGAGGAAGCCATGGCAAAGGCCCTGGTAGCCTGCAAACTTTGCAAAGCCATGGCACACGAAGCTTCTGAAAATGACATGGTTGATGACATTTCACAGGAGCTAAACCATAACTCCAGGTTGGTAATTAAGTTCATGTGTGTGTGTGTATGTGTGTGCTTTCTAGGCTACTTTGCTATTCCCACTGAATCACTTTAGTTACAATCATTAAAATTAGTATCTGCCTTTTTATAATACTGTATATAGTGGCCTCTTTGACAAGTTTTCTCTTTTTTGGGCAGACCCTGGAGGCAGCTGAACAGGCAAGCTGTATTGAATATGTACTTCATACAGCCTGCTTACTTTTGGAACTCTTCTGACACCTCCATGTTTCATGGAGACACCCATATAAAGTAAATATTTATTACGTAAAGGCAAAAAGAGACTGTATTTAGAATTTTTTCAAATACGGTTTATTAGTATTCCTATATTAGGGCATGTGGTTAATACCCTACCATGAGTAATACACCTCTGTAATATGTTCAAATAATCTAGACCTTTGGTTTTTCTAAGCAGAATCATTTATTGAACAGGTTGCAGAAAATACAAAGAGGAATAGCCCCTTATGCTCTTTGTGTTCCACTAAGAACTTTCAGATTGTACCTAAAAAGATCCAGGTTAGTATTCAATACCAGTTGTAAAGTCAATGAATAATCACAAGGTTTTTGTTTCAGGGAATTTGGGCAGCTGGCAGTTGAGTTACTGGACCAGTCATACAAGCAGGATGAACAGCTGGCAATGAAACTGCTGACCTATGAACTGAAGAACTGGAGCAATGCCACATGCCTGCAACTCGCTGTAGCAGCCAAGCATCGAGACTTCATTGCTCACACATGCAGCCAAATGCTTTTGACAGATATGTGGATGGGCAGGCTCCGGATGCGAAAAAATTCGAGCCTTAAGGTTTGTGCTGAGACGTATGACCTCTGCAAACTATTGCTAATGCGGAGTCAGATACAATTTTCAGTGGTTGTAACAGATTCATTGAAGGTTAACAAAAATAATTTCTACAGGGATGTGTGTGATTTGTCTTCGTACAGACTATATTGGAATAGTAAATTCAGTAAAGCTAATTTATTTTATTTTATTTTGCCTGCTTATAACACCTTTGGGAAATATTTTTCTACATAACTGTCACATAGTAAGTGCAAACAAGAGCCTCAGGGGACTGAGAGAAAATGTCTTTCCACCATTAAGGGCTTATTTATTATAGAAATGTTATATATAAAATGAATTATTGTGTATTTTACCCTAATACAGAATTATCCAGAATTACAGCATATTAGCAAGCGCCCACAAAATAGCATATGCCCTGCAACCTATGTATGATGTAACAATCTAGGTGCAAATTACATCCACTGACCTGTACTGGTTATTTCCTAATTTATAGTGTTTATACTCATACATTTCTGTTGTAATTGTTTTTCTTTAGGTAATTCTTGGTATTCTACTTCCTCCTTCAATACTCAACTTAGAGTTTAAAAATAAAGATGAGATGCCATATATGACTCAAGCCAATGAAATGGATCTACAGGAGAAGGAAGTGGAAGAACCAGACAAAACAGTAAAAGAAAAAGAAGAGGATGACATGGAACTTACGGTAAATGTACAACAACTTTAACTGCTCTTAGAGGGACATTTATTATGAGGTGTTTGGAGGACCTAGTAAACAAAATGTATACATTCAAAATAGAATTTGTTATAGCTATTATAAAATCTGGTAAACAGATATTAAGATATTAATAACACCTTAGCATATGCCAGAAATGTCATAATAGCAAGCTACTGACCAGAGAAAGTAAATTCCAGTCTTGTGGCCTGACTAAAGATTGACTATACTTATATCAAATTTGATCAATGTGGTCAGATCTCAGGGTGTCTAAGTTTTTTCTTCCAATAACCACACACAGATAACTGCAATTTTTTCAAAAAGATGATTGTAGCCTTACAAGTGATGTCAGATAAATTTGTGCAGAAATTGCTAAGCAACAAAGTCTAGCCAATCTGCGGGAAGCTTTATTATCATAAAGGTTGTAAAACTTTGAGCTGCAAGACTCATTAACTACTATGAAGTGTTCTACTATGAAGCTCCTGGAGACATTATGTTTAACATTTTTCTTGTCTTATTATTAATAATAATAATAATAATAATAATATTAATTGACCCTAGCAGTAGTTAAACTACCTAGCTGTATAAATATAATTCTGTTCCCAGCAACAACTAAATATTTCAGTTTGTGTATTGTTTGGTCAACTTTCCTTATTTGTTACATCCCATCAACACTCAACCATCCTGCTCAATCTTTCACCTTTATCCTTATCACTGAAGTCAAGTAGGTTTCACAATTGTCTTGTATTCATCTAATATCGACTCCATTGGTGTCTGTAGCTTTTAATCATCCCCCTTCACACACTGCATTGTAACTATACCTAGAAATAAAGGTTCAACTTGCTAACATACATATAAGAATAGACATTTCATAAAATATAGAAAACAGGTATAGGATCCCTTATTGGAAAACACGTTATCAAACAAGCTCTGAATTACGAAATGGCCATCTCCCATAGGGGCAAATTCACAGGCTAATCTCCGCCAGCGCTACGCAAATTCACTAAGATGCGAATTTGCGCTCAGGGCAGCGAACGTTCTCCAGGCAAAGCGCATTTACGCTAGTGATGCCTAATTTGCATTCTGCGCAAACTTAAGCATATAATAGAGGTGTATGTTACAGCCACTACATTACACTACACAAGCACAGGAAACCTTTAATAAATAAAATAAAGTTGTCCTATTGCCCTAAACATGTGCCCCCTGTATAGTTGAGTTGCCATATGTGCGGAAATGTAGGGGGGAAGGAGGGTAACCTGACCTGGCGAAGTAACGTCTAGCGTAAGAGGTAACGTTAACAAAAATGTTCATCCTAGTGAATTAGCGTAGTTACGTCCCTTCGTCAGTGTGCAACTTGTTGATGTCCTTCGCTAGCGAATTTTCACCAGGGACACTGTTAGTGAATCGGTGAAGTTACGAATTGACGTCACGTTGGCGAATTAGCGCTAGCGTTAGACGCTTTGCACTTTAGTAAATCCAAATTTTTCCTTTTTCTCTGCAATAATAAAACAGTACCTTGTACTTGGTCCAAACTAAGATAATGGGGCAAATTCACTAATGCGCGAAGTGTCTAACGCTAGCATTAATTCACCAGCGTTACGTCATTTCCTAACTTCGCAAATTCACTAACACGGACTCTGGCGAATTTTTGCTAGCAAAGTAGATACACTAACGCAACTTCGCACCCTTACGCCAGGCGAAGTTGCGCACTGACGAAGGATCGTAATTACGCAAATTCACTAAGATGATTGTTTTACTGAACGTTACCTCTTACGCTAGACGTTACTTCGCCAGGTCAGACCTGGTGAAGTTCAATACAATAGAGAGGAGTTTGAAAAAAAAATGGACATTTTTGTAAGTCCCAAAAAAACACTGGGTGTTTTTTTGGGGGGTTACCCTCCTTCCCCCCTCATTTCCTAACATATGGCAACACAACTATACAGGGGGCACATGTAGGGCAATAGGACAACTTTATTTTATTTATGAAAGGTTTCCTGGGCTTGTGTAGTGGAATGTAGTGGCTGTAACATATACTTCTATTATACTTTGAAATTTGCGCCATATGCAAATTAGGCATCGCTAGCATAAATGCGCTTTGCCTGGCGTAGTAACACTAGCGCAACTATGCTACCGTTCGCTGACCAGAGCGTAACTTTGCACTTTAGTGAATTTGTGTATCGCTGTCGAAAATTCGCCTGGCGAAGTGCGGCAAACGTTAGCGAAGGCAACTCTAGCGCATTTTCGCCACTTATTGAATTTGCCATACCTGTATAATATATATAATAGAATATGTTACTTTGCCTAAAAATAAGTCAAATAAATCTTATGAAATGTATCACTTAAGGCTCATTTATCAACACTGGGCAAATTTGCCCATGGGCAGTTACCTATAACAATCAATCAGTGATTAGCTTTTTGAAGCCAGCTGCAAGTAGAACAATGAATGCAGCAATTTGATTGGTTGCCACGGGTTACTGCCCATGGGCAAATTTGCCCAGTGTTGATAAATGACCCCCAATGTGTTAAATCTCCAGCACACTGCACTGAGCACAAATGTTCTGAAGATACCAGTGGAATGACCTTTGCAACTGTTCAACTTCTAAACACTTGTTTTAGTTGCTTTTAGATTAATCACCAGGAATAAAGATTTTTTCAGTTGCTTTCCATTTTTTATTTAAATGTTTTCCAAAATTGAAGTATAAAGTTTAACATTCAATTTTTTTATATGTATTGACTAATTTATCAGTTCAGAACAGTTTACAGAGTCAATCACTTCCACCCAGCTGTTTCAGAGAGATGCAAGAAGATTAAAAATTTTAACTTTGAACTTCAATATTAGAAAAGTGTCCCAAATAGATAATAGATGTAATTCAAAAAATGCCTTTATTTCAGTTGAACTGTCTAAAACACCTGAACTGAAAGACGCATTGGAAGGTGAACCCCTTTAAATGTTTTGCATTTAGTGAGGGTTAGTGAGTGAGCTTTCTTCTCAGTGCAGTGTGCCTGGACAGTATACTAGATATCTAGAGAAATCATTTATGCATCACACTTTAAGGACACCTAAGCAGGTAGTGCTTTGCTAAACAACTATTTCCCAGTGAAAAAATAATATCATATATGCTAGTGAGGAACAGATATATATATTCAAATTGTGATATAACACAAACATAAGAAGGGATGGGCAGTTAAAATCACACGTTTTTTATACAGGGAGTGGTGAGGGTGTGGAGTCGCCCATCAGAGGAAACTTTTCAAGACAGAATGGTGGACTTCAGGACAAAATTAGATGGTGTAAGTACTTGACCTAAGGTCATATGCAAAGGGTGAGCAGGATGGGGTTTTTCTTTACTCATTTCTCAACTGGATCCTGATTCTTTTGTGCTTTTCCATCCTTTTTGCATCCTTACTTGTTCTCCCATATCCAAGAACATGATCAAAGTTTCAAACATTAAAACGTATTTCATGTCATAACACTTATTATTTTCTTTATATACTGAAATATAACAAGTTTATATAGGTTTATATTGTTTTTCCAATTAATTAGTTCCATCATTAGTGTTCAAAAGCAAACATTAATGATAGAGTTTACATACACTGGTATAGTCTTTCTGTAGAATGACTGTGTGAGAAAAATAGTACTCAGGCTACCAACCATATATAATAACAGTTTGTCCAGTAGCATTAACCCATAGCAACTAATACCATATTTGGTGACCAGTAAATGCTACCTGCTGATTGCTATAGGTTACTGTACCTATAACATACAAGGCACGTTACAGTTTATAACATAATAACTGAGCAACATCTACATAGAGATTGTGGCCCTTAGTGTGCGTGATCCCTTATGACTATGCTCATATAGTCAAAGTGCCAGATGCAAGTGCTAAAGTACTAAAATGTGCTCATATAAAAAAAACTTGCATCCATGGAGTGGATATGCTCTGCGTCTAGCACAAAGTGCAGCATTTTGGAAATGACCCCTCACATGCACCTACTATAACACATACCATATTTTTGACAGCTATTTCTAATATCTACAAGGTAGATCATTACACAGAAAAAAATAAATAAATAATTTATTGGATAGAATAGATTCTATGGAAGAGGGCCTTCCCGTAGTTCGGAGCTTTCTGGATAACGGATCCCATAACTGTATATACAGCATGATAATTTCATAGTGTAGTATTGGTAACAATCACTATCAGTTTTGAATTATAGCAGAAAAGTTTCTCACATGTTTAGTGTACATATCCATTGTTGATGTATAGGATTTATTTGGATGCATAACACATTGTTCCTGATGGAACCATGGGATTTCTTGTCACCTCTCCATATATATAATTTTATAAATATATTTCTTCTATTGCCACCAGACCACACATTGTTCAAGTGAACTTCACTGTTCACTGAATAGTTGAATACTCTTTCAACCAAAACATACAAGAGAGAATGTGGAGTACTACAGGGCTAATAAAATTTGCTTCAAACATGCAAAAAAAGATTAATCAATACCCATTCTCTGGCCTGGTGTTATATTAGTAATTCATTCTCTGCAAGTGTATACATTTTCAAAAACATTTTTATTATATTTAAGATTTGAATATTATGAAACCTCCATACCAGGCCAACGTAAACTCCATATTGTGGCCCTTACTATTAACCTCTAGTCACCAGAGCTCTTACCCCCCCATTTTTTGGGAGTGAACATATTTTTGGCTTTGTTCCTTGGTTTCACATCACTCCATAAGAATCCTCCTGATTTCTGACAATTTTCCACACTTTTAGACCTTTGTGATGAAAATCATATATGCGAATTTGCAGAACGATGTGAGTGATGTCAGCTGAGCAATCAGTTCAACACACTCTTACTGCCTTTTGTGGCGTTGGGTGCTTACTGTAATTGACTGTGCGGGTTCAATGTAAAATCCAATAAATATCTTGCAGCAGCACTCCATTTCGGTGAAAAATGGTGATTTAATTGTGCCTCAAATTAGGCAACGTTTTGGACTTTACCAGCCCTTTATCAAGCCATGTCAGCTGAGCAATGTGCACATGCATCGTACAAAATCTTTGGCTTCAGGAGAAGTTCTTGGCATGTGTGGGATATCATTTCCACGTTGGAATTTTTTTCAGTGGCTCCCCTATTACAAGAATTGCCCAGTTGTCAGCTCTGAGTCATATGTTTTTATAGCTTCTCTGTGCCAGGCTAGATTTTTTTGGGAAAAATAACACCTGTCCATAGCATTGGTCTTCCAGGCAAATCCTATCCTTTCCTCCAGATTTTATAGGGATGTAATCTCCAAAATATGAAGTAGTGAGCAAATAAGGGACATCATTAGACCTCAATCCCCACCCTTCAATTGCAAGTAGTATGCATAATTGAAAACATAAATATTTGTCCTTTAGAACTATTTACAGTAGACCCAAAATAATTCTGAAAGAAATCTCTCCTATGTGTTGTGAATGAGTATATACAGCATACACTACAAAAACAATCATTTAATTGAATGAATATACCTCAATGTACCAACTGAGCACTGTACTAAGCACTGTGTCCATCATAGCAGCCGTTTCCTTGTGAATTTCAAACAGCACTTACAACCCTGAGATAACAGGCTTCTATGTATGTATATGTATTTCTAAAGATAATACAATGTGTAACCATATTTGCGATGCCAACAGACATTATCACAAGGTATATGGAGTAACTGCACAATTCTAAGATGACCATTATCAAGCTTTGTTTCTCCTTTTAAAAAGGCAATGCTGGCAAGAGGCAATGGGGATTCATCAAGGAAAAAAGATGAAGACGAGCACCCACGTCATAGATTAATTCCTATTGGTAGAAAGATCTACGAGTTTTACAATGCACCAATTGTTAAATTCTGGTTCTTCACAGTAAGTTTCCTACTGTTATGTATGCATCTATATATTGTGGGTTTATTCAATGTTTAAATGTTTTTAGCAGACATTACATTATTGAGATCCATATTACAAAAGGGCCCCTTATCCAGGCATAGCAGATTTCATACTTGTATATATTACACATTTTTTTTTTCCATTTGTGCTTATTTCATAGATCTCACATTTCTGTTTCTAAGTAAAGTCTGTGAAGGTAACCTTTGTGTTGGAATACAATAGACAGAGACTTTTTTCATTTACTTTCCATTATTGTTCCAAAATCTAAGTTTAATATCTGCCTCTGATGTTCAAATCTGGCAGCTCAGTAATTTAGGTGCAGACTCTGAACTGTTTTGCAACATTAAGGGTCAGATTTACTAAGTGGCAGATTTACTAAGGGTGGAATTGTCGAGGGCTTGTTGTTTTAAGGTGGACAACCCCTTTAATGTAGGGAGGGTCTATTGTTGCTTAGCAATGTGATGTCATGTTTAACCTGTAACCCTGTATGATTTTCTTCTTCCTCTTCCTGTGTGTGTTCCCTGTATGAAAGTTCCTATTGTAGACATGTTATGCTTTAGTATTTATACTGAGTTCTATAAAGCAATCAAGTTACTGTTCACACAGAAGTTGGTGTGTCTGTCCTCATTTACAAAGAAGTTGCACATGCAGTTCAGATCAGTTCTCTGCTAACACTTTGAACATCCTGTGTGTGTAAAACAGCAAACAATATTGAGGATTTAAGATTAAGAAACAAAATATAAATGAGTATAGTTCAGAGTAACAAAAATATCTTGGTCTGTTTTCTGTCTTAAAGACTTGATAGGAGCATAATAAACTATTACCATTACTTATTCAGAGCCCATGACCACAAAAATCTGAAATTAGAGATTGAGGACGTATTAGGCACTCAGGGTGACAGAAGATTGTCATGCTAGAAGGAATGAGATAAATCAGAAGAGAAATATTAATGTGCATTTGAGACAGAAGTCAATATGAAGAGTAAGACTAGGAAAGCACTCATTACATTCCATGTTATGACTTAAAGGACAGCTAAACCCTAAAAATGATATATACTGAACTCATTGCACCAACCTAAAGTTTCAACTTCTCAATAGTAGCAATCCAGGACTTCAAACTTGTCACAGGGGGTCACCATCTTGGAAAGTGTCTGCGACACTCACATGCTCAGTGCGCTCTGAGCAGCTGCTGAGAAACTGAGCTTAGGGTTCATTGCAAATTTTTAAGCAGGGAATGAGGTTGGCCTCTAATATAAGCTGATGCTACAGGGCTGATTATTAAATTCAGATGCTAATTGTACTGGTTTATGTGCTGCCAAGTATTAATTTTATGCATTAGTTACTAATCACCCTTATATTTTGAGTGGGTCCCTAAGCTCAGTAAGTGACAGCAGCACAGAACATGTGCAGTGAATCAGCAAAAAGGTAGGTGGGGAGCTATTGGGGCATCTTTGGAGACACAGATCTTTACTACTAAAGGGCTTTGGTTGCCTTGGGATGGAACAGAAGCACAAAACATAATGTACAACATTTCTAGATACTTCTTTAGTTAGACTTTAGTTCTCCTTTAAGCTGCTATTGGTACAACAGGAATAAGATGATATATGGGTGTGGAATGTCAGTGTATGTTTAGGGAGCCAGGTGAGATGTACTTCAAAATATTAAAAGTAGGTTTATTATGCGCATTAGCTGTATTTGGAAGAATGCTTTAAATGCTTGTTCATCTTTTACACAGCATATTTACAAGATAGTGTTCTACCGTTTCCTTTTTATACAACGTACAAATATGCTTCTAAGATATATGTTCTCTCCAGTGTAAATCCCTTGTTTCTTAAACAACAATGCTACTGATCTTTAAAGGAGGCTTTTTCAAGCTGGAGCATTAATCTGCACACAAAATAAAAAATGGAAAAAATTGGGCCGGGTGGAGGAACAATAAAAATATAATATGTGCCTCCCCAACTCCCAAACAATGCAAAGTCCTACTGGCTTTAATACAGAAACTGCGAGAGAGAAGCCGAGTGACAGGGTAAATCAGTCAGGTAATGTGTCCAGCCACAAAATTCTGGAGAGAACTCTGCTACTTATATCCAGCCTTTAGAGAAAGTCTGATAATTAAATGTCTTGCCTAAGTATTTTTATTCTTGTATCTGCCCACAGATAGCCTACATGGGTTACCTCATGTTGTTTAACTACATTGTTCTAGTTAAAATGGACCGCTGGCCATCAACGCAGGAATGGATTGTCATCTCATACATTTTCACTCTGGGAATAGAAAAAATGCGTGAGGTAAAGCTGATAACAATTACCATACATAAACTACTATTAATGCAAGCATATGGTAATAGTTGCATACACTATATCTTCATGACCTCACCAATTCGATCACTGCAATATTGGTCCATATATATATATATATAATCACATAGAACCGCACTCCTGATTTTAGTGAGTCAAGTCACCTTTATTTGCATGAATTTAAAAAATTCATACAAAAAAAGTGACTTGATTCACTAAAATCAGGAGTGTGGTTCTATGTGATTAAAGACTTTGTGACAAAGACTTTGAACCTGCACCAACAAGATTACATCAAATTCGGATTTGAGTGCGGCTGCCTTTGAACATATATATATATATATATATATATATATATATATATATATATATATATGTATCATCTATCCTGCTCTACATTGAATATCCATTTTCAGTTTAGAGCAAGATGCCCAAGCACTTTCCTTCAGATGCAGGGATTAAAAATGAACACTATTAGCCACTAGAGGGCTCTATAATATTGGAAATAAACCGATGTAAACTCTGATTATAGTGCCTCTCTAGTTCTGACAATTTATCAAAGCAAACAGTTGCTTTGTTTCTGCAATTTTAATTGTATTGTTGTGTGCTATTCTGCAGTGACTGATAAATAGCGATGGGCAAATCGGCAGTGTTTCAATTCGCCAAATTTTTTGCGAATTTCAAGAGAAATTCACGAAACGGCAAAAATTTTGCGAAATGCCGCCGCATCTCATTTTGGCCACGCGTCCATTTTTGGACGCCAGTGCCCATTGCCGGCATCCAAAAAACAGATGCCAGCGTTACGCAAATTTATTTGCCTGAGGCAACTTGCAGGAATTTGCACGAATTCGGCGCAGGCAAATAAATTCACTCACCACTACTGATAAATATTGACAGTCAAATTAATAAAGGGAATCTTTTAGAATATACACGTATTACCTGTAATCACATTTTCCTGTATAAGATTTTTTATATATTGCACTAGTAAATATTCAGAGGGCAGTAATGAGATGCAGTACATATTCTATTGCAAACAATGGCATTGTCAATATTAGTTGCAATTCCAAACAAACCGCACCTGCTGTTTTGGCCAATTGATCCCTGGGTGCACGTCCAGAACCTGTTCACAAGGGCTCTCTAGAATACACGAATTTCTCTCCAATAGACAGCACTCCAGTTATAATAAAACGTTTAGAGTGGTTCTCCACTCTTGCTTGACAAAGAGTGGAGAACCACTCGAAACGTTACATTGAGCTGCTGTCCTGTAACTAAATAAAGACAGTTTTATTATAACTGGAGTGCTGTCTATTGGAGAGAAATTCTCAATATTAGTTTAATTTATGCTAGTCTGGAAAGATCTGTACAGACAATATAGTCAGCTCTCCTGTGACAATCCAAAAATGGGTTGATCTCGGTGCAAGTGCAGATAATGGCCACTCTTCATCCAGTTACTGCAGACAAACTTGGAGCACAGCACCCGATAATGAATAAAATGCCTTTATTTCAATTTTTCTGGCAACAGTCTGGACATAGTCTGGAAAGATCTTTCAAAATATATTTTACAGTGAAAAGGAATAACTGTTGAATATTTACACCAAATATGGTAGCATTTCTGTCTAGCAGATATAGTAGTAGAGTAGTATAGTAGTAGAGTAATACTGATATGACATTCTGAGCTAAAGTTGCAGATATTGAAATGAGTGTGGCATAATGAAAAGTAAGCATCTTTTATAGGAGTCTAGCCTCTTGTCTACAGATAATACCCTGTCTCCTTTTTTAAACAATGTAATACTATAAAATGACATTAAATGATCATACTAAGGGCAAATAATCTTTGTTTAGCAATAAGATAAAGAAGCTGTAAGTTTCTCTGTCTGAGTGTCCTGACTGCTGATTTTGCTACAGAATGCCCACCTCCCTTGTTGGGCAGATAAAGTTACATTTATCCTGGAAGGTCTGTCTTGTCAGGACTGATGTCATCTCTGTGTGCTAGCTACAGTATATATTAATTCAGCACTCAGAGGGAATATCCATATCAGGTGTACGCCTGAACAATGCGCATTGAAATCTTCCCCCTGACCCCTCTGTGACACATGCTAAGGAACTGCCATGGCCAAGGCATAGGATGGCAATAAAGAGCTGATATGCCAGTGTTACAGTTTTTATATTGCAGCACATACATACTGAATAACTTACTTTTTAACACTTCAGAAACATTTAAGACGCAATGCTTCAATGACTGCTGCAGTTGTAGAGATTAGGCACTTGTACCCTGTGGGCCTCATACAGCAGCAGTGCCAAAACTCAGTACTGTTTATGTTTACTGCATGTTCTTACCCTGTACAGGCAGTGCTTTTTTGGGGCTCATCTCTTCATTAAGGTGAAAATTATCCCTTGCATCTTAATGTAAGAAGTCCCTTTGATTTGTGAAGTTAATTTTAGGATTGCAGAATTACATCATTGAAAAATAAGAACTACAGCACATTTGGTTTACAAAGGAGCTTTGGCCAAGTACTTTATGTAATACTGCTTTGTGTTCATACAGATCTTGATGTCCGAGCCAGGAAAGCTGTTACAAAAGTTTAAAGTATGGCTCCAAGAATACTGGAATTTAGCAGACCTCGTCTCTATCCTTCTCTTTTCTTTTGGGATGGTACTTCGCTTGCAAGAGCAACCCTTTAGCAGCTATGGCAGAGTGATATATTGTGTGAACATTATCTACTGGTATATTCGTTTGCTTGATATCTTTGGTGTAAACAAATACCTTGGACCATATGTGATGATGATTGGAAAAATGGTGAGTTTATTATGTGGTGCACAACACATATATGTATATATCTAGTTTTGCTATTTTATTTTCAAAAGAGTACACACAAATATGATTTAATAGTCATCAATGAAACCAAATGCAATAGGCTCATGCAGGAATAATATGGTCACTGCAGACCTATCAGGAGAGAGCCACTTCAATGGACCAATGCAACATTGCTCCTCTGCAAATCACTCTTATGACCTACTGGTACCTGTCGTTATGTCTGCTCTGTCGCACCAGTAGTTATTATAATCATATTGTAGATTTAGAATCCAATATACTACTTTGAAGGCCTGTATGAGATCCTGTAAGCTTTCAAAACTGTGTTGGTGTGACCAGGAGAGGTGTTGTTTTTAGGACCTTTCCCCTCCTCCATCAATTCTTTACAGTTTGCAAGTTTCTTAAAGGTGATGAAGTCATTATCAAAAGACAAGAAGATCTTCCTTTCCTTGATATCTTCTCATTTTATAAGCAGAACATACAAAAATATCAGTAGGGGTAATAAACTGGAAGGCAAGGGTGCAAAGTGCAAAAAATGTATGCACTCTGTAATTTTCTTTGCACTTTGCAACCAGCTGCAAGACTTCACAGTTTGTTTTGGATCACAGAGACCCACAGCCTCATGAATACAGATCTGGTGGTGCTGTATTCATGTGGGGGTAGAGATGTTACCCCTCTCGCCAGCCCCCTAACTTGTGCATCATTCACAAAACGCAGGTTTCTCTAACTACTGCTTGCGCTATTGTTCTTTTTGGTAGAACAGAAATGACCTAGCATGAATAAGGAGTAGGTTCAGTTTGCCTAAACAATGCCCATGCTTTATTTCTTAACTGCCTTATTTCACTTTCACAAGCATATCAGTTAAACATGGACGGGGCTTTTAGTACTCTGCTCATGAATAAGCCCTGCTATACTTTATCCAACAAATGTGTGTCTGTTGCAAAACAGTCATAGACTAACCCTTCAGCTCTGTAACCAGATTCTTATTATAATTATTATGCTTATGCCACCCCACCTTTTCCTCATTTGCAAAATATGAATTTTGGCATTGTTATGTGAGATTCAAGTTTGTTTTATATTATTACTTTCCATTTATTCAGCCTTACATCTGCTACAAGCTATTTTGCTAAGTTAGTCATATTGGCAGCTTTTTCCAGATGTGAAGTTTTATTATCTTGTGGTTTTATTCACATTTAGTCCAAGAACATAATACTAAATTGTGATGAAAACACAAACAATGTTTGAGATGAACAAATCTGATTAATAGTCTGGAAAATACAAATATTGCACAAAGATGACTGTTGGCTTAGCACAAGCCCAAGCCCCTCTGTACAAACCCTTAAAGGACAAGGAAAGTTAAACTAAAGAAGTAGGTTAGAAATGTTGTGCATTATGTTTTGTGCTTCTGTACCAGCCCAAGGCAACCACAGCCCTTTAGCAGTAAAGATATGTGTCTCCAAACATGCCCAGTAGCCCCCCATCTTCTTTTCTGCTGATTCACTGATTCACATGCTCTGTGCTGATGTCAGTTACTGAGCTTAGGGACTGACTCAAAATATACAGTACACATAGAATATAAGTGTCAAAGTATAAGACTGATTAGTAATAAATACAGATTATTACTACATGGCAGCACAGAAACCAGTGCAACTAGCATCAGAATTTAATAACCAGCCTTTTAGCATCAACTTATATTACAGGCCAACCTCTTTTCTTCTTGATAATTTGCAGCAACTCCTAAGCTTAGCTTCTCAACAGCTGCTCAGAGCCCGCTGAGCATGTGAGTGTCACAGACACTTTCCAAGATGGTGACCCCCTGTGACAAGTTTGAATTCCTGGATCATTGCTGCTATTGACAAGCTGATACTTTAGGCTGGTGCAATAAGTTCAGTATATAAAAACATTGCATTTTTAGCCTTATTCATTTTTAGGGTTTAGTTCTCCTTTAACTCTTTAACTGCATAGCACAGTGTAGTTTTGATCACCTCATAGCCAGTCAAATATTCAGAAGTTTCTTCCGTACAAAAATTTAAATCTTAGAAAAAAATGAGGGAGGGAGGAGCAAACTGAGCATGCTCAACCCCTAGCCCTATTGGTTTATACAGAAAGTCTGATACAGAAGCCCATGTATACAAAATAGAATGAAAAAAATGCTGTGTTTATTTTGACAGAGGACTCAGAGCAGCATTACTTTGAGGCTTTGCTTAGACCGTTACCCCCTCCCTCTCAAAAATAGTGCTGGTGCCTATGCGGCCTTGCCACAAATTCGGGCCTGTCTATTGGCATACTGTAATTCCAGAGTTATCTTGCATCAATTTGTCCAGCGATGCATAATTCTTCAGAGCAGACTGAAGAGGCTCTCACTGCATGTTGCAAAGGAGCATGTACATGTAACCCCTTTTTGGCTGGAACAGACAAATACCAACTAGAGGAGTAGAGCATGGGCTACACTACCCTCTTTCACCAGGATGGGCTATCGCAAAATGGGAATAACTTGTGGCAATGTTGTTGCACTACAACTCACTACTGCCAAAAGTACAAAAGAATAGAGTTCGACGGCAGGGGTTCTTTGCAAAGCAGTAGAACAGGCTTTATTCAGGCATAAAGTTCCACAGGGTTATAATACTCACACATGAGGTAGCCACAGTACATCTCCAAGTACATTCACAGGTGTAGCAGAGACATATAAAGACACCACACTAGGCATAGTCCAAAGGAGTTGAAAGATCACCTTCCAGGATTTCAGTTCCTCATGTGGCCCGGATCGCATACAGCAGACTTGGAACAGGGTTAAGCCATAGCCTGATTCCATTGTTGCCACTGTGGTCTCTTCACTACAGGCAAAGCAGAGCCTGGGGGAGAGCAACTCCCTTCTATCCTCCTAGCTGGAGCTTGAGCTGCTCTTTCTTACTAGCCTCACTCTCTCTATAGAGTGCTATAACATGAGCTACACTACACACTAGCTCACCTCATTCACATAGTCCCTGTACCCCGACTTCACTAAAGGGGTTGTCCCTTCATGAGTAGGCCAATATTCATTTCTCCATGAATAAAGGTGAACTTTTCAGAAAGATTGATTATTAAAATGTGTTGTGATACAGGAGTGCTGTCTTAAAGAGGTTGTTCACCTTCAAACACTTTTTTCAGTTCAGTTGATTTCAGATTATTCACCAGAAATAAATACTTTATCCAATTACTTTCTGTTTTCTATTTGTGAGTGCTTTTCTAATATTGAAGTGTAAAGTTTCATTTTTCACCTTCTAAAGCAGCTTCGGGGGGTAGATGACCCTTTAACTGTTCTAGTTGACACATTTGTCATCGTTTTCCCTGCTGGGCAGAATCCCTGAGTTATATTAAAGGCAGCTGTTAGAAATTAATAATAATTATCAAAAATATCCCTTCTTTCAAAATCCATAAAACATTTTTATTATACACTCATATTAAAAATTACATACTGACCCACTGGAAACCCAGCTTATGTGTTTCATACCCTCCAGTACATACATATAGATGTAGTACATGTAGTTCTGCCCTTATACTAAGATTTCTTTACCTACTGTCACTTACTGTCACTGCAATTCCCATAGCTTTGTATGTGCCTAGGGCCTTGGGTGAATTCATGCAACTTAGCTACCATCAAGTAAAAGGTTCTGTTTTATTATTACAGTTATTACTGTTAAAAAGGAATGTGCTTAATATGGATTGTAAGTCAGAGCTTTCTGGAAAATGATAGGCATGTTCTTGTAAAATAGTTTCCTTAATTTTGCTTAAGTCAGCAGAGAAGTTTTACGCAAGCAGCCTCAGGGCAGAGAACATGTTCCCATTCCTGCTTGCTGCGTTTGAGAAATGTTCTTCTTATACCATGTTCTGTTTTTTAGTGCGGTCTGGTGATTGCGTGGCGTCATCCAGATACACGCTACTGATTGTCAGTACCTTGCCGCATATAACTAAGTATAGAACATCTTATACAAAGGATTAAATAAAGCTCAGCACCATGGAAACATGATCCTAAAACTGAAAGTGAAAGAACAATCTCAGAAGCAGAACAGCATCCTCCATATTCTATTTATAACAACAGAGATAACATAACAGGCTATACATAGAAATATTGTATTGCATCTAGAAAACTTACTGTACCAGCCCAGAGGTTCAAGGTCTTGAATTAATAATGAACCATGCCTTCCACCTTTTCTGATACTATTAGGCCATAGCTTGAGGTGGTTATTTACTAAAATCTGAATTTAACTAAAATTTTTATTTAAAAACCGTGACCAAACTACCATGCCCGATTTTATTTTATTTATTAATGAAATAAAACTGTAATCGGATCGCAGAAAAACTTGATAAAATCAAGCTAAAACATGGTTCTGGCTTTTTCCCGAATTGCTCGAATTTTTCGGGCTTTTTTCCGAAGTTGCTTGATTTTTTTTCCAGTTTTTGCCTGAAAATCTAGAAAAAGTCAGATTTTCTGGCGAAAACCCCTTAAGACCCCGATAACTTCAATTTGAGATTCGTGCCTCTCGTACTTATACAGGACTTCGAAAGGTCTGAGATAGTGGATTTTCAGATTTGAGCTTTTTGCAGCATTAATGTAACGACCCTCAAAAAATTTAGTTTTTTTTTCCACTAACAATTTGATCTTTCTAGTGAAAAAAGAGAGTTTTCTAACGTTTGGACTAGGGATGCACCGAATCCAGGATTCGGTTTGGTATTGGCAAGGATGCGACCATTTTCAGCAGGATTCGGCTGAATCCTTGTGCCTGGCAAAACAAGGCAGTAAAAACATTTTTTGCTATGCACTTCGTGCGGGGACGCTTTTACCCTCCCCCTCGCTAATTTGCATATGCTAATTAGGGTTAGGAATCGGTACGTTATTCGGCCAAATCTTTCATAATGGATTCGGGGCCATAATCCAAAATAGTGGATTTGGTGCATCCCTAATTTGGATTTTATTAAATAATCCCCTGAGTGTCAGTGGCACTGCACATAATGAGCTAGGCTAAGGTGTCATCAGAAATCATTGACACATCAGCAGAAAGTGACATTACATTTGCCATAGACAAATATATTATTTGTGTTGATTAAGTGTAACACATTATAATGGTTTCTATGCTGCCAGGTATTGTGAATCTGTATGAATGACTAATTGCACTGTGACAATTCTATTGTGTATATAGCTATATGTATATTATCAATCAGTCCCTACTCTCAGGTAATTGACATCAGCCCAGAGCATGTAATTCAGTTCTCCTTAAGTCCTCCTTTAACAGAAACATCACAACTGTGCAGCTGGGAGAACAGTGCATTTGTAGCTTGCTTCGTTGCAGAAATAACTTTGTCAATCACATTCAACACTTGGCAAATAGTTATTTTCTAAATTTGCCCACCATTACTGATATACATTCACATACCTCCCAACATTTTGGAAGTAAAAAGAGGGACAAAAATTTTTGGAGTGCCTAGAGCTTCGAAATGTTTTGATCACACCCGTTGTGTGGCCACACCCCCAATTAACATGTACATTTTGCAAAATTTGGCAGGTTATGAGTGTTTGAAAATATTTCTCCTTCTCTAAATGGTTACAATTACTTGTTTTCTTATCTCACAATTGTTACAAAGTATCTTATTTGCACCTGTTAGCTTTTCTGGGCTCTCTGCCAAAAGCCAATTAAGTTAGACACTCTTTTTCTGGCTATTCAGTGCAGAAAAACTAGGTACTTTCCAGTACAAATGAGGGACTGCAGGTTGAGCTGTCAAAAGAGGGACTGTTCCTCTGAAAAAGGGACAGTTGGGAGGTATGCATTCAACGTAATTTTAACTGTAAAGAATTAAACCCGCCCTGTGAAATATTTGCAATTGTTTTGTTACTACAACTTCAGTCACCATTTAACCTTACTGTTCTGATCTTATTATTCCTCTCTATTTAATGTTGTTTTAGATGATAGATATGATGTATTTTGTCATCATCATGTTAGTGGTTCTGATGAGTTTCGGCGTGGCAAGGCAGGCTATCCTTTTCCCCAGTGAGGAGGCTTCATGGAACCTAGCAAAGAATATTTTTTACATGCCCTATTGGATGATCTATGGAGAAGTTTTTGCAGACCAAATAGACCGTAAGCAATTATGTTCTTGTTCTCTAGCTATTCGTGCAGGTATTTATGAGCGGGCAAATTCATGGCTTGGGGTAGAAGCACTGCTTTTTATCTGCACAACTGAACATTATCTAAAAGAAATACAACAGGTGCTTGGGTTTTCTGTATATATGATTTCTAAAGAGTGTCATAAGCAAGAATATTGTGTTTTTCTTCAGATAAAAATATTTTCAGAGAACAGTTGTCACTGATTATGCATTCTTATGTAACTACAAACTTGTGAAATATTCTTTGAAATCTGATGTTTATTATTGTTTTAAACCATAATGCATGTTTTCAATTTAATTTGAGCAATGACAACAGTTTCGGGCAGTTAGAGTGAATGTTTTTTTTTAGTAATGTAATTTTCGCTTTTTAAAAGTAGTAAATAATTAGGCACCCATCTTGTTGTTTAACAATGCTTCTCAAACTAAATTAGAAAATACTATAGTTTTCTTTTTTAATTACCATAAATGCATGAAGTTGCAGTATAACAAAACTGAATTGAAGAATTGTAAAGCCTGTGTAAAATAAGTTATTTAACTCAATATGCTTGTTCTCCAGTTAGAACACTATGTAAGTGATTCTCTCTCAGCTTTTTAAAAAACTAAAACTTTTCAGTATTTATTAATATTTATTAAAAACTCCAACTCAGACCTGCTGAGTTCATATAGAAGTCAATGGCAGATGTCCTGTTAACATTTTGAATATATCCTGATCTGGGCTTTGTTTAAGAATCTGAAGATTTTGTGGTTTTGGGCTTTAAATCTGAAAAAGTTGCAGTTTATGGTGTCAAATCCAAAAAAAAAAAATTTAGACGATTTTTTTGACGTCTTTTCCCTCACAAGAAATTTTCACGAAAATTTATTGATAAATTAAAAAGTGTGGATTTAGTTGGAGTCATTTTCAGAAAATAGGGCGAAAATTTGGGATTTTGATCAATAAAAACCAAATGCTAAGAAAATAGAGAATTTCCCATCATCTTCCTACTGTATGTCTTTTACTGCAGTGTAACTGAATTAAGAGAAAATGTTAGTTAATGTCAATCAAGCCGTGTGGTTAAATAAAGCATACTAACCCCAATTTGTATTAGAAGGTACTAAGTTTTTTCAGGGGCAGTAACCCACAGCAAAGAGATAAGATGTTTGCTTTTAAACAGTAAAGATACATAAGCTACAGGGTAGCATTTGTGTAACATTAAAAGATCAGGGGAAAAGTACTTTAAGGAGTCCCATTGGTGGGCATTTGAAAGAATAGGAGGACAATTCTTGTAATTTACTAAAAACATGTTAGGAGCTTTAGAAAATCAGTGCTTGTAAACTAGATTTTACAATTTCTGCTGTGTGACAAAAATATTCCCTCTCTTAATACTGTTATCTTTAACTTACAATGTCAATAAATGTTTTGTCCTAATGTGGTTGCATCTGTTACAGATAAATACCATGTGCATATGAGAAATGTACAGTTCAAATATGGTATGCTCTCTGTCTTGCAAATGACTCCAAACTGCAATTTAGACTGAAGCATGCATTCTCGCTGACCCGCTATGACATATAAGATAAACATAAGGCGTGAAACATCTTTAAGAATTTGCATTTCGACATTTCTGTAAAATGATTTAAAAACAATTAATCGAACACCACCATGGAAGCCTGGGATGTCACCAGCTACAGTACCTAAAATAAGTTGGTGTCTTCTGTGGTCCACCAGAAAGGGGTTCAATCAGATTAATTTTCAGCAAAATCATTTTACTGAGCCTATTGCATATTTTGCTGATAAAACCATGTTGTGGCAGCCATTGAGAATCATTAACATCACATACACTCATCCAGAACATTGCAATGGCATCTGTCTTGGGTCTACAGCATACATTTTATAGGGGTAAATTTATAAAAGTGAAGTTCCGCCACTAGAGTGAAATTCCGCAGCTCTCCATTCATTTCTATGGAATTTTGAAAGGTGTATGTATCAATTGTTGAAAGTGAAATTTCACCCTTTGATGAATACGCATTCACGAAAATAAGGTTTGCCTGTAATATAAACTGATGCAGCAGAGCTGAGTCGGTCCCTAAGCTCGGTAAGTGACAGAAGTATGTGCAGAGAATCAGCACTAGTGATGGGCGAATCTCCCCCGTTTCGCTTCGCCGAAAAATTCACAAAACGAGTCGCGTTTTTTACGCGCGTCGTTTTCGCCACGCGTCACGCCGTATTCGTTGCGGCGCGTCGTTTACGACACGCGTTGCTTTCGTCGCGTCTTGTCAAAAACGACGTGCGACTCGTTTTTTTCGGCTCATTTTTTTGCCGAATTTTCGCTGGCGTTTCGCAAATTTATTCGCCAGCGGCGAATCGCGGGAATTCGCCGTGAATTCGCCTCTGGCGAATAAATTCGCCCATCACTAATCAGCACAAATGACGATAGTGGGTTACTGGGCATCTTTGGAGGAACAGGTCTCTACTGCTAAAGGGCTGTGGTTGCCTTGGGCTGGAACAAAAGCCAAAAACATAATGTCCAACATTTCTGCCCTACTTTTTTAGTTAAGCTTTAGTTCTCCAAAGTCTTTTTGCAGCAGTCTGTTTATTATTTTATATATGACAATCCAGAGCTGATACTGGTAGCATAGTCTATGCATAAAGTGGAATCAGCCCAGTGCTAAATTAATTCACTAAAATTCCTAATATCTGCATTCCCCACACACAGGTCTCTATAGGATGCTGTCCTTTCCAAAATAGCAGTGGCTTTGTGGAGTAAATAATCTAAGGGATTCAGTTAAATCAATAAAAAGCTTTAAACATAAAAACATCGAGAGGACACAATAAATAACATCTGAAACCACTTGAAATGAACTTGCACATCAGGGCAACTGTACAAGGATGAGACTATGGGCCATACACAGTACAGGTATGGGATCCATTATCCAGAAACCCGAATTATGGAAAGGCTGTCTCCCATAGACTTCATTATAATAAAATCATTAAAATTTTGTAAAATAACTCCCTTTTTCACTATAATAATAAAACAATAACTTGTACTTGATCCAAACTAAGATATAATTAATCCTTATTGAGCTCAAAACCAGCCTATTAGGTTTATTTAACATTTACAGGATTTTCTAGTAGACATAAGGAATGAAGATCCAAATTACAGAAAGATTTGGAAACCCACAGGTCCCGAGCATTCTGGATAATAGGTCCCATACCTGTAATATACATTTCTCTTCAGAGCACCAACAATGACAAATCATTGCTAATCATCATTAATCATACGCTGTAGTATTTCAAAATGGCTGACAAAAAACTCAAACCATGTTTCTGTAGCTATGTTAAAAAAATCATTCATTTGGTCAATCATGATGAGGTGCAAATGCACAAGGAAAAGTCAGATTCCGGCATACTTTCACATAAAAATATTTTTGATGATTAAGTCCAAGTGGACACATCTGGTCTTTTCCTAAGAGATTCATGATTATGTGTTTTGTATAAACTAATTTTGTTCACTTATTCATTAATATCTGCCATTCATCTCATTAAAAAGATATTGTGAGTGGCAGTTTGCAAACCCCACCAGTCACTGGCAACTAATGAGTCGTGAATAATGCATGATGAAAGCATGAAAATATCAAAAAGAGATGCATGAAGCTTGGATGCTGAAAAAAAAATGACTTTATACTTTGTTTATTTTACTTTTCTAGCTCCATGTGGATATAATGAAACTGGAGAGGATGGGAAAATAATCCAGCTCCCCCCCTGCAAAACAGGAGCATGGATCGTCCCTGCTATCATGGCCTGCTATTTATTAGTTGCCAACATTCTTCTAGTGAACCTCCTAATAGCAGTATTTAAGTAGGCTTTTCATTGTATTTCACTGTTATAGTTTGCGTACTGTACGTTGGGGTGTATTTGATTTACTTATCCTTAATGTATATCTGGAAATGTAAATATAATATTATGATAATTCCACAGTAAAGGAAATACAGATGAATTCGCATTTTCTTTGATATAGTAACTTCTAGAAAGTTTCCAGTACACCTTCTAGATACCTGTACACTGGGACATTAACATTTTAAAAAAATAAAATGATGTGGACAACAAAATAGCAATACAGCACAATAAACATATTTTCTGAAATGGACACCTCATTTCCATGATCGCTTCCTATAGAGGTGCCTCTGTTGCCTTCCCCTAATTTAAACCCTGCATTGGTGCAAGTTAACACCTAAAAGTTGCATGGCCGATTCACACCAACTTGTGCCTAAGTTGTTTGTATTGCAGATTTCTAACTATCCCTCACTAAACCATGCAATCTTGCAAAGTAAATAATAAACTACTGTATGTAAACATAACACATAGCAAATAATTGATCAGAATCCCAGGCAAACTAATCCCAATTTAAGCGTTATAGTCGTCATGATAAGCAGCAGATACATTAAATGGTTCATCTTTAAAGGAATTGTTCAGTATAAAAATAATTTAAATAAACCATGTAAATAAAAAACTTGGTAACTACAACGCGAATGGCGTTGGAATAAAGTTAAACTTTTCACAGTATCATCCTTTCTGGTATCAGTATTTTATTCCCTGAGTTAGAATTATTATGAACTAACCACATTTTCTTCTTTCTTGCCTAAGCAATACGTTCTTTGAAGTGAAGTCTATATCAAATCAGGTTTGGAAATTTCAGCGCTATCAGTTGATCATGACCTTTCATGAAAGGCCAGTCTTGCCTCCTCCTTTAATCATTTTCAGCCATTTTACAATGATATGCAAGCATCTGTGCTGTCGTTGGAGAAAACGTGAGCTTGATCAAGATGAGAGAGACTATGGACTTAGTAAGCATTTCAATTATAGTAATGCCTTGCTTTGCATTGTAATATCCTGCATCCCATACACACATAACATATGTCAAAAAATGAATTTGTCCTAATAAGAAGCCACTGAAAAAATTATATTATTAATATATTATGTACACAAAAGTTCCTAATACAGCTGCAATTTGCAAAACACAAACGGAAACAAATCACTGTAGGGGATATTTATGAATAAGCATAATCCAGTATTTTTTTCATGTTAGGGGCAAATTGCTAAAAAATAATTATGGATCTATTAATCCCAATAGCTCCAATGTTTTTAACACATTAGCATATCTGTTGCAGGTCCCATCCACATTTAAAGGACAAGGAAAATTTTTACTTAGGGATGCGAAAAGTTAGGCACCCCCAAGTGATCACATTTACTTACCTGACACCCCAAGCCAGAGCACCTATCAGCAGAAAACTGCACCAGCCTAGGATTCTTCCTCTTCCTTCTTCTTCTTTCTTCAAATTCCCTGCGGCAGACGCATGCGCAGTAGAATTAAATATCGGACTTTTTTGTTAAAGTTCAGCTTTTTGTGCTACTGCGCATGCGTAGCCTCAAGAAGAAAGAAGAAGCAGGAAACCAATGTGGTAGACTTAAGGTATGGAAATCCAATTTACAAAAAGACCTCTTACCCGGAAAACTCCAGGTCCCAAGCATTCATAAAGGAAAACTATACCCCACGAACAATGTAGGTCTCTATAAAAAGATATTGCATAAAAAACTCATATGTAAAACCCTGCTTCATGTAAATAAACCATTTAATCATCATAATAATATACTTTTTCAGTAGCATGTGTCATTGGGTAATCATAAATAGAAAATAGCCATTTTAAAAAATCAGGACAGCCTCCTGGGATCATATGATTCAACGGTGCACACAAACATACCAAACAAACTATAAAGTTAGGTCACATGAGCCAATTAACAGACAGAGTTGTGTCTTTTGCTTCCACACTTCTTCCTGTTACAGTTAGAGTTGAAATATTTCTGGTCAGGTGATCTCTGAGGCAGCACACAGACCATCACGAAATGGTGGTTCAATGCAAGAGATGTAAAAGGGCAATATTTACTTAAATATACATTCCAGTTTGGTAAGATTATTTAATATGCCACTTAATTTGATATAAACTATCTGTTGCTCGAGTATTCCTTATGGGGGTGTAGTTTTCCTTTAATAACAGGCCTCATTCCTGTGTATTAATGAATATCTTACACATCCAAATGTGTTCCTGGAGAATTGTAGACATTTACTTATCCAAGCCAATTATTTGCTTCAAGCTTTCCACACACAATGGGGCAATGGCGCAGTCTACTCTGGCGAAAGAAGTAACGCAATAGAGTGTGAATGAAAACTAGCGAATTGGCTATGTCCCTGTGGGTGGCAACTAGGGTTGCCACCTGGCCGGTATTTTACCGGCCTGGCCGGTATTTTTGATCGTTGATCCCAATGTTATTAATAGGGAAAAAACTTAAATATATAGGAAGGCCGGTATTTTTTTCTAGAAAAGGTGGCAACCCTAGTGGCAACTCTGACAAAAAGTCGCTACTTTGTCCATTAATGAATCTGCCTCAATGTGTGAGAAAGAAAGCATTGTTAAGAAGTCAAAAGATGGCCTTGGTGATAAAAAAAAGTAGATATGATCATAATCAATAATATTTAGGATCACCTGCTATTTTTATGTTGGTAAATAGACACAGAGCACCTACTACACTACACTATGGAGCAGATATATTAAGGGGCAGATTTACTATGGGTCAAAGTGAAAATTCTAATAAAATTAGAATTTTCTTTATCGAATAGCCCAAAATCTGATTCGAATAGAAAAAATTTGAATTTTCATCATACTGTCTCTTTAAAATCCTTCGAATTTGACTATTCGCCACCTTAAAGCTGCCGAAATTGCCATTGTAGCCTATGGGGGACCTCCTGGAACATGTCCTGTAAATGTTTCTAAGTTCTAGGAATTCGCAGGATTCTGTTTAAATTTTTGTTTGAATCAAACGATGCATTTGGACAATTCAAACGATTTTTATATGATCGAAAACGGACCTACTCGATCGAAATGGGTCCATTTTCAATCTAATAGAACTTTTAAAAAAAAGCATTCGATGGTCAAATTTCAAAGTTTTTTCACCATTAGTAAATCTGCCCCTTAGGCTTGAATTTTGAAGTTAAAAAACGAAATTTGACCATCAAAATTTTTTGGGGGGCCATTTTCGATTGAATTAAAATGGTTTGAATCGTTCAAATACATTTTTCAATTCAAACGATTTTAACCAAAATCCTTCGAATTCCTAGAACTTAGAAAAAATTTCAGGACGGGTTCTAGGAGGTCCCCCATAGGCTACAATGGAAATTTGGCAGCTGGTGAAGCGTTGAATGCAAAGGAATTTAAAGAGACATTACTTCGAAATTCTTTCAATTCAAATAAAATTTTTGGGTTATTCGATAGTCGAAGTAGCCCAAAATTACTTCGAGATTTGAATTTAAAAAATTCTAATTTTATTTGAAAATTCACTTCGACCCTTAGTAAATGTGCCCCTAAGGGTTGAGTAGTAAATTCAAATTCGAATTTTCTTTTGTGTCAAAGTTCACATATTCAAATTTAAATCCCCCTTTTCGAATGTAAACCACCTAAACCTATCAAGTTCATATACAAGTCAATGGGAGAGGTATGTTGAGCCATTTGTAGATGTTAAAAAAAACTGACCTCTGATAAATCAGCCTCTATGTATTAAACAAGCCTGGTAACAGTGGAAACCAAGAGGGCTGAAAAACAGGAAGCAGTGTTCTTTTATGTTACACATCCAGTCACTCCAAACTTTATCTTTTTGGCTAACTAACTATATTAGAAATATTTTTTATTTTGCACAGCCTATCTATTTACCCAGTTTTTTATTTCTACACTGAACAAATCCTTTAACAGTTCTGCAAAATAGCAACTAATACTAACAACATATGTCTTTGTTTTCTTCTGCTAACTAGAGTTATTTATAACTGAGGATGATCTGAAAAAAGTACATGACTTTGAAGAGCAATGCATTGAAGAGTATTTCAGAGAAAAGGATGACAGATTTAATTCCTCCAATGACGAAAGAATTCGAGTGACCGCAGAAAGGTGAGGATTTTTCTCTCTCAACCAGAGATATACAGTATCATAGGACAGACATGGGAATATATTATCTGGAATCTACACAACTCTACAATTCAGCAGTCATTTCCCACATTGTCATTTTTAAAGCAAACAATTCTTAATTTTGGCTGAGTTGCTTATTCTCTGGATTTGTACAACAGTACCTTTTTCATAATGATAACTAAGCTCTTATAAACTCCATGTCGATGGCAAAGCAGCAATACTATTAGTTTAGGGGTGTCCAACCTTTTGGCTTCCCTGGGCCACATTGGAAAAAGAAAAAATTGTCTGGGGCCACACATGAAATACACAAACACTTTTGATTTGTAAAAGTAAAGAAAATACACAGAAAAGAACTACAATACCAGTTGGATAACCAGATGGAGCTGTACTCTGGAATATGGGACACCTGCATATTAAATAGACCTATAATTATGACATTTCCTCTGGAACTGAGTTTTTCAAGCTGGGCCACATTCATATCCATCCTGGGCCGCAGGTTGGACACCCCTGAATTAGTTGTTTTTCATTTATAAATGTTAACAGTGTTAAGACATGTTGTTATGCATTACAGAAAGACACTTGATCTGGCAAACCCCAGGTCCATAGCATCCTGCATAAGGTCCTGTGTTAGTAATTAGGAAATAGTAGCAACTATTGTTTGGCTTAGCTGCTTCATGGAAAAAATGTGGCAATTTATAATATTCATCATTTATAACATCATTCAGAGGTATATCTTTAATCTTAGTACTCTGTGCCTCACCCAGTTTTCAGTAAGACCCTTTCCCTTAACAAACTATAATTGCCTAAAATTTCAGAACACTAATTGACTTGGACAATTTAAAAACAATTTGATGCAAAGATCAACAGGGCAACCAGTCATTCCATCTCTATATGCAATATGTACATAGATGTATTAAAAAAGGAAGCAGTTATTTGTAAACTATGCTCACTATATAAAAGCTAAGGTTTTAGACGCAAGTGTTTGAAGTAATGACATACTTCAAAGAAATGAACATCCATTTGTTTTACTATAGAAATGTGCATACATTTCCGCAACTACTAACCTCAAAATTCCCTTATAGCCAATATGTTCTTTATCGGTTCTCTTGTATGCAGGTACCATGTCTTCTTTAATTTAGCTTTCAGTCATAATCCCCAAATATAACAGGCTACTTCTTCAGTTCTGGCTTTTCTGACAGTCAATAAATATCAATGCGTTATTGATTCATTGTGATACTAATATAGCTTTTCTTCCTGGCATGAGTTCTAATTAAAACAGTTTACTCATAGTCCGTCCAATGGGCCCCCTCTCATATACGTTGATTAGTCTAGGTGCCCCAGTATAACCTAGTTGAACATAAGACCCACATTGGCACTGGACTGGTACAATGCATAACGGACTGACACTTGATATAGGGCAACTCTGTTCGAAACATGTACAGGGGAATGTAATATAAGTCGGTAAGGCAAAAAGTATTTGCAATGCGAAAAGTTATGCCTCTGTGCGAACAATTTTTGCTTTGCGCGAATTTAATATAGCTTTTGTGAAACCAGAAACTGTTTTACCGACTACTTCCGACAGCGGAAGAGAGTTTGCGAATTTTACAGCTTGCGCCAATGCGCAGTCAATGTAATATAACTTCTTACTGAAAAAGTCGTTATGTTTGCTCCTAAAGATTATGACACCTTCAAGCACTTCTTAAGAGTGCGCAATTAAAATTCGCAATGCATAATTAAAAGTCGCAATGCGCAATTAAAATTCGCAATGCAATAACAGTTTAAGGAACAATATTACATTGCGACATGTGGATTTTTAATCTTATTGATGCTCATTCTTTTGTTCTTTTTGAATTTAATTACATTCCCCCAGTAGTGTCTAATTAAAGGATATTTTGCAGCATAGCTACTGTGCATCCTGGTCTGCCTCCATCTACTTTCTATGTATTGTATTGATTACATTGTGGTACCTAGGACACAGTACAGGAGCAGACAGTAGGATAAAAAGTATATTTTGGAATACATACTCCAACCTGTTAGAACAAGTTATTTAACCCACCTACAGATTGGGTTGCTGTTAAAATATTTTTCTGCTTATTGAACAGTAAAAAGTGTTGGGGGTGTCCGAAGCTAACCCTGTGCTGACAGATCAGGGAAGAGGTTTTTGTTTTTTTCTTACATACAACTGTACATTGACCTAAACATTATTTTATAATACTTTTTCTAATACTATTCCTATTATTAGAACATGTCCTTATCACTTTTATGTGCCTTTAAATAGTTAATAAATATGAATGAATATTACATTTTATTGCCAACACAGACTGTTTCAGTTCCCAAAGGTCAGCAGGCTGCAGAATTATTACAACTGACTGCATCAGTGCATTTGGCACCCTAAATAAACTTGGCACAGGATGCTCATTCACATGTTCCTCGCAGGAAAAATATATAAATAGCATTTTGTTTTACATCTATTTTACTTTTCAGCCCCTTGTTTTAATTGAATGTTTCTTTTCCAACCTAAGTCTTATTTTCCGCCTTTGTTTTTTCAACTTGTCCATTTTTTGCTTCTTTTTTCACTCCTATTCCATAAAGTTTTATCACACCTTGCCAATGTCTTTCTCTGTTTTCCTTCTCCTCCCCTCCCTTTCCTCTCATACCATTCAATTATCTTTCCTTATGTACCTTTTTTCTCTCTTTCCCCATGTATCCCCTTGTAATATTCTCTTTTTAGCTTTTTTCTATTTCTTTTCTTACTCCTTTCTACATTGTCTCCCCCTATCTTCCATATGAGCCATTTTCCTGTCTCTGTCTCCCTGCATGACATTTCCTTATAAGCCATTCTTAACGTTTTCTCTTCAATCTTCCTATTTACCTGTTTCCCTCTGTCTCCTATGTACTGTACTAAGAAGCAATTAAACATTTTGAAATACAATTTGGCAATTGTATTAAAATATATTTTATGATGTCACATGATTTGGTAGGTGGGTTGTGTGTATGTCTACTTCTTTTTTTGTCTTGTTTTGTCTATGTCCACTTGATAAAGGGAGAATACATAAAACATTTGCCCAAATCTCACATTTCTAACTGTTGCACATTTAGCACAATTACAGAACTAAGAGTACAGTTGAGATCTCTTCCCCTCTTAACCCATGTTGCATTCTATATTCTTTAAAGAAGAACTAAGCCCCCACTTTCTGGAATTGCCCCCCCCGCAATGTGCATTACAAAAAAACCACAGGGAGCATGCACCGTCGGGCCAAGTTCAGCTGAACGTGTGTAAAGTTGCGTTTAGGTGTAAAGTTGCGTTTAGACCTGAAGACTATACTAAAGCTTAGTCCAGACGGGGAGATTCGGGGGCGATCCGTCGCCTGGCGACTTCTCGCCTGGCAAGGCAATTTGGAGCGATTTTAAAAATCGCGCGGGTCCGTGTGAACACACGCCGGCGCTTTTAAGCCTCGCCGGTGCCTAGCTATTCGGGGAGATTCGGGGGCGATCCGTTGCGGCAAGAAGTCGCCAGGCGACGGATCGCCCCCGAATCTCCCCGTCTGGACAAGCCCTAAGAGCTGGAAGATGGTGACAGAGAGCTCAGCTGTGCTATATATATGACCCCTATATTTAAGGGTCAGATTTTAAAAAACTTTTTTTTTAACTGATTCAAATAGTGGGAGGGACAGGGAAGGGGCAAAGTTTAGGGGGCTTTTGGTAGGGGAGTTATTTTAATTAGTTTAGTTATCCTTTAAGCCCACCACACATTTTATATTCCTATTTGACATTCACATCCCCTTCACATTCCACCCCCTATATTTGCTATAATACCAATGGCCCAACTGCCTCCATTCCCATTTTTGGAATTCAGAGTTCCATACAAGAACAATCTAACTGAGTCCAGTTGCAGTCATCAGCAAAAAAACACTGTCTACCTGAAATAAGCATCCAAAGGTGTGTGTGAACCAGCGCGACGGCGCTAAACTGAAGACATCTGGAAGCTGAATCTTTTAGTAAAATCCGGCTTTATTAGGCAAATATAGCTTGGGTGGCAATGTAAAGTGCATGCAGTCTACGCGTTTCGTGCCCTAACTCGTGGCACTTCCTCAGGGTGGCACTTTACATTGCCACCCAAGCTATGTTTGCCTAATAAAACCGGATTTTACTAAAAGATTCAGCTTCCAGATGTCTTCAGTTTAGCGCCGTTGCGCTGGTTCACACACAACTTTGGATGATTATGATGACTGGGAGCTGCGAACCTGTCTGACCTTTGCAGGCAGCTACTGGAGGGGAAGCTATGTATGACTGCACACAAGAGAGGTGAGCTCCGCTACTTTCTTTCCTATCGTTTGAACATACCTGAAATAAGCTCAAGTGACTTTCTGCAGTGCTAGTGAATAGGAATGCACATAAGATGGCCTCTTCTATTTTAGAAATATGGATAAGGAAGTGTAGACATTTAAACAAAGCGGATCTTACATTATTGTGCCTCCTGCTTTGTCTTTGACCTAGGAATACATTGCCTAATTGTACTGCAAATACACACAAATTATGTAACCAGAATTCTTTTACATTGTAGGGTGGAAAACATGTCAATGCGACTGGAGGAAGTGAATGAGCGAGAACATTTTATGAAGGCATCACTACAGACAGTTGATAACCGGCTTGCTCAGTTGGAAGAAATGCTAGGAAGAATGGCTACAGCAATGGAACGACTAACTGGAGTTGAAAGAGGTGAAACCAATAAAGCAAGGTCTAGAACTTCTTCAGACTGCACAGATGCAGCATATATTGTAAGACAGAGCAGTTTCAATAGCCAAGAAGGAAATACATATAAACTCCATGACATAATAGATCCTGTAGGAGAGGAACCATTGTCTCCTACCTCCCCCAATCTTACACCCCGCATGAGAAGTCAGTCTTTTTATGCTACAAATTTAAGAGACAAAGGTGGCATTGAACGTTTTGAGGGTTTTTTTAAGGAAAGAACCTTAAATCTGCACAGAGCTATAAGCTCACACTCAATATCAAAAGATACAAAACCCCCTTCTTCCCCTCTAAACTCTTTGTCAGTTGTGCCAGATTCCAGGAGGCCTTCATCTTGCATAGACATATATGTTTCAGCTATGGATGAGGCACACTTTTGTCTAGACCCTGGTGAGAGCTCAATGAATGTAGCTTGCACTGGAGACCCAATGGTGGATGTAGGTTCAATAGGACAAGGCTGTAGCTCTTCAACACACTGTGGTAGAAGTTTCAGTAGAAACCCTAGCTATGAGGAAAGTATCCCAATGGATACATTTACATATCCTCAAGAAATTGCAGGTATTCCAATCAGCCAAAACACTTGGGATACAGATTCTCCCCTGTGTCATTCATTAGAGCGCTCCAAAAGTAGCCGCTTTCTGGCCACTTCACCATTTAACTTAGAAGAAACACCTATTGTAAAGTCCCAGACCTTTATGTTCTCTCCTTGTCGAAGCTACTACAGCAATCTTGGAGTACCAGTGAAGACTGCAGAATACACAAGTATCACAGACTGTATAGATACTAGATGTGTCGGCAATACACCACAGGCTACTGCAGAAAGATCTACATCTCCTGGGTTTGTACGAGAAAAGGTAGAAGACTTAAGCAGTTGTCACCCAGAGAGAGAAGCTGAGCTAAGCCATCCAAGCTCAGACAATGAAGACCATGATGCAGAGATGAAAACCAAGAGTACTCTGACCTCTTTATCTGCCCATGAAAGTAGCTCTTCAAGGACACTTTTCAACAATATATCTTTCCCAAAAATAGAGCGGGCAAACAGTTACTCCGCAGAGGAACCAAGTATGACATACTCACACACAAAAAAAAGCTACTCAATAAGTGACAAACTAGATAAGCAGCGTACCACTGCAAGCCTTAGAAATCCATTCCAAAGGAGTAAGTCTTCTAGGCCTGAAAGTCGAGGGGATAACCTGTCCATGAGGAGACTCTCGAGAACAGCAGCCTTTCGTAGCTTTGAAAGTAAGCATAGCTACAGTTAAAGATAAAGAACTTTTGGTAGAGTAGGAAAAAGGTAATATCATTATCTGAATACGCAGTTTCTTTCCATAATCAACAAAATAAATTCACATTGTGGACTTCTGGGCCAAAGCAACTGTTGACACTGGTCAACTACTTTGCAGTATCTGTTTCTAATAGACCAGATATTGATCCAGCGGTATTTATATGCATTTTATTATTTCAAGTATCTCATAAGAGATTTTCTTTACCATGTACAAAACAGATACCACTCTTCTTTAATTTGACTCATTAGCAAACATCAACAAGCCCTAATTTTTTATCAGGTCCATTCTATGGTAAGTTTTCATGTATCCCACAACAGTAGGTCTCAGGTCTTGAATCCTGCTATGCCAACAAGACTAATATTCATCATGGTGGATGGACAATCTAGACAAAGTGACTATGCTATGAACACTGTCTCTTCTGTATTATCTTCCAGTGCCACAAAATAGTTATTTTATTCATCATAACTATAATTGAAACCTTAAGGGAATACATGTCTTTTGTATTGCAATGCAAGAAAGAATATCTATAGAAAACAGATCCAAATGAACTTTCTTGTTTTTAATGGGGAATCTATCATAGTGAAGTAAGCTCAGGATGAATGTAATTTAATGGTTTATTGTTATATATTTATTTTTCTACCATGTGTTGTCAACGCAGTTGCCTCAGTAAACGCATGCTTTCAGAGCAGTGACAATGCCATGCTGATACGCTTTGTGAGAGTGTTGTTTCAGTGTTTTCAATATTCTAATTCCTACTCTGTAATCACTGCCAGATCATTCTTATTCTTCTGACAGCACATTGAGCCTATTACAAAAACATGAGTAATTTGTGATTACTTTTATTTCAAAATCTATACTAAGAAGGGATTTTATTTAAGCACTGATGTTGCCATTGACCTATGTAAATATATGCCGCAGATGCCCTAAGTGATATTGTGTTAATATACAATATGACATGAGCAGAAACATTTTCCAAGGGAATTAGGCCTAAACAGTGTAAGAAATGACGTGGGGAAAACCTACTGACGCAACTTTGGTATAAAAACATTACATTCAGACTAACACATGCAAAGAATGACTGACAATCTTAAATTCTATTATTTTGTGGGGGTTTTTTTGCTCATTCAAAATATAATGGAATTGTTCAACAAAACAAATCTCTGTTATTTATTAGTAAAAGAAAAAAAGCAGATAAGTATACACTACTAGAATATTTATGGTAACAAGAAAAATAAATATGCTATTTTCAAGCATACCTCCAGCATTATCCAGGATCAGAAACATAACATGAATAAATTCTCATATTCAAGGAAGTTTGGTGGTAAAAACCACTTCACACTTAAATTTGGAATCAAATGCTGAACTATATTTACTATTAATGGGTGCCTTAAAGTACAATACACCTAGCAACTATACTCAGATTGCCTTGTGTAGTGCGTGAGGGGTGCAACCTTAAGTTAACTTTTAGCAGTCAGATCGCTGAAATAGCAAACTGGAGAGCTGCTTACTAAAAAGCTAAATAACTTAAAAAAAACACAAATAATATAAAGGAAAACCAATTTCAAATTGTCTCAAAATATCACTCTCTACCTCATACTGAAAGTTAATTTAAAGGTGAACTTCTCCTTTAAGGTGCAAGGGCAAGCCCTGTACTTAAGAGATCTAACTGGCCTTATAGTATAAGGCAATTTTTTTTGCATTGCACCTATACAGGTATGGGATCCATTATCTAGAAAACCCATTATCCAGAAAGCTCAGAATTTAGGAATGGCTGTCTCCCATAGACTGCATTTTATCCACATAATACAAATTTAAAAAGAATTTGCTTTTTTATCTATAATAATAAAACAGTAGATTGTACATTATCCAAACTAAGATTTAATTAAGCTTTATTCTTAGCAGAACCAGTTATTGGGTTTATTCATTGTTTACACAATTTTCTAAAAGACTTGAGGTACAACAATCCAAATTGCGGAAAGTGCTCGAATTGTTTACATAAACACTGCATTTTGGGGGGGGGGCATGGTGAGAGCCTCACTTGTCTACTTTGCTATGTGTAGAGAATATGGGCCAAGCTGAGTCTTTCCCTGTAGAGTTTGCCCTCCTATGCTGGGCCATCTGCTTGGTTAACAGTTGTATCGTCTTCCTGATGTATAGATCTGTGCACTCCTCACTACACTGTACTGCACAGGGTCGGACTGGCCCGGTGGGACCCGCCGGGCCAGAAACCATCTCCCAATAGTGCAAAAGAATGTCACTTTTTTGTCCCCAAGTGTTGCTAGGTTTGAAAAACATAGGGATGTGATGTTTGTTGAAAATCCTTCAGTTCTTCGGCACTTCAGATATGGAAAGGATATGTTGTGTCTACTCGATGACTCAGGCGGCTATTTATTTTCTTGTTCTTGTTGGGCTGGTTTTTTGCTGTTCTGAAAAAGGATCAGTCCGGATAGTCAAACACTTTCAATGGCTCCTCTGTGATGCTTGTGCTCCTTGTCCTTGGACTCTGTATCAGTTGTCACACTTTCTACCCTCTGGTGCAGAGTTCTAATGATACCTAGCTTGTGTTCCAGCTGATGGTGGGAAACAAAGAACAGACATTGATCCATATGAGTGGATTTTCTGTATACTTCTGTTTTCAAGTTACCCGCTCTTGGATTGATATCAAACTGACAAAAAGGCAAGTTTATTCTCATGGACATCCTCCCTTTATTCTCATGGACTTGTGAACTTCATGTTGTTGTCCACTGAGTTAATGTGGTCCCTAAATGCCACCACTTCATGAGCCACCACTTTATGATTGCCCAAGTGTCATCTACATACCTGAACCAGTGACTTGGTGTTAGTGAAACATCTTCATTGATTAATCAGCAACTCCAGCTGCTTTAGATTTACGTCTACTAGATATACCATGACCTGGATGAATGAAAACCTTCACAGACAAACTGTGATATATGCAATTTGCTGGGAGAGTTGACCTTATGCAGTGACATAGGCAAGGTTTATTTCAGTTCAGTTAGCCATCACAGTAAGTAATCAGATGAATGCATTCATTATTATAAATGTAATAGATCAGTAAACACTAACATCGAATCCCTTGAGCGTTATTGCCTACTGCCCTGATGATAACTACAGTCGAGTCATTATTGTGTGATGCAAATGGAAGCGTCAGAAGGAATGTAACAGCAAGAACAAAGTCTGGCATGGTCTAGCCATGGCTTGCTATACCGGTATAGGACCTGTTTCCCAGATTGCTTGGGACCTCAGGTTTTCTGGATAAGAGATATTTCTGTAATTTAGATCTGCATACATATAATCTACTGGAAAAGCATGTAAACATTAAATAAACCCAATAGGCTGACTGTGCTTTCAATAAGGATTCATTATATCTTAGTTGGGATCAAGTATAATGTACTGTTTTATTATTACAAAGAAAAGGGAATCCATAACTTTGAGCTTTCTGGATAATTGTTTTCTGGATACCTGTATCTGTCCAACCTTTAACCCTGTAATTTGATTAGCCCATAGTTATTTTTAAGAAGATAATGGAAGCTTCACTTTATAATTATAACACAAAACTCACTACACCCAGTACTTTGTTCCCCAATGTTACTAATATCAACAGACATTAAATGTATATTCTTTACAAATGTTTTGGGTTTTGTAGATGAATTGATACTATTTCATCCCTGCCTAAATGACTCGTAACAATGTATATTGTTTTCTATTATCTGCTTGCATAAAATAGTTTGCTTTCTATTAATCCCAAGAAAAATAAGGTTAATGTGCACACTTATGAAGCAACACACATATACAAATGTATTGCATCTGTATTTCTCATAAGCTTCATAACATTTAGTCACATTTAGAGTTTAGATGTAAATGCAAATCCTGCTATTCATGTGACTAGTACCTGCATTTCTTCCTATTTGTAACCATGTGACATTTCTATATTAGAAAGAGAAACGGGACTGCTATATAATAATGAGTAATGCAAACAACATTGTACCATTTAAAAACATTTTATGCAACCTGACAAATGTATGACACATAAAAATGCTCCACATTGTATAAGCTTGATAATAAAGGCACAAAGAATAGCAGAAATATAACAAAGACGATGACAGTTGTAACAGAACTGAGAGGTGTACACCTCTAACTAACAATGACAATTGTATGACCACAAAATTACGAAACGAGTTCAAGACCAAAACAAGCTAAAAGCAGATCATTTACTATTTCAAGCCTATAAGAGTGCCTAAGCACATTTATAGAATAATTACATTACAAAAGAAGTTTTTTTTTTTTTATTATAAAGAGTACTGTTAAATAAAATGTTGCCAAAGTATTTTTCCAACAGCTGATTTTATACATTTTTAAGAAGACTCTGTCTTCCAAGCTATTCTGACTTGGTGGCCATTACATTCTAACTATTATCTTTATTTGGTTTATAATGTTCACTTCAACAGAAACCAAAAAAACATCTAAAATAATAGAATGTGCAGAAATTTGTCAATGTGGACTTGAGATTCAGCATTAATTGTCTTCCTTTGTTGTTTTTTACATAATAGGTTCTATAAAATTATTAATGTGTCCTATGTAAAGAGGAAAGTTCTCATAACAGCCACATTCTGAGTTCTAGCCCATGTCACTTAGGGTCACTAAATAACCCGATGTGACTTTGAGTCATTTCTTGTTCTAATTAGGAGCACCTACAGTAGGGGCTGCATTGTGTGTTGTGTTGGCATGTGGGATTTGGGCAGCCAACTGGGAGTGAGGATGTGACTGTTAATGTTCAGGCATATGTACTTGCTAATTTAAGAAAACAATTGTTCATTGTGGCAAAAAACCTTGTAACACCATGCATTGTCAAACCCACTTAACTGCCTCAAGTATACAGGGAACCTACCTACCCTTCACCTCAAAGTACCACCAAATGAGAGCTTACAGAGGAAAGTTACTCTAAAACTACTGACGCACAGTTATTATATTTTTTATTAACGAAACACAGAAACAAAGTCAGGTTATTTGGCATCACCTGTAAAAGTACATTTTTTCTCAAAACTGCACAGTGAGAGGAAAAAGCTGCGAATGAAATTCTCCAAGACAAGCTTTAAGATGAATTGTTCCTCTCGTCCTTGAGTCTTGCCTTAGTGCTATAAAGTAAGAGTACTCTATTTACAGTGCTGTAGTCCATGCGGCTCCTTCATATATAGCAATGTGCATTGTGTGCATTATATTTCATGGTTCACTATGCAAAGCTGTTCCTGGCGGGTTATGCCAGCAGAGGTGTTTTAACAGTTCTTCTGATTCTTTCTCCTATGTGCTATATACAGTCAAATGCCCACAGAGAACTATGAAGCCACTGCTAATGTTATGTTCTTTTTAAATGCCACTGTTTTCAATGACAATGCCCTGTGTGACATTACCCTAAACATTGCTGTAAACATTTACCATGTGGGCACTGTTTATAAAGCATAATGGCCATTTACTATGTGCTGGGCAGAGTGCAAAAACATAAACCTAAAACAATCTACTGCGTTTTTTACATTTTCCACTCAACCTTGTATGTAAATATAAGTATGGGATCTGTTACCCAGAATGCTCGGGACCTGGGTTTTTCCGTATAACAGATCGTTCTGTAATTATCGTCATACCTTAAGTCTACTAGAAAAACTAAACCAATTAGGCACCAATGATGTTAAAAAAGGGGTGGGGCAGGCAGGTGCAAACCTATAAAACAGGAAGTCAGAAGCTGGCAGTATATGGTTGCAAATGGGGGAGCAAGGTCAGTCCAAACCCACCCGACCCGTGGGTAAACTCGCTGGTATCAGTCCAGGCCTCATATCAATAGAGAGTATGCACTTGGAGAGAAGAGTAAGACAAAGAAAGCACTTGGTCTAGTAACCCATAGGAATCAACAAATTGTAATTGTTAGTGATTAGTATGAATGGAAACATTTTTCTTCAACTCGCCTCATTAACTTGCATAGCACATATAATTTTAAATATTTTTTTATAGATTTTGGAGCCTTTGCTGAGCCTCCAGGGAACAGAAAAGGAAAATATCCAGAGATTGGTTTCATCCTGCTTTGTGGGATTTTTTTCTTAATGTAGTTCCCACCAGAAAACCTTAGACCATGGCATGGGGCCACCATGATTCCAATAATTTTGCTTGTTTGGATTTAGGCATGATTCTGAATTGACCATAAATTGGCCAAATGATTAGAAGCTGGAGGGCACACTGACAACTGGTCCCATTAGGAGATTTCCTGGTATTGCAGTCTGTCAGTCTGGTATATTTGTCAACTGCAAACTATACAGCAACACCAGACAAGAATTAGAGATACCTGCCATCTCAAAAACAAAAGCTTTAAAAAAAAAAAAAATCTTGAATAAGTACTTTGACACAAAGACTGTGGATTTTTTTCCCTTTGAATAGAATGCTCGGGACACATTACAGAATGCAAAGAGAGAATCTAGTTACATTAATACAGTATAGTATATACTGACATTTTGACAATAGATTGGTTATGTGAGCTGGAAAGTATAAGCCTACATATGTATATGATATAGTTCAAGAATGCTTGTCTCATTTGTGAGTGCCAGTGAAAGCAAACACATAGCCTTATGGGATTATTTTTAACTCACCCACATTTTTTTTTAGCAATTACTTTTTGCAACTGATTTTATAAATGTTCTCTAGCACTGTATACCTGTAAGGGCACTAATTATAGGGTACAGTGTGACCTTCTTATATTTAATGTGTATCATTTCATGAGCTGTAGCTGATAAGCACCAAAGACTTGCTTCTCATGGAACATCCTTTATTGGTTTTAAACTGTACTAAAGCTATAACTATTGAGGTGCTTACTAGAGCAACAAAATACAATGGCTATACTATCTGGATTACCCTTATCCATATGCAAATAATTGACTCCCTTTGACGTAACTCAGATCTGCACACTACAAGCCTAAATATATATATACTTTTTGTGCACAAAACATTATGGGGCCGATTTACTAAATTCACGTGAAGGATTCGAAGTTCGATCAAATATCGAATGTAGGATTTATTTGTTTGGTCGAATATGTGAATTTTGGCATATTCGATCATCGAATAGGGAATGATGGAACGATCATTCGATCATTCGACCAACGAAGGATTTTAATTCGATTGCCTACTTCAGCAGATTGGACCTACCGAATTGCAATAGAAGCCTATGGGAGCACTCCCATAGGCTTCTGAGGCTAAGTCCAGATCGAATAGGATTCGTACAATTGAAGTCTTCGATCGTTTGAATCGTACGAATCCTTCGAATGATCAAATGATTTATTCGTTCAGTCGAATGATTTATTCGTTCAGTCGAATGATTTATTCGACTCATAGAATAAATTTGTATTCGATTGTCGAATGATTGAATATCGAATAAAAGGTAGCCTAGTAGTGATGGGCGAATCTCCCGCGTTTCGCTTTGCCGAAAAATTTGCGAATTTACAGAGAAATTCGCGAATTGGCGAAAAATTCGCGAAACGAGTCGCGCGCCCATCACTATAGCCTTGAACTATTCGATTAACATTCGAAAATCGAATGCTAATCGAATATCGAATAGAAGCGAATTATTTTTGGGGAATAATAGTAAATTTGCCCCTATGTGTACTTACATATACATATATAATTTAAATTTTTCTAACACTATTGTATCTTTATATTCTATATATATATATATATATATATATATACATATACACATATATGTATGTTTATATACATAAATAAACAGAATTTGGTGCATACAGGGACAAAAACATACATTGTCTTTGATTAGTTCATGCCATTTATGATGAATGCATATTACTTACACGCAACAATTTAAAAATGAAAAAAGCATTTGCATATTTCCATAATATGCAGTTACATGTATAAACTTCACCCCAAAGTGTTTTTTTTCCAACTGTGGCAGACCAGCCAAAATGAACTATTTATTGGAGAAGAGGGATTGCCAATCCTGCCCCAAACCTTGTTAAATAATGACTCTCTTGGTTCATTTGTTAAGACAAGTTGATCCCATGGTTCTACTGGATGGCGAGAAATAGATTTCCTTTTGTAAATTGAAAGCTTTTCCCCTTCATCTGTAAAAATAGTCCCATATCTTATATTTTATTGTGATGAAGCAGCAACATTATGGGAGTTAATCAAGGGTGATCTTTGTTATTTTGAAGACAAATCTTGTACTCAGCGAGGCAGCGATCCTATGTTGATCCTGATATTGAAGTAATGTTTCAGTGTGTATGATATTTTGCAGTTCCCTTCGACACAAGGAGAACGTTTGCTGCTATTACTGTCTGGGACAGTGTGTTTGCAATACAATTGATATATACAGTGCATATTCTGCTATAATGATTACCAATATCTTTTAAATAAAAGGGAAATCTATAGGATGTTTAAAATACATTCCTTTACACCCATTTCTATTGTTTTTGTGTTGATACTTATATGTATATATACACTAGAGCTTTCCAGATTGCTCTCCTTCAGCAGTTGTTCCTTTACTGCCCCAAGGATCTTTTGCCTAATGGGGTCCAACAAGTGAAGGGGGGCACAATTTGGTTATTCCTGATATACAGTTATTCCACACAGCAGGCTGTGCCATGAGTACCATATTGCTGTTTTATGTAATAAAAGACAGAAAATATGGGCAAGTTTTAAACTGCTTCATGGAATTGCTGTGTAAATATGTCCTCTTCAGTGGAATTACTTACAAATTGTTTACTGGATTACAATGCACTTTTAGTTTGTGTGTTTAGAAATAAAAAAAAGACTACTGATGTGAACATTTCTGAAGTTATGTAACAAATGTTTTGCAATAAAAGGTATGTGGCGAAAAATGCCTTTGTGTGTGTGTACTGAAGCATTAACTAAAATAAAAAAATAAATAAAATTACTACTGTGTACATAATAATTAGGGAACATGTGTAAAAACCAAAACAAAGATTAATGAAGTTTAAATAGATAGTAACAGCTGCATTGACTCCCCAGGCTGTGCCATAAGCTTTTTATTCTTTTTTTTTCGAAACCAAAGAGTAGACCCTTATTGTTGCAGGGATTATTTCTGCTTTCTAGTGCAGGGGGGCTTTTTCCTCTGTAGTGCAGGCAGGGATTTGAGCTCATCTCTGACCATCTGTAAATCCTCCTATCTGTGGAAGCTACCAGTATTTGATGAAGAGGAATTCCTACCCCCTGAAAGACTACAGCGGAAAAGCACACTTGGAATAATTATATGTTCTCAAAGACTTGAAATACAGTTATAAAACATTTTTTAAGGTATTTAGGAGTGATACAATACAAATTGCAGTTGAACTAGATCTATAAACCCACATCAACACAGCAGCACGTAGAATTTATCAGCTATCTTTTTAAAGCAAAAGTTCCATTAGTCGATATGGGTCTCAAGACCTGGTGAACATGTTTAACATTTATTAAAGCTTCGGTTTCAAACCACCATGTGGGACATTTGCCTTTTTAATTATGCATGGTGATCAAATGCATTCACTCTACCATATAAAAGTGATCATAAAGTCTATAATTAAGGGCCAGATTTACAAAATTCACATGAATAATTCGATCAAATTTGTATTAAATTCGAATCTTCAAATATGCAAATTAGGCAAATTCGACCATCGAATATTCAAATTCAAATGATTCGAATATTCAAATAAAATTTTATTAGAATATTCGAATATTTGATGGTCGAATAACTTCCCCTTTAAATTTTAATTCAACCACCTACTTCGCCAGATCAAAGCTACCGAATTGGGTATCATTATCTTTGATCGAATATAAAAAATTCGATAGTCGAATTCGAAGGATTTTACTTCCCCACTATTCCCATGGTCGAATTTCGAATTTCTTTTTAATTCGAAATTCGACCGTTAGTAAATCTGTATTAGTAAAAGCTGTTGTACACACTTGTACCTCAATAAAGACCTGTTTTTACTACTACTGCCTGAAGGACTGCTCTTTGAGTGCTTACCCTACAAACAATACAAAGATGTCCACTCCCTTATGCTGAAGGCTTGGGGCCAAGCGCCTCCTCATCCAGATGGTGAGTCTCTCAAAAAAGAATTGTTTATATGATGATGTTACTTGTTTCCCTACCTCCATGCAATTATTTAGGAATATTTAATTGATATACCTCCTAGTTGTTTTAAAACAAAAAGCTGTTTGGTTTTTTTCTTTATATGACAAATGTTCATTTGTAACATACATTTCAGCTTTTGCAATTCAACAGAATCCAAAGGGTATTGTTTATGTTAGTCTTTCACAGATTCTGTTCTATTTTAACAAAAGTTGCTAAGAAACTGGGAACTCACCAAAGCATGACACAGAAAATGTGCTTAGAAAAAAAGGTTAAAAAGAGGAGATTGTACTTGCCATTTTCATATTCTCTGCAGCTATTGAATTGCCAGGCATAATTTTACAAACAGCAAAGTGTACTGTATATTGTACATTAGAATATATATACATATACATTTGTATTCAGAATAATAGCAGTGTGACATCACAAACCTGATAAATCACTGTTTTTGGTAGAAAATATATTTCTGCATGGCAAATAATTTACTAGTAGGTGTAGTAGAGTAATAGAAAACCCAAAAGGCCCAACAGTCATAACATGCATGCTGCTGATTCTGTGTAATTGAATCATTAATTGAGGCTTGTTCCAAATAATTGCAGTGTGGAGTTCAGTGAATGAATTGATTCATTCTGTGAAAAAATTACAGCAGTAACGGCCCTCATTTAAGAAAGGAAGGCAGCAAATGTGCATGCTGGTTATAGTGCATTTATCTCTGAAAATCAGAGTAAAATGGGTTGTTCCAGACAGTGTTCAGAAGAAAAGCGTTCTTTTATTAAAAAGTTGAGAGGGAGAGGGAAAACATATAAAGAAATGTAGAAAATGATAGGCTGCTCAGCTAAAATTATCTCAAATGCTTAAAAATGGCTACCAAAACCTGAAAGAAGTGGAAAAAAGCAGAAAACTACAGTTTGAAAGGATAGAAGAATAGCCAAAATGGTAAAGCCAATGATCAGCTCCAGGAAGATCAAGGAAGGTCTAAAGTTACCTGTGAGTACTGTTACAATTAGAAGATGCCTTTGAGAAGCCAAGAAACCCCCACAAAGTCCCATTATTGAAAAAAAGATGTGTGCTAAAGAGGTTACAGTTTTCCAAATTTCTAAAGAGAAAAAAAAGAGAAATGGTGCAACATTTTGTAGACTGATTAAAGCAAGATTGTCAGATGACCCCCCAAACACTAAATTCAAGCCACAGTACAATGTGAAGACAGTGAAGCCTCATGATATGGGGATGTTTCTTATACTATGGTGTTGGGCCTGTTTATCACATAGCAGGGATCATGGATCAGTATCAATACATCAAAATACTTGAAGAAGTTGCCTTCTGCCCAAGAGGAAATGGCAACGTCTTGGTTCCAGATCAACAAGATTAATGTTATGTAGTGGCCAGCTCAATCCCAGGACCTTAATCCAATAGAAAACGTGTGGGGTGACATATAAAAATGTTGTTTCTGAGGCAAAACCAAGAAATGCAGAAGAATTGTGGAATGTAACAGGTGCCAGACGTTGGTTGATTCCATGTAACACAGATGTGCAGCACTTCTCAGAAACAGTTCTAAGAAAGTGGTTATAGAACTAAATATTAGGAAATATTAGTAAAAGCAAAGTCCTAATTTTTTTTTTCAGTTTATACAGTCAATGGTTGAGTCTGGAAAGAAGAATAATACTGTGTGTGTATTATGTGTGTGTGTGTAGGTAGTGACCAAGAGGAATGGTCCCGTTACAAATATATCAGCTTGCCCTGGAGCACTTGAAACAAAAAATTAATAACAACCCTGCAAACTTTCCAAAGTGATTTATTACAAACACAAATTTTCCCTGTTACTCACACAGTTTGTTTAATCCTGGGGGAAGATTACAGTTTGTGATTGAAACATTGAACATTTTTGTTTGAAATGAATCACTTTGGATAATTCCTGTTGAGTGCAGTACTGTGTTCCTATATAGAGGTATGGGACCTGTTACCAGAATGTTCAGGACCTGGGGTTTTCTGGATAATGGATCTTTTCATGATTTGATTTTTTTAGTCTACAGCCAGCTTTAATCACTGGGGGGGGTCAAAAGTTAGGAACCCCCCAATGATACCTGATCATTTACCTGATACCTCAGGCTGTTGTTCCTGTAAGAGGAAAAGTGCACAAGCTCATGGAACTTTTCAGTGACCATGGAGTTATTTTCTATATCTATACACCTACACTGTAGTAGGGTGGCCACCTGGCCGAAATTATACCGCCTGGAATATATGTATAATCATATATATTATTGCTATACTTTTTATGAGATTTATTATATATATTATATTATAAACACACCCACACATTCCTCTTGAGGTGTTCAAAGATTCTCATGCAAGGGCAGAGTTAAGTTAAGTTAAGTTAAGCTGCTGATTTGGTCCCTTCAGGCTAAGACATAGGGGCAGATTTACAAAATAGTGAAGTCACTAATACTGGCGACACTTCGCTAGCGTAACCGCACAAAGGGACTTTGCCAATTTACTGACAGGTGCAGGCGTCACTCTATCGCCAGGTGACTTTTTGCTCTGGCGAATGGACATTACACTGCAAATTCACCAAGATGTGGATTTTACTGAATGTTGCCTCTTTCACCAGACTTGCCTTTGCCAGCTCTGACCAGGCAAAGTTCATTGGAGGGCATAGAACTTCCTCAGTCTTCAGTTACTTAGCGAAAACTCGTCCGCGTCTGTCGGCCAGGACAAAACTTCACATTTTAGTAAATTAGTGTTGTTTGAGTGAATTTTCACATGACAAAGTGTTGCGATGGGTGGGAAGCTGGCAAATTTTCGCTGATTAGTAAATCAGCCCCATAGCGTGTACAAAAATGTTACAGATAAAGATCATGAGGTATATTTATCAAAGAGTGAAGTTAGAGATCACCACAGTCCTCTAGAGTGAAATTCCGCCAATCTCCATTGGGATGCTGAAAGGCGTATTTATGAAAGGATGAACTTTCACTTTCACCCATTGATAAATACTCTGTTAAATAAATGAAGAGTGGCGGACTTTCACTCTAGAGGACTGTGGTGCTCTTTGATAAATATACCCCTAGATATAAGTGAAACTCAAGGGGGCAAATTTACAAACCGGCAAAAATTTGCCAGCGTCCACTTCACACCAATCGCAACACTTCACCAGGCGAAAATTCACTTAGAATTCACGAACATGCAGAGTTTCTTCCTGGGTACCAAACGCTGGCGAATTTTCGCTAGTGTTACTTCAGCAATGCAAGCAATTCAAAGCAAAAGTGTGCTAATGTTAATTTCTGCCTAGAAGATTCCAACAACACCACACATTCTCTCCAAACTTAATTTGCCCAAGGTGTCAGTAAATTACACTTCTCACGCCCATAGGCAAAAATGGCAATTCGGCATCTTTAAGCTGCCGAATAGTCGAAGTTTAAGGATTTTTAAAGGACCAGTACTTCGAATTTTCGAATTTTAACAATTCAAATCAAATTTTGAGCTATTCGATAGTCGCAGTAGCCCCAAATTACGTCGAAATTCTAATTTTATACGAATTTTCACTTCGACCCTAATCGACCCTTAGTAAATCAGCCCCATAGTGTACATCTTTTTTATTAATAAAAACTAAATAAAATTTGCCCTCACAGTTGTGGGTTAAAACAAGTGTGTTTAGTCTCCCTTTCTTTCTAGCTATTTGTCTGTAATGGAGTTTTTTGGCTTTAAGGGTCAAGGCCAGTGTTCTCCTTATCCACATAACTCTCCTGGGCTTGTAGGGATGACCTCAAAATGCTGTCGCCTTACGCATTTCGTCACAATTCGACTTCCTCAGAGGGTTCAATGGCAAGGAAATTGGACACCCGTAGCGCTGGCGAAAATTCGCCTGGCGAAGTGCGGCAAACGATAGCAAAGCCTACGCTGGCGAATTTTCGGATCTTAGTGAATCTGCCCCTTGGTGACTTGTACCATTTGCTGAACATGCCCCATTTGTTTTAGGGTGGGTTCATGTCTAGGGCATTAGAGGATCTCTTTTGCCTTTATTTTGCTTTAATAATAAGTGGCCACTTCAAGCAATTGCACCAACATTTCTAATAAAAACTTATACAAGAACTATATGTACTTGCTTTATTCAAATTGGCGTAAGCATACTAACAAAGTTTCACTAGGCAGAAATTAAGGTTAGAGAAAGTCTGTTATGAAATGCTTGTGCATACTTTGCCAGTATTCAGGCTGCTGAGATGCAACTGTGTAGTGATAGCAAATTAGTGCCTTTAGAAAGTGGCACCAAGTGTGGCGATGACCATGCAGGCGAAAAACCGCCCTTTAGTGAATTTCCACCTGTGATTGCCCAGTGCATTCAGTACCTCATTATTATCACCCAAAAGCAGTGTGGGCACAAATAATCAGCACTGTGTTGTGTATTTATATACTTTATAGGAAAACACGATTGAACAATGTAATCCATCACAAATGCACACAGAGGGAGCTATTTCTATAAATACAGAACTATACATAATCATCCTCCTGCAGACTTTCCAGTGATATTGTTAAATCAGAACCAGTCTTGTTGTTCTGTTAAATATACATGTATGAGACAGCACTTGACCCTAATTCACATTGCAAGAGGTTATATCATGGAATAGTTATCCTCTGATGCCCTGACAGCTTAAACTCCTTCACAGGGCAAAGAGTTATGTAGCACTCACGTAACTGTGTTTTCACTCATCCTCCAACCAAATTCACCTCAGGTAACACCAATAAAAATCTTACCCATATGGCATGTGAATGTGTTGCAGATTTTCTCTCTGAACAGAGACAGGTGTGTGTGTGTGTGTGTGATCTTAGTGTTTCCTTATTGCTCATAAAAATGACAGCACAAGGATTAAAAAGTTTGTACAAAACTGAAAGAGAATCAATAAGTAACAATTAGAGCCATGGGAAGATCTCAGAATATAATCCTATGGATGCCCAGATTTGTGGAGAGGCCACCAAGGCCCGGGCCTAGGGTGGCAGGATTTTAGGGGGCAGCACACTGCCCAACCACACCCACGTTGGTTCAGAAACACTAGGGATGTGCAAGGGGCATGATAGTTTTTTAAAGTTCTCATGCACCAATCCGCATTGTTCTGGTCCCAATAATGAAAATTTGAGAAACTAAAAGGGAGGGGACAGGGGCGACAAACAACAGCGGGCCTAGGGGCGTCCACTATGTAAATCTACCCCTGATCCTATGCCAGATTACAATTATTTCATACTGATGATACTTTTAATCAGGGGCTATAGCCCTGCAACAAACATTACTGTTGTGCCTTTAGTGAGTTTGCGATTAATCCTTAGCATGCAGGTCAGATTCAAAAGCAACAGTTATGGCCTATAATTTGTTGCTGTCTGGTCAGGGCCGGATATTGCAAGTTGGCGCCTCAAGGCCGCAGTGCCAGCCTCTCCCTGCATGAGTGCATTCAAGTATCTGATCACTGAGGAGCTTTGAGTCCCCAGTGCTCCTTATGGAAGAGGCTGGGTGGCATGCTGCCCCTAAAATTTTGCCACCCTAGGCCTGGGCCTTTGGGCCAAGATATCTGCAAAGCAGGAAGTTGTGTTTTGTTATGTTAGACATCCAATCACTCCAGTCTTTATACATTACATTTTTGGTTTCTAACTATATTAGAAAAAAATTTTAGGAGGCAGGCAGGGGAGGTCTTTGAGCCAGGGTAATTTCTGTAACAGGCTCTTGAACACTAGAGTCAATCAAACACTAGGTATAGACCACAGTAGCCCTGTCCCTTCCATAACTGCAATATGAACAATTCCCTAAAAATGGCCATGCACAGGCTGATAAAAGCTGGTCCCTCCCAAACAAGTTCAAGAGCCTGTAACGGCCACTCGGCCACTCCCCTGGTGCCAAGGTTGTACCTGCTTATCATCTTGGATCCCCAGTTCCCTTTGCAAGGTGAAATGGTACTGGGAAACTCTCCTCTGGCAGTGCATCCACCTAACGGGATCAGGGAATACAGCTACGGGTGACCCCATTAGGAATACAGTAATAAAACACACTTTGTACAGTGTAACAAATAACTTTATGTAAAAGAAAGTCAGATTAAAATGTAAGTAAAACTCTCCTGGTCTAGCTCACAGGCATGGGCCCCCACCCCAGCCTCAGGTGCCTCCTGCCTCTACATCTTGCTGGCTTGAACTGCTATCTCCTAGTCAGCAGTAAGATGGCAGTAGTCTGTAATGGCTGTGTGAGCACATGGCTCTCCTATTTATGGTAAAGTGGTGCAGCAGTGACACATAATGACATCCTCCGGTTTCAGCCATACTGCACAGGCACAAGGGCTCCTACCCCTGCCAAGTCACATATTGGAAACATACATACCCATGAAAGGGACAAATACTTTTTTTGCAGCCCCTTAATAAAATACCCCTTGGTTATTTCCACAGGGAAGTATTAAAGTTTAAAAAACACATCAGCATCAATATCCATAAATCCTTACTTTCAATAACTCTGCTATATTTTCCCTCATCTAAAGAAGTAAAATGATTAATCAGAAAGTTTCTTAGAAATGTTTGTACTATCTAAAACTGGCAAACAGCTGTTTGACTGCTGACTTCTTTCTTTTGAGCAACTGGTCTTTGCTAACTTATCATCTGGTCAGTGCTTTTGACTTTTGATACTACTTGGCTCAGATGTTAAATTGGCAGTAGTTACGCTCTTCCAGGAATCCAAAAAAAGTGATAATATTTTGCTGAAAAGCCATTTTGTTCTTTTTGTAATACTTATATGTATGATACAAGGCTGCTGATTTGCCTAAGCTTAAGGCAAGTGACCAGAAAAATTGTTAAAGCACTTTTTTGAGAGATGCTAATAATATTATTGTGCAAAGGCACCTACAAAATATCAGCAAGTTCATTTTAATGGAAACCTTTAGGGCTATACATATATTGTATATATGTATCTTTGTAGAGCACTTAGTCAAAACTGCAAAACTGAGCCGCAAACTGGAAAATAAAGTTTAGTGTTGATAAATGCAAGGTTATGCACTTTGGCAGAAATAATATGAATGCAAGTTATACATTAAATTGAATTGTGTTGGGGTTTCTTTAATTGGGAAGGATCTAGGGGTGTTTATAGATAACAAGTTGTCTAATTCCAGACAGTGTCATTCTGTAGCTATTAAAGCAAATAAAGAAGGTACCTGCCTACTTCTGTCTACTCCTAGTTCCGGCACAGTTTTGTTTTTTCTAGGAAAGACACTTGTGAGGAGGCATGAATATACTTCAAAAGTACACTAAAGGGCATTATTTACAGATATCTAGATACACTAGAGGCCATCCCTTTAGACTAGAGGAACATAACTTTCATATTTTGCTGATCATGGTTATGCATTGTCCTATAGTGATTTCCATAGATTTTTGGCTGCTCAAGTGTGGAAGCAGAAGCAAGGTGCCTGCTCAAAACAAAATTAGTTTTTTGTCTATGTGTGTTTATAAATCAGGACAAAACAAGCTTGAACAAAGGCTTATGGTAGCATGAAGCGTCATTGCCATTTTGATTGAATATCGCTTTTTTCAGAATTGACATGCTGGATGATGCTGTACAGCTTGTTGTTTAGTATTTGTTTATAGGGCAGGAGTGCCCATACTTTACTAATGTGTAGTGATGGGCGAAACAGGCGCGTTTCGCAGAAAAATTCGCGAATTTCCAGAGAAAATCGCGAATTGGCGAAAAATTCCGAAACGAGTCGAGCGTCGTTTTTGACGCGCGTCGCGTCAAACGCGACGCGTTGTTTTTGACGCGCGTCGCATCGTTTTTGGCGTGCGTCGTTTTCGGCGCGTCGCGTCAAAAACGATGCGCGACTCGTTTTTGCCGGCGAATTTTTCCTGCCGTTTCGCGAATTTATTCGCCAGCGGCGAATCGTGGGAATTCGGAGCGAATTCGCCCCTGGCGAATAAATTCGCCCATCACTACTAATGTGAGGTCTTCTTTTAGCGATGTTGTCCCATTATGATCTACATTCATAAAAGTTAGCAATCTTTTCCATGGAAAATATTACTTAAATATTATATTTATTTAGGAGAGAATTTATATTGCTATATTTAATGAACAACTATTTGTTATGTAACCTTAACATAAATATCTGAATCAAAAGCATGAAATAGGAGGGAGATTTGTTGAGATCTACTGATCACCAGCTAAAGATCTACTGGTAGATCCCGATATACCTTTTGGGCAACCCTGATTTAGGGTATTTTCTTTTGTGCGTTACCAGCCTTTATAAAGATTGTATATACAGAGGAAAGCACATTGATTCAGCTGATGTTGCTAATGGATTCAGTAAAGCATAAGTAAATGCTCATATGTTTGAATAATGGTGAGTCATTCATATAGGTCACAAAAGTTTGATTGACATGGTTTTACTTCACATCTACTTCAGTCAGCCAGTCAATAATAGTTCTGTCTCAATAATGTATTTGACTAAATATTAAAGTAACAAAATGACATTACAAGTCATTGAATTGAAAAAGTCAAGAGAAAAAAACAGTATATTCAAAAAGCAAATGTTATTAAAAAAATAAACATAGTGTTGCAGTCCTGTAAATTCCCACTCATTTTATATACATTTGCATCAAAATTTGCAGTTTTAAAGGGGTTGTTAAACTTTGAGTTAACTTTTAGCATGATTTAGAAAGTACTGTTTTTTTAATTATTTCCCTTTTTGTTCAGCAGCTCTCCAGTTTGGAATTTTAGCAGTCATTTGTTTACTAGGGTCCAAATTACATTAACCAGTAACCAGGGAATGGTTTAAATGAGAGATTGATATATGAATATGAATACTAGAAGGACAAATTAGACAGATATGTAAGTGTTTTGGCAGCTAGGGCCATTTGAAAGCTGCAATGACGTAGAATAAAAAGACAATTCAAAAAGTATACACAATTTTAAAATTAGAAATGCCCTTTTTTAATATACTTAACTTGAAGGTAAAACACCCCTTTAATATCTGACATTACAACTTTATTGGTATTTTGCTGAACAACTTGTTCAACTGGCTCAACTTGCTGTCTTGCTGCAAATCCCCAATCTCTGCATATCCCACAAGCTAGTTTGTCAGAGCACAGATTTAGAGGTACTATAAACCACTCTATAAATACATTGCAACTATTAATCTTTTTATAAAACTTGTTTACATGGAAATATTCAACCCATAAGTGTTCTGCTTTTCCAATTAAATTGCAGTAGCAGCATCTGTCTTTTTGTGTGCTGCAAAGATCTCATTTGGAGAGGGCCCAGCTGCATGGCCTGCACCCGGGCCCCATGCTCTGTAGCTAGGTTACTGCATGGGACCTGTTATCCACAATGTTTGGGACCTCTGGTTTTTTGGATAAGGGAGCGTTCTATAAACTTCACCACAACTTAAGTCTACTTAATAATTTAACTATATACAGCATATGCAATAGAATAGAACTAAAATATGCAGGGTTTTGGATGTATATTTGCTTTTTGCACCAAACATTACATTAAATCACATTATGGTCACTATTATCCAGGGGTTGAATTAATTATACGTTTGCCATAAGTTCTGGGTCATTAGAGATCACTAGATCCTGTATAGCATAGTTTCTGGTTGGCCCCTGTGCTATAAAATTGTCATACTACAAGTTTATAAACTTGTTCCCATTAACTGTCCTGGCAGTATTGTTGCTCCAGTCAATATCTGGGTAATTAAAATCCCCCATTATCATTATTTTCCTCAAGCTGGCAGTCTTTTCTATTAGCTTCAGGAACTTAGCCCCCCTCTTCACTTATATTAAGGGGTCTATAGTATACCCTCTTCACTTATATTAGGGGGTCTATAGCATACCCCTACAATTAATTTGCTGGAGTTTTTACAATCAGTGAAGAGCTCCCTCTATAAGGCTTCAGATCCTTCATTTTATAACATGAGGTTTTATGTATAAGACTTGTGTAGAGGTCCATATGGTTAAGTTCCCCTATGGTCTCAAAATCCCTTATGGTCGGAAACCCCTTAGTTTGGGCAGCTGTTGGGCCTAAATTTCATATGGGAGGGGGAGTAATTGCTTTTCCCCAGTGAAGTTTATCCTGACAATTGCAGATTTGGCCAGGAGGTATCAATGCAAAACTCTTTATATAACTGAGCTGCCATGTACTCAGTCTCTTTCAATTTTCACTCCAGGAGTGAGTGGACACAAATGGAGCATGAAATGTCCCAAGGGATGGTAAGGCCCTTGGAAGGCTTTGGGTATGGGGCCCCAAGCTTTGTAGGAGCTCGACCTGGTCTGGAGTTCGAGGCAGCAGAGAATCCTGCATGTGGATGGATTCCTGTAAAAAGGCCTTGGTGTGTTTGCACTTCAGATGAGTGTTGGGAGCTTGGCCTGAAGAAAAAGAAAGAAGCTTTGTGTGCTCGGACTGAGGAGACCAGAGTGTGGTCCCCTGCTTGAGGACAGGTTTTGCTTGAGAGCCTGCTATGTGGGAGCTACTGCCACTTGGTACTAAGTCCACATGAGAGGTACTTGAGGCAGGTACACCTGGGGAAAGTTAAGAGATCTTGGGGTAAGCACTGTGTCTTGTTCACCCAGAGTGGAGTGTGGGGACTGAGTACTGGTAACCACTGTGCCAGGGTTGGACTTACCACACAGGTTCCCCAGGGCAGAGGTGTTATTGATATTGATATGTTATTGTATTTTACCCTTCTGCAAGTTTATATAATGTTAGATTGTTTTATGTGTTTTATGTGTCCTAGTGGAATTTCCCCAAGGTATCATTCCTTAGTGCCCACTAGTAGTAGGCACTGCATCAAAAATCCAAGTGGGTTCCAGACCCTACACTGATAAAATAAATTATTTTATTGAGCGTTAATCCTATACTATACAAAGGGGCACATTTACTAAGGGTCGAATTTCGAGGGTTAAAAACACTCGAATTCGACCCTTGAATTTTGGTCGAATTAAAATCCCTCATATTTAAATATCGAATTCGAGGGATTTTAACGCGATTCAAACGATTTTAATCGATCGATTACATTTTTTCTATTCAATCAAAAAAAGTTTGGAAAATCCTATGGGAGCTTTTTTTAAAGGGCCAGTACTTCGATTTTAACAATTCAATTTGAATTTTGGGCTATTCAATAGTTGAAGTAGCCCAAAATTACTTTGAAATTAAAATCTGCCCCAAAGTGTCTCAATAGGGTAAAGCTTGAAACTAAATAAGTCCATCCCTGTAATGTTCTCAGGGGCCAGTGCTCTGACTTGTTTCTCTAAACACCAAAAATGAACTTTTGCTGTAGAATGCTTTATTTACTCTTGAGTAGGCATTTCCAGATAAGCACTGGAACTGTGCATCCAATCCAAGGCTAGGTCTCCAGTTCCCTTATGCAAAATTACTGCTAGTTGACTGACTTCTAAAGTGCTTGTGTGCCTGAGGTAGGGAAAGTAGTCAGTATTTTTTACAGGGGGCCTAAAGTACAGTAAGCGATTAAAGGGATTCTGTCATGACTTTTATGATGTAGCTTTAATTTATAATTTACACTGTTTACACTGCAAATAATTCCCTCTACCATGTAAAATTTAATTACTAACCCAACAAGTGTATTTTTTTAGTTGTAATATTGGTGTGTAGGCAGCCATCTCAGTGCATTTTGTCTGGTCATGTGCTTTCAGAAAGAGCCAATGCTGCACTATGGAACTGCTTTCTGGCAGGCTGTTGTTTCTCCTACTCAATGTAATTGAAGGAGTTGCAGTGGCACATGGATTTTTACTATGGGGTGCTGTTTTTATATCTAGCATGGAGTAGGGATGGGAGAATTTGTGGCGAATTCCCGCGATTTGCCGCCGGCGAATAAATTTTCGCCAAAAAAAAAAAAAAGAGTTGCGCGCCGAAAACGACGCAACGTGCTTCAAAAACGAGACGCACATCGTTTCGCAAATTTTTCAGCGAAGCGAATATGCCTAGATTCGCCCATCACTAGCAGGGAGCTGTTACATGGTTACTGCTCCACTGTTCTGCTGATGAACTGCTGGAAGGGGGAGATAGGTGATTTCACTTCAACATGCAGTACAGCAATAAAGAGTGACTGGCATTTGTCAGAGCACAAGTCACATGACTGGGGGCACCTGTGAAACTGACAATATGTCTAGCTCCCATTTCAGATTTCAAAATTAAATATTAAAAAAATCTTTTTGAAAAGCAGATTTCAGCACAGAGGTCTACTGGATCAACCCTATTAACTGATGTTTTCTGAGAAAAACTTGTTTTCCCATGAAAGTATCCCTTTAAGCATGTTCAGTACAGCGTTAGTGCTATAATGAATACAGGCCCACCACATCATATAAATAGAAGGATATATAAAAACTGCAAGAATCTACTTTTCACTACTTTTAGGGAAAGTCAGTCTACGGACATGTGGAACATTGTAAAGAACACAGTTTGCATATGCTAGAATACCAAGCTCTTATTAGTCAGCCCTTTAAACCCCTAGCACTATAAATCTGTTTGTAATTTACATTTTCCAGAGGATTGTGCACTTCTTGTTTCCCCTTGGTTCTTCACCACTGCCAACTCTGGAATAAGTCTCATATCAGGTAGAGTATGACCTTTGTTCCACTGCAGGGAAGCACTTTGCATTATAAAAATAATGCTTCAAAAAAGTGTGTTTTTCTTAAAGACTTATGTAAAAGTGCTATTTTTAGAAGCTGCTTGAGGAATCTTGTTAAGCCTGTTACTGTGTATCCAGTTTTCTTCTCTAAGTAAGATGGTCGTTTTAGCTTCCAGCCTATGGGCTTGCTTTGGTGTCGGAGCAAAAGAGTTTCTGGACGCACACCCTGGCCTTCCTAATGAGTCCCTGGTGCTCAGTCTTCGTGGGGAGACGGCACTCCCCAATATCAGCAATAGCAGAAGATTGAAGAAAACGGCACACAGGAATTGATGCTTGTGGGGGTAGACCCCTACGTGTTTATTGCGTCAAGTGATGCACAACGTTTCGGGGGCGGGCCCCTTCGTCAGGTGATGCAGCAAAGTTACAAAACAACCCTTAAATACCCTTAAGACCCTCCCACCACAGTGAAAAAAATAGTCCATAACCATAAAAAGTCCAAATAGTCCAAGGGAAAAAATTTTTTTCCAACATTAGCAAGTACTTATCAAAAAATAGGTAAATAAAAACAGTACAATATAATTATACTTTCCCGAAAGGAAGGAGTACCTTTCCCTGGAGATAATTTCATCTCAGCAGTTATCTGTAAGGTAAAGGGATACAATGTGATTGACAGGTGTATCATAGATAAAAGTAACAAAACAGTGTCAAAAAGGAAACACAGTAAGTTTACAAGTAACAAGATAAGTTAAATGTTTCATTCGTTTTCTTCAATCTTGCTTTGGTGTCTGCATACATGTAACTACAGTGTTAGAAAAACATTCATTCCTGCAGCCTATACATTCAGTTAATTATTAGTTCTGTCCAATGTAAGCAGAGCTAACTGAAGGTCATTCTAAAATTGAAAACATACACATAAACCCTTTTACCTTACTTTACATAACGTAACTTGAGTAAACACTATTTCCTACTTTTGCTTGCAGACACCCATAAAGCTGTGTATTGACTGGGGGGTCTAAAGGAAGTGAAGAATTTACTGCAAACAGATAATATATATGCAAAAGGATTATGCAAGGGATTGTTTCTATGTACAAAATGACTACATGGAAGTAGCATCTAAGGATTTGATATTCTGCCTATTCCAGCAGAGTGTTTCATAACAATAATCAAGTAAGGGACACACAGACCACTTCCCACACTTAACTAAGCTTTAAATAACTTTAACCCCAGGAAGTGAGGTTTGGATTCACTATTGCACATCTGCTGCTTACAGGGCAGAATCATGTTCAATGTATATTACCAGCACTCCTTTTTCTGTTCTGTTTAACCCTGCACTCAGTTACACTCAGTTACAAAAAAATGTCCTTATGGGCATGTCTATTGACCTTTAAATCATAAATAGTTTTAAGTTCTAGTTTGGGATTCCTCAGGTCAATCAATAATAAACCTGCCCAAAGTCTTTAAGATAATGCTCAGAATAGCCTGGCAGTATTTTTGAGGTTTTGTACATCTCTGCTGTAAAGACACTACTTACACTCTCATATGCTTTTTACCAGTTATTGTTTTGGAAGACGTGTTTTGCTCCTTTTTGGAACTGCTGATGCTTTAGGGATATGTTCGTTAGTGTTGGAAGCAGGAATGTGCTTTCACTTGTGAGTCAGTTGTGTCATCTGTTTTTTTTTTTTTTAAAAAGGCACAATGTCATCAAATGAACGCTATGGATTTCCAAATACATATGATAATGCAGGACATTTGGCCACAATATGCTAAAAACTATTTATCTAGCAGAAAGCGGTTGGCTTTTAATCAGATTTACAAGCTCTTATAATTGGAAAGTGTTCCTGTTCTGCAGACAGTAAAGAAGGCTCCATGAATGTGTAAATGAGTACTACAACATGAAATGTTACATTTGCTTAACCACAATATGATTATTGTACTTAAGCATGCATTAGCCCTTCCCTGAAAATGAGCCATAGATTAGGTGGCAGATGTACTTTTCATGCTACACTGTCACATTCATTGTGATACCTTGGTCAATCAGGTGATGTGTTGCCAAAAATCCTAGTACAGTCTAAGGCCCAGATTCATTTCAGTGTTCAAAAAGGAGTCTCTTAAAAATTTTATTCTAGCTTTTCCTATAGACATTACTGGAGTTCATTTGTGATAAATGATGATATAACTTTTTCCCAAGAAACTTACAGTATGCGGCCCTGACCATGGAATAGTGTGCCCTCTATTTGTTAAGTACCTACTGCTGAGGCAGAAGAATGTTAGAGGCAGAAAATAGTGCATGTTAAAAATAATTATGTTCTTCAGCATCTTTTATTTAAATAGTTCCAGCAAGTTACACAGCTCTTTACATTAATTTATAAAGAAAATGGATGTTATAATAATTTAACAAATAATTACAGAGTAAAAATAGTATCAGAGGGCCCTAAAGTCATGATGATTAACTTGTCTACTTGTTCAATTAAAATAAAATACATTTTTAATATGAAAACAAAGGACCAGATTCAATTCAATGAGAAAAACATCTCATAGTTTATCAAGTGAAAACAACACTGTAGTCTATGGTGAAAATCTCCAACTGGTTTAGGAAATATGTTTTCCATTAATGAATTTAATCTGTGCTAAGATTTTTCATGTGCTAGCAGCTCACCTAGGAAGTGTACAAGATTCTTCGGGTGTGTTATCTTTATGTCATTACTTCCTGTTGGAGTCCTTAACCAGTTGCCCTTGTTTTGAAGATGGTGCATCTGATAATATGTGTATGAATATTTGAACATGTAGTTGCTCAACACAACAGTTTATTAAAGCTTGAGCCTTTGCTACCCATGATTCAGCTGCTACCTTAGCAGTGCTGTACTAATGACCAGTCAGTATACAACATTACATAAACCAGTTGCAGATAATCTAATTTCTGATAAGGGTATAAACACTTTAAAAACTGGATGTCCATGTGTAATCTGGATTATTTAAGAGAAATTTTGTATAAACTGTAAGAAATATGATTTGTTTGTTATAATCCTCTGTGTAGTTCTGTATGTATGTAGTATGTATGGCACTTTATCTTCATGCTAGATTAAATTTGAATATTCAGTTACTAAGCCAAGAATTCTCTTATTAATATTGTAATACTGCATGGGAGGCAAACACGTTAAATTAACACGGGATTTACATCTTGGGGCATCATTACCTCACTGCTAAATGGCCCATATAGCTACTTTAACAAACATTCCTACTAGCAAATTTTCATCTGCCCCCACACTACCTTCCAATTTCCACATGTAAATGATTCTTGCACATACAAATAAAACATTGATGACATATGGTTCGAAGCTGTGCAGTTTTTGCTCCAATTAACAGCACGTTAGCTTGCATTCCCAGCATACTCTCTGAATGCCAATGATAGACATGCATATTATGTATTCCATCCTTATAAAGTAAAAGAAGCTTAATGGGGTTGATCACCTTCAAACACTTTTTTCAGTTCAGTTGGTTTCAGATTCTTCACCAGAAATAAATATTTTTTTCCAATTACTTTCTATTTGTCACTGTTTTTCTAATATTAAAGTATAAATTCTTACCTTCCAAAGCAGACTTTAGAAATTCAAATTTGGAAAAAACAGTAAAAAATAAAAGGTGGAAAACAATTTAAAAAAGTTTTTGTTTATGGTGAACAATCTGAAAACAACTGAACTGAAAAAAAGTGTTTGGGTGTTTGGAAGGTGAACAACCCCTTTAAAGAGTATAATTCCAGAAACAAAGTGTCATGGGTTGAAGAATCCTGATGAGAATGGATTTGCATATACCCATACAATATATATATATATATATTTTTTTTTTTTTTTTAATTCAGGCATGTTTATTTGGATATCCACATAAGAGTCAACATAAGGCTACAGTATATTGTACATTAGTCATATACATTTGTGAAGTTTTAAATAATAGTTCGGTTACACCAATAGAAACGTACATAAATTCCCAAGGTCCACACAATATATTTAAAGCTGTGTCTAACATATGCAAATATGCAGATATGGAAGAGTCATTATCTTTTTTTCCTTTGAACAAAACCGTGTAATTTATGCATAACACTTCATTTACTTCAAACAGTGAGTTGGTTACACTCAGCACCTTGTCTCTTACAGCCTGAGGGTGCGATCTCACCTGGGCCACAACCCCTCAGGGCCCACCAGGGCGCTCACGGGTGGGGGCTTTGCCCAGGGTGAGATAGTTACTTTACTACATAACACTACACAGTAAAAGCAATGGATAACTGGAAAATACATCTACATATTAGAGTACTAGTGCATTTATTTTGCAATTTCCAAGTTTCCCCATGCTTTATACTCCAGCATTGAACACAAAACAAGGGTGTTTCTCAGGAATATAAGATTACATGTGTCCCCTTGGACATCCCTTAGTTTGTGTAACCCTTAAAACTATAGCAATTGCTCATGGCCTGTGATAAATTAACCTTAGTGCATTTCCCATGTAAATAAAAAAAGTACTAATGGTCTTATTATTAACATACTTAAATGTGGTACAGCTTGCTTTGCAGTGATTTTCTCAACATTTCAGCATAACTGCTGGGAGTTGCCGCTAAACGTTGTACCTAAACATTACTGGGTAGTTCACCTTTACATTAATTTTCAGTTTGATATGGGTAGTAATATGCTGAGGTAATAAAGTGTTTTTAATTTTTTTGTGGTTTTGGAATTTTTTATCTTTTTGTTTACCAGCTCTCCAGTTTGGTATTTTAGCTATTTGGTTGCTTGTGTCTAATTCCTTTGCAAACAGGCAGTGGTGTGACTGAAAGACTTTAAGATGAATAGGAGTGGCCTATATAGAAATATAAGTAATACAAATTAGCAATAACACTACAAATCACAGATCAATAGCTTTTTGGCTGCAGGAGTTGGTGACCCCCCTTTTGAGAACTGGAAAGAACAGAAAGACAATTCAAAAGCTTAAAAATAAATGACGACCAGCTAAGATGTTGCTAAGAGTAGGCCATTCTATAACATACTAAAAATTAGGTTCAAGGTGAGCCACCACTTTAAGTATGAAACAGATTAGAGTCATCGGGGGGAAATTCACTAAAATGCGAAGCGTCTAACGCTAGCGATAATTCGCCAGCGTGATGTCAATTCGTAACTTCGCAAATTTACTAACACCGACTCTGGCGAATTTTCGCTAGCGAAGTAGATAGACTAGCGCAACTTCGCACCCTTACGCCAGGCGAAGTTGCGCACTGATGAAAGATCGTAATTACGCAAATTCACTAAGATCAACATTTTCCTGAACGTTACGCTAGACTTTACATCGCCTGGTCAGACCTAGCGAAGTTCAATACGATAGATAGGAGTTTGAAAAAAAATTGGTAACATTTTTCTAGGGTAATAGTCTGAAAAAGATCGGTTTTGTTTGGGGGGGGTTACCCTCCTTCCCCCCTACATTTCCTAACATGTGGCAACTCAACTATACAGGGGGCATATGTAGGGCAATAGTACAACTTTATTTAATTTATTAAAGGTTTCCTGGGCTTGTGTAGTGGAATGTAGTGGCTGTAACATATACTTCTATTATATGCTCAAGTTCGCGCTGTATGCAAATTAGGCATCGCTAGCGTAAATGCGCTTTGCCTGGCGAACTAACGGTAGCGCTACTTCACTTACGTTCGTCGACCTTAGCGTAACTTCGCACTTTAGTGAATTTGCGTAGTGCTGGCGAAAATTCACCTGGTGAAGTGTGGCGAACGTTAGCAAGGCAATGCTAGTGAATTTTCGCCGCTTAGTGAATTTCCCCCATCAAGTTTAACCTTCAAAAGGGCAGTCAGATGAGTTCCTCCACACTGTACTATAATTATACAGTACAGTGCCATGTATTTACTTGCAAAATAGAAGAGATGCGCCAAATCTAGGACAGAATTAGCAGGAAAGGAATTAGTGGTTCAGCAGTATTTACAAAATTCAAGTTCAAAGCACAGACAGCCAAAAGCAAATTTTACTTAAAGTGAATATGTGAATTAGGCTGTTGATTTGGCTCAGTATTTAAACAATTTATTTGTGAGTGATTTGGTATTTAACCAATTCCAAAAATTATGAACAGTGCATCCCAACTAAAATGCATCCTATCTGTCTTGTACCTATGACATTTTAGCAGTACAACTACTTCAGGGAGATAATGCATTGCATATTCAGTGCCGGGGCCTTACCAGTGTTTTGTAAAGAAGCAAAACAACTCTCTCCCATTGTGAATCTATACCCTTTGTAACATACAACAATATCTTCATTATCTTGCTGCTGCTGATGCTGCTGCTGACTAGCTGGCATTGCTTGCTACAGTGAAGTTTCTTATTCACAAGTACTCTTAGGGCCTTCTTTATCAAGGACTTGCTTATATCAGCACCATGAAGGTTATAAGTAGCCTGTATATTTTTTAAATCCCAAGTGCATAACATTACATTTATTGACATTGTATCTCAACTCATTGACTCAGCTGACACTTAACCGCACAGACTGCCAATTTATCAAATCCCCCTGCAAGGATGACATCCTAGATGGATTTAAATGTTCTGCATAGTTTTGTGTCATCACAGATTCATTGCTGTGGTGGTAGCATCCTGCTGTATGGCTGCGTTCCATCAGGAAGAACATGATATTACATGGTATTAAACAAAAACATAAAAATTATTGGGGAAAAATGAAGATTGGATGAAAATGGAGTCTAAGCACAGAAATGACCCTAAACACAAGAGAAGTAACACTAGAAAGGCTCAAGAAAAAAATGACCGTCCTTTCCCACCATTTGAAAATTCCGGCGACATCCAACTGACCTGACAACCTTGGAGCAAATCCTCCTGTAAGAACAGAATATAAAGCTGGTGTGCATTCTTACTTTGCGCAAAAACACTTGTGAAATACAGAAATCTGCAGAACTGCCAAAAAATTAGCAAAACACATTGACATCAATGGGTGATTCTTTTTTTCACGCAAAAATCTTTGAAGCAGTGAGAATTTTCTGCTGCAATTTTTGGACCATTGTTTTTCACAGTAATCTTTTATTTCGCGGAAACTTTTTGCACTGAAATTTCGCACAGTGAAATTATACGTGGTTTCAAGAAAAAAATTGCAGATGGCAAAATTTAGAAATTTGCTGCAAATATATGCCTGATGAAACATTATGCTTATTACTAGGCTTGTATACATTTATTTTTTGTAAGACGTATTAAATGAAACAATATTGTTATTAAAGTGTTCAGTATTGTTGAAGATCAAAAGATCCAATACAGCAATATAGCAACAGTATAGACAGTAAATATAGTATTATTTTAATAGACCTTGGACTGAAACTGCCTGCAGCAAATGTTTATATTGGTAGTTGAGTTGGCAGTAGCATTACTTCAGTCAATATCTGGGTAATTAAAATCCTCATTATTAAGATTTTGATGAATTTGCCAGTTGCCTTACAATCCTGCTTAATATACAGATAACCTTCTTTTTCTCTTTTCCCTGCCCTTGAAATGACCTTTTCTGAAATCATTCACAAGGACTTTGCCTTTTCTCCAACTTTTTAATTGGCACTAATGTGTACTATGGCCACTGGGTCATCTCCATCGCTAACATAATATATCCACCCATTCCACCAAATGACCAACCCAATCACCAAAGAACAAACTGTTGCCTTTGTAAGGATCTGGTAACAGATTCCTTCATCCATATTTCTAATAACAGAAAGCCTTTTTACACAACCTGCCTTGTTTCCTAATACTCCCATATCCTCTTGTAAAAGTGACTCCCCAGGTACACACATAGTCCAAAACTGGCCTCCTCAACATCTTCACTGTAAACTGAATATGTTGTGGTGACATAACTGTGAACCTTCTAAACAATCCATCTCTTTCTTATTTCTCCTTATAATAGAAAAAGTGGTGTCTTTTTTCGGCTCATATAACTCACTGACACATTTTCTGGCCTCTACCAGTGTCTGCACAGTGAGTATTTCAGGCTTCTCTTGCAGCTTTGTTAAATGCTGAGAGGAGCATGGCTACTGTGTGCCTCTTTGTACTTTACCTTAGTCATTCTAACAGTCGCACTAGAGCTAGCCACAAGTAAATGTAGGCACAAAGGTGCTTAATTTATTTTCAACATGAAAAAATACAATAAATCAGTGATCCTTCTACTAGTAACAGTGTCTTGGATAATTTGCCTTACTGAACACTGCTCAATGATTAAAAAAAGAACATCTATATTTTGGTGTTGGCCCTAAAGCCGGCCAAACATTGAAAGGTCCTCTTGTTTAGTGAGATCACAACATGAGGGATCTCGTTGACCAATTTGCCAAATTGCCCACCATAAGGTAAAAGATATCATGCTGATCCAGTTGTCTGGCTGTTAGGGTGGCCCTTGCTTCAGATGGGATTTTTAAACCTATCCAATCACTATCTACCCAATTTTAGGCTGGATATCAGTTGGGGATGCTTGGGGTAGGGACTCATACACAGGAAGATAAGCTGCCAACTAGGTCTTAAGGGCACAAATTGGACACCTTAAAGGACCAGTAACATCAAAAAATTAAATTGTTTTAAAGTAATGTAGCGCTATAGTAAACTGCAGTGAAAGGAATCAGTTTTAGCTACTTTCAAATGGTATTACACCACGAATAAAACTCTCTTTCTCAGGGATGAACCCTCACAGCGGGGTGGAGGAAGGATATAGTAGAACTGTAACCAGGTGCAGTGGACAATAAGTTAGGCGCCAGTGATTCTTTATGCTTAACCAAAACAGTATTTATTGAACAGCAGAGCAATAGATCAATCACCACATTGGAGTAAAGAGTATCAGTACAGTTGTATGGCATAAGTACAGAGCACACAGCATAAAGGAGCATTTACTCACAGCACCACACATGGGCTGGATCCCTTCAGGCAAGGGGTCATGTCAGCAGTAGTTGAGCTTTGAATGTGGAAAGGTATGCACCAGGTTTCAGCCTTTGCCCTAAGTGGAACCTGAGGGGAAACCCTATCCCTAGGTCTGTACACTTAGTCCCTACTTCTCGGTTATTTGTACCCGGGATCTTAATCCCTCTATTTCTCCTGTTGGAGCGTGAGCTGCTCAACTAGCTACCTTTCTATCACTCCTAGAGTGATCTATGACAGAGTATAGCTGTACTTTACTAGGGTCTTTGCGCCTAGGGATCATGCCCATTCCCTTCCAGCCTGCAAGGTTGGCCTAAGGCAATGAACACTGACCGCATGGTTCCCATAACCTTTATACTTTTAAACAGTGTACACTGTGAGAACTACAGGGGATTACATCAGCACAAGGTCCCCATTAGGACCCATTAGGCATCCATATTATTAGGAATGTCCCTGTTAGAAATATGTGAGGGTGTCTAATTTTCACATCCCTACAGTAATAAAAATGTAAAGCAGTGTTGCCCTGCACTGGTAAAACTGCAGTGGTTGCTTCAGAAGCACTACTATTGTTTATATAAATAAGCTGTTGTGTAGCCATGGGGGGGCAGCCATTCAAAGGAGAAAAGGCTCAAGTTACACAGCAGATAGCAGATAATCTCTGTAGAACATAATGTTATCTGTTATCCATTACTTATCCTGTGCCATGTAGCCGTTTTTTCAATGTCCGCCATTGCTACTTAGCAGCTTGTTTATATGAACAATAGTAGTGTTTCTGAAGCAAATAGATCAGTTTTAACAGTGCAGGGCAACACTTCATTATATTTTCTTTACTTTAAAACACTTTCTTTACTTAAAACACTTTTTTTTGTTTTACTGTTCCTTTAAGATGCACATTCTAATCCATGTAAATAGCTTGATCTTTTTTTAAACATGCTTTGTCCCTTTTCAAACAAACTATTATAAAATATACTGTATATTTATATTTCTGAGGTGCTAATAGAAGGATTTAATTCTGTCTCCATTTTGGCCTGCAGAGAGTGTATATATTTAGTGTATAGAAGTGAGCGATTGCAACATGGATCACCTGATGTGGTGATATGACAAATCCAAAACATTGTGGTTGCATGTCTCAAATTTGCATGTGCAATTCCGTTTCCTTATAATATTGCTTAATACAGAAGCATTGACACACAGCAGTTTATTTCAGCCCCCTGCCTTAAAGTGATTCTGACACTAAAAAATGAATTTTAACATATGAATGTACACTACATGTTACTTATAGGTCATGGTGATCATTTTTTGTTGAGAGCTTTGTTTTTGTATATAACTGTTAGTTGGATTTCCTAAGCCTGACTCTCTGACACCCTGACTTTGCCAACCTAACAGTCCCATCACAGTCTGTTAGTTACAGTTTCTACTGATAACAGAAACTGTACAAACTGTACTGCTGCACAAATATGTCAGCCCCCTCATACAGGAACATGGGGGATCAGACAGGTAATGTAAAAGCATCACGCAAATACTTTATGGCAAAGTTAAGTTAGAAGTAGCTTTCAAAGCCAATATTATAATAGATGTAAAAAAAGAGTTTAATTTCAGGGGTCAGTATCTCTTTAAGAGAGGTGGATTCATTAGCAACCTGATTTTTCAGTTAGTGACGTTGTGTCCCTTAAAAAACCCTCTTGCAAAGAAGTTTTGTAAATGGGCTATTGAAGAGCAGCTACTGAAGGACATGCTGTGGCTGGCAGGACAAAAGGGTTTCACAGTACTAACTGACTATAACTAATAAAAAAAATCCAAATTCAGGTTTCTAAACAGATAATATGAAACATTTTAGCAATATTTATAGATTAAGAGGCTATTGTACAATGAAATGTAGCAAAAAAATAATAACAGTAAACATAAACCTGTCCTTGATCAACCATTTGCTGAGAAGATAAAAAAGGAAAGAAGTGGAGGATATTTTTTTAACGCTCGATACAACTTTTGCATGTTTTGGTTATGCTAATGAAGAGATACACATTTGTTTGGAAAAGAAGAGAAGCTGCCTAAAATTACAAATAGTGTATAGGTATAGGCAGCATAGATGTTTCATATAAACTACATGTCCATTTTTATTACCATGGTAAGCAGGTCTCATCAGGCAGGATGTCCCTCAAATCTGTAAATTGCATTCCCCCATCAGACATATAGTACATTCCCCCATCAGACATATAGTTCCTTTTATTATACATATGTTCTAATGTATATACAATACAATTGATCACTGGCCCATTTTAAGTGGAACAAGAATAAATCTCCCCATCCATTGCCAAATTATAATCACAATTACAGTATTTTTACTGAAGTGATGGTTACCTGAGCAGTCTTTAACCTGAATACAGGAAATTACCTCTTTCTTTGAATTGTTGGCAGGTTGCTGGGTATACTATGCCAGTGATCAAATCTGATCACTGGTATAAAACAAATATAATATATATTAGACTGTAAAGGCCTTGTGGTTAGGGTTGCCACCTTTTCTGAAAAACAAATCCCGGCCTTACTATATTTAGCTTTTTTTCCTATTAATAACATTGGGCTCAACCATCATTTTTACCAGTCGGGCCGGTAAAATACTGGCCAAGTGGCAACCCTAATTGTGGTAGACTAAAAAGCCATGTGGCATCTGCATATTGTCTGCTGAGCAACTAAACTGCATCTCCCAGTGTTGTATCTGAGCATTTGCTATGGTTGCAGCTGTGCAGAATTTTTTGCAAAATACAGATCTTCCAGAATCCTATGCATGTGGGCCAACTAAATCTAAACCCCTGCTGAATTTACTGATGAAAACATAATCAGTAAGTTGTAATTTGAATGATATTGCACATATTTTAATATGCAGATTTTAAACTGCCTTCATTTAGATTTCTGTACACTTTTATAAAGGATAATTTATTATTTAGCTGAAATTATTGATATATGTCAACCCTAATTTAGACATACTGTATACCTATGAAGCTGATATACTGTATGTTGTGACTGAAGGCAGGGGTACAGAACAAATTAAGGGCCATTGCTGGTCCGTAGGATATAAGAAGCCTTCCGACTGATCTGGGACTGTAAACTGTGTTTTTGTAATACCTGACTGATATATAGTCTAACTGGACTGGGACTTTGTTGGTGGACTGTGAGTGGGGTTGGAATTTTAAGTCTTGGATTTAAACTGGCACTCTCCATTACCTAGAAAAAAATGTAGGGTTTTTGGAGTCTGAAAGAAAAAAAATATATGAATTTTATTTTGCCATGCAGAAAGAATGCAAAAAAAAAGTGCTCGAACAGGAGGAAAAGTAAAGGACCATTGATGTTATTCACCAAGGTACCCATATTTACTTCTAGCAATTTGAAACAAGAACCAATGCATCCTTTCAGCCTGATGAATGGTGTGTGTCCATGGACACAAATAACGTGTGTAAAGCAAATATAATGCTATTTTGCACCCATACTGGGACATTGTGCAACAAATGCTGCTTGGCTGGTGTCTGCAATTACACTGAACATTCTGGAGAAAATGCACTGCATTGTGAGTAAAAAATATGACACTCTACTTTACACACTTGCACTTTGTAAATTACCCTTCCTGTGGTTTGTTCTATGGCAGTTTCCTAGGAAGAAAAACTTTAATAAAAAGTGCAAAACCATTATTTGTTCATCATTTTTTATAGAAGATTCCGTACATTTAATTTATTGAAATGGAGACAATATCCAATGTTTGTCCACAGTTGGATATCAGACACTCTGATTAGGAGCACATGGGGCCACAGTTCCTTTTGTGGTGTCTGGTGTAAAACTGTCTGAATTTACAGTTCAATAGGGAAAAGCTATCACTCGAAAGTCTGTCATATCCTAAAGGCAGTGGCTCTTCTTAGATTAATCCAGAGACATTCAGCTGCTTAATATTTGGGACAAAGCCATAAGTAATAAAACAAAGCAGTATCCTAGAAATAAATATATTTAAGATCTGGCAACATGTTAAGTGCACTTCATCTTATCTTTTCCAGTGTAATCTGTTAAATTAATGTTGTTTGCATTTTTTTTTCATTTGGTGCTCTCAGTCTGGCCCAGTAATTATGTAAAATATATTTCTGCTTCACTCTGATATATTTACAGGTCAGGCATTAGAATAATGAAATAATTCATTTTAAAGTAACTAAATTGTAATTAAAATGATTCAGCTCTATTCTAATTTTAGTGCAAATTACTAATGCTTTCTGTGTCAAACATTACTGCTGACTTCTCAAGAAGATGCCTTGGCATGCAATGAGATGCAGTGGTCTGTTAGACATCTAATTAAGGTTCGAATGGAGTTGAGAAAAATCTAAACTCAAATTCGAATTCGAGATTTATCATACCTCAATCCTTGAAGTAATTAAAACCCACCGGGTTTATGTAGAAGTCCACGGCAGGGGTCCGTTAGCTCATATGAAGATGTTAATAGCCTTCCTGAAATTTAAGTTTTTTTCTTGAAATTTAATCATTTTGTCAGATCAGTAATTTTCATAAAAATTTCAGACTTACTTTTTAAAAACAAGATACCAGTAGAGTTTTGAGGTCATTTGAGTTCATTCGAGGTAAAAAAAACCGTATCACTTGACTTTGATAAATCTGCCCCCTAATTTCTATGTGTGTGTGTGTCTCTCTCTCTCTCTCTCTATACTGTATATATATACTGTTTACACATATATTTTATATATATATATATATAATTCGTCCCTTAGTATCCACACTCCAAACAGCTGGATTTCAGGGGTGCACGACCAATCTTCATTTATCCATAATGTGGAAATAATTCTTTCCTGGGTCAGCACTTCCCTTTAATAAACCAATTATTTTTATTGTTATTATACACACATCACAGTGCTCCAAAGTTTCGGTCCCTCTTGGAACCTTTATCAAGGATATATATATAAAGCAGCAAAATGAAGGAGCACTTTCTAGCAGCTTGCTTTGTGCAGGTAAAAAGGTCTAGCAAGAGTCAAGAATATGATCAAAACTTTTTTTTAAAAAATGCAACGTTTCAATCACCACATTGTTATATTTCACAGGGAAATCAAAACAGGAATTGGTATATAAGTATCCTCCACCCAAGAAAATAGCACCAAATATTAACCCAATAACCATAGCAACAATCTATATTTGATAACACATAGAACAAAGAGCAAGTAAATAACCATGTTAGAAACAATGTGATTAGTGTTTGGAAATAAAATAGCCAAAACCTGGATTATCAGATTTGGCAAAGGACTTACCCATACTCTGAATTTGCTGGAAAGAAATAGAAACTATGTGATTGTCAGTAAGATAAGTGACAGGGACAAAGATGGCGATAATATGATTGGTGTATGGATATAAAATAACCAAAACCTAGAATCGACTTGGTCATGCAAGCAAAGCACTTGGTTGTAGTGGATATTGCAGGAAACAGGGTGCTATATAACCATATATAACTATATAATACACAAAAGCCATGAATATCCTCTAAATTATATCCTTATAATACACAAAAGCTGTGAATATCTTGTAAATTATATCCTTATAAACGGTTAGATCTGATGTCATCAGTTATAAACGGTGAGTTCTGATGTCATTTCTGTCACATGACTCACTGAAACTTGTGTATTATAATAAATAAAGTACCCCCAGTTGCAAAATATGAGGATATTAGAAGTTACCTTGGAGTTCCATGACCTGTATATAAAACACTCGGCCTTCGGCCTCATGTTTTTATATGGTCATGATACTCCTCGGTAACTTATAATATCCTTATATTTTACAATAGGGGGTACTTTATTCACTATATAAACAGCTTTTAGCGATGAATTTCAGAAAAGCTACTTTTAGAGCCTTGAAGGCTGCCCTTCAGAGCATAGATTGGGTTTGGGCATTACGTTTTCAGCTAAAAAAAAAAACAGAATTGATTGTCATTTAAAATGATATTAAAGTGTTACTGTTCTCAGTTTATTCCCTTAAGAATTACATATAGAAGTACAGACGCACCCTATATGGCTTAATATAGTAGTAAAGAAGTTTATAGGAAAGAAGATATTTAACCACAACTCTGTGGAGACAGAAACTGCATGAATATAAACTATAAACACTATAATACATTTTGTGAACCTACAATCCAGAAGGCAAAGGTAGGAAATGAGGAGGCTGAGACTAATCAAAAAAAAAGTTTTTTTAGTATATTAATAGTAAAAAGATGTGGGTTGAGAGTGTTGCTCATTTAACGGTACCAGTATAACTGTAACAGCAAGTGTGCTAAATCATTTTCTCCAGTATATACTATAGAAGAGTTCCCAGGCTCACTTCATAGTTGCACTGTTGGCTCAGCTCAATCTAGTCAGTGGCTGATTGAGGATATGGTTCATAAAGCTTTAATAAAAATGCATGTAAACAAAATGCCAGGGCAAGATGGCATTCACCGCCGGGTTCTGAGAGAGTTTAGTTCAGTTTTATAGCGGCCCCTATTTCTGAGTTTCTCAGATTTGCTTTCATCTGGTATGGTTCTTATGGATTGGAGGAGAGCTGATGTCATTCCAGTATTTAAAAAGGGATAATGATCTCAGCCTGGAAATTATTGGCCAGTAAGTTTGACATCTATGGTGAGCAAATTAAGGCATCACATTTAAAATGTTGTCCTAGTGAATGGCATTATGAGCAGAAATCATCATGGTTTATGAAGGATAGGTCATGTCAGACAATTTTGCTTTTTTAATATGAGGTTACTAAGATGCTGGACTGTAGGGGGGGGGGGCAGTAGATCTATTTGGATTTTGCCAAAGTGTTTGATACCGTGCCCCACAAACGACTGCTTTCTAAACTAAGGTCTGTTGGGCTTAATGAAGTCGTTTGCACATGGATAGGGAACTGGCTACAGGATCGGGTACAGAGGGTGGTTGTTAATGGTACATTCTCTACTTAGAGTAAGGTTCTTAGTGGGGTCCCTCTGGGATCTGTATTGGGTTCACTTGTATTTAACCATCAAGGTCACACCAGGGACCCCAGGCCTTATCAAATTTAGTATGAGATCATCTATTTTCATATGTTAGTTTACACAATGGGTAAAAAGTAGTAATCCAAATAGTAGTCTGGAGCGTTTTAGAGGGATTATATCATTCTAATCAGACAGGAGAAATGTTGCTGGAGAGATCACTTTGGGAAAGGCCAATTTGTTTGCCAAGAATTCTATTACTGCATACAAAAAATGGTAGGATTGGGGACAGGACCAAATTATGTGAAAAATTTCAGCTGAGGTGGTACCTCATCTAGGACAGAAGAAAGTAACTACTTACACCAGCTGGTGCAATTTCATAGGTGTGACATACAGGTGGTGGAAAGTATTATTTTTTGTATTGAATAAACCAGTCAAAATAAGCATATTAAAGATATTGTCAGTTGCCCCTTCCCAATCATCAGAGGTGAATTTGAAGATATGAGAGGACCACCATTTCTCTGCTGATCTAAATGGTTTTGGACCTGTTAACATCAGGTTTTGGTTTAACAGGGGTATGTGATTGGAGGATTTCCTCTATAGCGAGAGAGGTTAGCTGAGGGGAGAGAGAGAGAGAGGTAAACTGGGCTTGGAATGCATGTCTCAGCTGGAAATATTTCTAAAAGGGGAGTTGCAGTTTCTGGGTCTTTTTTGCATGCATGCTGGGAAAGCTGTGTGTTCCAGGAGATCACTCAGGTATTTGATATTGTTCCTAGGCCAGAAATAAAGCAAAGTGTTGTCAGTAGTGGTGGAGCATATTTGCATAGACCCTTCAGGGATGACAAAATTGTCTGGAGCGGGAGTGGTATTATTGTATTTGCAATGCTAGACAGTAAAGTTGAAAGTGGGGAAGTGCCAGCCCCCCTGTCCGACAGACGGGCAATCTCGTCAAAGCTAATTTCTTATTGATTGCCTTTGATAACTGCACTGGTACAGTTTAGCACCTAGTTAGTAAATTAGCCCCTGAGCTATATTATATTTATATTACATTTATAGGTTATATTGTATTTTCGAGAATATAATGATGTGTTTGATACCACAAACCCCTCAACAGAGGTTGTAAATAGTAATAGAAAAGGTTATGCATCTATTGAGCCTCATTCCCAGCATTCATTTGTTCCTATCCTAGCTCAGATATTTTTTACTACAATACAGAAACTGAACTGGTGTTTACACTATTCCTTATTAAAAGGGTTCCAACATGTGGACATATAGCTGACATGATGCAACTGACGTGAACCAGTGTTATACTGTACCTTGATTATTGCAAGAGAGAATGACAAGCAGAAGTGTCAAATCCCTGCTGCTCTGGCTGTTCGCTGCAATCTCCAGCATCCTGCAAGGCAATTAAGATGTGCTGGGAATTGCAGTTTACTGCTGCTAAGTTACTGTCATTATGACAGGAATATTGTGTTACATGAGCTGCAGTTTAGTCCCTATAACTTACTTGAACATCAGTTCTATGTACAATTTTCCAGAGTTTAAAAAAAAATCTATAATTTGCAACCCTTTACCCCCCTATAGAGTGCGACACACAAATCTCAAGTGTTTTTGTAACACAGCAGGCAGCAAAAACAAAGAACATTTCCACTTGGCCTAATGTTTACCAAGGATAGAAGGGAACATATTCCTTATGGCGTATGCTACAGTAAATCAAGTTTGTTTTTCCAAGTCATGTGTTACCAAGCAGTGAGAAATTATAGCACGGATGTAAAGCTATTTAATCTGTTCCCTTCAGTTTGCTATTCTTTGTAACACACAGAGACAGCCCTGGGTAACTCTAGTTCGAAGTGAAGTGCTTATGCAGCTCTGGATGGAAATCTTTTCTGCTTGCATCTCGCGTGTGTACTGTACCTCTGTGGTGACACAGGGAGGTTGCACAAGTTCAGCCTCAGTTCAGGAGAAAAGAACATTCTGTACTTGACCACAACAGGCAGGGCCCAGACTGCTATCACTGCTGTAAAACAAGATCAACAACACCAGCCTGGAAAAAAAAAGCACCACAACAAGGGCAACTCACAGATCCTTGGAGCGCCATTCCTTTTAACCCCTCCTATGCCAGAACCATCAGATGTTCCCTGCAGAGCTGGGCTGCCAATACTAAAACTTAAAAGCATGACACAGGTGAAATTTCAGCATTCATGTTCTCTGCCACAAAGCTATTTTATTTGTAACCAGGAAGAGCTGTGTTTCAGTGCCGGCACTGTTGTTACTATTCATGATATAGACACACAGGCTTACCAGAGGATTCCCCATTATGCCAGTCATGTGTGTCAGAATTAAACCGTGAATTAGCTGGCAAGGATAACCAAGAGATTCATTATGTGGTTCCAGGTGCAGTTCTGCTTGGATAACCATATGAATATTATCTAAGCTTTCTGTCAGATTCTGCCATATTTAGGTACTTTTCGACTGCCTCAGTCTTGCTCTGGGATTTTATTTTTTCCCTTCTTTTCCTCTCAAGTCCCTTGGGTGCTTTTCCTGTTACCTCTGCTCTGGGAATGCCCACAATGTTTATAGCCCTATTCTTTTAACTCTTTAGCAGCACAGTATTCTTATGTGAATAAAAAGCAGCATTTGTGACTTGTGACTTGTTACATACAGCCAAACGGTTAGGAAGGGTTTCCCTGAAATGTATTTCATGTATTTGGTATTTCCATAAACGATTGTTCATAAACAGATGCTCACATTATCCTGTCATGCACTCCATGGATGAGGTTACATAAATATATTTTAAAGGAACAGTTCAGTGTAAAAAATAAAAACTGGGTAAAAGTATGTGCAATATAAAAAATGTTTATAAAATAGTTAGTTGCAAAAATGTAATATATAAAGGCTGGAGTGACTGGATGTTTAACATAATGTTCTGGCTATTATGTTAGACATCCAGTCACTCCAACCTTTATACATTACATTTTTGGCTAAATAACTATTTTAGAATCTGTATTTATTTTGCACAGCCTATACAGTATACTGTATTTATCCAGTTTTTATTTTTATACTGAACAATTCCTTTAATGATTGTATTTGCAATTGACATGTTTGATTTTTGATTATCTTGTGAAAGGCTAGCCTTAAGGTCCCCATAGACGCTAAGATCTTTCTCTGCCGAACGACCGATCTTAGCGAAGTCCGACCAATCTGTCAAATTATTGTGCGGTTAGTGGGATTCAAACGATCGTACATCTTACGGTTTTTTGTCCGACATTGGTCTGAAGATTGATCGGCCAGGTTAGAAAATCTTTATCGGCCCCCATGCAATCTACCTATGTTTGCAGGGCAAAGCAGGCTGGGATCCTTCAGTTTTACTGGCAATCTCGCCTGAAATGGTCTTTTTAGTTGATGGACACATCGGACATTTAAACGATTGTTTTGAGACAATTGTGGTCTTACGATAATCATTGGATCTTTCAAAAATCTTTACGTCTATGGCCAGCTTTAGACCTTGCTGGGCCTTGTAAATTTGAAACTTAAAAGCTGGGCACACACAGGAAGATCTATTCCTTTGGCACCAAATTGGAAGATTTTTGTCCTTCTTGCATCAGGTCAAATCCAACTAATCATATTGTTTGGCCCCTGAGCCAGTGATTGAATCATAACAGGGGTCTATGTAGGCCCACTGGGAAAGAACTAAATTTTTTAAAAATGGGCGTTGGTTTGGACAATTCCTCTCCCTTTAAAAGCCGCATACCGGTGGGGGAGGATAGATCCTTTATACTGAAACCAAGGTTCTACTGACACTGATTACAAATAATGCTACTATGCAGAGAGACTCCTTATACTATGACAAAAAAGGTAAATAAGTTAGGGACCACCATGTGGGGTTTACCTTGACGTGGTATGGCGGCTTTTCAACTTTATGATCATAACTTTGTAACTGAAAACCCCTGTTTTGCAAACTTACTTTGGAGACAGGGACACAGGGAATGTGCATTAAAACTAGCACTTCCATTGCACTTAAAGACACTGTGACTTGCCATTGGAGTGCTTCCACATACCCCCTATTTTGTACAAGAACTACATCAACTCAATACTGTCCTGGTCTAAAAACTTTCAGACACATATTGGTGGGACAAGACATTGGGAGGGTATCACATTTATGGGTCAGTAGGGTGTCGGTTCTGTGAAAATATAAAAAGGAATGACTTAGTAGCTTTTATTGGCCAGTTATGGGCACCTTTACTATATGCTAGTGATACTCGCACCTTCACATCAAAGATGATAATGAATATAATCATGTACCTTTGTAGTCAGTCCACCATCAGAATAGTTCAGTGATCAATGTATGAAAAGGCCAGCTGTTTACTAGACCTGAATGAACTTTGCATTTTACATTATTCAGTCGGACTTCATGTGACATGTAGGAAGGGTTCAGGACTTTTTTTCTCTATATCCATACTGTATACTAAAAATTTAATGCGTTTCTATCAATGGCAATGTCTTAAATATTATTGGTTATAATTTCTATAAATTTGGTAAAAAAAAAAAGCCACCTCAAATAAATTTGCATTTAAATTTGTGCACAGGTTTGCTACGGGCTGTTTGTCACTAAGTGTAAAATACACACACTGCACACCTAAAAAACAAATATACATTAATTAACCTACTGGGAAAGGAAACCAATGTGACAAAAGAGTTGCTAATATCTGAAAATATATTTTAAGTCCTTGTAATCTCTGGGTCAGTGTGCAACACGAGACAAGCTAAAAGTGGTTATCTTGATCCCCTTCAGGATATTTCTAATATGCATAAATACAATTCTTTACTTTGTAGGTACTTGCTATCAATAACTATGACCCACAGAGTAAGAGCAGGCATTAGGCACTGATGTCTTGCCAGGGGAAGAATAAAATGATTTGGAGATACTCCCTGGACACACAGTCATAAAGTCAACTGTCCCTGGAAATTAGGGAGAGTTGGGAAGTGGGAACTATGGAACCTTGAAATATCATCTCTGGATACAGGGCACATCTGCACATAGAAATGAAAGCTGTTTGCTGAGGGCATAAATATTAAACTATTACCTCTTATGGCACTCAGCCATTTACTATGGGGCACTTCTAGCTGATTAAAATGAGAGGTCAGGCATTCATAAGAGATGCTTTAATCAAAAGGTGACTTCTTGTATTATCCAGCTTGTCACAGGCAGCAACATGTTTCATTTGCCCTGGAAAAAACTGCAACTTTATCAAAGGCTACAACAGAACAACTCGACTTTGTGGAGTAAGCAAAACAAGCAATGTTCAAAGGGAATACATTTAAAATCATGTAGAAAATGTTATTCCCAAGTTTTAAATGACAATTTAATGGTGACCAGATGAAAATTTTTAAGTTTTAACATACCTTCCTTGAGATTCTTGGAGTTGTCCAGGACCAGTACATGTGTAGTATATTACTGTAAGGGTACCTGTTAATCCCTGCCAGCGTGCGTCAAAGTCGGCGCGCGTCAAAGTCGGCGCGCATCAAAGTCGGTGCGTGTGCGTGCGTCGTGACGCCATCACGCCTGCGTCCATTTTGGCGCCAATTAGGGCCTATTTAAGGAGACTCTGAACACTAGACCGGTGCCCGATTATAGGTTATCCCTTCGTGGTTCCTGGGTGTGCTGTTGCTGATCTTTCTGTGGATTTCTGTGTTTGACCCTGCCTGGCTCCTGGACTTTGAACCTTGTCGTGATCCTCCGTGTTTGACCCTGCCTTGCTCTTGGACTCTGAACCACTGCTGCCTGAACTGACTTTCTTGCCTGGACTCTTGACTACGATTTACTCTTGATCCCTGCCTGTACCGTGTTGTTGGACTTTTGTTTCCTCCTTGGTCCGCATTCCCCACCAAGCCCGCGGTCCTTATAATTACAACTGGAAATCTGCACCTAATGGTAAACTAGTGCATGGTGGTGCTTTATTTTAAAAGAAAATTAGCCCAGTCCAGTTACTTTACCACTGAGCACCAATGTAGCCATATCTACTGTTCCAGGAATCCCTTGTGGCTGCCCAGGACATTTTTATGAAGGCAGTGCTGTATTCAATGGGCACTGAGCATGGGGGGTGGCATGGTGCAATGTATGAAAAAATTGTGAGTTGGTGTCAATTTTGCACTTTGAACTCTGCCCCAAGTATTGTAATTATATTGTAATGAGCCCTCAGGGACAGAATTAAACCTAACCCTTTACCCACTAGCAAAAATGAGCAAGGTGTCATTGCAAGGGGTTTATAGGATTTGGTGCATATAATTTATTTTAAAATGTTAATATTTTTACATTAAAGAGCAAACAGTCCCTATTTTGAGTATGTTGGGACCCCTAGTACAAGTACAGGCTTGAAGTGGCATGAGTCCATATCTCTGACAATGTGGTGCTGGACAGGTGGGTAGAGATCATGACTATAATTTAAGAAAAAGTCCAGGGCCTGACTCTCATTTACAATGTATACTTTAACAAGCTGTTCCATTTTGCCTCAAGCATGAAGCCATCTAGAACAGATATATGTTCTATATATATGATGGATAGATAAGCAGACAAAAGGTAAAGATGAACATACAATGAATCCTGAAATACTTGTATGGAGGAATGCTACAGATAATGTATACAATGTATAAAACCATAAAACTGAGGTTATGTTACACAAGCAGTCAAAGCTATAAATGAACAGTTCAGACAAGCAATGATTATTTCAAGAGCCAAGTCAAAAGGAAAATCCATTTAAGTAAGTTTTATTTGACATGGTCCTAATATGTACTGAAATAAAAACTGTCAGAAATCACAAAACACTTTATTACTATTAGAAATGTATATGACCTGTATTATCTTTGGAAAATCACCTGTAATATGTTACAACATTTATTTTAACAATATCTCTGTTATTCTGCATATGTATGCATGGAAGTGCCTGCACACTTTACCACTTGGGCCTATAAAAGCACAGCAAACTGCCTTCACCAGTTATTAGGTACATTGGACCTTTCCTATGAGCTTAGCATCCTGTTCCAGCATCCTTTCATTAGGATTTCCTGGCTTGGTTTCACATTACTTATTTGCTATCTATGCTTACCTATTGCTTAACTTGCTTGTAATGGAATTCTACTGCTTGCCTCAACCTGGACACTGCTATGGCCTATGGTACTTTTATTTTGCCTAGACTCATCTCTGCACCTCTCTCCACTCATTTTCCTCTCTAGGCAGAGGGACTAGAGGGCCACACTTCTTCCCATGGCAAGTCATCAGTGCCTAATATCTGCTCTTACTCTGTGGGCCATAGTTATTGATAGCAGTATTTACAGTTTGAAGAATTGTATTTATGCATGAAAGGAATCAAGATAACCACCCTTTAGATTGTCTTGTGTGGCACACTGACCCAGAGATTACAAGACCTTAAAAAATATGTTCAGACATCAATAGCTATGTTGTCACATTGGTTTCCTTACCCAGTAGGATAATAAATGTATAATCAACCAATACCAGTTTATTTGTGTGTAGCATGTATTTAACAATTAGTGACCAGAAAACCCTAGCAAACTTGTGTACAAATTTATATGCATATTTGTATTACTTAATTTTCTCTCCTATTCATATTCCTGTCTCTCCTTCAAACCACTGCCTGGTTGCTATGATAAATAGGATCTTAGCTACCACATAGTTGCTGAAATACCACTGGGAGAGCATCTGAACAAAAAGCTAAATAAATATAAAAATGAAGACCAGTTGCAAATCATCTCAGACAATCAATGTCTTCCTTATACTAAAATTTAAGTTAACAACAAAGTATTTCACATTTGATTGGATATTGATTAATTCTTTTTTTCATGAAAACTTTCAAGTAGAAACAAAAAGGGGCACGTGTCTGACTAGATTTAAAAAATGAATGATGGTAAATTAATGAAAGTCAAAGGTTTGCACCATATCTACTAAACAAAAGCAGAATCAGAAGTAGAATTTGCTTTCCAACTGGTGAATGCTGCTTGCTATGGTTATACTATACATGGCTGGGCAAACTTTGCAGCATTTAGTACATTACCTCCTACCTCTTCTTTCTTCTTCAAGGAAGACGTTGACAGATAAGCTAGTAGATATTCCATACAGTGTGCAGTGACTAGATATAAGCCCCAGAGACATAACTATCTCAACTAATTTCCCAACAGCCTTTGCTTCCTGACATGTGTCTATGATTGCACATCAGTCAGACAGCAATTTATCACATTATTATTTAGCTTATGCTCTCTACAAACAGCTGCTACTGGTAAATATCCCAGTCCCTAAAAACATGCAAACATGCCCCCATACAAAAAGTATGCAACATGCAGTGTCTGTCATCTCCCACCCCCACCCCCTTATTTTAGGTAGAGTTTCTCAGAAATAACATAATTGTGTCCTGCCAATTTTAAGCTTTTATAGACATAACCTGACAATATTCTGTAACATAAGCAAGATGGCACAGAGGTTAGCCATAAGCTAACTGGTGCACCAAAATATTTAAAGGAAAACTATACCCCCAAAATAAATACTTGAGCAACAGTTTATATCAAATTAAGTGACATATTAAAGAATCTTACCAAACTGGAATATATATTAAAGTAAATATTGCCCTATTACATCTCTTGCCTTGAACCACCATTTCATGATGGTCTGTGTGCTGCCTCAGAGATCACCTGACCAGAAATATTTCAACTCTAACTGTAACAGCAAGAAATGTTGAAGCAAAAGACAGAACTCTGTCTGTTAATTGGCTGTTCAGTTTTTGCACATCAGGTTGTGCCTGTAGGAAAGCAGGGATCATAATAATAGTGGTGGGTTATGAAATTTGTGGCAAATTGGGTGCAGTAGATAACGGCCAAGATACCTCTAAGTTTCTGTAAACAACAAAGGCAACATTATAATGGTTGAGTTTATCTCATAGTCATAATTTGGTAATTAAGTAATATATGTGTATTTATGTATTTCCCTCCATAATATATGAAAAAAGCAGGACACCCTGAAGTTCCATAACCTGCATAATTCAGTCAGCAGACTTATGTGTTTATATGGTGATAGAACTCCTCTGTCGGGTATACTTTCCTTCTATTTTTCATGGTACCTAATGACTTAAATCTATGTTCTGTGTATGAAAGACAAATATTTCAATATGTGAAGGGATAAACAGATGAACTGGAGAGCTACTTAAAAACAGTACAGTGCAGTATTGTATCTAGCACTCTGCCCCTCATACAGATGGCTTCTTACATTTGTATATATATATAATCATAATACAGGTAGCTCTATGGCAAAAGCACATTTTCAAAAATTAGTAATTATGAACATGTTAATGTCTGGCCAGTATTTATATAACATCCTCATGCTGTTTTATTTGGTTAGAGCAATCTTTTTTTCCAGTGGGAACCTGAAGACCTGTCTGCTGTAGAGTTTTGCTTTAAAACAACTCTAGTGGAGACTATGAACCACTTCCTGCTCTGTAGAGCATCAAATTAATGCAGAAATTCATACACTTTCAGAACTCAGCCAAAACAGTAAATTAACTAAGCATATTGTATGATTAGCAATATTTAAGCTTAACGGAGTGGTCCCTTTTTTACTGCCCAGTGCAGTAAAATGAAGGAAAGCCAGATGTTCCAAATACTAAAATTACAAAACAAGACAGAACCTTAGATGTGGTTCTTTAGAACAGTAAAATTACATTTGCTTTTATTTACTGTAGCATTTATATACAGTGTATCTATCAAATGGCAGTGAATTATTACAAAATTACAAATAACATAACATAATTACATAACAGAGGCACAGCCAGTATATTATCATTGTCTTTGCTCCTGTGAAATAAAGAAACAGACTGTGATTTTTATTTTGGTAGCAAAATTCTATTCAATTTCAATGTACCAAATAAACTAAAAAACACCTGTGTAATATTTAAAACACATTTTATGCCTGGTAAATAGTTTAAACATCACAGCACAACCACCACACACACCATTGAAACTGGTCATTTATAAGTGGTCAAGGTACAATATTTTGAACACATGTTCCTCTGGAAAACTGAACCTGATGCTGCTTGGAAGGTAAGAACAAAATATGATATTTGGCATGATCAGACCCAACAGAGAATGCCAGTTTATAAAATCCATGAACCACATGTCCTTGGAAATGAATACACATATTTCTGCAACCCCAGCTAAAAGTTAGAAGTAATATTATCTTAAATGCTATGGGTTTTTAAAAAAAAAAACGCTTTAGGTAAGAAATATATAAAACTAGATCTCGCACAGCCAAGTTTTTTTTTTCTTCTACATGGGAGAAGTTTCTGGTAACAGAGAGTTCTACAGCATGTAATAAAATAGTGCCATTTTGACCCTTTCATTTAACCCTTATTAATCAATTAATCGATCAGTATCAGTGGCATTGGAATAATAAGTCAAACATCATGTTGTTATGGGACCTTGGTGGCATATAGTTCAGATGGTGTTTTAAAAAGGGAGAGCTGTACTGAGCCTGGGCTTAAATGGTAAGACAGGGATGATGGGGGGTGGGGGGCAGTACTTTCATCTGAATCTGTTATTGCTTGTTACAAAGAAATGCAGACAAACGAATTCAGAAACATCCCAACCTGTTTCCATGTTTAATACTTATGCCGTGTTTAGCAAGCCAAGCAGGGCTCCACGCCCCTCTGATTTGCCTGCATGTTGTGAAAGAGATCCAAGGCGTGTTTCCTTCCTCTGAACAGGAGCTCTGTGAACTATAAATGTAAATCATGATTCATGGCAATAGGCTGCTGACCTGGCTGAACATTTTTACACGTGAACATTCAATCAAAGTATTTTATAACCCTTCAAAGTAAGCTGCCCTTATATTTCTCATCCCCTAGTGCACCAGACCTAACGTCATTTCCTCTTTGGCCCTATTTACTGTTGTAAACATGTTCAGAGATACCAAGGAGAGTTTAAGGAACAAATATTGTGTAAAATCAAAAAATCTACCAGGGAATTATACATCTCTCTCTGTGTTTAGAGATGATTTATTGAAAAATCCTCCCAAAAAAACCTGCTTTATAAAGAAGACCTTACTAGGCCATATTTTCTGTGCCAACGACTTTGCACATGTTCAATGTGCTTTGGGTCTCTGTTGAGCAGCTAAGCTGCATTGGTTAAATCAGTTAATTTGTTTCTATTTTGGAAGATTTCGCAATCATCTATTACTAGTGGGTTATATCATCTATCATCTGGGTTATCATCTATTATCAGTGGGTTATAGCGTGTCTGTCTCTAATTAAACTTCAGGTCCTTTTGCAACAGAAAATTTTAAAGTGGCATTTGGGGTTCTTTTCTGCTTTACTGCTAACCCAATGTACCCTGAAGCCTCACTTTGAATGGCATTATTTATTGGGCTGCACAGAAGATTCTCTGAATATTTCCAGGAAATCTCTAAGAGGTTTAGGAATTTTAGGTATGCAGATCTTGGCTGACAACCAACAGCATGAGATAAGCAGATATCATTTAATGGTCACTTGTTTTAAACAACAATTAATTAAACAAACTATGGAGGCACACATCTTACGAGCTTTACATTTTCAAGATTTACTATTGGAAGCGTATTTGTGGCAAATCTCCACTTCACTGAAGCATTGCGTGTATAAACTGGTTTGTTTACTGTAATATTCATTTCTTTGCTGAACTATTTCACAATCCTATGTATTGTTCAGTATACCTGAGGTAATATTAGAATTGGATTGGCTTCCTCCTACCATACATACTTACATTTGGAACATATTGTGCAATTTTTCTAGGGTTATATGGTGGTTCCCAGCTGCCTTTAAAAGACAGTCCCTTATGTATAGCTTACAGTATTAATGTATAATTGTCTATTAAGTGTACCAACTACGTCAATTCCTTCATGCTTTTCCGGGTGATCTCATTTTGTTGTGTATAGTACCTTCAGTGGCTACTACAGACTACTAAGACTCTCTTAGAAAGCAATGGCCCATATCATCCAACATGTTAAAGGAAAACTATACCCCCCGAACAATGTAGGTCTCTATAAACAGATATTGCATAAAACAACTCATATGTAAAACCCTGCTTCATGTAAATAAACCATTTTCATAATAATATACTTTTTTAGTAGCATGTGCCATTGGGTAATCATAAATAGAAAATGGCCATTTTAAAAAATAAGGACAGCCTCCTTGGATCCTAGGATCCAACAGTGCACACAAACATACCAAACAAACTATAAAGTTAGGTCACATGAGCCAATTAACAGACAGAGTTGTGTCTTTTGCTTCCACACTTCTTCCTGTTACAGTTAGAGTTGAAATATTTCTGGTCAGGTGATCTCTGAGGCAGCACACAGACCATCATGAAATGGTGGTTCAAGGCAAGAGCTGTAAAAGGGCAATATTTACTTAAATATATATACCAGGTAGGTAAGATTATTTAATATGTCACTTGATTTGATATAAACTAACTGTTGCTCAAAAACTCATTTTCGGGGTATAGTTTTCCTTTAATAGAGCCATACATGTGCAGAATTGATCAGGCAGTTTGCCCCCAGTTCCAAACATTCTTCCCAGTTGCCTGGTTTTGTTTAGCACCTTTTACTATTAAATCGTAAACAGTCTATCATTAACCTACCCAAATAATAAAAAAAGTTATTTGGCCATTCACATATATAGTCAAATAGTACAATATCAAGCGGTATATCCTGTAACCCAGGCTATCCAATTTTTAGGTTCTGATGCATACAGCCACATTAAGAGAGACAGAGCTAAAAAAAACATTTTATTAAAAGAGCTGTTTCCCCTTTGAGATAACTTTTAGTATGTTATACACTGACCAATTCAAAGCAACGTTTCAATTGGTTTTCATTATTATTTGCCTTTTTCTTCTGACTCATTCAAATGGGCATCGCTCATTGGGTCTCCCCAAAAGAAAACGATAAAGGACCCAGCCCCCCCTCACTTACTTGTCTCATAATTTAATCCATAGAGGGTGGGTTTGCTGACATGATAAGTGGCCAGGAAAAGAAATTTCGGTTAGTAAATGTCAGCAATACTATGGGTCCTTTCTAAACGGTGTCACATGTATGGGTCTATAATTCACATGGTAATATACCATCAAATTATTGATACACCCCGTTCTCTTATGAGCTAATATTTATCTCTAGTAGTGTTTGACAAGAAGCTCTGGGGACTTAATACTGCTATTTACTAGTGTCATGGCATATTTACTTTAATTAGTGAAAACAGTCACTGAAATTTGTTATGTTTTGGTAGCCGAGAGGAGGGTATAACTGCTTTATTAACAGATTCATACAACCCTTACATAACTGCCTTACTTCCTACTTTCACTTTCAAACTGTACAGAAAGTCCTGTGCACAGTGACACCTGCAGGCCATTTATATAAACACCACATATTCCCCCTATAGTAGGAAAGCATTTGGACAGATGTAATAAACAACAACAATGCATCTTAAAGCAATAATATACATTATTCACATCACATAGTCCTTGGTCCATGCAGGTAGTTTTCTGATTCTCTCACTAAGCCTTATAGGTGCATTTTCTTCAGGCCTATTGCAGTTGGCATCAGGAGTAGGAAAATGTCCTTCATGAAATGGAATGTCTCCAAAGTCATAACTAGCAGGATCAGGATGACTTGCATTCCATATGCGTCCATCAGACAGTTCATATGAGTATGGTCCTCGCTGGCGTCTCACTTCAAGTGGTGTAGTAAATTTAGATAGTTTTATCTAACTAAACATCCAGGCTGAAAGTGCATTTCTCTTGCACTACGTTTTCTATCAGTATAGAACCTGTATCAAGCATCAGGTTAATGGAGTGTCCCTTGTCAGCAGAAGCAGTACTGACATTGACAGTGCATATAAACTTGTCTGGAAGAAATGTACCAGCTTTATCCACACTTAATACTGTAACATTTTTAGAAGTGTAGTGTATCATGAACATCTTTAGCAGAACTACAACAGACCCCAGAAAAGTGACCGACCTTTGAGCATCTGTGGCATTGTAGCACTTTGGCAGGACATCTAGCATAGTTTGCAAGTATTTTTTATTTTTATTTGCTGCATGGTTTTGCAGTGAATCCCTTTCCTTAGCACTGTATTTTTCCTGTGACTGTGCATTATTAGGCCACAGTTTTGAATTCACAATCTGTACATTCCCAGCAGTTCCCTGACTGAGAGTTTTCGCCTCTGCCACAGCTGTTTCAATTTGGCTAGCCACTGTAATAGCCTTTTCAAGGGTTAAATCTTGCTCTAGGAGAAGCCGCTCTCTTATACGTGGTGCGTTTGTTTTTTCCACTATTTGGTCTCTTATCATTTCATCTGTTAGATTCCCAAACTCACAGGTAACAAACAGCTCTCTCAAAGCTGCTACAAAATGTTCTGTGGATTCACCATTACGTTATCCACATTGGCGAAATTTATATCTTTCAGCAACCTCATTTACTCTTGGCACAAAAAAGTTCTTTATAGCAATAAGAGCAGTTTCATAAGTATCATCAGGTAATGGTAATGTATAGAATATACGCTGTCCCTCTGTCCCCAGGCAGTGAATAAGTAAAGCATGCTTTCTAGCTGCAGAAATCTCCCCCTGGTCAGCAGCAATAATGTAATTATCAAAAATACGGATCCAAGCAGTAAAAGGTATGGTAGGCTCACCAGGATTAGGTAGAAAAGGTGCAGGCTGCTGCAGAGGTAGAAAAGACATCCTCGTCGCCATTTGTTATGCTTTGGTAGCCGAGAATGAGGAGGGTATAACTGTTTTATTAACAGATTCATTAGGGTTGCCACCTCACCCCTTTAAAACCGAACACATATGGAATACACAGCCTGCATGGCTAATTAGCAATTCATTTAGATGCATGGCTGCACATAAATCAGTTCAGTCTGCAGCATGCATCTAAATGTATTGCTAATTAGCCATGCAGGCTGTGTATTCCATATGTGTTCGGTTTTAAAGGGGTGAGGTGGCAACCCTAGATTCATACAACCCTTACAGAACTGCCTTACTTCCTACTTTCACTTTCAAACTGTACAGAAAGTCCTGTGTATGCACAGTACAAGTCCTGTGCACAGTGACACCTGCAGGCCATTTGTATAAACACCACACAATTCTATCTACCATAGGGCTTAATTATGAGGTAAAATGCAGTTGTGGTGCATAATTTGTTGAGCTCAGCTCCACCCAGTCCATTCTCCTTTTTGGAAGTGAGTGCAAAACATTGATGCAGATAAACTCTGGAGCAAACTCCAATGGCTGCAGGCAACTTTGCAACTACGTTTTTCCCAGTAACTAAATGACCACTAATGTGTGTTTTTGTATCATTAAAAAAGTTTTTAAGAATATCCAAGACTCCAGCAATAACATGTATAGAAACGACTGAAAAGATAAAGCTGCAGAGATTAAACTTTCACTTAAGATATAGATTCCAACTTTTAAATAAACAAATGGTACTTTATAAACATTTCTGGATTCTTTCCATAAGCTGGCATATCTCCCAGGAAAGGGCCCCTGGCTAAAGGCAATAAATGATAGCTGGATAAATAGTAGAAAATATAGGAGCTTTATATAGATTAATGTTCAACTTTATTGTTCTTTTTCTGGGTAACCATAGACAAAGCAGCACATTTACATACCACAACATTTTTTCAGACAAAGAAACAAGAACATTTATGTGTATGTACATTTTGCAATGCATTTTAATGTGTGTATATATTCCCAAACCCACTTATATTTTAAAATGGAAACATTGAACCTTTTTCATTTAACTATTTTCCATGTTTTGCTAAAAAATATGTACAGATATGGGACCTGTTTTCCAGAATGTTTGGGACATTTTCTAGATAACGGATCTTTCTGTAATATGGAACTTCATACCTTAAGTCTACTATAAAATCAATTAAACATTAAATAAGCCAAGTAGGCCGGTTTTGCTTCCAATAATTCAGAGCTTTCTGGATAATGAATTTCTGGATAACGTATCCTATACCTGTATGTGCAAAATATTACTGTTTATTCCCTATTTGACCCCTGTGGAGCAAAGAATGTTCATAAACAGCTGGGTTGATTACCCCCTGCACCACAAGCAGCAAGTGAAGCAAGCCAAAATCATTTGTAACTATGTGGAAGGCAACTGTAAGGATTTAGTTGGTACATGGGTAAAATCAGCGGCCTCCTTGTCTCGTATCTCATGCATATGCATAAGGTGCAAACGGAACAACCCTCTGGCCTACCATTTTAAGCACTTCTCAAACAATAGTAACTTATAATAGTAACCAATAACTTTTGAAATCACTCAGAAGACCTTGATGTAATATTTGATGTAGATACAGACATACATACTCATTGTATTGTCTGCTCAGAAGTCCTGTTTTGAACTATCAGTCTTCATAGAGCCTGACATGCCCTGCTAATTATATCTATACACATTTTAATCCTTCCATATTTTAGCTTAGTGGAGTGCAGTTCCAAGCCAATTATAGGACTGTCTCTCTGTGACTATATATGCAGAAAATCTATAAGTAAGATGCAAATGATTCCACTCTATCAGCAACTTGGCATGTTCAATAGCACTCTAAACACCAGCCCTTTGTTCCCAAACAATGACTAAGCATAAAGATGATACACGCACTTCTGCCAAGCTTAAGCCTTTTTGTTTAATCAACAGAAAGCAGCTTCACATTGGGCTTATGCTGGAAATCTCTACGGATGCTTTAACAGCCATATTTATAGCATATCTTAGCATTACACACAAAGAAATAAAATTACTGTTCTATAATGGTAGCCAATATACACTATTAGGTTAACAGCTTGAACTAATCAGTCTATCCCACACTGAAAAGATTAATACATTGCTTCAACAATGTGGTCACCTTCTTCAAATATTTTACAACATATAACCAATGTTGCAAATCTGTTAGTGTGAATTCTTATGCAATGAAATGGTTTCCCAGTATTGCAGATTGGCAAGAGGCTGTAAATACAAAGAGCAATCAGGGGACAGAGTCTGAACTTCAAGTCCCAATATTTACATGTGACATTCAGCTTCCATAATTGAATCAGTGACAACTGCCTAGTCTGTTTTGTTCGAACAGTAGCTTTATATCCAAGCCATCATATTCTCATTATCCATAACCCTGTGTCTGAATTGAGATTTAGATGGGCTCTGGCATTTCAAGTATACAAATGGGGGGATGTAATAAAAGTCGCAAAGAGAAAAACAATTTGCACAATAAGGTTGAAAATTTATAGCTTGAAGTTGTAGTAATGTTTTGGAGCAAGCATAACTTTTTCAGTAAGAAGTTTTATTACATTCACTGTACACTGGCGCAAACTATAGCAATCGCAAACCTTCTTCCTCTGTTGGAAACAGTTTCTGGGTTTGCTAAAGCTATATTAAATTCTGTCAAAGGAAAATTTGTAGTCACTGACTAACTCAGTTAGAGAACTGCAAAGGAGGAATTTGTGTTCTGTTCTGTAATGTTAGACATCCAGTCACTGCAGCCTTTATACATTTAATTGTTGGCTAACTAACTATATTAGAAACATTTTTTTATTTTGCACAGCCTATTTATCCAGTTTTTATTTTTTAACATGAACTGTTCTTTTAAAGGGGAACTATCGTGACAATGAAAATTTAATATAAGCTTCAGTATACTAAAATACAAAATTTTCTAAATATAATCAATTAAATACTAGGCATAATCATGTTTCCCCTTTAAGTGCTATAGGCCACCTCTAGTTTGAATGATTCACTGTGCTCACAGACAAACTAAGGGCACACATAAACTTGCTTGGATATATCAGTCAATGTAGAGTCCTGCGCGGGTCCAATTTTTAGAACCCGCATTCTCACCCACTTGGACCTGCTACCCGACCCGCAAGTACCTTCTCCACAACCCAATCAGCGACCGGCTGACCATCAAGGATCAGTATGTGTTGTCATTGTAAACCGGAAGTGACATCATCAGAAGTACGCATGATCAGGAAAAAGGGAGTAAACTGCTAATGAGAAAACCCGCGGGCCGACCCAGCAAAAGCACCGACCCGCATCTATACCCACACCCAGAACATCTACCCGTAACCCACAGGGTACCTATGGTGTTTATACAAATGGCCTGCAGGTGGCACTGTGCATACACAGGACTTTCTGTACAGCTTGAAAGTGAAAGTAAGACTTACTGTTATGTAATGGCTGCATGAACCTGCTAATAAAGCATTGTTATACTCTCATCATCCTCGGCTACCAAACACAACAAATGGCGAGGAGGATGATGAGAGTATAACAGTGCTTTATTAGCAGGTTCATGCAGCCATTACATAACAGCAGTAAGTCTTACTTTCACTTTCAAGCTGTACAGAAAGTCCTATGTATGCACAGTGCCACCTGCAGGCCATTTGTATAAACACCACATATTCCCCCTATAGTAGGAAAGCATTTGGACAAATATATAAACAGTAACAATTAAACCGTATGTATCTTAAAGCAATATATACATTCTTTACATGACATAGTCCTTGGTCCATGCAGGTAATTTCCTGAATCTCTCAGTACGCCTTATAGGTTCACTTTCTTCAGCCCTATTGCAGTTGGCATTAGGAGTAGGGAAATGTCCTTCATCAAATGGAACATCTCCAAAGTCATATCTAGCTAGAGCAAGACGACTTGCATTCTATATGCGTCCATCAGACAGTTCATATGTGTATGGTCCTCGCTGGCATTTCACTTCAAGTGGTGTAGTACAACAGTACCTCAGGTTTTTGTGGATAACTCAAGGGCACCCGACCCGATGTAGGACTCTAAGTCAATGAATGGACAGAGTTGTCTGTTACAGTCTGAGCTGAATTATTTCCAGCCAGGTGTTCTCTGAGGATGCAGAGAGACCACCACAAAATGGTGCCTCTGTGTTAAAAATGTAAAAAGGATAATATTTTGTTAAGCTTGTGCCAGTATGGTAAGATTTGCATAGGTCACATATGATACAACTTATCTAGTATTTTATTTTGATACCAATAAAGATTATAATGTATAGACATATAGCCCCAGACAGAATTCCTGGCCAACTCAATGCTTTCAGAACATCACTGTGGATGATGGAAACCAGTTCTCTGCTGCAGCTTGTTATTTTGGGGCCTCTCTGAAAACATTAGTGGAGCAAGGGAGCTGTGTGAGGTTATTAAAGCAGTTGTTCACCTTTGAGATAACTTTCAGTATGATGTAGAGCATTATATTCTGAGCTAATTTGCAATTTGTTTTAATTTTTTCATTATTGAAGTTTTTTGAGTTATTTAGCTTTTTTTCAGCAGCTCTTCAATTGCATTTTAAGCAATTTGGTACCTAGGGCCCAATTTAACATAGAAACCATGCATTGATTTGAATAAGAGACTGGAATATTAATAGGAGAGATTCTGAATAGAAGGATCATCAATAAAAATTAACAATAACAATACATTTGTAGCCTTACAAAGCATTTTTTTTTAAAGAAGGGGACAGCGATGCCCATTTGAAAGCTGCATAGAATCAGAAGAAAAAGACAAATAACAATATAGCTATAAAAAATAATGAAAACCAATTGAAAAGTTGCTTAGAATTGGCTGTTCTATAACGTAATAAAAGTTACCTTAAAGGTGAAACACCCATTTAAGGCACACAAGTCCAGAAGAATTTCTTTTTAGCAATCCAAGCAAAAAATCATCAACCTACAAAATGATTTCACATGATGCTATGTACAGATTTTTTGCTACGCGAGTTAAAAAAAAACACTTACTGAAACATCTGTAAACAACAAATGAGGAAACACAAACCACACAGGAAATAAACACCGCAGTTGTGTACTGTTGTCTTAAGCAGAGCACTCATTTCTCAAAGCAGAAACAGACTGGAGGCAAAACGGTCGACTCTCCAAGCATACAAGGTAGTGTTTCAGACACTGAAACCAATAAGCAGGTCAAATGAGGTGAACAGCTTATGCAGCACACTTTCCTGTGAGATGCTATACCTTCCTGTGTTTCTGTTTTGAGTTATTACAGTGCAGCCTGCGAGGCCAAACTGAAATATTACAGCTTTTTATTAGATGTGAAATGCTTTCATGAAATAGGTTCATGCCAACTAAAACTACACAATTTAAAAGAATTAAGTGTGTAGGTTATGAATGGCCCTTTTTGTTTTTAAAGGGAAACAAACCTCAAATGTCTTGACTAAAACTTTGCTTTAGCTTTCAAAAATACGTGTGTGTGTGTGTGTGTGTGTGTGTGTGTGTGTGTGTGTGTGTGTGTGTGTGTGTGTGTGTGTGTGTGTGTGTGTGTGTGTGTGTGTGTGTGTGTGTGTGTGTGTGTGTGTGTGTGTGTGTGTGTGTGTGTGTGTGTGTGTGTGTGTGTGTGTGTGTGTGTGTGTGTGTGTAACAATCTGGGTTTCCTGCACAGAGCCATGGGGCTCATTAACCCTATTCATATGATACTGATTCTGAAATGCCACCTGGTGCCTAACTATATGCAGGAGACAGTAAAATGGCTTATTAACCCTGTACAGCCTTCCTTCTAAAACTGTGTTTCAACAAATTTAACCCCTATACAGATATTCACATACTGATTGTTTTCCCCTTCCTGTTCTGGTAAGTCATATACCACATCATTAAAAGAGTGAAACAAAGGTGGGTTAGTAAGGGCAGTGAAAGAAAACTAGTAGTTTTAGGGTACATTCTATTGTAGGCTCTTTAGCAGCACACTGCCACCAATCAGTGGAAGAGTCTGGGGAGGGCTCCACCTGTGTGTATAGCCTGTTGGAAGCATTTATGCCAAAAGATTCAGAATTTGTGGCTTAGATCACCTAAGGAACTAGCAACACCCCTGCTTTCTCATATAGTGTTTTTATATTATTGTAGATCACTGGCTTTTGACCAGGAAAGTATTAGTACAAAGGAAACCTGTCCAAAAATGTCCCCCTCCCAACCTCCCCCAGAAAAACTGAAAGCAAAAACACTGCAACATTAAAATGCTTTTCCTGAAATCCCAGCCTCCTTAACTACTCCCTCCAAAATGGGACAGAAAATAAGGAGAAATCACTGAAAAAAACTACCGCACACACAATGCTGAAGTTATGCACTGCTGTAGATGGCATATTTATGAGAACTAGTGGAACAGTACTACTGGAACAGTGCACTGCAGAGAAAAAGAAATCAAAAGAATCTAGAATATATTAAGAACAATATTAGGAAAGTTGTATAGGTCAACAGACGGTAGATCAATATGTGTAGCTTTCAAGAAGTTTTTACTGCTAACAGGTGCCAACTGTTGCATATCTGAATGGAACTAATTGTTGCGTTAGTGTTTTCAATATGAGTTGGGTTCTATGCTAGTTGTGGGACACCAAGTAGTACAAATGTGTCTACCCTAGAGCTATAACAGCTTTATTTAAGATTTGTGGCAAGTAAACTTCAACTGCACTGCTTCATGCATTAAAATTGAGGGGTTGTGTGTCTATGATTCTCTTCTAGAGGTATTCATTCTCCATTCCATAAAATTATTGCGCCAACAGACAGAGCTGTTTATAAGGATATCATTTACAGGATATTCATGGCGTTTGTGTAATATAAGCTAATAAAGTTATTTGCAAAATATGGAGTGGTCTGTTTGCTTTTCAGCTTCAAAAAAAGTCGGATAAAATATATGTTCTTTGGTTGCAATCTAGTACATTATAACACTGCAATAAAAATCTTTATTAATGTAGAACCCCAGTGTGGAAAAACAACTTTACATTAATGGGTACTGCAGATACTGTGTTTGTTTCTATAATCCTTAAATGTGCCAGGCCTATAAAATTACAAAAGATCCTGATCTATTGGTACTGTGGGGCACATGATGCAAACCTCCCATGATACAGTATTTCAAATGAAATAAAACCCTAACACCTCTCAATGTGCAAAAAAGTAATGCAAGCAGCGTAATGTGTAATCTGTTGTCAGATATGTTGTCTCTACATCTCTATGTGTGTAAGTAATATTCTTTATAGATAAATATAGATGTAGAATAACTGCAGTTCAGGACATCTATCTCTAGGCAACTAGGTAAGTGTATTGCTACTAAAATTTATAAAATTGAAGCAGACAGATCATTTATAGTTGTAATTAATTTTTTTTAATGGCAACAAGTATACTAATTCTCTATGTCATCATTTTTATGGCCAGGCCTACTAGGCTAAAACTGTAGTACAATTAAGACATACATACCCTGTTCTTTATTCTGTCTGACATAATCTGCTGTCCTTATCAGTGTATTCAGTATGCATGTATGTCTATTTATACACTACATCTATGCTTTGTGTTGCACATTGTTTCAATAAAATCACACAGTACAAACAAAGAAATAATTAATTAAAATATGCATATTTACAGAGACAATGGGGCATAAAGCATTCACTCCTTTATCAAGGAGATTAGAAGGAGACTAGATTGCCACAGTCTGCTAGAGTGAAAGTCTGCCTCTCTGTATTAACTTCTATGACGTTTGTATGAGTTTATTTATCAAAGAGTGAAAAAGAGTGTCGGAATCTCACTGGCAGACTATGGCAAGCTCTAATTTCACTCTGATATTTTTTCTATAACTGCCTTTATGTTATGTTAGAGGGCACCCATCAGAAAAATTGAGGGAAACAATACTATTTTTGCCATAAAACAGCCATAACGAGCACTAATTTTAGAACAGTTTGGAGGTCGTCTGAGATTGAATGCACCCTTTGAATACAAGTAAGAGGTGTGCCAAAGCTCAAACAGCTATGTACCATAGCAAGCACTAAGCCACCCATACCGGGATGAAACACACAGTGCAGGTGGCCATGTTCATTCACACAGTTCCAGCTGGCATTTTATGCATCAGATTGGTGCACAAAAGAGCGAACCAGGAGACTCACAGTGAGTGTTTTATGGCTAAAATAGTATATTTCCGAACTGGAGTGCAGTACCCTTTAAGACACAACACACCTGGCTCTCGCACACACCCTTGCCTCCTTACATAGAGATGTCAGATGCACAAAGGTACAGGTTCACCAACCTTAAATCCAATGTATAGAAAAAATCCAAAGGCGACATAGAACTGCTGCAAGCAATGAACACCGTGCATGTTTAATGCAAAAATGCAACATGTTGTGGGCACGCCCCTGTGTCAAGCAACGTGCAAGCTCTTCCTTGCTTGCAGCAGTTCTAGGTGCCCTTTAAGAGACACAGGAAGAATTGGGTTCTTGTCCCATAGAGTGTCTAGTTGTAGAAACTGTATATACTGGATATAAGTTGCAACTGGAGGACAATCATGAAGCCCATGAATACAGGGTCAAATACTGTGATATTTCTCTATATTTCTTTTAAAGAGTAAGGGAGAGTTCCTTGTTGAGTAACTTAGAGGTGGAATCCAAAGGTAAAGAGCAGCAAGAGACAGAAAGTTTAAAGACGGGAAATGGCAGACATATAAGGACAATTTTCAACAGAATTACAATTTGTACAACATTTCAGAGGTAAAAATCTTTTTGAATTAAAATGTATTCACAATAATAGATGTGTCCACATTAATTCCAGATTATTCCAAATTATGTAATATATGCTTTCAGCTAGTAATGGCCATGTGTACAGATCTGACCATTGAACGTGCCATACAACATGTATTAAATTGCAGTGGGCCATAATTTACGGAGCCTATTGTTTGGGACAGAAAGGGAGCTATCAAAATTACCACAAACAGCATCCTTGTGCCTGCACCAAGTGAGCACCTCAAAGACAAGTAGGGTGAAGGTATTGAGGGTGTCAAGATGTGGTATGCTTCTCAGAAGAAAGGTGTACGGGAAGGTAACATTTGTGACTCCATGTTAAAGCATGAGAGACCTGCTACTTTTGTTAGTGTTTTCCAGCAACAACAAGGGACATAAAAGGATAAGGAACAAAACATTTTGTCAAGGGTTCTATCCAGGATAATATTTCCAAGGGACAGATATATATGAGATGTACTGGTGTGAGGTGTGATAGGAAACCACTGTGTCATTTCAGCAGAGTTGAAGCCAAAGAGATTATCCGATGATAGAATCAAGACAGCCATTTAGCCATGGGAAGGACATACTGTAAATGCTGGTTCCCAGGTTAAAATCTAGATCAGGACTCTAGCACTGCCAGGTAACAGCACTAACCACTGATCCGCCATGTCCCTTACATTTTCAAATGTAGAAAATAAAAAAAATGCAGAATGTGTATTGTAAAGTAACATTTCTTCTTTTGGCAACTTTAATGGAAAGAAGATTTAGAAGTAAAGGTGCTCAGTTATCTTCAGTTATGATAATACTGGCCTTTTTGTCTCAGTGAATGGAAGGGGCATCAAAGGATGTATTAATGAAAATTAAAGCTTAAAAGCCTCAAGATGAAACAGAATGGTAACTTGTAGCAAGAATACTGAAACAATATCCAACAGGAACAAGCGTTGGAGAGGCGGAAGGCTTTCTAATCTGGAATAGATAGACAAATAGGGGCAGATTTCTCTACCGAATTGGATTTAACTATTTTTGATCGAATAAAAAAATTTGATAAAATGGTTAAAATTGTTCGATTCGGATAATTTTATCGTTCGATCGAACATTTACTGTTCGATCGATCGAATTGCAGTAAAATCTTTCGAATTCGATATTCAAATTCAAAGGATTTTAATTCCCTTAAAATTCGATTGTCGATTTCGAGGGTTCTTTAACCCTTGTATTCGACCCTTAGTAAATCTTCCCCATAGTCAACAGATGAAACTGAAAAGAAAGGTGAACTGTGATTTAGGCTGGTAGCAGGAAAGCAACTATAGTAGAAAGGCTGAAGGTTGAGGCAGGCAATGAAGTAGCAGGAACAGTAGGCAGGCCAACTGTCAGAGCTGGCAGAGGAGATGCTGAATTGAGAGGCAGGCCAAGGCCAAATACCAGTCCAAAAGTTGAGTCTGAACAAGCCAAAATGAGCACACACTGGAGCAAAGTATAGTTACATAATCAACAATAAGAATGTCTAGAAGATCTCCAAGCGAGGTGCACATAATCAGATGTACCTAAATAGTGGTCACAAAATCATGGCTGGGCATTGATGTGGGGCAAAATAATTCATAGCATACCAAGGTGCACACCCCACTAGCTGGCACAAAAGTTTTCCAGTCCACCTGCAAGCAAGCCTTCTGTGTTAGCCCCTGGCATCCCTTCAGAGAGGTAAGGGCCTAACACGTATTTATTAATTTTCATAATAGTGTTCAGCCATGATTTAAGAAAATAAACAGCTACATTCTATACAAATATCTACAAAGATAACAGTCTCTCCCTTCTTTCAGGCAAAGCAGACAAACAGCCCTGTTGTGCTTTGTGCCTCAAATTCAATATATACAGTACAAACTCAAAATCAGAGTAATAGTAGCTCAGAACTTCAGAGATGATTTATCTGGAAGGTTCAGATTTCCGGAAAATAAAAACACAATAATCTGTGAGACATCCAGAATATGTATAAAAACATCTGTCATGTTGCGAAAGATTGTATTTAACTATGAACCTGTCTGTACTGATTCCAAGGGAATTAAAACTCTATCACAAGCCCACTGAGACATAAGACTGAGCATATCTGCTGACTATAAATACACTGTGTTTTTCTGTATTTGATAACATTTATGTAATGAAATAACCCTGAATTTAATGAGTGTCAGCACAGAAAATATTTCACCAGCTACATCTCTTTTTGGAAAACATGAGAAGCTGAATAATGCTTTGTTTGATAATCATCATCCATCAAAACACAAAAATAAGGCTGTGAGTTTCTGATAAAATTACTTTGCTGTACCAAATGCTGGCATACCAGTTTTTAAAATTATGTTACGGTCAACGTTGCCTCTTTTACTAAGGACATTTTTCTTACTATATGTTGCATGCTGTTTTTTACTGCCTTAATCCAATCACTTTTTGATACAGACAAAAAAAGGACTTTAGAGGTCCTCACTGTCTGGAAAACAAAAAGTTATGAGTGCAACATCTCCTTCTTCCTATGAATGTATTCAACAACTTTGCACTAAAATTCATATCACTAGAAAATGTATAAAACATGGAAACCATGTGTATTGTTTACAGAGTAACTAAATCATGAACTCCTGTTTTCATACATTTCCAGTGCATAGGCCTAGCCCAAGACAATCAACAGAATAGATCATATAGCCATGTGTGTACAAAGTTTGTGCACATGTTATCAAAGTCAAATCAAAGTAGTTAAAGTTTTGCTGGAGGTACATGTGGACAAAAGGGATATTACTGAAACAGAGAGTCCAAAGAGCAGCTAAACTAATAAAGGGAATGGAAGGTAATGTTGTGATTGTTTACACTGGACACCGAACATACATACAGATTAGAAGAAAGAAGGTCCATAACATTTGAAGAAGGTTTTTAGAGTGAGAGCTGTGAGGTTGCGGAATTCTCTCCCTGATTGTGTCATTTTGCAACTTCACTTACTATGTTAGGATAGGTTTTTTTTGTATTGGCATATAACATAATCATACAAAAACTCAAACCATAACATAAAGACTAGATTGGTCGCAATCTAGGGCCACCCCTTTAGGCTAGAGGAACAAAACTCACATTTGAAGCAATGTACAGTAGGTGGTTCTTCACAGTGAGGACAGTGAGGTTGTGGAATATCACAAGTTGTGAAGCCATATTCTATTAATGCATTTAAAGGGGTTGCTCACTTATGAAACACTTTTTTTAGTTATTTTTTTTCAATTGGTTACATCTTTTTTTTACTGTATGAAGCATTTGTTACATAGGAGTTGAAAAAAGTCCAAAGTCCATCAAGTTCAACCCTCCAAATGAAACCCAACACATATACCTACACACACACACACACCAAAACTATATATACCAATATCTATATTAATTGTATAAATTAGAATCACAATAGCCTTTGATATTATGCTTGTCCAAGAAATCATCCAAGCCTCTTTTAAAAGCATCAACAGAATCAGCCAGTACAACATCATCCAGCAGTACATTCCACAACCTCACTGTCCTGACTGTGAAGAACCACCTATGTTGCTTCAAATGAAAGTCCTTTTCCTCAAGTCTAAGTGGACGGCCTCTGGTGCAGAGGTCGATTTATGGGAAAGAGATCTGCTTTTTCTCTACTTTTCAAACAATGCTGTAAACATATTGTCTCACATTGTTTCAAAAGTCTGATCCATCGTGGGGAGAGTTAAACGCTGCTTTCAGTAGCAATACATATACAAATAACTTTAAAACCACAGAAAATATGTAGTGAAAAATTATTATGTTTTCTTTTATTAGGCAAAAAAATACTTTTGGGTTGATATTCCCTTTAATGTTCCTATGTTTGAGTCTGGCAGCTCAGTAACCCAGGTGCAGGATCTGACCAATTACAATTTGCAAGGTTACAGCTGGCACTCGCACACCCTTAAAGTGTAACAGGATACCTGGTGTTCTTTGGTAGAGGCTCGGCCAGTGTCGGACTGGGATGCCAGGGGCCCACCAGAAAACCTTAGACCAGGGGCCCAACTTTCCAAACTATTATTCCTTCTCTCCTCACTCAACCTCTTTATTCTCCTATTCTTTCAGATCTACTTACTATACTCTATTGTTCCATTATTAAGTCTCTTTTTGCACATAAAGAAATAGGGAATGAACATGAAATAGGCCAAATTGTTAGAAGCAAGAGGCCCACTGACACCTGGGCCCACCGGGAGTTTTCCTGGTATCCCTGTGGCCCAGTCCAACACTGGGCTCGGCCACCTCAATCCAATGTAGAAGCGAGAAAATCCAAGGCACACAGGTTGTAGCAAGCAAGGAAAACCTTGCACGTTTAATGCGGAAGTGAGCAACGTTTCGGGATCACACCCCTCATGCTTGACAAAGGGGCGTGACCCCGAAACATTGCTCACTTCCGCATTAAACGTGCAAGGTTTTCTTTGCTTGCTACAACCTGTGTGCCTTGGATTTTCTCGGAATTACAATTTGCTGCATTAGTTGATACATTAGTCTGCAGCATCTGTAGAATATTAGGAACTATTTTATCAATTACAACAGCTGCCTTTAATGAAACTCAAAGATAAGAAATGTATCAACTAATGCAAAATATATCACCTAATGTAAAATTACTAATGTAAAACTAATACATCATTTAGAACAGTTTAGTCAGGGACCCACCCCAAGCTGCTCTAGAGAGACATAAGAAGGTTAATCTTCAATACTAGAAGATGGATGATATATTTTATTAACGGTGAAATCTAAATACAATGGGAATTAAAAAAGGGTTGGAAGTTGAACAACACCTTTAAGATTGACTTGAATGATTTTTTCAATTGGAGGGCTTGAATTTAATGGACCTTGTTTTTTTTTTAAATCCAACATAATTATGTAACAAACTAAACTATAAAGACTAGTTTTAGGACAGACATCCTTCTTTCTTCTCCATTCAATAGTGATGAACATCTTTCCATTCATACAATTAAAACAAACCTGTATACATTTTAATCATGATTCGAAGTATTTGTACCCCAAAGAATTATTTAAAATACTGTAAAATAATATTACTAGCAATGTTGCCAAAAAATAATTAACAGTATTGCCAGCAATATTTGCTATATGTAAACGTATTAGGTCGAAACATATACTTCTCTGGCCACTGGAAATATTATAACTTTATTAGACAAAGTTTCAGGACCTAATAGGGAGGGAATTTGTATCTTAAAATAAAAACCTATTTCTAGCAGATCTGTCCAAAAGAAAAGACGCTGTGTACAAATTATCATAAAACAGAAGGTGAAGAAATAAATAGGCCCTGATCTATGTAGACATACATATCAGCTATTTTTAACTTTGAGGGACTACTTTCATTTACAGTTACACCAGTACTTTTTGAAATTTCATCAAATTTTTTATATCCTTCACAATGATGCCTTGTATTAATTATGCTTAGCAATTATTCTATTGATATTTTTTAAATACTGTAGTATTATAACATTTACATTATAAATAGCATAGTTATAATTGATGCCATAATTAATTTCAATAAGTAACAAAATGTTTCTTCAAACCTACCATTATATAGCAGTTACAGAAACTACTACATAGGTGGGAGAAGCTGGTCAATTAAAGCTTATGATAAAAGGGAATAATCACAAAGAAAACTATTTTATTCACTTCAGCAAACTCTTTTCTACTGGATAACATTTACAGCAGCAATTTTTCAAGGACTTCAGGTATCATGACCTTAGAATTCCGAGTAATTATATCAAAACAGAACACTATAGAAAACCTGGCAACAGAGGAAGAATTCTCAGAATTATAAGAGTGACACATGCACACTTGTACTTTGCTCTCCTGTTGTCTCCTGTCCTTGTGGCCACAGTTAATTACAGATTTAAAAAATGACGCAGATGATTAACCATGTACTGTAAACTGGTATAACTTGTGTTCCAGCCACTGCTTCTCCAGAATCATATAAATGTGAATGTTAGTTGTCAAGATTATAGCCGCCCCCACTGTAATTCTTATGAGGGTTAGATTATACTCCCTTTAAGTACTGCACTCGCTTTGACCCTAGGACATTACAATATAAAGTAGGGATACACGCCTTTCAATGTTTCTTAAAGGGGATGTAAAGGCAAAAAAATAAAATACTATTTTTACTTTCTTTAATGAAAAAGTATACTTTAATAAAGTATACTTTAATAAAAAATGGCTTCCGTTTTTATAATAAACCTGACTGTATGCAGTGAAATTTGCCCTTCTTTTAACTTGCTCTGACAGCCTAACTGCTCTGCATGGAAACGATCAAACCTTCAAATGGCGAGGGGGGGGGCTTAATTCCTAGAACTCGAGCAGCTTTATTTGTTTCCCTGTAGAGCAGCCGGCGACTGTGTAGATTTGTATCCACAGACCCACTGCAGTCTGCATTGTAACAAAATCTCACCCTTGTGCCGACTCCTTCCTAGTGTGCATGTGGCGGGTACATCTGTTTTTTTATAGACGCATGCGCTCTGGCGTGATGATGTCAGCGAGCAATGGAGCGAAATTCAAATGTATTTAAAGTGACATTTTTACTTTTTTCAGTGCCCATGAAAGGTTTATTCCTGGTGCCTTGTTTGTCCTGACTTCCTGTGTTTGACCCTGCCTGGCTTTTGATCACTCTGACGTATCCTGACCCTTGCTTGAAACCGACTTTGATTCTGCTTAACCCTCCTGATTGATTCCCTGGTTTGACTCCCACCTGGTATCTGACTCCGATTCTGTCTCATCCCATCTGATTGATTACCCGGTTTGACCCTTTGCCTGCCTGACGATCTTTGCTTTCTGCCTGCCTCGAGCCAGCCTGTCTGACTATGTATCTGCTTACTCCTACTTGTACCGTGACCTTTGGCCTTATAGACTCTAACTACAGTCGAGCCCCTCTGCAAATCCAGAACCCTTATCTTGCACCTCTCATTTAAGTCAAGGTGGCATCCGAGTAAGTGGAGGGCTCCTCCCAAGGCCCAAAGGTGGTCACACTACTGGTGAAGCACGAGCCAAGACCAGGGTGCTTGGTGTTTGTTCTGGTGTTGGGTGCTGACCATGATATGCATATTCTGATTATTAATCAGTCTTGCTTGTTTTGATCATTTAGGACAATCCCTAAGCTTAACCTCCCAGCTGAAGCCCAGACCACAATGAGCATGTGCGGAGTCTTGATATTGCAGAGATGTCTAACAAAGTTACAAGATGACAGCCCCCTGCGCCAACTTTGAAAGCATAAATCATTTGTGTTTTTAGGCTTCTGGTGCAGTAAGTTCATGTTTATACATAGTATACAAAATACAGCATTTCTAACATTATTCTGTTTTAGACTTTAGTTGTTCTTAAAGTATATGCCTTTATGCTACAATGTTTTTATGGTGAAAACTTAGGGGCCGATTTAGGAAATTCGCGTGAAATGATCGAAGTTCGATCTAATTCGATCGAATACCGATTGTCACGAAACCACTTGGCTCCACCACACTTTACTCTTGGGTTTGGCTACAAGGGGTTACAATCAGTCTCTCAATCACCTTACACACAGGTTAGACTAACATCAGACACCCCAAAAACACACCAACACCCACAAAGTTCATTCGCTGCCACCATCTATCATTAACAGGCGATAGAAACCTAATGTGACTATTCCCCTGCCCTCTACAACAGGTAATAACTCACACTTAACAATACATCAAACACTCTCTCCTATGGTAGTTAGTCAGGGTAAGATCCTACTAGTCTAACAAGCACTCCAGCAGCCAAAGGGTTAATTCACACTCAAACACACTTTCCTGCTAGCCGTACTAGTTCTCAAACATACAAATAGGCAACTTTCCCTTTTCACACATACAAAGAGTTTAGGCACAAGCATTCATATGGGCTATGAGTTCATTTAGAGCACAAGGACTAACGTATTAAATGATATTTAATAATTACAAGAAACAGTGCATATGTATATAGAAATGGTATTACAAAAATGACATATTATTGCAAAACAGTAAATAAAATAAAAGGGAGTAAAAATACAAAGAAAACCCTTACTTTACCAAGTTTGGAAGTTATCAATGTATCCTCTGAGGCACGAGTAGAAAACTGCAAATACAATTCACTTGGAAAATGAAGCCTCCTTGTATGACCACCAGATATTTGGAATGTCACCTTTTTATTCCCTGCTGGGACACTCCCCTCATTACCTTATGCAGGAGGTAGGAGTGCCAAGGACATGTCATTTACGACCCCCTGCAGGGGGTCTGCTACACTCAGGCAATATTCCCAAATATCCTTTAATATAATATGGGTACTTGCCAGTACCCAATACTATAATAAAAACATGGGCAGGCTGTGATCCATATGTGGGCAAACAGAACAATACCAAACACTAATAGGTTCCCATTTTCCAGTCCCCCAGAAACCAGCCCTCCAAACCGGTGGGTATAGGCTGGCACTGTTTGGTATTGTTAGGAAGCTTGTGACCTCCTCATAACCGATATGTAAGTTATGAAGTGGTGAATCCTATGACACAGGAGTTATGGATATTTTCCTATAACCCATAATTTTCTACTAGCTATCCACCCCCCTGCTGCTCCAGGTCCACAGCTCTGTTCTTTGATCAGCTGATCAAAGAACAGATTGCCTAGCTTCCAGGTCCCACTGATTTGGTTCCAGATCGTCTATGCAGATATCGTTCTCACCTTTCTACAGCCCCCCTGGTGACATATACAATCAAGGGTCTCTGTGTGAGACTTTGACTGAGTAATTACAGTTAACTTTTAAAATGCCAGTGCCAAGTGGCCCTGGCATGACACCGATCATAGGAATTTTTCGTAAAATCGGATATGCAAATTTGGCCTCTTTGGTCATCGAATTTCAAATAGATTGAATGATCGTATATTTGATAATTTGATCATTCGATGATCGAAGGAATAAAAATTTTAAAGTTATTCGACTGCCTACTTCGCCAGATTGAACCTACCAAATTGTAATAAAAGCCTATGGGAAGCTCCCCATAGGCTTCTGAGGCTAAGTCCTGCTCGAATACCATTCGTACGATCGGAGCGTTCCATCGTTCGAATCATACAAATTTTTGGGACGCTCAAAGGAAATTTCACGATTTTTTTTGTGAAATCGAACGATCGGTATCCGATCGTATGAATTCATCGAGAAATCTTATTGCGAGCAAAATCGATAACCTAAAAAAATTTGATAAGCATTCGATGGTCGAATGCTTATCGAATTTGCGAATGTGGTCGAGTTAATTTCCGGGAATAATAGTAAATTTGCCCCTTAGTATAAAAATTATATAATTAAATGTAACTTTGGCGTATAAGTCTGGTTGCCTTAAGACACTATTAAAAACTTCTAAATTCGACCATCAAATTTTTTTTACAATGTTTTCCATTTTCGATGGAATATAAATTGTTCGATTCAAACGATTTTGGTAAAAATAATGAAATCTTCAAAAATTTCCAAAAACACTCCTTAATGGCTCCAGGAGGTCCCCCATAGGCTAAAATAGCAATTCGGCAAGTTTAAGGTGGCAAAGGGTCGAATTCGAATTTTTTGACAGTACTTCGATTTTGAAATGGTCAAATTTTAAAAGTCAATGCAAATTTTTTCAATTTGAATCAAATCTTGGCCTATTCGATAGTCAAAGTACCCAAAAATTACTTCAAAATTCAATTTTTTTTATTTGAATTTTCACTTCGACCCTTAGTAAATATGCTCCTTAATAATATTACTTGGGTCTAAAACCTCTCCTTGCACTTCCTATTAGTTGCACTTGGTGGAGCTCAGTCCAACAGTCTGTGAAGTGGGCCAGTGGATCTATCCATGCAGGTGAACCCTAGGGGGTTATTTACTAAATTCTGATTTTCCGACCTTCTATTTTCTTAAAACCATTTCAACCAAATTCCCAAGCACATTTTTATCTTATATATCAGTAAACTGACTCAAAATAATCTGTTGCGGACTTGCTTAAATATTGAAAAAATCTGAGTTGTATGATTTTTTCAGGTTAGACTCCCAAATACTCACCCGATAAGCAAAAGTTTTTCGGAATATTGTACAAAATCCAGAGCAGATCTTCCAATTGTAAATGGGACATCTACCCCAGAGATCACCTCAGAGAAATACTATAACTCTAAATGTAACAGGGAGAAATGTGGAAGCAAAAGACTCTGTAGGTTAATTGGCTCATGTGACCTAATTTATGGTTTGTCTAGTTTGTTTGTGTGCACCGTGAATCCTAGGATCCCAGGAGAAAGCCCTTATTTTGTAAAATGCCAATTTTCTATCTATGATTACTAAATGGCACATACTACTAAAAAAGTATATTATTATGGAAATTGTTTATGTACATGAAGCAGGGTTTTACATTTAAGCTGTTTTATCCAATATATTTTTATAGAGACCTACATTGTTCGGGAGGTATTGTTTTACTTTAAGCAGTTTTGTCAAAGGATGATCAATTGCATAAGTCAAAACCTGGATTGTAGACATATGCCCCCTAGAGCCTTTAAATCCACATATCTTGAGATCAATGTAGTGTAATAACCTGTTAATTATTTTTCTTTCTTTTACAATGTTAGAATGAAAATCAGCCCTTTTAAGGACACCTTAGTGTTGGTTACCAAAGGGTGGGGTTGGCCCCCATAGGGGGTTTAAAACAAAGGTTACTGGGTTCCACTCTATAGGCATATTTTGATGAGAAAAAAAAGTCTATTTTCTTAGATAATCCTGGAAGCCTAATCTGAAGGCTACCACAATATGGTCATCAAAGAGGAGCTTGAGAGAAATAAAGTCCAAAACATTAAATATTCATGTATAAAGCAAAACCTGTTTATTGGACTTATATATAAATGAATTAAGCATGCATCAATATAAAGCAAAGCTCTTCTCAAATACTAGCTACACATATACACAACATAATTATACCTTGCTCCCTGAAAATAAACAAATTGAGTTTTCTGACTTTAAAGCAGTTCATGTTAAGAATGTATTGGTTCCTAAATGTTAAATTCCTATCATATCTAACCTTACCACTGACCTTGTCAAAAAATGAAAAATGCATGACACACAAGACATTCCATCCACAAGGATCCCTTAAAAAGTTTTCTATACACCTTAGATAATCTTGTAGCGAACACTGCTTAGCAAAGCAAAAATAATTTAAAAGAGTTATGTGTCTTCAAACTATGGTGACATCAGCACCCTGCCCCTGCCCCTGCCAACACCCTTTCTTTGCAGTATGCTCAGTCGCCCCAGCTTAAAGCTCAGAGTATTTGGTTCAGAGACGATGCAGCTCACTTGGTTAAAGGAAATGTCCCACTGATCAATTGTGTATCTGAAGCCCATTTAGCCCGTCAGTTGCTTTTTCATTATACTTATACTTGGAGGACTCCTACAATCCACTTTGTAGTTCCTCTTCCCCACTAGTAGATCCACTTAATAGAAGTATATGGTGCTACATCAACTGATTAAGGTGACACATTCATTATATACTGCAGGGCTGTCCAACAGTAGGTCTGTGGCAGTGGTTTGTAGTGGTCTAAATGATTTTTATGACCACTACTCTGGCAAAAGACATTGCATAACATCATAATTTGATTATAATACAGCCCCTGCTATCACCCTGCTACGTGAATGAAGTTAAATGGACATGATACATGGAATATGTATGTCATAAGGAATGTATAGTTCCCCGTGAATCAATGAAGATACAGTATTACAAGCAATTGGTTGTCTTTGGTTCACATTGATTTTATACTTGTTTTTTTACGATGTCCTTGCTTACAACTCTAGGCTATCAAAGCATGTAGTTTGCATGTTCCTGCTTCTAAAACCCAAAAGCATGTAAAATATTGCCTACCCACAGGGATAACCACTGTGTATCATCTACCTTCAACCAGGGCCTCTCATGATCAGGCTGCCATAGCTTAATACAGTGATCCCCAACCAGTAGCTCGTGAGCAGCATGTTGCTCTCCAACCCCTTGAATGTTGCTCTCAGTGGCCGGAGCTTATTTTTTGAATTCTGGACTTGGAGGCATAATTTGGTTATATAAAAACCAGTTGTACTGCCAAACAGAGCCTCATGTAGGCTGACAATCCACATAGAGGCTATCAAATGACCAATCACAGCACTTATTTTGCACCCCGAGAACATTTTTCATGTTAGTTTTGCTCCCCAAATCCTTTTAATTCTGAGTGTTGCTCACAGGTTCAAAAGGTTGGGGATCCCTGGCTTAATAGATGACCTTCCTGAGTTATAGATCCCATCTATTAAATTAGCACCTGGCTCTAGGCCAAGGTCATTTTTCATTCATCCACACAACAGTCTGTTCAGCTGCCATATTCTCACAAAACTTATATAGAGATTGCAGCCTTTCCCCTAAAAATTGTCCTGAGACACTGGAAGACTCTAGAACAGTCCTGAAACACATAATTACTTTTTGTACACCAGGTTTTTTTGCATTTTTTAATATTCTCTGTCCACTCTACTTTATCTCCTCTGGCTACCTCATTTCTTTGTTCAATATTGTAACAAAATTACTTTCCTGCTCAGTGACAAGAGGTCATTGAGTCCACAGCAAAATAATTTTAGGGCCCCCTACCTTTCTGAAATATTACTTATTTTGCATACATACTGTGCATTGAAAGATGCCCTCTACGCTACAGTGTCTGCTTCCTCTTTACTTACGTATGCCCCCCCCCCCAGCTAAATCATGTTTCAGGAGGACATAAAATTTACCATAGACATGTACAACTAATGGAGGTCATGTTCCATTACCGACTATCTATATACTGTATATACATATATATACTAATGTATGTGTATCAGGGACAGTTGTCTGTCATGCTGTCAACTTTGATGGAGTGTCTTCATTTTAAAACAGTTTAAAGGCAAGATGTACAGGGCTGATCCATGGACTTCACTTTACAGCAAGGGTACAACACCCCTATAGATAAACCCAGTGGTAGAACTACCAGGGGAACAGGAGGTGCGATTGCACGATGGCCCGCACTACTTTGGGGACCGCTGGTGGTTCGCACACCCGAGAAGATCGCTTCCAGTGCATAGGCCCAACTGCATGGCCACACCAGGGCCCTTTAGTTACATTACTGCATAAACCATCATATTTATTTGATTTCTTTAGTACTAACACACACCTGACCCACGCACACATCACCAGTCAGCACACGACAAATGATAAGCACTGTTTTTTCTGAGAAGTCTTGTGACTAATGTTTTTTTATTCCTTAGCACGCTGCAGCTGTTATTAGTACAGAAGGAGAGGGAGGGAGAAGGGCTTGAGAATCAGCAGGAGGATAAACACGCAGAGGAGGCAGACAGCATTTCCTGAAGCCTTTCTATTATCCAGAACGCCCACCATTAGAAAAAGTACATGCAAAAGTACATTGAGTCCTTCTCTAAGCACTCTGTTCCTCAGTGCCATCTCCAGCAGGCAGGGGGTGGAGGCCTCACTATCAACATACACAAATCCCTCCCACATTTTCCTCCTCCTCCAACACCCTCTTTCCTTCTTGTGCGTGACTATTCTTTTTTTTCCTTTGTAAGCCAAATGCCAGTACAAACAATGAAACAGCATGAGTACAAAATGACCAGGGTCAACATCTTCCTGGAAGGAAGATACAAACCTATTTCTGTGAAGGGTAAAAGCATCTGTATTTGGAACTCATGAACAACTGCCAAGTCATTTAAAAGGAGCAGGGGCAGTGCTAGACAAGCAAAGAGTTATTAAGCGGCTGTACATGGTTATTGTGTCGGAACAGCTGGGGGTAGATGTGTCTGCCACGTGCTGCATTAGGTGGTGGCATACAAGGGCTAAAGAGTTAACCAGGAGGTAAAATAGGGAGAGGCATGATGTACCTTTGGCACTGGCACAAGTACCATGGTACATTCAAGATGTATATGTAATAAAGAAAAACATTTACTAGAATAATGATATCAATATCATTGTATAATGTAATTATGTCTGTGGGTTGAAAACCACTTATTCCAACTTTATTTAGGTCTTGAGAAATAAATGCCTTGACATATCTCAGCTTAGCCCCTCTGCCTGAGCAGGCCAGTTCTTTATATCAATATAGTTTAATTGCCTTGCTTTTTGTTCTGTTAACTATTTATGAGTTATATAATGTTGCCATTGGTTGCATCATATTAACATTACATGTAACCATGCTTGCCATTGGGACATCATTTGACCTTCTTTTATAGGGCCAGGCATCTATATCTCACTATTTTAATCCTAAATGTGATAGGGTGGGGTACCATGATACTACCCACTCAGACATTTATCTCCCATCAAATCAGTAGGTGGCACACTGCTGCATTTTCCATCTTCTCTTTGTGTCTGGAGAAAGGCAAAGTAAGATTTAACAGCTGCAGACTGAGCTGCCAAGTTTATATGTTGCTAGTCCTACCACCTAGAACAGCCAAATATAATCATCCTTTTGCTTGGTGAACTGTAAGATGACCTATTTGGATCTATGTAAAGAATAAGAGAAACAACTGTTTTGTTGGTCAGGCTCCCAGTCTCCTGAAAGCTAGATATTAGGCTTTGTTGGCAAGAAACACACTGAAACTCCCTAAGCCCCAAGTAAAACGTGACATCATTGTGTATCAAACATGAAATCCTTCCTAACAACAGACATGGGATAATCTAACCGTCTCTTCCTTTGTGTACATTCATATCAGCGTTTGAGCCCAGCCTCATGATAACTGCCATCGGTTTTCTGTGATGGCAACGTTTCTAAGAGCACTCTGGACGGCAAAGTGGCACGAGCAGCTTCGGAAACAAAACAATCGACTTAAGTCATTAGAACAGAACAAAGGGGTTTTTTTTTAGGATCAGATCGTGAGCTCCCCAGTTTCGTCCCTGTATCATTTAGGGCGGGCTGCAGTTTAAAATCCAGGGCAGTCTGTTCATGTGCAACAGTGAACTGCATGTTCCAGCAGAGGGGATTTCTGAGAACTGAAGCTGTGTCCTCAGATGAACTTCCCTGCTGCTTGCTGCAGTACAATTCCTTAAAGCGGCGCTCGCTTTGCCACATCTTGTAAACAAAACCTGAGCTGAATGAAGCATTGCCTATATATACTGGATCAGGTCATTTTATACACAGTTAGGATCTAGTTTTTAAGCACTAAACAAATGGAAGTTTTCTACAAGTGAAATAAAGTAGATGGTTTAAACTAAAGCTTACCATAAGTGATGGTTTATACAGAAAACACAGCAGAGCAAAGAGTTAAACTGCTAACAGAAAATGTCTGTCTATTTCTGAGACAATTTCATATGGTTTCTAATCATATACATAGCAAGCGAGCTATATTTAGCACCCGCTTCAGGCATTTTCCTCTAGATTCTTCATAGCTGGAAAGCATAATGTTGTCAAATGGAAAAAGGCTAAAATCCCTTATCACCTGCAATAACAAAAAAGGTGCCATTGTTCAGTTTCAAACAATGCATACAAACCCCTTCCTTCCCAATCATTGGCTTCCAGAGCAAATCTTGCGAGTTTAGTGTAGTCGTGTCTTATTTCTGAGGTTAAAGGTCAGTAAAGTATAGATAATATTTGATTGTATAACACATCATTAGATAAAATAGCATAGAATAACTATGCAGTGTTGTGGAGAAATGCGAGTAAAACTTTGGAAAATATTTGCATGCACTTATTATGTCCATTAGTCAGCACAGAGAAAATATTATTGTAGATCATGTTACAAGTCAAAAAATAGTTTTAAAGGCAAATCTTAAAACAGATCAGCTTTAAGCTCATTGCCCAAGCCATGCGGGAAAAGATAACATGAAATCATAATAAAAGCATTAAATATTGTAACCAGCATGGTAGCACTAAACTAAATAAGGCCAAACCAATACCCACAGCAAATCTGAATATATAAGCAAAAATATAGCCTGACCCATAATAACCTGAGGATGAAAATGACAGGAACAAATGGGAATTTAAAGCATTTCTATAAGGGATGCACTAAACCTGTATTCAGCCCAATTGCAGAACTGCAGGATTTGGAATCAACTGAATCCTAAAGGATTTATTTACAAATGCCCAAGTGCAAAAGCACATTTCACAATTTAAGGCTGAAGAATAGACAATTTTTGGCCCAGATAGTTACATAGTTGTTACATAGTTGAATTGGGTTGAAAAAAGACCGAGTCCATCAAGTTCAACCCCTCCAAATTAAAAACCCAGCATACACACACATCTCCACTCTTTCAAACACAAACCATATATGCCCATATAGCTATACTAACTGTAGAGTTTAGTATCAAAATAGCCTTTGATATTATGTCTGTCCAAAAAATCATCCAAACCCCTCTTAAAAGCATCAACAGAATGAGCCATCACAACATCACCCGGCAGTGCATTCCACAACCCCACTGTCCTGACTGTGAAGAACCATAGGGCATTCTATGCTTTGTACAGTGCATTCATGCTTTCCATACAGTTTTGTTCCAACATGCTACCTATTTAATAATGTGTTTAAGGCTCTAGAAAGAAACAATAAATACTGAAGTCCTTTAAAGTAGACATTTTGCATGAAAAACAAGAATGTACCAACATATTATTATTATTATTATTATTAACATGTATTTCTATTTCTATTCTATTTATACAGCTGAATCACATGACTTAAATACATAGAACATACAGAGTTACATACATCACAATAAATATGGAGTTACATACATCACAATAATACCGGTACAGAAGGTGAGGAAGGTTCTGTGCAGAATACAATCTAAAGGGAAGGCAATGATACACAAGGTGTAGGAGTGGGCAAGATCTGAGTTAAGTGGGTGAGAGATGTGGTACTGTAAGTGGTATTGCATTGGGTAGTTAAGAGTGAGGGTAGGCTTCTCTAAATAAGTGCGTTTTAAGAGATTTCTTGAAAGCTAAAAGGTTGGGAGAACGTCGGACAGACCGTGGGAGAAAATTCCAGAGGAGGGGTGCAGCCCTTGCAAAGTCTTAAATGCGAGCATGTGAGGAGGTAATGAAAGAAGCGTTGAGTAGCAGGTCAGTAGAGAAGCATAGTAAGCGGTTGGGTGAGTATATATAGATTAGTTCGGAGATGTAGGGAGGGGCAGAGTTATGAAGTGCTTTGAATGTCAGGGTCACTAATTTGAATTTAATTCTGAAGAGATTAGTCGCCCAAAAGAAGAGGTGATTTTTTGCTGGGGTGACTAATCTCCCAGAATCTCCTCGTGTAGACCTTCCCTAAGAAACCTGGATTTTGGTTTTTCATTTGGAGGGGTTGAACTTGATGGACTTTGTCTTTTTTCAACCCAATTTAACTATGTAACTATGTAAACTATTTTCCCTATGTAAACATGACTGTATGCAGTGAAATTCCCCCTTCATTTACTGCTGTGAATAGGAATTGTCAGGTGGTCCCTAACTGCTCTGCAGGGAAACAGCAGGGGGGAGCCCCCACCTTACTTCCCAGAACTCCAGCAGCTTTGCCTGTAAAATAGCCAGTGACTGTGTAGAAATTTTTATTCACACACCCAGTGCAGTCTGTATATTCTGATTATTAAATACAAAAATACAGCATTTCTAACAAAATATGATCTACCCCTTGTCAACACAAACACCCATGGCATCCAGGGCCGGTCGTACCAAGTGCGGGGCCCAATTGGAACCATTTTGGCGGGGCCCCCTAGAAGGATTTTTGCTGTCTGTCTCAGGGTCACAGAGCTGGATGGGCAAATAGTGGCTGCTTTCCCCTCTGTCCAAGTGATTTGGGGATGGGGCAGGCTGGGCAACTGGGAGAAAATGTCCCCTCACTTTGTTTAATCTATGTGTGCAAAAAAAAGTGTACATTTTGGTCACCACTGTAAACTGTGTGTGTGCAGCACCGTGGATCATATACACAACATTAATGCATTTCATTTGTTTTTTGGGCCAATTGGGTTTGGGGTGGGCTGGGCCAATCACGTGCAGCTTCAAGTATATAGCTTCAATTATTTTTATATTATAAACTGAATGCATTGAGTGTACACACTAATTAGCACAATTAATGAGCTCATTTCCCTTTAAGAAAATGATGCATTACCTGATTTAAGAATAAGTGGCATTCATTAACAGTAAAAAATTAAGCAGGACAGGATTATCGAAACAATAATAATGTGTACCATTCTCAATACACTCCATTGGCATATATGACATGCTGTCCAACTACCCCTTATCATTACTTTTCCTTATCTGAATGGCACAACATAGCAATGGAATCACAAATAACTCATCTGAAAATGAATTGCATCTTTAGAAATAATTGACTTTATGTATTAATTAATAGGCAAGATGAATCACAGTAGCACACGAAGCAGCTTATTACTCATCAAAATGAAGGCAGATAGTGGGAGTCATGATGAAAACGTTATGGATCATCACTGATGAGTGCATATAACTTTATCCCCGCAAAGGCAACAAGTTACAAAATAGCAAAATAATCAAGGTGAAATATGATTGAAGTGCCCTAAATTTACTTCCTATTTCTAAAGTATGACTTTGGTCTTAAGTGGAACCCTTTTTAAAGAGCTAGCAACAGTGAGAAACTACAGTGCTCTAATATAATAAGCACCCAAAACTGCCAGTGGGAACCTCCCAAGTGTGCTAGCATGCTTTGTGCTCAGAATCAACAGCATTTTTTTGAATGTGTTGTATTTTATTTGAGAAACATTAAGTTTTTCTGAATGGACATTTGGGGCAGGTCAAGAATATGTATCTTGGCTAAGGGCGAGTGCAAAGTACAGGGAGTATGGATGTAAATGAACCCTGAAATTTACATCTGCCTCAAAAAAGTTACTTCCAGGGTTTCTTTAGCAGGTTGTGCAAACACACTGAACTGATTTGTGTCTTGCTAATGCCGTTATTTACTTAATGCCAGAAGAGTCTTCACTAAATATATGTTTTTCTTCGCATATTTGCTTTCTAGGGCAATCATTATTAGACATTTGATTTTCACTGTTTTCCTTTCTATTGCAACGGTTTATTAAAATTTATAGCAGAGATGTCAACCTGTGGCCCTACAGCGCTGAGTATCCATCAAAAGGAAGAACAATCACTTTCATAGGTTTATTTTGCTCTGTTCTACAGAGCACCTGACCTCCCAGAAGGCTGACTGACTAGAGTCCCAAAATTTGAATACAGTAATCCAAGCAATTCTTAAAGGAGAACCAAACCTGTAATAGAAAAAAACCCTCCCCATGTTAGACCCCCCCAAATTAAGCAATTTTTTTAATAACCCATCCTGCAGATTCTGGCCACGGGAGTTCACTGGTGATAACTTCGTTCTTCTGTCTTTTTTGGGAAGTAGACCGGACCTGTACCACTGTGGATGTACCGAAAGTCACGAAAATTTCAATTTTTTTTTTCTATTACAGGTTTGGTTCTCCTTTAAGGCCTTGTGACTTGTGACCTTGTGAAAGACTACCTAGAGTATTTTTGAAATCATCATCATGCCATAATACAATTCATCCACAAAAGATTTTAAATATTTGTAAAAATAATGTAACGATAAAACAATGAAGATCATGATGATCGCACAAAAATGAAAGCAGTTGTTGCACATATTGGTGCCATTTATTCACAACTGTATTTGGGTTCGATGCTGCGCTAGGCATCTGACCTAAATACACCCCTACGCACAGTGTGTGACGACAACATGCCGGAAGTGATGTCACACGCCGTGTGGAAGTGACATCCCACACTGCACGGAAGTGACATCATTTCTGCAAAAAGACGGCCCTTTAACCCCATCTATTTCTTCTTGTAGTCAAGATTTTAACAGCTAGGCATTCAGCCATAGTCCCAAAATGTTAGGCAAGAGGTACCTGACCAGCTTAACTGTGATGTGATGGTAAAGGCTCACACCCAGGCGTGTATTCCATTGATGGAGTCATTTACAATGGAGCAGACTGCCAAATATTTCTGAGCAATGCACAATAACTTACCCTTGAGTGGACTTTTGGGAACCATAGGACTTTAGAACATGTTAGAAGTCAGTTTGGATGAATAGTGGAGCATTATATGGGATGAATGCCTGCTAATCTTGTCCTTGCTCCTTAGGGTGCTAATTAGGGATCCACTGAATCCAGGATTCGGTTTGTGATTCGGCCAGCATTTGGCCTTTTCCAGCAGGTTTCAGATTCAGCTAAACTGAATCCTAATTTTCATATGCAAAATAGGGGCTTTTTACCCTCCTGTCAGGGCTGGATTTACATAGCTGGCACCCCTAGGCCTGCTGTTGTCTGTCCCCTCCCTTTTATTTGCTTAAATTTTCATCATCAGGACGGAGCAATGGGAATTGGCACACATTTCTGAACCAATGTGGGTGTGGTTGGGCAGCATGCCGCCCCCTAAAATCCTGCCGCCCTAGGCCCGGGCCTAGGTGGCCTCTCCACAAATCTGGGCCTGCCTCCTGTCACTAATTTGAATATGCAAATTAGGATTTGGATCGGCATTAGGCTGAATTAAGGATTTGGCTGAATCCTAAATAGTGGATTCAGTGCATCCCTATTGCCAATTACCTTGCTATCAACAAGAGCCAGAACCCTGTTGTGTAGCTAGGTAAATTACAAGTAGGGGTGCACCGAATCCACTATTTGTGATTTGACCGAATTCCCGAACCCTTCATGAAAGATTCAGCCGAATACTGAACCGATATTCATATGCATATTAGTGACATGAAGGTAAAAAGTGGAAAAAAAAAATTTACTTCCTTGTTTTGTGACAAAAAGTTATGTGATTTCACTTCCCACTTCTAATTTACATATGCAAATTATGATTCGGCCAAATCCGAATCCAGCTGGAAAAGGCAGACCACTGGATTCAGTGCATCCCTAATTACAAGGCTTTCTGTTTCCTTCCAGGATTTTGCCAAACTTTCCTCCAAATGAAGTGCAGTCATGCAGAGCCTTTATAAAGGTTTCCTTCTTTACACTTCATTGATGGGCCATGTATAACAAATGTTTTTAATTTTCATAAAAAAGCATTGAATTTTGTATAATTTTCAAAGATCTTTGGATACAGTAAGCATAGTATGTTAGACAAAAACAGAGCAACACTAACCTGCTCCAAGATATTGTCATATAGGCCATTCATTTTTTTTTTTTTTAAATCATATCATTTCTTGAACCTTTAAATGGATTCTGTCATGGGAAAAAACATGTTTTTTTCAAAATGCATCAGTTAATAGTGCTGCTCCAGTAGACTTCTGCACTGAAATCCATTTCTCAAAAGAACAAACAGATTTTTTTATATTCAGTTTTGAAATCGGACATGGGGCTAGACATTTTGCCAATTTCCCAGCTGCCCCAGGTCATGTGACCTGTGCCAGCACTTTAGGAGGGAACTGCTTTCTGGCAGGCTGATGTTTTTCTTTCTCAATGTAACTGAATAGTACGCAGTGGGACATGGGTTTTTACTATTGAGTGCTGTTCTTAGATCTACCAGGCAGCTATCTTGTGTTAAGGAGCTGCTATCTGGAAAAGGGGAGGGGGTGATATCACTCCAACTTGCAGTACAGCAGTAAAGAGTGATTGAAGTTTATCAGAGCACAAGTCACATGACTTGGGGCAGCTGGGAAATTGACAATATGTCTAGCCCCATATCAGATTTCAAAATGAAATATAAAACAATCTGTTTGCTCATTTGAGAAATGGGTTTCAATGCATAATTCTGCTGGAGCAGCACTATTAACTGATGCATTTTGAAAAAAAAAAAAAAAAACATTTTTCCCATGACAGTATCACTTTAAGGTTTTCGTGTTTGATTTGATTGTGTTCTGCTTTGATAATGCAAAGTGAATGGCTGATCAAGAGGATAGAGAGATGTGATGGTAGCAAGTTAGAAAGAGACAGTGGCATCGCCCTTTTAAGAGCCAGCTGTGTTCCTGTCTATATGTGTGTGTATGTGTGTCTGGCGGACAAGCACGCTGGAAACAGAACTAAAACTCTGATTGGCCGAGCCCCGAGTTGTGTCCCCGCCTTAGGCCGGGAGGGGCAGCCTGATTGGAAGAGGAGCGGAGGTAAACAGAATAGAATGTCCCCTTCTCTTGAAACCTATGGAAGCCGCATCCCATTGTGGTGACGCGTGGGCTTGTGTTAAATTGTTAGCGAGCAGGAGAATGCCCGAACCCTGAGAGTGGAAGGGAGACAGAAGGTGGGGGCAGTGAGTGTGTCTCATAGGCAGCTTTGTCTGAGATTTCAGCGCACTCTCTTTGAGACTCTGTACAGTGAGAGTGAGGATGAATGCCCTGGAACTACTGAGGGAGACAAAGCACCTGGTGGCCACTTGATTTCCCCTCAAGATCCGAGCGCGGGGCTAGAATGCTGCGCTAGCCTCAAGTGCCCTGTACTGTGCCACGTGTCGGCCGCCGCTGTTCTGTGTCTTTTGGCCAAGTTTGAAAGAGCGAGCAAAGTGTGCGCTGCAGACACAGGAGGGGCGCAGTAGAGTAGGGAGGTCCCAGACTCACAGTGTCTGTGATGAAGATGAGGGGCTGCTGCGCGCAGTAAGAGCGGCACGAGACGCACTCGCCACTGTCTGCATCGCCTCGCACTCTCTCTCTCTCTAGCAAGTCGCCTCGGCAATGACCGCTGTGGCTTACAGTGACTTCGTTGCCGCTCAGTGTCTGGTGTCTATCTCTAATCGCTCCACCACGGTGCCGCCGCGACAGCAGGAAGTGGAAGGGCCCCTGTACTCGGCACTGGACAGCCGCCCGGCTACACCTGCTACAGACTGTACGGCGCTACACCTGAGGAAGATGCCTGAGCAAGAGACAGGGGCGCTGCACCTGCGCAATGCGCCCGACCCGGGGCCCAACAAGGAACATCACGAGGGGCTGGGGGACGCGTGGAAGGATTATTGTACTCTGCTAACTATAGCCAAGAGCTTGCTGGAGTTAAACAAGTACCGTCCCTTGCCTTCCCCTGCCTACAGTCACAGTGACGAGGAATTGTGCTCGGACAGCGATGTCACCACAGAGTCCGGCCTCAGCTTTAGCCCCTCACACAGCCCGGGCAGCTGCAGTAGCAGCCATATGGACTACAGCCCCGAACCCGGCTCCACGCAACCACTCCCACTCAGCCAGGATGCGCCCAAATCCCCGACACGCCCACTCAGCCAGGACACCGCCCCAGGCAGGTCAACCAATGAAAAGAGGCACAGGTGTCCTTTCACTGGGTGTGGCAAAGTTTATGGGAAGTCTTCCCATCTCAAAGCCCACTACAGAGTCCATACAGGTTAGTAAAAGCCCGTCACGTGATACTCCAAGAGTGGCAGGTAAGGGGCTTGTGATATATAATCCAACCCCCTCTTCTGTGGTGTTACAACCTGTTACACTTTTGGAATGTTTGTAATGCCCCATCACCCCTTACCCAACAGCAGCAACTAACTGGGAGTTGGACCTGACACATGCTGCTTCCAGTTCTCTGTTCATAATCCAACTGGCATAAAACTATTAGCCACCTTCTATGTAAATGATTGATAATTGGATATAACTGTAGCACTGGCACCACTGTATTTGCTTCTCATTTATCCTTGCACAATATTAGTCATTAGAGAACCGCCTCCTCCTCAGAACATGCTCTCTGGCAGTTTTGTTATCCAACGCCACCCACGTATGTCCTTGTACCCAAGTAGATATGTATCACGTAAGGTGACAAACGCCTCTGTGTTCCGACTAGTGGTGTCTGTAGGTTGCGGTATGAGTAACCCGAAGAGTTGAATGAGGGAGCCTGGCTTCCATTCAATAGTGTGTTCTGTTTTTAGAAACTTGGTTGTAGCAATGTTTTGTTGGGATTGATGGGGGTAGTTCCCGTGGATGGAGATACGCCCACTGGCAACGCCTATGTTTGTAACCGGTCCAACCAGTAGTTGGCTACCCCTTGCTCATGGTTTGTAATATGATGTCACATTAGTGTTGTGTGCACCTAACTTGGGTTTCCATTCACTGAACTCTTGAGGTCCGGTAGCCACCACATATGTGATCTACCATGAAGGAGGGCATGAAGCCAGAAGCATCTTTGTATCCAGATATGTGTCAGAGACCTAGTGGTAATGAATGCAGCAGCAGCAGAATTGTTGTAAAGTTAAAGCTGTTTATTAGGACATAATAGCCTAACGCGTTTCGTGCCAAGCTGACACTTACCAATTGCGAGAATAATCTCTGTGGCAAGGTTTCTATTTCAGACACAGTTGATGCTGTGGTGTCTAGCCGTTAAAAAAATCTTTCATCCTAAGACCATGCTATAGCTTTGTAAACATATGTAATTCATTGTTAAAGCATCATCAAAGGATGTCTATGGTCTGTGCCGTCTAAATTGTGTCTGCGTCATCGTTTTATTACGTTTTTTTTCCTCGTTTGGTTAAAAGCCAGCAAGCTCTTTCACCTGTCTAATAGCATTCTTCATTATCTGCTTCCGCACTAACATACCAAGCAGCTGACCTCATTTTACCTCTGCTGCTGAGACCTCACTTGGATACTGTTTCTCTGCTGTTCCACCGTCTGCCGGGAGACAGCGCACTGTACAGCACAGAGACACAGCACTTCATAGAGAAAGCACAGTCATATAGCCATGGCACAGCGTATTATTGTGCTTGATTCTGATGTGTATGAATACATAAAAGGGACGGTTTGAAGCTACGTTCCCTGTAATGAGATGTGGGAAGAATTAACATCCCACCAGTATTTAAATCAGTGGTATAATGCCAGTCCCACAGCAGCCCATGAATCACCTTCTTTTGGGGCACATATGGTATCTCTGGGATTAAGGGTGTGGTGAATAACGATGGTGTGACAGAACAAAATCAGTATTTCTTTCTGTATGGAGAACCAGACTCCTTGTTGTCTGCATTATAATCAGCTTTGTGCCTGTGCAGTTAACCCCAGTCATTGCCAGACCAGGTAATAGGTGCAGCACAGTGATCCTTCTGTAAAGGGTTCTTTTTGCTGACTGTTTCTTACAAACCCATAAATAGATGTATTAGTGGATTTTTGATTTATGACAACTGCTTGCTTTGAAAATGAAGTACAGCATCCCTCTTTGATAATGAGTATTTTTTTGCTAGCAGCCACAACAGAGTAATAAAGCTTTGGGTGTGCCCACAGAAAATATGGCCATACTTAGTGACTTGTACTACTCTTCCATTACAGAGGCTATGAGCAGCAGCAATGCAGAAATGAAAGAAGAGTCTAGCAAATCTACAGCAAACTGCAGAATAATCATTAATGAGGGAAACCTTTGAGGAGGACACTATGCATGACCACACCTGCACAGATAGTTCTGTAGCAAAAGGTCCATTTCTTTTGTCTGTGATGGTTTTGCTAATTAAAACATGCATTTCTCACAATAGGCAAAACCAATTTTCACTGCTGATAATTCAAATAAACGGTGTTATGCTATTTGCCTGGTAGCAACAGCAGTTCCCTGGGATACCAGTTGCACTAGATTTCTAAGCAGCCCACCCAATATTCTCCTGGCTTGAAGAGGAAATTAGTGCATCTGCAAAGAAATTCAAGCTTATCTGGAACTCAGTTCTGAAACTATTGCTGAGAATGGCTAGTAAATTATCAGCCTTTCCTAAACTGTGGGTGTCTGCAGAAGTGGCAGGGGCTGAGCCTTAAGTCCAGTTAAGGTGAAATTTGGGGAGAATTTTTATTAGCCCTTCTAGATACACATGGAATCCCAGCCTGAATAGGTTAAGCTTTGTGGTGAATGCTTGTTACTACTAGATGTACATTGCTGAATGTTTTCATATATCATACTGATTCAGTATAGTAAGAATTAAAAGGGCATTTATCTTATCCAAAAGCAACTATTTGTGTGCCAAAAATATCTCTGTTTAAGCACATTGGGCCAGATTCTCCAACATTTTGGAATTTTACAATGAATCTGATCTAATTAGAGTAAATCAGCATCATTATGAATAACATTCTGATTAATCGTCTAGGAAGAATTCTGATATTGATCAAATCAACAGATAAAAAATGATTGCATTATTACCTCTAGCCCAGCAGTTCCATCAGTTAATATAAGTAATGCCTAAAGGTCTGGACAGTGATAAATGTCAATCTTTATCAAACTGGCCTGTCGGATTGAATCTATTTAGTCATTAAACGGCAACCACCCACCCACTTTTAATATAATGTTCTTAATTAACAGAATATAGGCTATGTCCACTTTTGAAGGCCACGTATATTATAGGCCAGCCCAGACCCTCTTTCCCACTTTTGAATCATGTATATTGCTTTCTCCAGTCTGCAAATGAAATGTACACAGTCTGAGAAGCAAAAGTCACAGTGACTCCCCCCCCCCAGCAATAAAGGACAACAACACCTGCTGGTCATTTTCTGATAACCAAGTAGTCAATGAAGTTGTCAGGAGAAAGAAAGGCTGCTCTGATGTTCTTCTGGTTAGGAATAATTGGAGAAGTTTCTAATTTTTTTCCTAAGTAGAAGAACATCAGAGCAGCCTCTTTTTTCCCTCCTGACAACTACCTTGACTACTTGATGGTCACACTGGTTGGAAAATGACCAGCAAGTGGCGCTGTTGTGACAAAATTCATTCATATTAACAGGTTCTTAGGTTTGTTTTCATGTTGTATGAAACATTACCAGTGAAGTTGCCCATAGCAGCCAATCAGTAGTTAGATTTCAACAGTTCAAAAACAAAAGCAAAGATTTGTCACTCAACATTTTACTTGAAAAATAGAATTACACAGTGGTCTTGGTATTTCATGTCACAGTTGCACTAGCATTTCATTATTCTATGACTATGAAGATTCTCATTCATCCAGGTCATGGTATATTATGGTTTTGAGTTGCTTGTGTTGGATATTTCATTATTCTGTTTTCCAAACAATTTATGACACAGCGACTCCTGCATTTTATAAAACAGTATCCTCAGCAGTATATGCCGTGTTGAGCCCAACATATTGTGAAACAGCATTTGAAGCAATGTATGGAACAAAGGTCCTAGCTGTTCACAACACAGTGGCCCCTTTAATATACAACACAAAGATTCCTGCAATTTATGATACAGTAGCATCTGCAATATATGACAACATTACCCCAGGATTTTGTGAAATTCAGATTTAATTTCACAGAGGACAAAGCATTTTATGATGCAGTAGCTGAGGAATATATGCCACAGTGATATTTCATGCATAATATTTCATGCATAATGCTGCAAGCATTTCAAGGCACACAAAGTGGCTCCAGCAATATCTGATGCAGTGGTCAAAGTATTTCATAATATAGTAGTAGTCCCTGGCCCTGGCATTAATATATGATTCAGTAGTCCCAGTATTTCATAGCACAGTGGCCACAGCATTATATGATGCAGCGATTTATGCATTCCATGATACACTGGGACCAGTAATATGTGTCAGTCACCCCCAAATGTCATGACGTGAACTGAAATTTTTTTAATGAGGAGTGATGTATATGAAAATCTGGTCACCTTGGGAGCGGTGGAAAGCAAAGTTGAAGTATAATTTTAGAGGGAAACTTTCCAAAAACAATCAATTAAAAATGATGTGCCGTTTCTAAAATAATCAAGTTTATATTCACTAACCTCTCTCGGTGTCTGTTTCCCCTCATTTTGTCTTCATTCAGGAGTTGGGTGTCAGATGAATGATCCAATATATCTTATAGGGGGGCTTCTTTTACCTAGAACATATATCAGAGCTCACTCTATTAAAATCACCAGAAATCCTGTCTCTCTACTTGTAGAATTGTGCAAAAGGCAGTTATTTTGTTAGATTTTGTTTGTACTGGAATCAGTAATTTGAGTAAGCTCTAATATATCTGCTAGGAAAGATCTATTGGATAATTCATCTGACACCCAACTGCTGCATGAAGTCAGAATGAAGATAAACAAATACTGAGATAGGGATAGTGAATATAAACTTGATTATTTCAGAAACAATGTAGAATTTTTAGTTGATTGTATTTAGAAAGGTTCTTACTATGAGGAAGCTTATATTAAATTTTTATTTTTGCGATAGCGCCCCTATAATTAAGTACACAAGAGCATTCCATCTTGGATTAAAGCATCCACACCAACACTAAGGGCTCAAGTTGATGGTTGAGCTGCATTGGCAGGAATATGATATATAAATGCATTCCAGTGCTTTCATATCCTTCTAGTTGGTTCTGTTTTCTCTTTTTTAGGTAATTCTTTTTTACCCCCATAGGTGAACGCCCTTTTCCGTGTACGTGGCCTGACTGCCTTAAGAAGTTTTCTCGTTCTGATGAGTTAACCCGCCACTACAGAACCCATACGGGTGAGAAGCAATTCCGATGTCCACTATGTGAGAAGAGGTTCATGAGGAGCGATCACTTGACCAAACATGCACGACGCCACACCGACTTCCATCCTAGCATGATCAAAAGGTCCAAAAGGCCCAATTCATCATTCACCTGAATATGGAGTGTATACTAGTAAAAAGAAAAAGCTCAGCAGCTGTACATATCACCTTTTTGCATCTTTTCAGAGGAAATGTAGCAGTTCAATGTTCATGCTTCTACAGCGGTGTAATCCATGGAAACTGCTGCGCAATTTTTGGTGGCACACATTAGATATCTTTTTGTAGTGGTGTGATTTGACCCATCACAGTTTTGACTGTAAGATCTTCTGTGCTTGCTCTGGCATGAATATGTGTTAATAAAATAGAAATCACAGTGGATTAGCTTTAAATTTGTCAGTGGAATAAGAACATTTACAACATACTTACATATATAAGGGAATTATTCTAAGATGAAACCATACAGTGTACAATTTGGAGCAAAAACGTTGTGTGCTGACCAAGTGAGTACTTAAACTAAGGAAATGTGGTTTCTTATGAAATTGTGTCTTATAGTATCTTGGATCTGTGTATTGGAGCTATTGGAATATTAGAATCCTATTGCTGTGGTTTTTGAATACCACCATTATTGGGGAACTACGTTTAAAAAAACAGCTTTTCAATGAACCTGTACCTCTTACAAAACTGGTTTTCAGAGGGCAGAGATTACGAAGAAGACTTGAAGCAAAGTGGCCACTAGAGTGCATAGCTTGTACTGTTTGTCTTCTCAAATGTATGTAGCCAAAGTCAAGAAGTCTACTGAAGGATGAAGATATGCTTAGTGGGATGCAATGCTCATTTCATTTTTAATATTCCAAATGCACATGTTCCTGTTTTAAGTGAAATTGTAACGCTCTAATCGTTTTGGGGGGCTTTTTTGTCTTTCTAAGAAATGTGACTGCATGTGCCTCTGGAATCAAAGGTAATGAGGCGATGACAACAAATGAATTGATACAGCTTCACCCTGCAAGAGTAAAATGATATTGGAATATCCTCATTACGCTCAATATGCCCGGCTTACTGCGGACATAGCAAGGGCCAATCAATATTTGCAAAACCAGAATGTTTGATTTAGCTTTTGACAGATGCATAACATCTTTTCAGTGCTTGGAAAGTTAAGCATTGTTAATGGGTGTAGAGAAAAGGAACATGCTCTATAATGCAACACCAGGCCTTTCTTTGACTTACCTTGCACGTGGTTTGACAATGCATTCACTTCAATATCACCACACTTTCTAGGCAAGAGCGAACCACACTGTGCAATACGCATTTTAAGCACAGATTTACAGAAAGTGTCATTGTTTTTTATGCCTCACCCTTGTCTCATTTAGTTCTTAATATGATGATCCAATTCACGTTTACATTTCTTCATTTGGTAGCTATTTGTACCAAACTGAATACAGACTTTCTGTGCACCTTATGTTTCCCGTGAAAAATTCACACAAAGCCTTTATACATATAAACTTATTCCATACTGGAAAGGGTGCCATCCTTTTCAGAGTGTAAAGGGTTAACTATGCAGCATATGGCCAATCTGGCTGTTGAAAACAAATTTGAGTTTGTACCTTATTATTTAGCCCTTCCTGTTACTGCAATCAGACCAAGCACTCCAGTCTCACATAACAGTCAGGTAAGTCTGCCACAAACTTTACTGTATCATGGCAACATCTTTTAGAATGCTGCCTAATGTTGGCTATTTTTTTTATTTCCACTGCTGTAAATATAAAACCCAGTCTTGAGAACCAGCCAAGCATCAAGTTTCTTTTGCCATTTTACTTGACTTACTTCTTACATCATCACAGCCATGTGTTCTACTCATCCCATCTGGAGAGTAGTAAAACAAGATACCACCAATAATGCAAAATCCTGGTATATTACATGAAAGTTAAAATTGGTCACCCTCAAAACTGTTTTAGTACCTTACGTCTTGAGGGTTTTATATTGTTTTCTATTGCAGAGGATATAGTGCCTTCATCATTTGCACCTGTTATCAAAATGTTTTTAATGTGCTAGTCTTCTGAAGGTGCCCAGTATATTTTATATTTGGGTACAACACAACTCACAGTAAATATGGGGCAGATTTATTAAGGTTCGTATTGGAAATTCTAATTTTTGAGTTGGATTTTTGGTCAAAACTCACAAATTTGAGTTGGGAATTCGAGAATTTATCATACGGGGCCCTTATGAACAAATTTAATTGGACTATTCACCACCCAAAACCTGGCAAGTTCATGTAGAAGTCAACGGCAGAGGTCCAGTGGCCCATTTGAAGATGTTAATAGACTTCCTAACATTCAAGTTTTTTTCAGAGAAAAAATTGATTCGCGTTTAGTCGAGTTTAGCTATTTGAGTTTTTTTCATAAATTGGAAACAAATCGAATTTCGAGGTCTTTCAAATTAGAAAAAACTCTAACATTCGACCTTTGATAACTCTGCCCCTACTGTATGTGTCATGATGCCGTAGTATTCACTCAATAGCTGTAAACAAATGATACATTCTATACAAAAGTAGACAGAGTGCGAAATCAAGAATACGTAAGTGCGTCTTCAGGAGACGGAATCTTGGTATCTGCACAGAGATTCTAGATGCAACTCCAAAAGCACCTAAATTTAGATAAAGACTGCAGATTGGATTTACTTTGACCACACTGTGCAATCATCCATTTGTCTTTGGTTTATATGAGGACTGTTGCATACACAAACTTCAATACAGTTATACTATGAGAATAAGAATGTCAGGAAAACCATTATACACTTTCTACCTCTGTTTCATTTTTTTGGAACACTCTATTCCTTATTCCAATTTGCAGAAAAAAATTCTTCCATAATAGATATTTAACCTGTTTTCTGTGGATTTTTTTGGACCCCCTTTCTTTTACTGCCAGGAGCAGTGTGTGGGTTTAAGAACGAGTAATCGTTTAAGAGGAAAAGCCTGGACAACTGCAAGCATTTCTGGTTTTGCACATTAAATAGCAGAAAAATACACTTAAGTCACACGCAAGCACAAATTATTTGCCGTGACTTAGACAGAAAGCCCGTATGTGTTTTCTTAAGTTTAAATCCCATTTTCCCTCTTCTCGAGAGGCATAAGTGTGTGATTGTCGCAGATAGGATTGTGCATAGGTAAAATGATTACCGTCTGTAAAATATTTGAAACAAGATCTTTGAGCATTGTATTTACAGAATCCTGACTTGCTTTAATGTGTATAAGTAAAAACATGAATTGGGTTCACGGTGGTGAGTAGATATTTAATGTTATATTAAGATAGGATTTTAACATGTTTCAGTTCATAAATGAAAACAAACCATCATTCAGACATTTAATTGAGTTTAAGATAAATGAATTTTAGTCGAAGTTGGTGTTAAGACAAAATATTAATTTTGTGATTGCATTACAACTCTTGTATCTTTGCCACTTAAGAAAGCAATGTGTCCCCCCCCCCCCCCAACATTTTGTATCTTTTTGCTGTGGTTTTTTAAGTCTACATTTTGGCAAATTCAGGAATTCTGATTTTTTTCCATGCATGTTCCAAGTCAGTTACATCATTTAGCTACATATGAATTATGAATAATATTGCGCAGTAGACACCTACTGTAAAATACATTCCATAGATGTTACGCCATAGCCCAGAAATCATTGGGGGGAGTCGTTTTTTGCTAGTCTTTTTCATTAACACACAGTTAAAGGAAAAGATTCAGTATCTATATGTTTGTTTCTCTTCCATTCATTTTCCCTTTAAAAGTTGCTAATAATTGAAAGTATACAGCATGGCCATTTGCATTTATACTTATGCCCTACTGTATGCTTTGGCATACATATACACAAAACATATGCCATAGACTCTTCAGCAAAAGAATGGCAGTACTCTTGCCAAATTTGGGTCTGGAGAAGAAACATGTCAGCTTCCATTCACTTGTATGAATATAAATATGCAGAGTTGGAATGCTCTGAGAACCCGGTAATCTATGCATGCACATTTTTCAGTCTGTTTAAGGGAATGTGATTGGAAGATGAGTACTAGTAATAAATAAGCTACATTTTCCCTTTAAATAAATACTGTGGTATCCACAAAGTTCACGAAAGTCTATATCACTGTAGAAAAGTGACAGTTAAATCTTTGAAGGTGATATTTAAATAAGTATGATCTCATGCCTTTTCTCAACATCATCTAAAAGATTTTTTTTCCTGTGCACATGCATGTGTGTGGCAAATATGTGTAGACTCATTACAACCCAGTCTTGGTTTTGTCATGGAAAAGGCCATTATCCCTTTTTATCCGGAAGGTGTTGCTGTAGTTTTGTGCTTTTATTTTATCAATGAAGTCAGTGAGTCATTGGCTGTGATGCCCTAGGGTTTGGGCAATAACAACTAAATGATAAAGCTGCTCCGTGAATGCATTCATGGCTGATATGCACTTAAAAGGCCAGTAACACCACAAAATTAAAATAATTCATTTGCATATTTATGTATCCTGTATTTATATCCAGTTCACAATACTAAAATTTTTGTTGTAAAGGGGACTTTAGTCTGTCACATAAACAAGCCCCTGTTTGTTCAGTTTCAAGTGCTTTGTGTCTGTAGTTTAGATACTACATATTCATGACTTGGGCCAAAGAGCCGACAAAGTTAAAATAAACAAATATTTTACTTTTTACAGATGATTCAGAATATATGAAAGTGCAAACTAAAGGAACATTATGTTTTATGGTGGTGTCTCTCTGTAGGGTAGTTCTGTTGTTTAAAACTTTGATATAAGTATATCTTACCCAAGGCAAAATATTTTAAGTACTTATATTAATAGAATATGCAGTTTGCTTTTAGGCACACTTCTCACTTTCACGCAACATTGGGTGACACCAGGAAAAGTCTTTTTTCCATTCAACTGCTAGGGCTGAATCTGATGGGATATAATATCTGGACAAATGACTGTCATGGAAATCAGGCTTTGAAGTTTTACTGTCATCTTGAGAACTAATAGCTGGACATATCTTTTCTCATTGTTAAATGGTTAGAAGAGAGTTTGGCTACAAATGATTATAAAATTATCTTTTTATTCAATGTCTTTGGAAGGTGTTTACCCACATAAACTTGAATACTGGGCCTTACTAGACCTTTATAGTGTAGACTTGAGCTTTTATTTGTTGACAATGAATGCCAAAGTATTAAATAGCACCCCCCCCCCCAAGTTTCAGAGCTTTAAACATTGTTGATAAAACACTACATAGCTTTTTAAAAAAAAAGACACTATATTACCTGCCCAACATGTAAGTGGTTGTTTCTTTGCTGCTATAATAGACTCTGCCCTTTTGGGTAGATCTTGGAACATTGATGGTGGAATTTGCTTCCATTCTACCACAACATCATTAGTAAGGTTAACTCTGAGGTTTGCCAAACAAGCTTGGTTTGCTCAGAGGTCCAATTTATCCCATGATTTCAGTTAGGGCTCTGTGTAGGCCAGCAATAGTCTTCCATTAACAGTTCAGTAAAACAATTCTGTAGACACCTTGTTTTGTCCAAGACCATTATTTATTATCCACCAAAATTAACAGTTGGCATTACACATTCAGGAAGGTTGTGTTCTGCTGTGCCATAGACATTGAACAGATGTAAACCAGGATTTAATACTCCACAATAGTGTGTCCACTGTGCCAGTCTAGTGGCAGTGACCTTTACACTACTTCTGCCTATGGTTAGTGTAACACATAGAAAAATCCTTTATGCCTCTATGTCTAATAAAGTCAAGATTTTAAAGAGTTTAAAAAAAATCAGTTAATAGTGCTGCTCCAGTAGACTTCTGCACTGAAATCCATTTCTCAAAAGAGCAAACAGATTTTTTTATATTCAGTTTTGAATTGAAATTTTGTCAATTTCCCAGCTGCCCCGGTCATGTGACTTGTGCCAGCACTTTAAGAGGGAACTGCTTTCTGGCAGGCTGTTGTTTTTCCTTCTCAATGTAACTGAATAGTACACAGTGGGACATGGGTTTTTACTATTGAGTGCTGTTCTTAGATCTGCCAGGCAGCTGTTATCTTGTGTTAGGGAGCTGTTATCTGGTTACCTTCCCATTGTTCTGTTGTTAGGCTGCTGGGTGGGGGAAAGGGAGGGGTGGTATCACTTTAACTTTCAGTACAGTAGTAAAGAGTGATTGAAGTTTATCAGAGCACAAGTCACGACTTGGGTCAGCTGGGGAATTGACAATATGTCTAGCCCCATGTCAGATTTCAAAATGAAATATAAAAAAATCTGTTTGCTATTTTGAGAAATGGATTTCAATGCAGAATTCTGCTGGAGCAGCACTATTCATTTTCCCATGACAGGATCCCTTTAAAAACACAAATGTCACCTTATTTATTAAAAACATATATAAAGAACTTGAATAATGAATAAAGCTCGAATACCGGGTATTTGTGTCTTACTCCTAATTTTGAGTTTATAATCGAAAATTCAAAAAACTTGAACGGAATAGTTTAATTTTTGGCTAGGATGGCTCCCATTGACATCTAAATGACTTTGCAAGCTTTTATGTGCCAAAATCTTACATTGATTTTATTTATGACTTAATAAATATCAAAACCTCGTTTTTCAAACATTATTTGAATCTTTGAAAAAAACAAAATATGAATGTTGATAGCCCCCAGTGTGTCTGGCTGATCACCCATGGGAAGACGTTGTTAAGCGACCAGTGAATAGTTCTTGTGCTGATGTTACTTCAGTGTAGATTTTCAGCAGTAAAGGGTTGATTTACTAGTATTTGTATTTCATTTGTTATCATTTATTTTCATCACTACAAATAGTGGCTTATACTAATTACACTAAACTACAAAAAAATCATAGTTTAGTAAATGGGGAAAAAACATGAAAAATGCCAGTAGAGACCTTGCTAACTACAAGCCGGTGAGGTCATGTAGATGTCAGTGGAATTTGTCCTTTCCAATTGTAAAATCATTCATAAATTCAAGCTTTTAGAGGTTTTGGGATTTTTTTATTGTTTGTATTTGCACAAAAAAATTAGGTTTGCTTATTAGTATCCTGATTAGTTCAGCATTTGTATTTGTCCTTTTATATTAGGCTTGGCACTGTGGTTTTAGAGAAACTTTGTTTTTTCTAAAATTAGATGATAAATGGGCCTCCGGGTGTTTCAAATGAGGACATGTGATTTTTTTTTCATACTGTGCTTTGCCCCTTTGCAAGAGTTTTTGTGGCCTACCGCTCTGTGTAAATTCACTCTTGGATATGTGGCAGCCTCTGGTGGTGCTACAGTGAAAGTAACTGGGTTCTTTTAAGGTAACTGGGTTCTTTAGTACAGCCTATTGTTATACCAATGTTGACTTTTTGAGATTACTTGGGTGTTTTCCTAAGAATACATGTGTCCGCAATTAGTGTGACTTAAATAGTCAGTTGTAGATGTTACGAAGGGTTGTCTGGATACCTTTGGTCATAGCTGGGCTCATTTAAGAAGAGATTTGACCATGGGCATCCAGATGTAGCCCCACTGACACTTCCGTTGCACCCAGTTTTCCTAAATGAGCCCCACAAGTGTTACTATTTAGTGTCACTTTTCTGCAAGAGGCTATAATTGGGTTACAGGGAAATTTGCTGTAGTCAACACACACCGGGTTTACGGGAACTTCGTATACATACATTAACATTTTTTAAATAGATATGTAGATGCCCAGTTTAGTGTATCCCATCCATGATGTTTCTCACAATAACATTTTTATATTTTATTCTTAAATCTGACATGGAGCTAGACATCTTGTCAGTTTCTCAGATGCCACCAGTCATGTGACTTGTGCTCTGGTAAACTCTAATCACTCTTTACTGCTGCTACTGCTGCACTGCAAGTTGCAGTGATATCACCCCCAGCAGACCATCAGCAGAACAATGGGAAGGTAACCAGATAACAGCTCCCTGGTAGATCTAAGAACAGCACTCAATAGTAAAAATTCATATCCAACTGCAACGCCTCAAACTTCAAACAAACCATTGATGTGCACCATCAATGTGATACTTTGTAGGGAATTTCATAACAACAATCAGCAGTTAGAATACAGAAGATTTTGCATTTTACTGGACTTGGTGAGGTCTTTTAAATTCCACTTTTTTATCAAATGAAGCTAGGTGGCCACTTACTTATATTAATATATTTACATATAAGCAGTGAAGCATATGATGGTTCTAGTAGGGAGACAAACAGGGGTCAAATATCATATATGGCTTTTACTGACCTATAAACCCTTCTTATATAAAATAGGACATTAACTGCCACAAAATTGTTTTTTTTACATGCTGGTTTAGCAGAAATAACTTTACACATGTAATATATATACAGTAAATATATTCACTTTATGGTGTTACTGGTCCTTTAATTTTCAGTTTTCATAGGTTTTTACCAAACAGACACTACTGCCTCATGTAAAGCAACAGTTACTCTAATATGAAAGCGAGTTTGACATTTCTATTATTTGAAAGCATACATTATATTCTAGAAGTTCAGATATTTCACATTGCCTTTTCTGTCTTCTTCCACTGTCAATGAAGCAGTGTTCTTCGCACTGAATCATGCTGGTTGGAAACCTAACTGTTTTGTATTCTGAAATAATTCATTAAAGAATAATCATTTATTTGTTGTTGACACTGAAAAGGCTTGAATGATCAAGTAAAGGCAATTTCCAGCTCTCCAAGTGCTGCAGTACTACAATCCCCAGCATCCATGGCAGGGTACTGCTGAGAGCTGTAGATCTGCAACAACAAAAGCACCAAAACTTGCCTTTCCCTGCATTAGAACTTGGTTCCTTACAATGCTAAGGATGGATGGAATAAGGTAATTTTCAGAAGTTTAGCTATGATTGAAACTTACATTCGGGCCCAGGCTTGCTGGTAAATAAGCCATTTTTTTCTTGTGTCTAGTCAATTCCTTTTGGATAGAGGCAAGCTCTCCGGTTATACATAAATGTGTGTCATTGGTATATTATACAGGAGAGTAAACTCATAAAATTGCCAAAAACTATTGGCCGTTAGCAAACCTGGGCCCTAAGGCAGACAGACATTGGATGATTATTGTGTTTTCAGATGAACAACTGACCCAAGGGCTAAACTAATGGACTTAGTAGGAGTTGATGAAACAAGTATGGCAATGTTGAAATAAACAGATAAGCAAATGTCATCCCAAGTTGGAAGGAGGTGAAAACCCTTATGTGTCTGCCTATGTACAGTCCCCTACATTATTAGGTTGGATTTGCTGACCAGACACAGTGGGGGTCATTTATTAACACTGGGCAAATTTGCCCATGGGCAGTTACCCATGGCAACCAATCAAAAGGCTGCATTCATTGTTCTACTTTCAGCTGGTTTTAAAAAGCTAATCACTGATTGGTTGCTATAGGTAACTGCCCATGGGCAAATTTGCCCAGTGTTGATAAATGAGCCCCACTGTCATCTATGGGCATCACAGGGTTGGTCTCCTAAAATGCCTGTTGAGGGGCCCATACATGTAGCAGTGGTCGGCAGCGTGGGCGCAATACTCCTATCTGCTGCACCACACAACTCCCTGTATGGCTGCCAGTAGTCTCTGAGCAGAAATGAGTAAAAGAGTGGTAAGATGATACCAAGTGTAAAATGCAGGAAAAATACTTGCAATTTTGTAACATATTCATTTCTGCAACTGTTTAATTTTTACAATTTTTTTGTATAGTTTCATAAGTTATTTGTGCTGTCTTTTGGGTTTGGAAAGCAAATGGAATTGTTTAAAAAAAATAAAGGGTACATGTACCCCATTTTGTACAAGTGTATATAAATTGTTCCAATAAAAACATTGATAATAAGGTGTTTTTTTTTTTACTGTCAATTGAAGGTACCTGAAGTACTAACCCATTTTGAACCATTCTCTGTTACAGAAATAAGATACACAAAATAGATCCTTACAGGAACCACTACAGGGAAGTGATATCCTCAAACAATATCTTGAGAAGAAAAGCCTGTTTATAGCAAAGCCTTATAAACACCCAACCAATGGTAAACTTAATTCCATTTAGCTAGTGCTTAGTATATTTAATAGATTTAATTTATTTAATCTATGGGACTCTATACACAAATTTGACTTTACATAAAAAAATATGGAATTGGTATTGACTATATGCAATGGTGCTATTTAGAAGTATGTCATGAAGGGTTGTATAGGAACATTGATCCTATAATTTGGGCAAAAAACTGTAGTGTACTCATTCATATCAGGTACAATGCATATTGCAATTAAACTCTTCATATTGTAGAAATGAACACTCTGGCCCATAACATTGCTATAACACTATTGTTAAAGGTATCTCAATTGAAATGGACTGAAAGAGCTAGATGTTTCCTAACTAAGAATACAAAAACTATGAGCTCTGTTGGACTGGGTACAGCTGAATTCTTAACCCCTTTTTTAAACGTACTGAATGAATCACTTTTTTATAGCTATAATTTATGGGCAGAATTAAATTTCACTGTATTAATGCCATATCATTGGGTCCGACTCTAAACAGCACTGGAACCAAAGTTTGGTGCCCAACTCATAGGTTAAAAATAACTAGGGTAGAGAAATGGCAGATGATGTTCAATGCAGATAAATGAAAGAGGAATTTGGAAGGGTCCTATAACAACCACAAATGTGGAAATTCTGTATGTAGTTGAACCGCACCTATCACCTTTCGCTGATATCCCTGCTTCAGTGGTGCTGATCACTCAAGACGGCCGGCAACTGTCAGCACATAATAGAAATTTAATGAGAATCGCACACACCGATTGTATTGCAGGTGGGGAGCAACCCCTATTTGTGACCACCTGTGCATCAATGTTTCGGGGGGGATTAACCTTCCTGACGAAGGGAGGGTTAATCCCCCCCCGAAACGTTGATGCACAGGTGGTCACAATAAATAGGGGTTGCTCCCCACCTGCAATACAATCGGTGTGTGCAATTCTCATTAAGTTTCTCCTATAACAACCAGTCACTGATGTTTTCCATCCAACTGCAGGTACAGCAGAACAATGAAAGTCAAAATCTGATTGGCTGCTTTTTGTTACTGTCCATTTGCATATTTGGCCAGTGTTGATACATAAGCATAACTATCTATAAGAGAACTGCCAGACAGAGTGCTTGCCCATGGGAAACCTGTGCTCCCCATGGTTTACAATTAAGGAAAATTGCATTAAGGAATATCACACATAAGAAACACTTAAAAAGCTCAATGCAAGGAATACAGCCTGGAAATAACAAAATGCAATAAGAAATAGAAGGGTACATTATGAGACATTTCCCAATGCATTTTGCATCAAAGCTCCCCAAATACCTTTTTCATTTGCAGAAAGTAGCAAATGCTGAAGGTAAAACCTACAGGAAACCCAGTTTTCATTTAGGTGACAAAGTTCCCCACTAATAATCTGAAATGTCTGAATTGCATCTGCCAGTGCACAAAGTTGAGGGGCGCATGGTGCATCTGAGGAAGTGGAGGAGCAGAAGCTCTGGTTCTCCAGTTCTGAACCTTCAGAATGTCAGCCCAAAAGAACAGAACTGCAAATACTGCCACTCATGACCGAATTAAAAAACAGTCACTACTAAGGACTATGGGTTTTTGGCATCTACTTTTCACTACGTACATCTACTAAATTGGCCTTTTTTTATGGTGGGTCTAGAAAATAGTATCAATATATAGAAATACATGAACAAAGAAGAGCAATAAAGAAGACAGAGAACAGAAAAAGGTTTTCTTCACCAGGACTACAGACATGACTAAAGGGCACGTAGATGACAATCAGCGGGAAAGAGAATTATAAAAGTGAAGTATAATAGCATCATACTACTATTTTGTAGTCAGGAGGCTTAGTTTAAGCCATGTTTGCTAGAGAAAGCCTCCTTATTTTGAATAGGATGATTTTTTATCATATAAATGCGCATTTTGTCATATTAATTTCCAACAATGCAATAGTCATTCCCATATTTCCACCATAATTGTGCTGTATCTTCTTACAGAAAGTAAAAATGCCACATTTTTATTTATATAGTAAAATGTGAGCAACTAGGCACAACTTATACATGAAACGAAAATGAATAGTGAGTGCTGGGTCTAACTCACGCTGAAGTGACCAGCTACTATCTTTTCATTACTCCGACTAACCTTCACGCTGGCGTTAACCAGCTGCTACAAATGATTTACAGCCATTACCTGAACTCACAAAACAAAGAAAAAATTACCAGCGCTCAATTCAGCCTCTGAATCCTTAAATACATTTCACAAAAATGGCATTAGTACCACATTTTGGCCAAAATATGAATCCAATCAATGGGCCCCCAGCAATAGTAATGAGAGAGTGCCCTGTTTTGCCAAAACATTTGCAAAACTGCTTGAAATGTATGTTCAATCAATCGGTGACTTTTTTTTTTTTTTCACGCGCAACAATTTTTTTTCTCACTACAAATTCTTAAAAGTCAATGGCCATTTATTGTTATGGTGAAAAAAAATTTGCGGCAAATTTTTGCTGCAGTTTTGCAAAAAAAATCATCAGAAGTTGAAATGCAGAAATGTGCTATGAAACCATGCCTGTGAAAAAAAAATCTCTCATCACTACCCAGCAACAATGTGGATTACCTACAGCATTGATTTTAATTAGATTGCACTTATGAGCTTCCATGTTGGTACCACTAATATTTTTGTGCAAGGGGTAAGTGAACATGGTTCCACCACTCAGTTGCACATAATGCACATTGTTGCTAGGGGTTCTAATGTTTTTAAATGTACTTCAATATTCATTACACAGTCGGCAGTATAGGCACAACTTGTGCCAGCAATGCAAGTGGTGGCATGTATGTACAAGTTACACGACTTTCAAGTTTGTATAGGCACTGCACCCGTAGAGAACCATGTGCTTTTTGCCTGGTCAAGGCAGGTGCTAGCTACAGGGCTCCCTTACACTAATTTGCACAGCCCCTTGAACATTGCACCTTGTGCAGCAAAGAAGGCACAAATAGCAAATTAATGCATCTAAACAGAACTATATAGCAATAAATGCACCCAGCAATGCAGTTAACAACTGATTATACTGTACAAAATTTGGAAATAAAAGTAAACAAATGTAGCGCTATAGTAAATTGAGGGCCCCTTTTCTTGGACTATGAGCTCCACTCCCAATATGTATGCGCCGGATGAGACCTAGGGTTGCCACCTGTCCGGTTTTGAGCCGAACAGCCCCGGTATTTTGAAGGGCTGCCCGGGTCAATAATTCCTGCCTGGTTTTCCAAATAAGGAAAACCGTGTGGGATTAGCTTGATTGACGCAGCGATCAGCCAATCGGCGATTGCGTCATCATAGCTCCGCCCCATGACGTCATGGGCCCGCCCACCGACGTCACTGGCCCACCCCCCTGTCCGAGTTCAGCCACAGCAAAAGGTGACAACCCTAATGAGACCTTAAATCTTAGGGAGTAGGCCCTCGCAACAAGGTGGAGGCAGGTGGTAGTGCAACTGTAACTGTATTAAGGGTGCGAAGAATTGGGCGCCAGTGGTTCTTATAACTTAACCATTAACATATTTATTGAACAGACAATTCACACTGGAGTGCACAGCACATGCAGGATCAACGGGATAGGCAATACTCACAGCACCTTTGGTCAGAGACTGTCCCCTTCACACATGGGAGACAATGTATATGCAGCAGTGAGGAGGTACACCCAGCTTTCAGCCTTTTCCCTAAGTGGAACCTGAGGAGACACTTCTAATCGTAGGTCTGTACACAGCACTACAAAACAAGTTGGCGCTATTGAAATACATGTTAATAATAATACACTTAGTCCCTACTCTTGGCAATTAGTACCGGGATCTTAATCCCACTCACACTCCTCATAGGAGCCTCAAACTGCTCAGCTAACTAATCATAGCTATCTGTCACTCCTAGAGTGACCTATAATGGTGAGTAGCCTATCCTTGCTAGGCCTGACTTGTTTAGGTTCCACTCAAACTCGGCCTGCTTGCTCAGGCCATAGCCAATACAAAATGACCTCTGGAAGCATGGCTTACATGGCCTTTTATACTTTAGCACAGTGCCATCTACTGGTCACTGTGAGTAATAGCAAGGGGCATGGATTTAAAGCAGGAATAGGAAACAGTTCCCCTCCTACATGTATTTTAGAACCCACTTAGGTGTCCATAAACTTGGGGACTGCCTGCTAAATATACTGGGAGGTTTATTTACCAGTCCTCTACACAAATATAATAACTAAGTGCAACATAGTTTAGTAATTTATACATTAAGAAAGAAAACATGAATGCATATACAGTTGTGTTCAGAATAACAGCAGTGTGCTTTTCCAGTAGCTAAAAGTTTGTTAAAGGAATACCGTTATGGGAATAACTTTTATTTTTTCAAAATGCATCAGTTAATAGTGCTGCTTCAGCAGAATTCTGCACTGAAATCCATTTCTAAAAAGAACAAACACATGTTTTCATATTTAATTTTGAAATCTGAAATGGTGCTAGACATTTTGTCAGTTTCCAAGCTGCCCCCAGTCATATGACTTGTGCTCTGATAAATTCCAGTCACTCTTTACTGCTGTACTGTATGCTGGAGTGATATTACCCCTCTCTTTCCCTACCCAGCAGCCTAACAACAGAATAATGGGGAGGTAACCAGATAGCAGCTCCCTAACACAAGATAACAGCTTCCTGGTAGATCTAAGAACAGCAGTCAATAGTAAAATCCAGGTCTCACTGCAACACATTCAGTTACATTGAGTAGGAGAAACAACAGCCTGCCAGAAAGCAGTTCCATCCTAAAGTGCTGGCTCTTTCTGAAATCACATGACCAGGCAAAATGAACTGAGATGACTTCCTACACACCAACTAAAAAAAATACATTTGCTGGTTCAGTAATGAAATTTTATATTGTATAGTGAGTTATTTGCATTGTAAACAATGTAATTTAGAAATAAAAACTACATCATAAAAATCATGACAGAATCCCGTTAAGTTAAGATGTATGTTTAATGCTTATATGCTTACCCATTATGCTGCCAAAACCCTCCTATTCCATTTCCTCATGTGTGATGTCAGTTCCTCCCATCATCCTTTTGTGTTCCTGCCTTCCATGAGTGAGGAGCTACTCTGAGGTTAGGAAAATTAATATTCTTTTTGACCTGCAGTACATCCACTGCTACATATGCCCTTCCACTGCAAATAAAAAACCTTTGTGGATTCCGAGGGTCAGATTCACTAATGGGCAAATTTTCACCAGAGGCAGCTTCGTACCCCAAGCACCACTCTGGGAGGCACTAATGCGATACGAATATATGCTAATTCACTAAAATGTGAAATTTTGTTCTGGTCGTCAACTGGTTGTCAACCAATTAGTAGAAAATATATTGTTGTCCCTAATTCTACTGGCAAGATGGAAGGTCTGCAAAAATGTTTAGGCTACATGGGATCACTGCATCCATCAACTGGGAAATAGACTGATTGTGTCATAAAATGTATTACAGGTATGGGATCTGGAAAGCTCCAAATTATGGAAAGGCTGTCTCCCATAGACTCCATTTTATCCAAATAATCAAAATTTAATTGTTTATTTAATGTTTACATGATTTTCTAGTAGACAAGGTATGAACATCCAAATTACGGAAAGATCTGTTATCCAGAAAACCCCAGATCCCGAACATTGTGGATAACAGGTCCTAAACCTGTATTTACTTTTCTCACAATGACAGAACATTCTCCATACAAGATCCTGTCAGGATGTTGCAAGTCCAACAACAACACATGAAATCAATATATTTTGGCCTTTGAATATGTGGTTTGAAAAATAATTTTCCAACTGAAATTCAACAGCATAATATATGAAAGGCAAGAATATTCACCCTTTCATTATAAATTGTGGTTGAAGTGGGGTGGGAAGCCATCCTACTTATAACAATCTGTTTACCTCGGATCCCGAAGGAAGGTAGCTGACCCAGGAAAACTGATGGTAACAGGAACCTCTCTACTGCTCCGGTATTCACCGATGCCCTTTTGGGGCCCCGGGCTTTCTGCTGTGGAGGTAGTAGAGAAGTCAGGCGAGTTACCCAGAGCGAGGTATCAAGGAATCAGGCAAGGTGTAGTCAAGTGCAGGCAAAGGTCGGTTCCAGAAGACGGGATACAGAGAAGCGAAGTACCAAGGGGTCAGGCTAAGGTGTAGTCAAATGCAGGCAGAGGTCGGTTTCAGGCAGCGAAGGTTCGGAAGTCAGGAAAACAGGCAGAGGGTCAAAACCAGGAAACTCGGACAAACAGGGCTTTAGCAGGAACAGTAGGAACTGAAGCCAGCTTGGGCAAAGTGAGGAGGAAGAGGAAGGTATTTAAGGGAACAGGAACCAATCAGGAGCAGGCTGAGGAAGAAAGACACATCAGGAAACCAATAGGAAGCTAGGCGCCCAAATTAGAGGTCATTGAACCTAAGTATTTTGGTGCGAGCGTCCAATTTGACGTGCGCAGGTGTTTCGACGTGGGCTCAAAACCAGTGGCGGGTGTTACACTACTACTTCTGTCTTTCTCAATACTATCTTATTAGTTGGATGGCACTAGTTGGGAGCTTTGTTTTTTTTTTCTCATGCGTTGTTAAGGTGGCCATATGTTAAGATTTTTAAAAGATCTTTTCATTATTGTAAGGCCAAGCATATCCTGAAACAATCATTTAAAGTTACAATTTGTCCTATGAAAATTGCAGGTGGCTACCTGCTTGGCCTTGCACACAATTGGATAATGGATAAATTACACTGAACAATGAAGATTTTCTAACCTGACTGATCAATTTTCTGACCCTTGGATGAAAAGTCATTAGATGCGTGATCACTTGGTGCCCACTAACATCATTAATGATTTGTCAGCTCATGGAAGGGTAAATAAGGTCTTGAGCTGTATAAATGGTGCATAGAGTCACGGGAGGAGGGGGTCATTCTTCCACTTTATAGAGCACTTGTAAGGCCACATCTAGAATATGCTGTACAGTTTTGGTCTCCCTCACTCAAACAGGACATTATTGTATTAGAGAGGGTACAGAGAAGGGCAACTAAGCTGGTAAAAGGTATGGAAATTCTTAGTTATGAGTAAAGACTGGCCAAAATGGAGTTGTTGATGCTGGAGAAGAGGCACACAAAGTAGAATTCAACCCATAACATAAAAACCCTACCCCCCTACCATACGTAGACCCCCCTTCCTACTCCCCCCAGCCTACCTGCCCCCCCCTGGGGAAATGCACCTAACATTTTACTTACCCCTTGGTGCAGATTCTGTCCTCGGGAGATCACAGGCAGCATCTTTTCTTCGTTAAACTTTGGAAGCAGACCAGAGTTTTTGGTGCACATGCAGTAATATTCTGGTCCCGAACAACTACGCACTAGCCAAGACTTATGAAAATGTTTCAACAGCAGAATAGGGTAAGGCAGTGTGTTGGGTGTGACATAGCTGCATTTTGCTGTTCTATATCAGAGGTTGCTGAGGGTCACAGTGATGTTTTTGTAAAAAAAAGTTAGAGTGCCATTTATTATCCCAAATTTACAGGGTGCCAACACATTCATGCAATACTTTAATGCATCATCATTCTCAATGTCCGCTCAGTGAACCTTAAAATCTAAAGGATAAATACATGTATTAATCTACAGTATTGGTCTTTAAAATGTGAGAGGAGACTCAGACTCAGTTTGAATAAACACCATATAGTGCCCCGGTTAGTATCAAACTCAAACCACAAGGCCAAATTGCTAACCGTTGAGCTTTTAGAAAGTAATTTTAGAAATACCTAATTTCAATAATAAAAAAATTAATGAGCATTTTAAATGCAACAATTTGTTTCAGCACAGTAAAAAAAAATCCTTAATTTATATTTGCAATTTGCTATGGGGATTAATGATTCAAAATGGTATTAAACTGCATAACTAAGGCAGTTTTGTTAGAACTGCACATCACCAGGCTTCTCTGTGTAAAAAAAGGCGTAATTGTTTGATGTCACATGACTAACTTCCGTCGGAGCCAATGTAAAATAACTGAATCAAATCTGGCATTCGCATGGTGTAAAATTACATGGACTGTGATAAATTCACTGTTCGTTTAACACAGCTTTTTACACCTTTTTTGGCAATTGCATTTTAAACAGCATAATAAATATGTCCCTTAAGTTTCTGAGTAGCAGTGGTGACCTTCTGTGTCAGTCAGGAATAATCACAATTCTCATTTGAGGACATACTATTCTTTCTTTAAAGGGGTGGTTCACCTTCAAGTTAACTTTTAGTATATTGTAGAATTGCCAATTCTAAGAAACTTTACAATTGGTCTTCATTATTTATTTTTCATAGTTTTGTTATGATTTGCAATTTTCTTCTGTTTCTTTGCAGGTTTCAAATGGGGGTCACTGACACCATCTAAAAACAAATGCTCTGTAAGGCTACAAATGTATTGTTATTGCCACTTTTTATTACTTATTCTATTCAGTCCCTCTCCTATTCATATTCCAGTCTCTTATTCAAATCAATGCAGGGTTGCTAGGGTAATTTGTAACCTAGAAACCAAATGGCTGACACTGCAAACTAGAGATCTGCTGAATAAAAAGCTAAATAACTATCAAACCAAAAATAATTAAAAATGAAACCCAATTGCAAATTGTCTCAGAATATCACTCTCTACATTATACTAAAAGTTAACTCAAAGGTGAACAACTCCTTTAAGGATAAAAGGTACCTAAAAACCCTGCCATTGATCTTAAGCATACTTTATTCCTAGCCTGGCTGCTCAGCCTAAACATAATTGTAGTGAACCTGAAATACAAGTTCTACTAGGGGGGAATCCCTTTGAGAGATTCTCCTTTTGGCACCATACATCTGGTTTAGTCATCTTGGAACAAGTATGTGGAATTTGCATGTCAAGCTTTTCTTTGATTTGGATGCCTCCTGCAGGCCTTCTGCTACTGCAAGAACACAGACATAGCAGCAGAGAAAATATTACACAGCATACGTATGGCCTGTTAGAAGGCTGCAACTAAACCTAAGCTAGTTATTTTCCAGCTTAAACACGCTTGTATTTTAGAAAATTGACAAGTTGCATTGCTGAAATATTGTCCCCAACTATGAGCTTCAGGTAGCTTCAAACATACGGTGCATGAATGCTTTTCCAAGCCCATGGCGTTTTTGCTTCTTGGTCTGGAAGCTAGTAATATCAAATATCTGATATAAGTAATTCTAAAACAACTGGACTTGCTAGTTGTTTTAGAATTACTTATATCAGATATAACATGACCTTGATGAATAAAAATCTTCATAGTCAGTAATATCAAATCTACACCTTCTACCAGGCCCGGACTGGCAATCTGTGGGTTCTGGCAAATGCCAGATGGACTGCTATAAGGTGCCATAGAAAGTCTGTATTTAGTGGGCTGATTGGGGCTCTGTATACCTGAAATGCCAGGGCCTATTTTAATTCTCAGTCCAGTCCTGCCTTCTACCATGCTATTAATCAGCTGGACGAACCTCAGTTTAAAACATAAAGGGCATTGTACTTCTGAACAACTTTCCTTCAATTTGTAAGGAGTCAGCGCTGTCACAGCTTAGGGAAACAAGTATTATGACAAGACAATAATATATGATGTAGTATATTTACACTCTTTTTAGTTTAGTTAGCCCACTTTCCAAATTTCCAATCAGTCAGGGTTTTCTTACATTACACATTCAAGTGTCACATATATGTATTAAAGCATGACCACCACATGTAGTATAGAAAAACTGACAAATGTTTAGTCCCCCGCAATCTGCAGTGGATTCGCTCCGACCAGCATTGCCTTTCCACCACGTGTGTTCTTCCTGGGGAACTTGAAGGTGATGTAGGGTGTTCGTTTGTCATTCCGCCTGACGCGTTTCGTCGCTTACCCGACTTCCTCAGGGGCTTCAATAGACCCAATGCGCATGTTGCACTTCTTGTAGGGGAGATTGTTGTAATGGAGACGCGTCCATTCCTTGCGCCTTCCATTACCATAATTCTTACCCATGGCAACTTTCCTCCTACATTGCTTACGTTCTGCTCCAAAGCCACAAATACTTTACAACCTATACAATCTTATTATTTTCACTAGCTAATTGTTTTTTTTGCAGGATAAAAATTATGGATTTAACTGATAATCTATCATCCTTTGATTGTAAATAAATTAATTAATTTACTAAAATATCAATATAAAATTATTATTATTATGAAATTAGTTTGGTGAATTCTTTTTTCATAATTTTTATCCATTGATTAATTTATACAAATACATGGAATGGTCATATAAATGAAATTTGACAAAAAATATTAATATCAATTAGAACAGTTTTTTCATTAGAAAGCCCTAAGATTAAAAAAATGTGTTAAGTCCCTTAGGTTCTAGAGTTTCTAAAAGGTGGATCCATCTGCTTTCCCCCCTTAAAGTGTCTTTTACGATATCTCTGCCTCTCCATTTTTCGTTTATTCTCTCTATCCCCCAGTACAGCATAACTTTCACATTTTGGTAATGACAATATTTAAAGTGTTTGGAGACGCTGTGTGTTTCCTTCCCCTTTTCTATATTATTTATATGTTCCCTTATTCAGTCACATAATTTCCTGCTTGTCCTCCCTATGTATTGTAATTCACAGGGGCATTGGATACAATAAATACATTTTTTTGTAGTACACCTTATACATTTTTTAATTCTTTTTTCCATTCCTCTCTCTAGGGGGTTATAAGTTGTTGAGAACACTACTGTATTATTTTCTGAGATCCCTTTTTCTTTTCTTGGTTTTAGTAATTCTTCTCTATTTATATTTTTCACTTTTTTTTCCGGTCTCTCCAGTAGCATTTTACAATATCCTTTTTCCTTAAATCGCTTATTTATAAAAAGACAACTGTTCTGACAGCACCTTTTCCTCCATACAGTTCTTTTTCAATCTCCACCATATGGTATGTTGTCTATCCATCTTGGATGGTTGTTACTTGTAGGTGTCACATAATTATTAGCATCTACTTTTTAAAAAGTCTTAAAATTGATGTGTCCATTTTTTAGATATATTTCCAAATCCAAAAACTGTATCGACAGTGTTCTATATATCAGGGAGAAGTCCAAGTTTAAATCGTTATTATTAAGGTTCTTTAAAAAATATTTTAACTAATTTTCTGTTCCCTTCCACACCATCACAATATCATCAATGTTGCGGCCTCGTAGGCCCAAACACAACTTAGGGAGTATCTGGAGCTCCTCCCAGTATGTGTAGGTTTGCATAACTGGGTGCGAACCTGGTTCCCATGGCGTTCCCACATTTTGTAGATAAACATTGTCATTGTACCAAAAGAAATTGTGTTCAAGAATAAACTCTATACCTTTAAGAATGAAATTTTTCTGTAAATCTGGTAAATTTTCATCTGTTTTCAGGAAATGACTAACTGCCTTCATCCCTTGGTTATTCCTAACTGAAGTATATTATGACTTCACATCCAGAGTAGCCAGTATCATATTTCCTTCCCTTTTTAAATCTTGCATTATCCCAATTAACTGTGTTGAGCCCCTCAAATATGTAGGGACAGACACCACATAATTCTGTAGCAGAGTGTCAATGTAGTGGGAGAGGTTTTTACTACTGGGTATATTTATTGACTATTGTACTTCGGTCTGGCTTTTCATGGCATGGTTTTTATAACTAAATTATGCAATTTACAAAGTGTCATTCATCCTGCCATTTAAATTTTTATTCTTGAACAATAAATGGTTTTATTTTAGTTAATATTGGTTTGTAGGCAGCCAACATGGGTCATTTTGCCTGGTCATGTGTGTTGTATTTGGTAGTATAAACACCACAATGTGCTTTTAGAAAGAGCCTGCACTTCACAATGGAACTACTTTCAGACAGGCTATTATTTCTCCTAGTATTGTTTTGTCAGCACGCTCCCTGCATTCAACTTCAATTTGGGTCTAGTCACACGCTAACCACCTTCATCTGATTACTTCAATATGATAGTCACAGACAGCACCATCAATAAATATCCTCCATTAAAATGCATTTCTTTGAATATGGGCTCTCACCCAGACACTCAGCAAGCAGTGTCTGGTTAGAGCCCATATTAAAATAAAAGTATTTTAATGGAGGATTGTGATTGTCTGTGGATACCATATAATTTCTCCTACTCAATGTAACTGAAGGATTCGCAAGTTGGGTTAGACAGACTTGGATTTTTACTATGGAGTGCTGTTCTCGTATCTACCACTAGATGGGGCATGGGAGCATTTTTACAACGCAAAGGAATTACAGATAAAACATCAGAATAACATAAAATGAATATTTTCATCATTCCCTGAATCACAGAAATAAACAAGAAAATAAGACATTTCTATTGTGAATAGAAAAAGACAAAACTCCATAATACGTTTTTTCTTTTCTCTTTGTATTTCAGTCACTTTCATAAAGAGATGCTCCTCAGCACATCACCTGCCACTTTCTGTATAGCTTCTCTCTTTAGGCTCAGAGTTAACTTGCAGCACATATGCCACAGGGAATGTGTCATTACAGCAATAATAATTCAGACCCCCTCTTTCTGTGGCACCATAGGACATTTCTGAGAAAAACTCAAGGAAACCCAAATGCAGATTTGACCAAGGACTCAATTTCTTTGCTACTGGGCAATCAACTAAAATGTTCTTGGGTCTCCTCATCCTCCCATGGGTATTCCCTATCCACACAGCTCAGATACTTTACTCTTTACTTTTACACAAACTAAAGAGCAAGTCATTGATTATTTCTGTATTTCTTGGACCACTACTTACTGTTTAATCTTTTCACCAATATTTTACTCCTGCAGTCTCTTAAAGCTAAAGGGACAATGAAAAAAAGAACTAATGATCCTTGTAGATGCTTTTCCGTTGGGCTAACTTTAATTCCTCCACCCCTATGTCCCATTTCCTCAGGATTTTCAAAAAATGACTTAGTTGTGATAGGATGCAGCCTCCCCCTACTGGACCTGCTTAATTTTATTACCAATAGTCATTCCTAGATAAAGGGTGAAACTCTCTCTCACAGTTAAGGTCATAGGCCTCCAGTATCTCATTGATGGAGGAAGATCACCAAGCCAAACTTCATTAAAAACGTCTGCCAAAACGCTGCCAATTTATCTTTAAATTTCTTGTAGCATTCAACAGTCAGACCATCAGGTGTTTTCTTATTCTTTTGTTTTTCAATGGCCTGAGCTACCGCTTCCTCTTATTCTTGCTTGCAAAGGGGCAAAATCCACATTCTCAATATCAGGGCCTGGGATTGCATTCAGAAAAGCTTCCATCTTCTCTTTTTCCAAAATGTTTTTTCCTGAAAAGTTCAGCATAAAACAATCTCAGCACCCTTTGAATCACCTCCCTAGTATCTTGTAAACGACCCACAAAATAACTTCCTCTTAATGGACTCCATGCAGTTGTGAAGAGGGTCAGGGAAATTGGAGAGTCCATAATCCCTTTCGAGAACTAGGGACCTGTAGTGGCTGTACTGTTGCTGCCTTATTAGAAACTTTAGCTGGTTCATTTTTCCACCACCCTCCACTTCTGAAACAGATTTCTCTTGTTTTCCCTTATTGATCGCTTGGCTGCCTCCGACCATAAAGAGAGGGAATCATAGTTTCTTTATTTAAAAACTGTCATGGTAAGGTGGGAAATAGTAATGCAGGAAAGGGGGGTTGCTGATTGAAGCTCTTGCCTAGGGTGCCAAACAACCTTGGAATGGCCCCGGCAGGGATGTCACTCATACATGAAAAAAGTTAAATCCATATGCCTCCTCCTCACCAGTGGATAATAAAGTTCCCCCAGTATATGATTAAACACCTTAGGGGCCCTGAGCAATAATTTTCAAATGCTAACAAACCTCCAGAAAAAATACCAGGCTTATGTTTCACAGTAATCATAGGACAGGCAGAGTATGACACACACAGGGATCATAGGGCAGACAGAATATGACACACAGGGAGCACAGAAGGCAGAACAGAGCAGGAGACAGGGAAACATATGAGGACCACTCTAAGGTGTACTACAATGACACAGTGTTGGTGCCCCTTCAGCAGTTTTTATCAGTGTGAACAATGTGGCAGTTTCAGTCTGGGTCTCAAGTGTGAGCAGTACTGGGATTTAGGGGAGAGAATAGAAGTGTGAACAATGCAGGGCCAGTTAATATCTGTAGTGATACTTTTCAAATCTTACACATGGTAAGCAGACACAGCAGGCAGAATTTCATGGAGGGCCACGCAAGGGGGGGTGCATGGGCCGACCAGTTGGACAGCCCTGATTTAGGTAGAGGTTTCTCCTCACTTAACCAAAATTCTATGGAGCAGACTACTTCTGTCACTGCAATAGTAAGTGTGCTTGCTTCTCCTGCCCCCCCCCCCCCCCCCCCCACCCGTGGCAACATCAATCAGACCCATCATATTTATTGAATGTGTTTGTTCTGTCCTCATTCCTTAAGGCAAGGATCTGCAACTTTGGCTCTCCAGCTGTTGAGGAACTACAAGTCCCACAATGCATTTGCCTTTATGAATCATGACAGACTCCTTCATTGCATTGTGGGACTTGTAGTTCCTTAACAGCTGGAGAGCCACGGTTGCAGATCCCTGCAAGGCCATATCGAAGTACCCACAAAAAGGACTGGCATAGATATATAAAGGGACTGCTTAACCTCACTCAGCATATGTCTTCTCTCAGATATAGACTGGGGACTATAGACAATAATGAGCCATGAGGATTTCATATAACTGAACATCAATTACCATGTACCTACCAGTCTGCAGTGAGTTAATACCATTAAATAAAATGCCCATGTGCTATACACCACAAATCCCTGGTAGCACAGAGTATTTTGTGTTTTCCTGCACAAAATTTATTTCGGGCACCATATTGTTCAGTGAAGCAAATGCAAAAAACCTACGCTACAGACATTAGAGATAAAGAATTTCAAGGGGTAAGTCCTCATTTAACTTATGTTTTTGTTTTACTTCCCAAAATCCCACATACAGTTCTTTTTACATGCACTATGGGTGGTTCCTCATCCATAGATTTGCACTCACCCTCATGGACTACTTTATTCCTATCACTTCTCTTCCTGATCCTCTACCACCTTTCAAGCAAATTTCACCCTCTCCTGATCATGCTCAGATTCTTTGCTCTGTGACCCCTCTTGACATTTCTGACCACCCATATGTGCCATGCTCACTTTGTCTTTTCACTTTTCTACCTGTTCAGTTTCAAATGACTCTAATGCCAAGATTTTGTGAGCCATTTCCCTTCTGGCATGCCTTCACCAGGTTATGCCAGACATCAGGGCAATACTTATGTGCATGGCCCAATTTTCCATAGCTTGCACCACAAAGTACTACACTCCATGGCTTACCTTCCCACAAAGAACACAATTTACCAGCAAAGTGTCTGTTGGAACCACACTTAAAACAAACATTTGATAGCCTGGATAGAGCACAATGCCTCCTTACAGTTTCTATTTAACCAGGGCAACACATCAGCACATCATCATACACTATCTCATTCTTATATGATTGTTACAGTTTTAGTGTTGGCTTTAGACACTGGAATGACTTGGGACCCTTCCCATTCCCCACAGTTCTTTTTAATCTAATTTTTTCTTCTAAAACTCATCTTTACCCAGGGACAATGTGAAACGGAGTTCAAATTATGTTTCTGTTACAGTAACTAAGCAATCTTTAGGTTTCACACCCAATGGTGTTTTTGCATTACGTTACTGGTCACAAAGCTCCTCCTTGGTGGACCCGTCACCCAGACACAAAAATCTGTATAATAAAAGTCCTTTTCAAATTAAACATGAAATCCAATTTCAATTTTTTATTAAAGCATTCGTAACTGTTTTAAGCTCATTTAAAAATCTCAACTGTCAATCAAATATTGTCTGCCACTCCTCTGAGATGATGCAAGGCTTGTCTTAATAACAGTGTCCACAAAATGGCTCCTGCCTGCTTGCTAGAATTATGAATTCCCAAACTGAAGAAAACAAGAATAAAATAATTTATATAGTGTAATTAATGTTCATTTTGTTTGACTAATGTGATAAAATAGGATTTTGAATATTTTTTTTGGGGTGACGGGTCCATTTTAACCACATTTCTCCTCTGGCCATATTCAGTGATCAACCCCAGACACATCCTTCCCAGTTGCTGCGTTTTGCGCCCAAACATATTCACTCCCCCATACTACATTCACATTATTACCCCTCCCTAAAACAACCTCTTACAGTTTCTTTGCACACCCACTCCCCAAAATGTCTTCCCTCCAAGAACCACAACAACATTTCTTTCACCTCCTGCCACATTCCCCACACCCACATTATTTTTCTCCACTGAAACATCAGAACCAACATCCCGTGCCACATCATTTATTTCCACATTCCCACAAATCACATCATTCAGCATTTCACTCCCAGACACTCTTGCACTCCCATTCACACTAGCACTCCCTTCCACCTCAGAAGCCTCATTCACCACAACAACCGTTAGCCGTATTCACAAAATTTTGTTTTCCAGGTGAGTTGCAGAGACTGCATGACAGATCAGGAGTAAAGGTCTCAGGAACAAAACCTGGAAAGAAACAGTTTTTACATACAAAAAAGGTATGCTTTTCCTCACTGTGAAATGTCCACTTCCTGACAGCATCTCTTATTCTCTACAATTTCTTTCTAAAGCTCAGTCACATCAAGCACTTTATTTATATTGTCCTCAATGTCCTCCAGCTCTTTAGTGAGAAAAGCCAGTCTTTTAATGTCGCCATTGCAAATATTCCTTTTCTCCTCCAAAATCTTTAAGCCTCTTAGTCCTTTAACCACCTTCCCCCACTTGTAGTGCAACAGTAAAGAGTGTTTGAAGTTTTTCAGAGCACAAATCACATGGCTAAGGGCATCTGAGAAACTAACATTTCTAGCTCGGTGACCATTTACAAAATTCAATAGAAAAATTGTTTTGTTTTAAAACATATTCAAGAATTCAGTTGGACAAGAGCTATTAATTGATACATTTTGTAAAAAAAACATGTTTTCCCATGACAGAATGCCTTTAAAGAATATAAAATTTAGTTGCACTGATGCCACTGGTCTAATGTTGGTCTTCATCTTGGTCTCTAAACCAAAACATAAGAAAACTGCTCAAAAATATGAGATTGTCTAATTAAATATAAGAACTGTTGCAGTACTTTTAATTAAATTATAAATTATGCATAAGCTTTCATAACAGTAAGATAACATTTATATGGAGACATTTCTTCCGCGAATACGGTCTTATACACAGTAAGTTGCTTGTTTGGGCACCGAGGCATTAACTGCAAATGCCAAAAATGCACTGTAACTGTATACATTCAGTAACCATTTTTAATCCTTTATAAACTAAAAAAAAAAAAAAAACTCATATCTCGGTAAACTGTAATGGGTTAACTGAGGAGCCATGGGACAGAAGGACACACACACACACACACACGTGTTCCAAGTTATATCCAGGATTCTGCCTTTTTCAGCAGAATCCGGCCGATTCCTTCTTCCTGGTGGAACCGAATTCTAATTTGCATATTCATATTAGGGGCGGGGAGGGAAATCACATGACTTTTTGTTTATATGCAAATTAGGATTCGGCCAAATCTTTTGCAATGGATTCGGGGGTTCAGCTGAATCCAAAATAGTGGATTCGGTGCATTCCTAGTACAAAGGTTTGTTATCCAAGCAATTGTTCCTGCTGTCTGTCTGGGACTGAGCAAGAAGGAGTTGAAATTTTTCCTATATACAACAATCTGATGTATTTGGGTGGCAAGATATTTAGAAAAGTGTCAAACTTATTTATGCATTTTATTTTACCTGTAATTCAACCACCTGCTTTTTCAGTTTTGTTAAATTAAATAATCCCTGAACCCTTGTTTCCTGTTTAAATTGGGTGTTTCCTGTGTGTACTAGATGGAACTGGAGCCTAAGGGGCACATTTAATAAAGTGATAATTAGAATAAAATTAAAATATTTAAAAATTTTAAGTAATTTTGGCTACTTTGACTATTGCCAGCTTAAAAGCAGCCAAATTGCCATTTTAGCCTATGGGGGACCTCATAGAACCTATCATGAAAAAAAGTTTCAAGAATTCAAAGAATTTTGCAGAGAATCGTTCGATCCAATCAAACGATTCAAATGATTTTTATTCGATCGAAAATGGACCTATTCGATCAAGGGTTGAATTTCTAAGTTTTTTTACTTCTAAAATTTAGCCCTTAATAAATCTGCCCCTAAATATATCAACTGCAAGTGTTCGGTTTTAATACCTGCAAATAAAAATTAGCACATGAAGGGGCGGATTTACTAAAATTAGTGTGAAGGATTCGAAAGGATGAGAAATTCAATCGAATTGTAAAATTACGATTTTTTTGAATTTTCAAATTTAAAATTTGGCTGCTTCGATCATCGAATTTGCAAAGTTCAATCGTATCGAATGATTCGAACAGATCGAATAAAAATCTATTTGATCATTCGATGATCGAAGTACTTGCCCTCTAAATTTTTATTCAGTGGCCACATTCGCCAGATTATACCTACCTAATTGCTATATATGAAAATATATATTAAAGTTTTTTAGTGGAGCTCACCTGACTGTTCCTGTGTCTCTCCACTAATTGCTATATATCCCTATGGGAAGCCCCCATAGGCTTCTTTTCTAAGTTTTGTGATCGAATAGAAATCCTATGATAGAACGCTTCAAACCATTCGAAGCTCGTTTTTTTGAGAAATCGAAGGAAATTTATGATTTTTTCGAGAAATCGAAAAGCAGAAAAATCCATCAAATTCGATTTTGTCGGATTTTACTGCAAAAATCGTAATAGGGTCAAATTCGAGGGCAAAAAGCCAGCGAGAATTCGACCCAAAGTAAATCTGCCCCTAATATTTTTTATATTTTGAGAACAAATAAGAAATAAGTTAAGTTAAATAAGCTACATTTCTCCAAATTATAAAATGGTATATAACAATTTAACTTGAATAGAATTTGCCCACACACATTTATTCTTCCAACTATCAAAATGATGAGAAAAATAGCTTTATTTTATATCTGTATTTGCCAGGCTTTCTGTTCAAGGTCACACTTTTTTTTTTCAGGTTTAAGTTACACGTTTATGAATAAAGAAGTGCTATATAGTTCCAACAATATATACACCCAAAAATATTTGAACTTTATGCTAAGCTTTCAAAGGTATTTAAAAGGATCAAACATTTATACTGTTTATATATATGTATATATATGTAACTGGCATTTAGACTGGGCCGTCTTCCCTAGATCCCCATGAAAACTAGCTCCATAGTATAGAAATCACTGTAGAACTAAAGAAATGTTCACAAAACTATATTTTAAATGTGCTGCATTATGAAATAAAAATTATCATGGCAGATGCAATTACATTTTTTTAACCAGTAGAGGTACAGAAGGAATGTTAGGAGCATTTGCAAGATGCATATTTGACATATAGGCAGTGCAAAAAGCCATTTTATGCTTTAAAAGAACACAGCACTTATTGATCCACTGCAGAAACTCTTCTCCGCCTTCTATGGAACGCTTTCAAATTCCATTTTGTGGGTTCCAGCATGAATGGGCCATTGTAAACAAACAACACTGTCATTTTTTCTGCATAGGTAAGGTTCTGGAGTAGCTAAGGAGGAAAAGAAATGTCAGGCAGATGAGTTTTTTTCTATATCCATGCACTACATTTAAATATGACAAACCCAATAAGTGGTCTTCATAAGCTTTTCAAGATCCAAAACTAAAAATATCAGACATGTACCAATAATAGAATGTAAACAATTTGTTTAGAATTATGTTGGCCAAAAAAGTAAAAGATGCTAGTTATAACTTTATAAACAATTTTATGCTTATAGTCATCTACTCTAATAATCATTATAGCAAGGTCTTTTTATTGGATGTTTAAAATGTCTTGAATAATTTATCCCAAATAAGAGCTGGTATTCGAGCAGGTGATAAGAAAAAAAGCCTACGGGGGGATTCCCATAGGCTTCTATTGCAATTCAGTAGGTTCAATCTGGCGAAGTAGGCAGTCGAATACAATTTTAAAGGTAAAGTACTTCGATCATCGAATGGTCGAATTATCGAATATCCGACCATTCGATAAGCTCGAATTTTGCGTATTCGACCATTCGAGTGGCCAAATTTGCATATTCAAATATCCGATATTCAAAAATCAGAATTCGATTGAACTTCCAATTATTCACATGAATTTAGTAAATCTGCCCCTAATATTACTATTCCCAAGAGCAATCTATGTTTGCAGATTAGAGAAAATTGCATGTATTTTGCTAGTATGTATTCGAAATATCATTATAAATTATAGTTTTAAAATATACATGAATTATTACCTTTGGTGTAATGAAGAAATATTGAGAAGTGTTTTCTTTGCAAGCTGTCTTAACAACCATTTCAAAAACTCTTCTTTCATTTACTGGGTCCATTCCCTGATTTATTTCGTCTACAACCCTGAAAGGGCATTTGTTCAGCTCCTGAAGAGCCATTAGATAAAGCATTGTAGAAACACTGCGTTCTCCTCCACTCTGATGATGTGGAGTCAGTTCGTGCAGTTGGGTGCTGCTTCGGAACTTGACACGAATTCGGATTCCATACTTATCGTAGTCTTCCTGTTGTGTACAGTAGGATGAGAACAGAGTCAAATATATATCATATGATTTTAAACAATTGCCCCCTACATTCCTATATGTATAGTAGTTCAGAATAATAGCAGTTTGTTTAAAAAAAAAAAAAAGTGAATAAAAAAATCTTAGAATAGCTTTTATTTCCGTACACACAAATGCATTGGGAACACTGAACATTCTATTCCAAATCAAAACATGAAGAAACGTCCATCAAACTTGTGTTATTCCTTTACAGAAAAGGGAATATTTGGTTGTTCCAAAAAAATTGCAGGGTCTGCTTTCTTCTTTACTAACTCAAACATTGACTGTATAAACTTAAAAATGTTTCAAGATTTTGCTTTCCTTTGAATCATTGAACCAATATTTCGTTGTATAAACAGTGTTTCTGAGAACTGCTGCACATCTTTGTTGCATGGAGTCTAAATGCTAAATTCTGGTACCTGTTACATTCTACAATTCTTCTGTATTTCTTGGTTTTGCCTCAGAAACAGAGTTTATTATGTCATCCCATACATTTTCTATTGGATTAAAGCCCAGGAATTGGGCTGGCCACTCTATAATATCAATCTTGGTGGGGAACCAATATTTTGCTCGTTTACTGGTGGGGTAACGGTCTTGTTAAACAAACTATTTTATGGGCATTTCCTCTTGGGCATAAGGTAATATGACCTTGTAAAAGTATTTTGAGGTAAATAGCATGAGAAACATCCCCATATCATTACCAGCAAAATTAGAGACAATATTTAAACAATCCTTGTAATTAACAAATCAATTAGAAAGCAATGGAGCTCGGGCACAGCCCTGTGGTACCCCACTAGCAACACTTGTCAAATTATATAACGTTATATTTACCATCACTCTACCCTGCAGCCAGTTCTCGGTCGAGGTAATATGTATATTATGTAGTTGTCTGATGAAAAGTCTTTTCTGATTACTTGCTAATTTTTCTTGATTTAGCAGATATATTAGTCATCGGCCTGTGTGTAATTCAACTGTGTCAATACCATAATGTATCACATATATTTATTCACAGAAAGCATACCTCATGTTCTGTGTGGAGATCCACCTCACCAACACATTGCATGGAACTAAAGAAACTGCTGAATTGGTCATTAATTTTTTCTATTAGTTTTTTTAAAGGGTTGAGCCACTTTTCCTTCACCTTAAAATAGAAATGTTTAGCATAAATGTGATGAACAAAAAGGAATGATATTAAAAGCACAAAATCAACAGCTACATAAGACAAACTCTTAATAAAAAAAGATTGTAGTAAAGGAGGAAAACCAATTAGAGAATAGATGCAGCTAGCTAGGAACCAATAAGGGTTGCCTAAAGATAGCCATTGCATTCTCAGAAGAGGTAGTGGCAATGGGTCATTAGTCATTGAAGTTAAAGGGAAACGGTCATGGGAAAACTTGTTTTTTTTTTTTTAATGCATCAGTTAATAGTGCTGCTCCAGTAGACTTCTGCACTGAAATCAGTTTCTCAAAAGAGCAAAAAGATTTTTTTATATTCAGTTTTGAAATCTGACATGGGGCTAGACATTTTGTCAATTTCCCAGCTGCCCTGGTCATGTGACTTGTGCCAGCACTTCAGGAGGGAACTGCTTTCTGGCAGGCTGTTGTTTTTCCTTCTCAATCTAACTGAATAGTACACAGTGGGACATGGGTTTTAGTATTGAGTGCTGTTCTTAGATCTATCAGGCAGCTATTATCTTGTGTTAGGGAGCTGTTATCTTTCTCATTGTTCTGTTGTTAGGCTGCTGGGTGGGGGAAAGGGAGGGGGTGATATCACTCCAACTTGCAGTACAGCAGTAAAGAGTGATTGAAGTTTATCAGAGCACAAGTCACATGACTTGGGGCAGCTGGAAATTGACAAAATGTCTAGCCCCATGTCAGATTTCAAAGTGAAATATAAAAAAAATCTGTTTGCTCTTTTGAAAATAGAATATACTGTTATACTACACTGGTAAATCTGGTGTATTTGCTTCAGCAACATAACTATGGTTTATAAAAACAAGGTGCAATGTAGTAATGGGGGCTGCCATTCAAAGCTTAAAAAAAAAAAAAAGGAGAAAAGACAGGATATGCAGCAGATATCAGTTATGCTGTGTAGCCATGGAGGCAGCCATTCAAAGCATAAAAAGGAGGATTCACAGCAGATAACTGATACATTCTGTAATATACAATGGGATACTTCAGAACTTTTAACCTGTGCTTGAATAGCTGCCCCATGGCTACACAGCAGCTTGGTTTCATGAACTATAGCTGTGCTTCTAAAGCAAAAATGCCAGTTTTACCAGTGCATAGCTATAGTACATGATATTGTCCTTTATTTAAACCACTTTTTTGCTGTTCCTTTAATGTAGGTTTTCCGTGCAACATTCTGTGGGCATGCCGAATGAATGAAAATGTAATGTAAATAAAATTAAATCAATACCGTATTGGCAGTGCTCTGTTTGGCCTAGAGAATATGCATTAGAACTAACTCCCTTAAAATGGCAGACAGACTCAAAGATGCATGAAAAGAAACAGGATTTTGGTTGAACTCATAAAAAATGGGTTTGTTCACCTTTGAGTTAAATTTTAGTATAATGTAGAGAGTGATATTCTGCGACAATTTGCAATTGGTTTTCATTTTTTATTGTTTGTGGTTTTATAGTTGTTTAGCTTTTTATTCAGCAGATCTCTAGTTTGCAGTGTCAGCAATTTGGTTTCTAGGGTACAAATTACCCTAGCAACCCTGCACTGATTTGAATAAGAGACTGGAATATGAACAGGAGAGGGACTGAATAGAATGATAAGTAATAAAAAGTGGCAGTAAAAATACATTTGTAGCCTTACGGAGCATTTGTTTTACGATGGCGTCAGTGACCCCCATTTGAAAGCTGCAAATCATTAAAAAACGATGAAAAATAATGAAGACCAATTGAAACGTTTCTTATAATTGGCCCTTCTACAATATACTAAAAGTTAACTTGAAGGTGAACCACCCCTTTAATACATCTTTTAAGCAAATAGAGCTCCCAATGATTAGACCGAAATGTCCACATGGTGCTCAAATTACAGAAAAAACCCTTATCATGCATCACATATTCCAGATAATAGACAGTAGTAGAAAACTTTCACAATTGCTGCTGTGCTTTATTCTACCAACTGCTCTAAATGATAATTTTGCTGATTCACAGACAAACAGCAGGAATGTAAACTTAGCTGTACCTGTGAAATGTTCTTCTTGTAATTCTCCAGCTCAAGTTTTTTTCTGTCAAGTTCCTCAGTCACCTCTTGTATTTCTTTTGTTCGTTTGTTGTGTTCATCTACAACCTAAAATAATACAGTTAAGATGAAATTATAAAACAGCATTATAGTGTCATAATACGTTATCCACTATGCACAATGATTTGTCTTTTAGCAGTAAATATTTCAGAAGCTAAATAAAATTAAAAAAGAACAGTATTTTTGTGAAAGAACAGTATGTTCTGTTCTTTCTTAAAGGCTCTACTTAAAATTCTAATAGATTCACATTCTGGCATTTCAAGCATATTGTTCATGCTGTCTAGCTTATTATTACCAAGAACTCTAAAACAGCGTAGGAGGGTAAGTACGGTGAGAAAAAAAACAGAAGCAACTTACTGAAGCAGTTAAGCCTGTGAAGCATGAGGCTCTAGATCTTTCTTCATTTAGCATAGCATCTATCTCGTCCAATGAATTGGGGAGAGCTTGAAAGGCCTAAAAATAAAGACAAAACATATCTGGGTAAGTATAAATTAAATATATTGAAAGAAAAAAATAAAGGGGTAACTGAAGTGTGGTCTGTGAAGAGAGCAATGGATGGTGTGATCACAAAAATAATGAAGAAGTAGAAGAATTTGCTAAATGTTAATCTGCACAGTACAGTCAGAGGGAGAAACCCCCAATACCAGGGATTACTTTATGGACGGAACATGGAATTCAATATTCAGTAGCTTTTGGCTGTGTTAAGAAGGCAAGCAACTGAACATGCACCCAACTGAGCACCCTGAATGAATACAAAAACAGACAGTAGGTGTGGCATACCCTCTTTAAGCTATAAGAAGTAACTTGAGGCAAACAATCAAGGAACATTAGCAACTGGACAGGTAATAAAATGGTTAGCAGTTTGTGGCAAGTGTCAGAATTGTAAATAAAACCTGCTTTCTACTCCTTGTTCCCTAATTGCAAGGTGAAACAAACCAAAAGTCCAGAGAAGCACACTGTTTAAATAAAACCCTCCTTTCCCCCAGCTACAGCTTGTTATGTTTTTAGAGAACGCATTATACAGACTTCTCAGTGGACATTGCTGGTTTGTTTGACTTTGCTCTTTGGAACCAGGAAGTAAAATATTGGTTTAGTTTGATTTTTGAAATGTTGTCCTGTTTAGAGCAAGAAATAATTAAATGTTATGGGGCAATACATTCAGTTGAAGAACAAAGTTTTTATTTGGGACAGACCTTAAAAAATGTAAGTACTCCAGGTCCCAAGTGTTCCGTATAATAGATACAGCTCCTGTATAACCATGGAATACCTTATCAAGACCCCCATTACCAAGAACGCATTCAAGTTCATTTTATATTTATGTAATAATTATTCTATGTAATAATAAAACCATAGCTTGTATTTGTAGGCAAGTACGCTATGTGAATCAATTTTAGTGGCAAAACACTCCTATTGGCTTCAATAATTTTTAGTAAACTTTAAGGTATAGTGATATAATTTTCAAAAATAACCTTTTATCCAGAAAAGCCCAGGTATTCTGGATAATAAAAATAAACAGGTAACTGTAAAGCAGTAGATGTGCCATTTCTCACCTGTACAATAAATTGACATTTTTAAAATAGAGAGCAAGAAAACCGATAAATGAAATGTAGCATACGGACAATAGGGTCCATTTACAAGTTGTCAGGACTCTTGGGAATTCAATCCCTGGTCTGCATCGTAACTGGACAGTGCACCCTCTGGGTTCCAAGCAGAGCAGGGACTGAATCCCCGAGAGTCCTGACACAATACAGGTTTTTCAAACTCACTTCAGTTGATAAACACCATTAGAAAATTCAATATTAGTAATAAAAATCTGCATAGAGGCAAAGAACAAACCAAAATACTATTATTATTATTGTACATGTGAAAAAAAAAACGTAACGTATGCAGCTATCGTCAAAGAAAGCAAACTTGTATTTAGGTATGTTTTCTCTAAGAAACAACATTCTTCTTCAATAAATACTTGTAGGGAGGCTAGTGGCAATGCAGTGAAATAGATCAGAGCATCAACTAGTTAGTAAACAGGGCATTATTAAGAAATGTAGTTAACATTAGTATGTTATTAGTATGTATGTTTTATTAGAATATGTTGAGCACAAATGAGAATTGGCAGTCAGGAACCAATAAGTAAAATTATAAAGGCACACTGCTTTTTCCTCAAATTTAAAACGTTTATAAAAACTGTACCGAACCTTATCTGGAAATGCATTATTTAGAAAGCTCTGAATTATGGAAGGAAAGCTCCCCATAAAGTCTATGCTTGGAAGATAAATTCTAATTTTGTAAAAATTAGTTTGTTTTTCTCTGGAATACCAGAGCCCACACCCCATTGGGGCCCACCAGACACTGGCGCTGATGTGGCGCCTGCACCCGGGCCCCCCTTCCTCCAGTACCTGGTACTTGATTGCAGCTATTCTGCATGGAATCATATTGATAGCAATACAATCCTGCTAGGTTTATGTTTATGTTATGTTTATGCCCCATGTATGATTTTGTTTTTGTTCCTAGGATTTAAAAGTGTAGCAGAATTTTTTCAAACAGCACCATCGATATGAAATATATAAAAAGCCTTTATTTATGCTTTTTGGGCATTACAGCAACGTTTAAGGCCATGCGGCCTATTCATCAGCTTGATAAAAGGCTGCATCGCTGTAATGCCCAAAAAGCATAAATAATGGCTTTTTATATATTTAAAGTCAATAGTGCGGTTTGAAAAATTTCTGCTATACAGTATTGCCAATGGAGAGTGGCCATTGAGGAACGTGCACCACTACTACAGGGGTTAAGCGGTCAAAGTGCTGACTACATTTCTGCCTAGGATTTAGAACAGTTCAGTGTAAAATTAAAACCTGGGTAATTAGATAGGCTGGGCAAAAAAAAAAAAGTTTCTAATATAGTTAGGCAAAAATGTAATGTATAAGGGCAGGAGTGACTGGATGTCTAACATAACACCAATTCCTACTTTTCAGCTTCAAGCTCTGTCAGCGACTTAAAGAGGGGCCACAAGGGACATAACTGTTCAGTGAGTTTACAATTGATCCTTGGCATTCAGCTCAGATTCAAAAGCAACAGTTATGGCTATTATTATTTTGCACAGCCTTTTACGCAGTTTTTATTTTTATACTAAACTGTTCCTTTAAAAGTTGGTCAAATGAAATGTAACTGTACATTAACATTGTCAAAGACACCACTAACTGCAGTAGTCGTCAACCATTTTTAATTTATGATAAGTGGTGTACTACAATGTGCCAGACCAACCCCTACGCAACCCTCCCCCCAGTTAGCTGTCCCGTGGCACTGTGGCTGGTATATAGTGGCTGAGGAGAGGGAGATTTCGGAGTACGTAGAACCCAAGGTTGCCCAAACCACTCACTCGTGTTCCAGTGCCAACTTTGCACGTTGCCTGAATGATATATACACACACATATACAATAAGTGCTGTGCATCACACTAAAAAAACACCTTACAAAGGAAATAGTCACATACTAATATCAATAACGGGAGCAATGGAGCAAAACCTTATTGTAAGAAAAAGATCATAAAACTCTGGATACTTTGTCATACTTTGGTATCATGGAGACCTGGTGGGATGAAACATGTGACCGTACTGTGAATTTAAATAGTTACACCCTTTTTAAAGATGGACAGAGGGATTAAAAAGGGGAGGAGTTTTTTTATCTAAAGCTTGTAATAACTAATAATACTGAACTTATCTCTAGCATTTGTGTGGGTGAGCATTTAGGGAATAGTGGTCATAACACTACTAAATGGTAGTAACTAGAACAGTAAATTTAAGGCGTACAAACTTTGACTGTATGAGGGCATCTGTGCAACATATTAAGTGGTAAATACTTTTCACAGGGTTAAACACTGAACAAAAATGGGAAGTCTTTAAAATGCTGCTTAATAAATATACAGGTCAGTATATTCCGCTTGTAAGCAAGGAACTTCGTTGCAAAGCAAAACCTTTTTGGTTCAATAGAAGAAGTGTTGGTGTTGAGGTGGGTAAGAAAAGAATTGCTTTTAAGGCTTTCAAGTTAGCTGGGACAGCCGAATCATTTATAAGGTACAAGGAGGCCAATAAATAATGCAAAAAAGCAACCAGACAAGCTCAAATCGATACGGAATGGGATATTGCAGTAAGCAGTAAAAAGAATCCAAAATTATTTTTTAAATATAGTAAAAAAAAGAAGCCGGAAGGGGTAGGACCTTTATTATCAGAGGGGGGTCAGCTGGTTGATGAGAACAAGCAAAAAGCACGGATTCTGAATGGATACTTTTTGTCTGTCTACATAAATGAGGAACCAGCTAATGAAGGTTTCCTTATTAATAGTCCCAATTCTAATAATACATCTAATGATGTTCACACATGATGAAATTCAAGAGAGAACTGGAACATGTTAAGATAAACAAAGGGCCAGATGGGATTCATACCAGGGTACTTTGTGAGCCTAGCTCTGTGATTGGCAAGCCCCTCTACTTAATTTTTTAGCATTCATTGAGGTCTGGCATGGTGCAGAGAGACTGGCAAATTGCTAATGTGGTGCGGCTATTCAAAAAGGGATCCCGTTCTCAGCCTCAAAACTATAGGCCAGTTAGTCTGACGTCGGTGGTAGGAGAGCTTTTCGAGGGGTTAATAAAGGATAGGATACTGGACTTCATAGCAAATAACAATACTATGAGTTTGTGCCAGCATGGTTTTATGTGTGATAGAACTTGCCAGGCTAACTTAATTTCTTTTTATGAAAAGGTAAGCAGGGACCTCGATTCTGGGATGGTAGTGGATGAGATTTACTCAGACTTTGCTAAAGCATTTGATACAGTGCCACACAGAAGCTTACTGGTTAAATTAAGGAATGTTGGCCTGGAAGATAGTAGTTGTACCTGGATAAAGAACTGGCTAAAAGATAGACTTCAAAGAGTGGTGGTAAATGGAACATTTTCGAATTGGACCAGTGTTGTTAGTGGTGTATTGCAGGGCTCTGTACTTTTCTTACTTTTCAACTTGTTTATTAATTACCTGGATGTGGGCATTGGAAGTACAGTTACTATTTTTGCAGAGGATACTAAATTGTGCACAACTATAGGTTCCATGCAGGATGCTGCCACTATGCAGAGTGATTTGTCTAAGTTTAGAAACTGGGCAGCAAACTGGAAAATGAGGTTCAATGTTGAGAAATGCAAGGTTATGCACTTTGCCATTTAGTATTTAACGTGCATTAGTATTATTTGTGCCAGTGTGTTGGGAGTTTCCTTAAATGAGAAGGATCTTGGGGTTTTTATAGATAACAAGTTGTCTAATTCTGGGCAGTGTCATTCTATATCTACTAAAGCAAATAAAGTTCTGTCTTGCATAAAAAAAGGGCATAAACTCAAGGGATGAAAACATAATATGCAGCTTTATAGATCCCTAGTAAGACCTCATCTGTGCAGTGCAGTTTTGGACTCCAGTCCTTAAGAGGGATACAAATGAGCTGGAGAGAGTGCAGAGAAGTGCAACTAAACTGGCTAGAGGGATGGAAGACAAATTAGAGGGTAGACTGTCCAGGTTGAGGTTATTTTCTCTGGAAAAAAATGTGCTTGTGGGGGGACAAGATTACACTTTACAAATACATTAGAGGACATTAAAGGAATTGCTCAGTATAAAAGTAATAACTGGGTAAACAGATAGGCTGTGTAAAATAAAACATGTTTTCAATATAGTTAGTTAGGCAAAAATGTAATGTATAAAGGCTGGAGTGACTGCAAGTCTAACCTAAGAGAACAGAACACTTCTTGCTTTTCAGCTCTTTTGTTTACACTGACTGGTTACCCTGGTTACCACGCAGTAACCAATCAGTGACTTGAGGGAGGGCCACATGGGTCATAACTGTTGCTTTTGAATCTGAGCTGAATGCTGAGGATCAATTGCAAAATCACTGAACAGTTATGTCCCATGTGGCCCCCCACAAGTCACTGACTTACTCAGATTTAGAGAGCTGAAAAGCAGGATGTTATGTTGTATTCGGTTATGTGAGACATCCACTCACTCCAGCTTTTATACATTACATTTTTGGCTAACTATATTAGAAACATTTTTTATTTTGCACAGCCTATCTATTTATCCAGTTTTTATTTTTACCCTGAACTGTTCCTTTAAAGACAAATATCAGGGGACCTTTTTACCCATAAAGAGGATCACCGCACCAGAGGCCACCCCTTCAGACTAGAAGAGAAGGACTTTCATTTGAAGCAGCGTAGGTGGTTCTTCACAGTGAGGTTGTGGAATGGACTGCCGGGTGATGTTGTTATGGCCAATTCAGTTGATGTTTTTAAAAGGAGCTTGGATGATTTTTTGAACAGACATAATATCAAAGGCTATTTTGATACTAAACTCTAGTTAGTATAGCTATGGGCATATATGGTTTGTGTGAAAGAGTGGAGGGGTGTGTGCATGCTGGGTTTTAATTTGGAGGGGTTGAACTTGATGGACTGTCTTTTTTCAAACCAATTTACCTATGTAAAGTAGTAACAATTTTTTTTTTTTTAAACTACTACAACCCCAAACCGGAATGCGGGCTCTGTCTGCCCGCACCTTAGGTTTGGGTACTTTACAAGCTAAATATTACTTTTTTATGGATTTTTATTCAAAGTTTTATCAGTGGATGGTGGGGATTTATAAAGAAGAAAAGGGAGGGGTATGGGGGAAAAAGGAAAGGTAAGTAACTTTTTTTTACCCCATACAGTGTTAACGGTTAGTGATGGGCGAATTTATTCGCCAGGGGCGAATTCCCGCGATTCGCCACTGGCGAATAAATTCGCGAAACGACCCGAAAAATTCCCCGCCAAAAATTCGCCTCGTCAAAACGAGTCGCGCGTCGTTTTTGACGCGATGCGCCGAAAATGACGCGATGCGTCAAAAACGACGCGCGACTCGTTTCGCCAAATGGCGAAAAATTCGCGAATTTCTCTGGAAATTCGTGAATTTTTCGGCGAAGCGAAACGCGGCCGTTTCGCCCATCACTATTAACGGTCATCCAAAATCTGGTTGCGGATTATAAGAGCTTCTACTAGGCAAGAGTATACCAGACAATGTTCAAGGAGCCCTTTTCATCAATAATTAAAGGGCAAAGAAAGTCTAAATTAGAATAATGCTACAAATGCTGTATTTCAGGGGTGTCCAAACTTGGCCCTCCAGCTGTTAAGGAACTACAAGTCCCACAATGCATTTGCCTGACTGTGGCTGTCAGACTCCTTCATTGCATTGTGGGACTTGTAGTTCCTTAACAGCTGGAGGGCCAAGTTTGGACACCCCTGCTGTATTTTGTATACTAAACATAAACTTACTGCACCACAAGCCTAAATCAAACAAATTATTTATGCTTTCAAAGTTGGCCAGAGGGGGCTATCGTCTTGTAACTTTGTTATACATCTTTGCAAGACTAGACTACATACACATGCTCAGTGTGGTCTGGGCTTCTTAGGGATCATCATAAATGATCAAAAAACAAAGCTGCCCGAGTTCTGCATGGCTGGTAAGTATGGCAGGGGCTCCCCCTGCTGTTCATAAGTATGATTGTTTCCCTTCCAGAAGTTAGTCACCATCTGATAATTCCTATCCACAGCACTAAATGAAGGGAGAATTTCACTGCATACAGTCAGGTTTCTTATAAAAACGGTACACATTTTTTAAATGTATATTGGAGATAAGATTTCTTTCTTTTTCATTAAAGAAAGAAAAAATTGGATTTTATTCTTTGCCTTTCCTTGCCCTTTAATCTACCTATCTGAGGAGTGCAATGCTGAAAAAAGTGATTCATTTATATTTAAAAAAAAAAAACCTTTCTTAAATTCTGTGCTTGAAGGAGGTTGTGTATTTCCTTGTAGGCATACATACATATATACATGCTTTAATTCTCTCAAAAAGTAGCAGAAACCAATATCTTGAATAGCTTAAATTCCAGAAGACTGCAATTAGTGTAAAAATAATCCCACATGATTGGGTATTTTGACACCTTACTATGCCTATGAATTAATCTGTGTACATTTAAGAAATTTGCATACATTAAAGTACAGTACATGGGACTACACGTCCACAGTAAGGGGAACTGCTAACTGCTTTTCTTCTGTATTCTGAAATGGTCCTCCAGAGATGCAGTACAACACAAGGCAGAATTATATGAACAACCAGGATATATAAAATGTGTTTCATCTTTACTACTAGCAGTCATTTCAAGAAAATGGAAGCGAATTTTGCTGAAATTAATCCTTTAAAATAATAAGGGACCTTACAAATTAAATTTAAATGCAGACAGTACATTCAAACAACTAAACCTATATCTCTCCAGAATGAAAAACCATCGGATATAAACAATCATATTACATGACCTATTAGAGAATCTTAAACTTGAATATAGATATCAGTAAATATTGCACTTTTACATCTCTTACCTTGAGCCACCATTTCATGGTGTTCCCTCAGAGAAAAATAAAGGAGCAAAAGACAAAACACACAGGCTCATGTGACCTATCATGTATATGTGCCTTTGGTTTGTGTGCACATTTAAATTGCCAATTTTCTATTTAGGATTACCCAATGGAACATATTGCTATTAAAGTATAGTATTATGAAGAGGGTTTATTTACATGATGCATTTATATGGGGTGCTTTATGCAACAATATTTTTTGTGACCTACATTGTTTGGTGGTATAGTTTTTGCTCCATATTTTGTGAAACAGTAAACTGCTGGTAACAACCTAGAAATACCTGACTGTCATTATTCACAATTGGATCAAGAATGTCTAATAAATGCGAGTACTCCAATCTGGAAGTCTACAGAAAAAAAGGGTAAATGTTTTAATTTGATTATCCAGAACAAGTTACATAGCAACTGTAAAGATATAAATCTCAAACTGGTTGATCTAAATCACATCAAGCTGCATAAATGTATTTTTCCATGCAATTTCAAGAAAGCGGATAAATCATGTTGGTAATGGTAAATCACAGTATGTAAATGAAATCATAAGTCCAAACCTTTAATACAGATTACAGCCCTTAAATATCACTTAAAAATCAGAAATAACACCAGTGACACCATATTTTCAAACTAGTGATGACAAAGCCCCACCCACATTAGTGACATCATACAAGTAGGCAGGAATATTTAAGTATAAAAATAGTTACAAAATAGTCAGCAATATGAGACACTTAAAGGAATACCAGACAGTAACCAAGCAGTGATTGGGGGCATATGGGTCATAATTCTTTGCTTTTGAATCTGAGCTGCATACTAACAATCAATATCAAACTCACTGAACAGTTATGTCCTATGTGGCACATGAAAGGAGAACTAAATCCCCTTGCTAATAAAACCCTACCCTCCATAGTCCCCCCTCCATGATCTCCCAGCACAGATGTTAACATCTGTAAATGTGGCTAAGCCTGTAATCACCCATCATTGCAGTCAAGTTTGGTTTCGGTCCATGTGCAGTTGGAGCCTTCCAGTCTTCCGCTTCGTGATAACTGCACATGCAGAAAAGGTAACTAAATTAACCAAAGCGCTGGAAGAAGAACTGAAGATTACCAAAGCGCCGGAAGATGGTGCTCTTGAGCTCTGCTGCACTGACTCTGCAACAAGGGGTAATTACCAGCTATGGGGCATTGACAGATGTTAAACACCTGTGCAGGGTGGACTATGCAGGTGGCTCGCAAGCAACATGTTTGCTCACCAACCCTTGGCTGTTGCTCCCAATGTGATAAAAGCAGCGGCTTATTTTTTAATTCTTGGCTCAGATGCAAGTGGTTGGCTGAAGCCATTTATTATCAAACAACTGTGTTTGACAATACATGCACACAAATTGACACAAAAGGGTTAGAATGGCTATTAAAGGTAACCATCTTCACCTGTGATCTGTTTGCTTGTAATAGTGGGTTTTTATAAAAGGTCAATGACTTTCTGGACTCCTGACAGACCCTTGTATCTTTCACCCAGTGCTGCACTGATGTTTTTTTGATTCTAAGTCATGGGGAAAGCAAAAGAATTGTCAAAGGATCTGCTGGAAAAGGTAGTTGAACTCTATAAAATAGGAAAGAGATAAGAAAATATCAAAGGAATTGAGAATGCCAATCAGCAGTGTTCAAACTAATAAAGAAGTGGAAAATTACGGGTTCTGTTGAAACCAAACCAAATAAAACGAAAAAATAAAATTTCAGCTACAACTGCCAGAAAACCTGTACGGGATGCAAGGAAAAACCCACAAATAACTTCAGGTGAAATACAGGACTCTGGAAAAAAATGTGGTGTTGCTGTTTCAAGATGCACAATAAGGAGGCACTTGAAGACAGATGGGCTGCATGGTCAACAAGGCCTATGATGAAAGGTACACCATTCCTACTGTGAAACATGGTGGTGGATCACCGATGTTTTGGGGATGTGTGAGCTACAAAGGCAGGAAATTTGGTCAGAATTGATGGCAAAATGAATGCAGTAAGTTATTACAAAATACTGGAGGAAAATTCGCACTCATCAGCCCGAAAGCTGCACATGGGACGTACTTGGACATTCCAACATGACAATGATCCAAAACACAAAACCAAGTCGACCTTTCATTGGCTACAGCAAAATAAAATGAAGGTTCTGGAGTGACCATCTCAGTCTCCTGACCTCAATATCATTGAGCCACTCTGGGGAGACCTCAAACGTGCAGTTCATGCAAGACAGCCCAAGAATTTACAGTAACTGGAGGCTTTTTGCCAGGAAGAATGGGCAGCTTTACCGTCTGAGAAGGTAAAGAGCCTCATCCACAACTAACACAAAAGACTTCAAGCGGTCATTGATGTTAAAGGGGGCAATACACGGTATTAAGAACTGGGGTATGTAAACTTTTGATCAGGGACATTTGGGTAGTTTGTGTAGTGATTAGGATTTAAAAAGAGTAAACACAGTTTTTGACAATAAATGGCTTCAGCCAACCACTAGACATGAGTGAAAGAAAAAAGTTTTTGTGTTATCATTCATATTCGCTGATGTTAAAAGAAGCAAACACTAGATGGAGACAATGCAAACTCTCAGGAATAAATGCATTTCATTTGTAGACCACATGAAAATCTTTTCAGAATTTTCAAATTTTCAGTGCAGCCCACTTGAGTACCATATCATGTAAATCATAAAGCCCACTGTAAGTATTAACATACTATATTCCAGAAGGCAGAGGAGTAAAAAAATTTTTTTTATAAATTTATAAAATGCTTCTATGTCTTCTATGGCTTCTATTGGTGCCTCTCTTGCGCCTAATTTAAACTGTATTTCAAGAGAGGTACAGCTCTTAATTGTTCACATTCCATACATATCTTGTATCATATTTATTTTTATATATAAATAAAAGGGTATGTTTGTATCAGAATTCAAAATCTCCAAACAAGACTTCTTTATTAAAGGGGTTGTTCGCCTTTGAGTTAACTTTTAGTATAATGTAGAGCAGTGATCCCCAACCAGTAGCTCATGAGCAACATGTTGCTCTCTAACCCCTTGGATGTTGCTCTCAGTGGCCTCAGAGCAAGTGCAACTTTTAAATCCCAAGCTTAGAGGCAAATTTTGCTGCATAAAAACCAGATGTATTGCCAAACCAGCCTCAGTGTAGGTGACAATCCACATAGGGGCTACCAAATGGCCAATCACAGCATTTATTTTGCTCCCCAACAACATTTTCCATGCTAGAGTTGCTCCCCAACTCATTTTACCTCTGAATGTTGCTCATGGGTTCAAAAGGTTGGGAATCCCTGATGTAGAGAGTGATATTCTGAGACAATTTGCAATTGGTTTTCATTTTCTATTGTTTGTGGTTTTATAGTTCTGTTTCTTTTTATTCAGCAGCTCACTAGTTTGCAATTTCAGCAATTTGGTTTCTAGGGTACAAATTACAAATTACAATTACTCTGCATTGATTTAAATAAGAGGCTGCAATATGAATAGGAGAGGCCTGAATAGAATGATAAATAATAAAATGTGGCAATACCAAAACATTTGTAGCCTTACAGAGCATCTGTTTTTAGATGGTGTCAGTGACCCCCATTTGAAAGCTGCAAAGAAACAGTTTTTTAATGATTTGCAATTTTCTTCTATGAAAAATAAATAATGAAGACCAATTGAAAAGTTTCTTAGAATTGGCCCATCTACAATATACTAAAAGTGAACTTGAAGGTGAACCACCCCTTTAATGTAACAAATGATTTGGTAAAAATTAAGAGTTTCCTTGGAGTATACTCGCTCACTTAATTCAACAACTTCACTTGAATGTGATTCCTGGTCCTTACCAATTGCTGTTGGATCAGAGCAGGAGCTCGCATTCAAAATTGTAATTCTAAGATGAAGAAATGTAGTTAGGTCATGGCCCTATCTCAACAGTTACTTTTTACTCTCAAAAAATCTAGACCATGCTATAGAAGAAGAAACACATTAAAAAATAACTAAGGCAGAAAAAAAACTTACTTACAAATAACACACTTACAGTGGAATAGAGTTGAATGATAAGGCAGACTGTCGCCAAAAAAAAAAAACACATACATATTTGAACAGTTAACAGCCATTTGGTATATATTAGCAATGCAGAAGTTAAAAAAAAAAGTTGACCTGTGCCAGACCCTGAATGACTGTAGGCCATCATTACAATCACACTTGCCCAGCATCCCTTTGATGTCACTAAAGGGAGATGGGCATGTGCAAGTATAGAAATAATCCACGGCCAACAGAAATAGGAGGAATCAGAGCTTGGCAACGTTGCCGTGGACAGAGTTTTACCCACAACGCAATGCAAGAGGGTGAAAAAGGCCTGAATACATTGGTTTCATACCAGCATGCATAACACTAATTTATATGTAAACTTGTTATAAATACTTACAGTGTGAAAATCTTGGGAAACCTCTTGATTTTGGTCTAGGTTACAAGCCTGCTTTGCTTTTCTCAAGAGTCCTTTACAGTTTTCAAATAAATGAAGCTTCTTGACCTCAATACCCTCATATTGGTTCTGGATAATGCAGTTGGGGAGAAAAAGATGAAAAAAAAAAAAAGAAAAGATATGAAATATAGTTATAACTGTATAGTATAATAATCTCCCAGCTATAAACAAGCTTTTGGGCTATTGTATTGGATTGTATATTGTAGTAACATGTTGCCTAAGTTGGACACGGTCACTCTCAGGCAATGAACATTTAAATATAAAGGGTAACTAAACCAACAGATGGGACTTCCTCCACCAAGACCCATATACCCAGTAATAACCTAATGTTGATATATACAAAACAAGATGAAATTAAATAAAAGGCAATATTTATTCACCACCGTGCCATTTGGAAAAATTTAAAAACTAGTTAAAAACAAACAAACAGCGCTGCATGAGTACAAGGAAAACGTCCCCCAAAAAGGACCCAGCCTCAACACCCAAACAATGAGTCAGGATAGGAAGATGTTTTAGAGTAATGTGGGTATTGGTGTAATGATGATATAAAATCCTTTCCTGGTGGGTTCAATCCAGGTGTATTCTCATGGGTAAAATAACCCCTTTGTAATCCAATATGCAAGGTATTATTGTCCCGGGGCCATTACAATTAATTGGAATAGAATTGTCCCAAGAATTTTCCAAAAACAGGGTGGGCCCTTTATAATACTTGAAATTGGTGCATATACTGGGAAATCCCAAAAATTAACTTGTCAGATACTGCGGGTTATTCGATCGGTAAGTCTTCTTAAGAGAAGTTCAGGTAATACATTCAGCGCAATAAATAAAATGAAATGATAATGCTGCAATCACAGGCATAAGCGCTTCAATAAATGCTGCAGAGTCAATGCGTATAAACATACCGAAGGTTAAGAAAAAAATTAGAATGGTTCCAACGTGAAAATTCAAATTGTATTTGATTTGTACAAAATTTTCTACTGAAAAAGAATTTGAACGTCAGGAAGGCTATTAACATCTCTAGATGGCTCAACTGACCTCTGACATTGACTTGTACATGAACTTGGCAGGTTTTAGGTGGCGAATATTCGAATTAGGACGGTTTCCATGGTCGAGTTGTGATGAATCTCACATTCAAATTTACATTCAAACAGGGGGATTAGAGGGCAACTAAAGTCTAAAATAGAATAATGTTAGAAATGCTGTATTTTGTATACTAAATATAAACTTACTGCACCAGAAGCCTAATTAAACAAATTATTTATGCTTTCAAAGGCAGTGCAGGGGGGTGGTCATCTTGTAACTTTGCAAGCCCAAGACTATGTACATGCTCAATGTGGTCTGGGCTTCAGTCGGGAGGTTAAGCTTAGGGATCATCATAAATGATCAAAATAGCACAAGTCAAATAATTTCTGCCATAGAAGCCGATACAGTAGGACTGATTTATAATCACAATATACAGACTGCACTGGGTCTGTGAATACAAATCCCTACACCGCCGGCTGCTCTACAGGGAAACAAAAAAAGCTGGGTTCTGGGAAGTAAGGTGCGGGGGGCTCCCCCGTGCCATTTGAAAGTATGATAGTTTGCCTGCAGAGCCATAAGGAACTGTCTGAATTTGCAGCTGCAGCTGTCAGAGCAAGTAAAATGAAAGGGGAATTTCACTGCGTACAGTCAGGTTTATTATAAAAACAGTAGAATTTTTTTTAAATAAAGTATATTGGGGATAGATTTCTTTTTCATTAAAGGTAAAATTTTGATTTTATTTTTTTGCCTTTACATCCCCTTTTAAATTCAAATTTGTTGAATTTTGAAACTCCAAATTTGCTATTCGACCCTTGATAAATCATATATATATATGTAGATTTTATATTTCATGCCAAAAACCATACCACTTCACACAAGTGAACCACAGCAAAATTTGTAGCATTTCTAGTTTTGCTGAAAATAAATGTTATGATTCACCATTAGTCCTATGCACTGCAGTATCCTGTTGACATGACCACTTGATATATTAATTGGACAGCACTTAGGCATATTTAGCCATTAAATTGTACACCAAAACTGTATTAAGAAACCTGGGTGCTTGGTCTTGCAGGTACGCAGGTATTTGCATAAATGTAGTAATTTGGCAAAAGGGAGGTTTATTTTGGCAAATGTTTCTGTTCCACACGGGAGCCTTCATCATGAACACCTGCAGAATACTCTCATATAGATTAGTAACTACAGATCAGATTCACCCCAAAGTTTCTTCATTGAACAGGTGTGATTAAAAAAAAAAATGCCTACAAAGAAACAATCTACTTACCTTTAATTCCCTTAACTGTGATGTGGCACTCTTGTAATCGGACTCAATTTTGTTCTTCTCAGATGATATAGCAGTGCTTTGGAGGGCCAACTCCACTTTTTCTATACTTAGTGATGTACATTTCTAGGGAATGAAGAAAAGCTTAAAAAAAAAGCATGCTTGCCAATATCAGATATGATTAAAGCATAAGATTGGCTTAAAAGGTCAAAAGTTTAGAAATGCAAAGTGGGTGATCATAAGTAATTAATTCATATTCACACAGCATGGTTATATAGAATCTACAGTAATTTAAATTTATTTATTACATTTTAGATAAAAGATACAACTGAAACAAACAGGCACAAGATAGTCCAAATAATGCTTCATTTATTAGGCTTAAAATGATGTAGTGCAATTGTTAGCACTGCTTTCTTGCAGTACTGAGGTTATACGTTCAATTTCAGCAAGGGCACTACCTGCAAGAAGTTTGTTCGTTCAACTTGTGCTTTTGGGTTACCCCCAACACTCAAAAAACCTAAAGGCAGGTAAATTGCTTTCTGAAAAAAATTGACCACAGTGTGGGTAGAAATGCAATAGGAACCTCAACTAAGGCAGGGACTGTGAATGATGTATCATCTCTGTAAAGTGCTGCAGAATATGAATAAATAATAATACTTGAGGAATATATTTGCCCATTCTGGTCTATACACTGCCTTTTTATACAATTGTGCAATAAAGGATTACCTTCATTAACTCCAGAAGATCTTTTACAAGCTTTGCTTTCTGTACATTGAGATTTTTTATCATGTTATTAGCTTGTTGTTGAACTTCCTCTAAATTTAAGTTATCTTGTTCCAATCGATTTAAGCTGTAGAAAAATCCAGAAACAATTGCTTAGATACATTTGAACACAGATCCAATACACACATACTGTGGGAGAAATCTCTTTGTACATGTGTAAAAAATAATAAGCTTGATAGTATTTTAGTCTAGCTTAAGATGACACAGTCTCAGCCTGTCTGGCCACAACCTAACATAAACTTTATATTGTTCTACAACTCTGGGCCTCTTTCAGTGGCATTGGCCACATTTGCACCGGGTTACCTACAGGAGCCAATAAAACATTTACTTTTAATATTTTAATGCTTTAAATATTTTACCTGCAGTATAGGCCAGTACAATCCAGTGGGATCAGTACAATTTTGCCCAGTAAGTAAGAAGCCAAACTGCCAAAGATTAAATCCCTTGGCAACCTCTTGCTAGCTTTACTACCAAGTCCCATTATTAAAAATATCTTAAAAGAAATTCCCCTGTACTAAACACAATCCAGAACTGGCCATCAAAGTACTGAAATGGAGTGAGCTCAATGCAAAGACAGCTTAAAACGTGTGTTCCTTAGGGTAAATTATTTTGAGGATAAAAAAAAAATGCAGAATGAGTTTTTACACCTGAGCTACAAAGGTATAGTCGATTAGGGCACTGGTACATGCAGTGTATTTTGCAAACAGCATCCATTTCCAGCTATGTGGGCAGTTAAAACCTGCTCCAAATTGAAGCAATTGTTTAGCTACAAAGAATATCATACTAAGATTACCTGTCATATTTTGTAGAAATTTTTTGTTCCAGTTGTCTTTTTTTGGTTTTCATATCCAAAATCTCTTTCTTCCTCAATCTCAATTCATTATCTCTTCGATCCAAAGACCTTTGTCTCTCAGTCAACTGCACCATTGAAGCTTCTAAAGTGGAATATTTTCTTTGAATTTCCTATTTAAAAAAATAATACAGATTTGAAAAGCTGAACATTTTGACAGCAGAACTATGCCACTGTTGAAAGGAAAAAGGTGTGTGGTATTTTATGATGTGTACAGTTACATTTAAAATAAAGTTGGCTATTATTGAAATTATACAGATTATACAAATGTTTCTAAAGTAATATCCATGTTTAATTCTTAAAATACACTGGGTTGCGTTTTCAGGGCAGACCAAGGCTGCAGAGTGTGCCTTCACATAAAACAGTAAGTACTCAAGATATTCAAACAAACAATAGTACATCAGTAGGAGGTTGTGTGGGTAATAGAAGCTGGTCGGATTGTGACTACAAATCCGTACATTCAGTATAAAATTCTATGGAGAGGTACAGAATGGCCCTGTAGGCTGAAAGAAGCAGACAACTGGATTTCAGATACGGACTAGAATCAAGAAAGTGTGGGAAGGAGTTCAGTTACTCTTGTCTGAACTGGGTCCATGCACCTATTAAGTCAATATGTAGGGCTTGCACACTCAAATAAAGATCATCATATTCACACTGTGGTATTTTGAAATATGTTCTTTATACAGAAGAATTAATTTGTGTTACAAACAAATTGGTGCAAGAGACACAAAGAAAACAGAGAAAAATATGTTGCATTTACATACCACAATGTTGCAAAGAATTCCCTATGATAAAGGCTTTACGCCGGAACATGAGGGGAATTCTCATCTTTGGCAAGGGTGTCTGCTCACTTGTTAGACTCGATATCCATTTTGCGACATTGTGGTATGTAAATGCCACAATTTTTTCACACACACACACACACACACACACACACACAAAACAAAAACCAGTAGATACAATTGGCTTACCGATAGCTGCTCTACCACCTGCTGCCTTTCATCTGCATCAACTGTCACCGTTAAGAACTGAGCTCCTTTTAAGGACACATTACTTGAAATGAGTTTCTGGCTATAGACAGATTTTTTTGTGACATACTTTTCCTCTGCTGTGTACATTTGTCGAAGGTCAGTTTCTTTAATTACCTAACAAAAAGTTGTATATAATTAGTACACTGGGAAATATCACAGCCACTCAATACAAAAAAGCTGGTTTGGAAGCAGTTATCCAAGAATCAATTACTCATTGTAGGCAATGATATGGGAAATTGTTATAGGTCAATCCTTCAGTTTCTTATATCCGATACTGTATGACAATTCTACATTTTGACAGTTCTGATCTGTGCTCCCTTGCTTTGGAGCAGTTACATTTTTTTATTTTTCCATACAAGAGGGGATTTTTTGCCGGTGATTAAATTAAAAGGAAAGTCCGGCAGCCAAAAACACATCAGCCAAGTTACTAGGCACGCAAGTGAAGTTTGGCTGTAGTACTGACTGCCAAGCCTTACTGGCTTGGTTTTTATTAACCAATAGTTTAACCCTCAACAAGTACATTTAGCACAGTTGTAGTCAGAAGTAACGGTGCAGATTAGCCAGAGTACCACACACAAAAAGAAGCAACAAGTTATAAGAACCAAACTTGCACACAAAATCCTCAAAATTTTCCCCCTCATCTCTAAATGTTAGCTAATTCTTAACAAAATTGTATTAGGAAATAACACATTTAAAAATCTACAATGGAGTCCCTTTGTTTCAAAATCAATGAATGTTTGTCCATAGGTTGAAATATATTTAAAGCTTCTCAACTGCATCACTAAAAACAACACTAAAGCAAAATAAAAATAAAAAATTTAAAAAATCATGTCTTTCTGGTTATCTTTTAAAGTATATAAAACTTTTCCCCGTATCTATTTTACTTACTTTTTCAATCATAGATCTAGTTTGCTCTGTTCCAACAGGCACCTCATGCACTTTATACTGGTAGCATAAGTAATTCATCACTGGATAAGGAGCATCAAATAATTCTCTCAGGTAAGAAAAAAATCCATACTGCCTGTGGATGATTCCAAACGAAGCATTAAAAAAATTGCCCACAAAGGGGGGTAGATGGAATATGTAATATTACCTATAGTTACAAAGACTTTGCATGACCCACTGTAAGTAAGGAAAGTTTTGCCCTACAGTCCCAGCCATTACATTGGTTTTGTGATTTGGAAGCTCTGACAAGTTATTTTAACACTCTTTAGATTTGTATTACACAAAGTTAGCAGTATAAAGCCTTAATTAACTTGTAGTACACAGTAACTAGTGATGTGCGGGGCAGGAAAAACTCATCCCACAGCCTGCCCTACCCCACAAAACCTTAACCTGCAGCGGACACTAACCAGCAAATTGTTGCCATTGTAGGACCCACACCTGACCCATACTTGGATTTTCTTGCGCTTTCTTCTACTTATGTGTTCGTCTCTGGTTATAAAAAGTGAATCTTTGAGAAGAGTGTACTTCCCCAAGATGCCTTGCACGCATCACTAACCAGCAATAGCTGACCAAATATTAACCCAAACCCCCTGGGTCAACCTGCACATCACGAACAGGAACATCAACTCACTTAAGATCAGTGATCGGTCTTTTAGGCCTTTGCTCTGCAAATGGTTCTTGGGGAGCACATACAGTGTTTACTCTCAGGTTTTGCTTATCACGCACCTAAAAGCAAACATAATGAGCATCCAATTAACTAGAAAACAAACAGTTTGTACAGGGAATGAATAACAATTAAAAACACAAAACTTTACTAAAGCTTTATAGCATTCCATAGAACTTCAGGGAAAATGCATTTAGGTTTACACCTTTTGCAGTCTTATATGTGACTTCAAAGGAATTTTCTCTAAGAAATGTTGGAAAAAAGCATTGAGTAGGATTGGAAAAGTTATTAGTATAGAAGCAATATGTGAGTGTTACCTTGGCTTTGTACCAGTAGAAAATCCATCCATTGGTTGCAGGATAGCACCACCCCAAATCCATCATCACAGAAAGAAAACAGCACAACTTTTTCTACTCTCTGTCTCCTTCCTGAAGAACAGGTACCACTGGGCTGGGTGGCTTTGGGGGAATTTTGGCTTCTCACTTTTCATGCATTACGGTTTAAATAATATTGACACGTTCCTGACATGCAGCTGAATTTAATTTCAATGTTACACTGAGAAGTTTAGGATGCTTTAATTGCTATGTTTATAAGTCGCCCAAATAAAAAGCCCCATAGGACCGAAACAAACCATGGGTTGCCAAAGATATAGTTTTATAAGCACTTGTCAGACAACAGTTCAGAAAAAAGTACTATTGACTAATAATATACACTTTTTTTTTTTGTCTTTGGTAATGCTACCATGCCTTTTTTGTGAAGGCAGAAACACAGAGCACTATTTCAAAGTGTTTCTGCTCTTCACAAAGAATTGTGGATTGTGTTATTTTCACACACATTTCACACACTTTTTAACCCATCCCTGGTTTGAAAAAAAATCGACTAAAGTTTATTTTTTCTTCTTTTTTGTTACTCAATGTCTTGAAACATTTGTAGATGGGTACGGTCTTTGAGTGGTTAATGTATCTTTGTTTTTATCTATTTTCCTAATTTAAATATTTCTTTGTAATTAATAATTCTCATTTTATAAATGTGGCAGCGTAAAATATGGCACATAGATCCTGAAATCAGAGGTACTCACTTCCAACATTTATGGATACTTTTCCACTCTCTATTCAAGTCTTTGCCCCCTACTCTTTTCCCCCTTCTTTTTCCCCTCTTTCCCTCGTGTTAAATAACGATACAGTAAAATTGGAACTATATATGCATAAGACATGTGTCAGGAACCGATTCTCTCACAGACAGACTAGATCTAGAGACAATCTATATAGATGTAAGCACTGCTATTTTTCTGTTATAATAACTTTTGAATTGCATACTGTACTGGAAAAACTCAATAAAAGCAAATATTAAAAAAAAAAAAATAATTCTCATTTTATTTCCTCTTGTATCTATAAATATGTTACTGTTTCAGTTTTTAGGTTTATGTTAGAGTTGAATAACAACTAATATACTTGTTTTAGATGGAGTATGTATTTCATGTTTTTTTCTGTTGGGCTTGGCAGCTACAAAAAGCAACTATAAATCTCAGTATGACGTAATGTAAGGATTGCCACTGTCTCAGATTGGAAGGTCAAAGTCCTTATCACCTTATTGCCTTCCTATTGTGCTTTTAACGGTATTTCTCATAGACCATAGGGTATTGTGAATCTTTGTCTGCATAGGTATTCCTTGTACTAAGCAAAAATGTTTTTATACAATCCTCCTTTTGCTGACAAATTTAAAGGCTACCTTAAACGTCCCCTAGTAATTGGAGTTGTGTATATCTAGGACTATAAGATGTATTTTGTCTCAGAAAACTATGAAACTGTTAGATTATTAGAACACTGTCCATGTTTTCTCCTGTGTGCACATGCTATTTAATCTTAAACATAAGATGGCTATCTTGCTAAAGAGGCCTACGAGATCTGTGGAATGCATTGTCATGTCTACACTGGTTTTGCAGCTTTCTTTACAATTTGAGAACTTGTTCCCTTAATCATTTGTGGTTTGCTCTAAAATCTGACGTTTTCCCTCTCTCTCCAAGGGAAATAAATCTATTGAAAATGTACTGTTCTTTATGTCTTGATTGACTGTTTCTAAGAATGTGTTATATGATATGCACAAATGATTTCAGTATTTGTTTTATACCACCACTATTAAAATCAAGAGATTATACAAATGATAAAGGACTACAAATGATTTGAGTTATGAGCACATTTTACTGGATCAGCCAGTAGATATACAAACTAAAGATCCATGAATCTGACCATAAAGCTGTCCTTTTTTGGCCATTCTTGTCTGTACTGCCCGACTATCTTATAGCGCTACGAAATATGTTGGCGCTATAGAAATACATGTTAATAATAAAAATAGTAATAAAGCCTATACATAGCGGTTTTGGCATTTTACCATAGTTGGCTACTCTGAAACCGGTGCCAAAAGCAGGCACATGAAAAATAGTCCATAGTCTTCCAGCACAAATTGGCAATAAATTATAACATGTGCAAAAGAAAAGTAAAGGTTCAAAAAAGAACAAATAAACATAAAAGATGGGCTACATATATACATGTAGGCTGCATAGCCAAAGTGCACAATCATAGTGTATGCTTGAGTTTTATAAGCAGTATTCTTGAAATATTTTGACATGTTAGGTTTCTTACTTCTTTTAGAAACACTTGCATATCTTCTTGGCTTTCAAAAACAAAAGCCTTCATATCATTCATGGGAATATGATTTTCAACATATTTTGCATGGCGTTGGTCTTTCATGTTAATCTGTACAAATGAAAACAATTCATATTACAGAGTTCAATGAACAAAAAGTCATTGGTGTTATTTATAATATACTGGAATAACACTAATCGCTTTGCACTAAGCAAAAGGATCAACACATGCCTCAAGAGAAGGAGTATGTAATTAGAGCACATTGTCCCACTTCCAGCAACAGAAAATTTTATGCAAAAAGAGAATGATATCGTTTAAATTAACAACTTACTTCAAGCATCATTGGTTGGCAAACACGGTTCTTAAATCGATCTTTATTTTCTTTTAACCACACAACAGCATTATAAGTATCTGAATACATTCGCTTTAGTTTTTCTTCTTTGAGATTCATTAAGTTGTCAAACTGCTTAATTCTATTAGCCTTTTCTGTATTAACAAAACATAAAATGCATGAAAAAATACACAATTCAGACAAAACAAAAGAAACTTTTAAATGCACAAGATCAACAGCTTAACTATATATTATATATATACATGATAGATAGATCGATCTTTTTTCTGGTCATTATGGTGGAGGGCCGATAACAGAAACCAGCGTTGTTCATTCCCTGTTTTTAAACCACACCATGTTACCACAAGAACATTTAAGACCATATTCAAGCTCACTGCAGGGATAGGACTCACTCATATGTGAAAATTTAAGTTATATTAAAACATACCCTTAAATACATATGCATCCTCCTCCCCTGCTGATAACGCTGCAACTCCAGCACATAATTATACACCTCAGGGTCCCCTAACAACAATTTCCAAATGCTAACAAAGCCCCAAAACAAACCCTAAAAGGTTCAAATTTCACAGGTAGTGTAAGGCAGGCAGAATAGTGTAGGCAGAGTATGACATAACAGGGAGCATAGGAAAGGCAGAAGACAGGGAAACTTATAAGGACCACTCTAAGATGAACAGTTCATACTGTGTTATGTGCAATGAAAACAGCAGTTTGTCTGGAGTGTGAATGGGTGAAAAGCAGGGGAACAGTACAGGGCTTTAAGGTGTGAACAAGAGGTGCTACAAGTATGAACAATGCGAGGGGGGCAGGGGGATTACATATGTGAACAACTCGCCATCTGAATTTGAGGTGTAAACAATGCAGAGACCAGTTAATCAGTAAGGGATACCTTCTAGGGTCAGTCCCTAATTGCCTCTTCTTCTGGGCGTCAATCTCCCCGAACTGCCTTCGCGTGTCTTATCCACTATAATGAAAAGTCACTTGATCTAAAGCACATGCGGTGCTTCATTTTCCAGAGTAGCCCGAAGTTTCCTTGTGAGGCAAATTCCGAAAACGAAGCAGCGCACAGGCAAATTTTCATTATAGCAGATAGTAAGACAAGCAAAGGCAGTTCGTGGAGATTGTCGGCCAGAAGAAGAGGCGATAAGTCGCCAGGCGACTAAATCTCCCCGAATCTGCTCGTGTGACCCTTAAGAGGTAAACAATCACAGCAGGCAGACTTTTATGAGGGGGGCCTGTGGGTCTCCAGTTGAACAGCACTGCTATACAGTATGCATAATTATAAGTGCCATTCAATATAGTAGCGGTACGTACACACACACACAATTTGACAATTTTATCCGAATAAATTTCCACTGTACTTGATACTTTAATATAAAATCACTGGAGTAAGTCCACAATACCCCTTGTACTGTATGTTTATCTCTAGATCTGGTACTGACCACAATCATACCTTTTTTTTCTCTCTCCAGATAATCCTTCTCCATTCTCAGGTCACTCATTTCGCTTTCAATATTTGCTTTATCAACCTGTATGCGTCGAAAGTCGCTGTTAATAGAATCCATTTCTGGCTGAAAGTTTTCTTGGTTAGTCATAGCACTGAGCTCCTTCTCCCAATCTTCTATCATTTTACGTATGTTGCCAATCTTCTTTTGTCTCTCCTGCTCCGCATCTCTTTTCACTCTTAGTGACTGCTGGACTTCCTCAATCTAAAACGCATAGGAACATGTAAGACATCCGGCATTTTCATTGACATAAAGGATGCTCCTTTTAAACTATCTTATGGTTAAATTATAAACATTGTATATTAATTCTCTGAGAAGCAATCATAGAACATATGTGGAATTAGCACTGCAAAACAAAGACCTATTACCAGCAAGGACCTGTCAAAGATGTCATTAAAATTATTATGGTAATATGCTTTCTAAAAATATCATCACTAATCTCTTTTATAGTCATTGTGGTGTGCTGCTGATGAATGGTTTATTCTTGTGTATGCATTTTGCTTAATGTGTGTAAGTACATTTATAAATTGGACTTGAGGGAGTGGACACAACTCTGTCTACATAAGAAATGTGCAACTTGGGTCCTGTCATTTAAGGAGAGCTGCTGATCTATGACAAAAAGGAGATTCTAAAGAAGTTCCAAGACTTAAGACTGCACACAACTCAATGTTCAGGTGTGACGTAAACTAACCTACAACCTCACTTACAGGAAGCAGAAGTACTGGAATTGACCAGTGCACATTATTCTCTGTGAAGATGGGGCAAATAAATAGTGGATCAGGGCAGGCTGGTGTTGTTCCAACCTGCTCCATCATCCATGTTTTCCTTTTAACCTGAAAAATTATTTATGTCTGTATTTAAAAAAGTAATTCTTTTCGGTAGCTAAGTGTTTGACTTGTTTTATATAAACCCAAATGGATGACCTTCTGTCAAAAACAGGATTCAATTTTTTTTACTTTAAGCCCCAGCAACACAAATTTTCTTTTTATATTTGATGTGAAAGCTAGATAATAGTTAGCAAAATGTAGATTTGCCAATGTTTTATGAAGAATTGTTTTTTCTTGCAGCACACTAGGCTTTAAGGTATGCAGGGTACTTACATTTATTTTGCACCTTTCAGTAAAACCTGGAGATAACTTTTGGACATATTACAAGTATAAAAGTAGCTTTGCATGTGCTTAACAAAACCTGCTTATGGATATATATTTGCACTCTTTTAGGCTTAGTCCAGACGGGGAGATTCGGGGGCGATCCGTCGCCTGGCGACTTTTCGCCGCGACGGATCGCCCCTGAATAGCTAGGCACCGGCGAGGCTTAAAAGCGCCGGCGCGTGTTCACACGGAGCGGCGCGATTTTTAAAATCGCTCCAAATTGCCTGGCGAGGTTTATACTACCATATAACATTTTATTTCTGACCAGTTTTTTTTTTTTTTTTTAATTTCCTTGTAATATTGGTATGGAGGCAGCCATCTCAGTTAAATTTGCCTGATCCTGTGCATTCAAAAAGAGCCAGCACTTCATGATGGAAGTGATTTCAGGCAGGCTATTGTTCCTCCTAGTTGCAGTGAGACTTGGATTGTTACTATGCTAATATGTACCAAGGAGTTGTTGTCCTGTGTCAGGGAGCTTTTATCTAGTTATCTTCCCACTGTTTTTAGGGATGCACTGAATCCACTCTTTAGGATATTGGCAAAATCCTTGAATCCTTTGTGAAAAATATGGCCAAATAGTGAACTGAATCTGAATCCTTATTTGCATTTGCAAATTAAAGGTGATGAAGTCACATATTAGTATTTGGTCGCCAGACACAAGGATTAAGTCGAATCCTGCTGAAAAAGGCAGAATCCTGGACGAATCCTGAAGCAAATCCAGGATTCAGTGCATCCCTAATTGTTTTATGTTTTGGCTGCTGGGAGAAAAGGAAAGGGGGATAGCAAAAAATCTGTTTGGTCTTGTGAAAAACAGATTTCAGTGCAGAATTCCGCTGCAGCAGCACTATTAAATGATGCATTTTGAAAAGTGACAGAATCCCTTTAATATACATTGATACACTTATGAAACTCCAGTGTTTGACAATTTGAACAGAATACATTTTTAAGAAATTACTCATAACATTAAATATGTAATGCCAGTACACATTTAGTAATGTAGAAGTAAACCAACCAAGATGAAGGAAACAGTACTTTACCTGCTTATCTTGTTGTTCCAGCTCATCCTGTTTTTGCTTACAATTCTTAGAGGTTTCTTTTATCTCAGTTGCCTGTAGAATATTCAAGTAAAATGAGAGAGTGCATAAACATATAATAAAGCATGTGGCATGGAAGTAACAGAGCTGCTCTATGTTACAAAATTTTACCTGCAAAATCACAAAGGTCCAGTGTGGGTGCAAATATGGCATTACCCACCCGTAAAAATATATAAATATAAATGATATATTATTTTACATCTTCTCTGTATGGAGAGGCCTGCTAGATAGGACATTACAGTTAAGGTTCAACACAGCATTACATTTTCACTTCATTATTTTGTGAGACACTAATTTATTATAATAATAATAACAATAATAATTATTACTATTACAAAGATAGAGAGATATATATTTTATATATGTATGTATATTATTGGACCTGTTATCCAGAATGTTTGGGATCTGGGGATTTTATGGATATGGGATATTTCTGTAATACATTATTTTGTAAGCTGGATATTAATATGGTTTTTAGAGACTGCCCAGTTTGCGGCTTGTCTGAAAGTTACACTTCCTTGCTTGTCCACTGGGGGCACCACCACCACATCTGTAGCATAAATACATAGTAATCTTATAAACGTCTATCTACATCTGCATTCCAATTTATCTGCTCATTTACTTATAGAAGTGTTTTGCAGGTTTTTATAAAAGTAAAAGGACTTGTACTCAGGAGAGTAATAGCTGCTAAGAAAGATCCTCCTAATGCCATTATTGTGCTCATCATACTAAGAATGTGTATAATCAAAATGACGATCCAGTGTCAGAATCAGCAATTCTTTAGCAATGACCTAAAGGTGGAGGTTTACAGAGAAGCAGTCATGTAGCAGACCTATTTTCTACTAGAGTCTGTTACCTTTCAGTCTACTACAATAATACAAGAGTACTTAAACACCCAATACAATACATATACAGGTATGGAACCAGTTATCTAGAATGCTTGGATGCTAATTTTTTTTTTTTTTTTTTTTTAATTAAATAAATCCAATAGGATTGTTTTGCCTCCAAAAGGATTCACAATATCTTAGCTGGTATCAAGTACAAGGTACTACATAGAAAAAAGGAAAAAAACTTTTTTGAAATTTGAACAATTTTATTAAAATCAAGTCTATGGGAAATTGCCTTCCCATAATTGGGAGCTTTCTGGATCCCATACCCATATCAGTATAAAAGAAAGGAAAATAGGTAAGAGTGCATCAGTTGCAAGTAGGTTCTTTGGTAACAATAAATGGCGATATCCAACTGAACTGAAATAGAAGTAATGGACAGTAACAAACGAAAATCAAAACATTGACACATTTGTAAATCTTAGGTAGTGTACCATCTACAGCATAAAGGCTTACTTTATCTTTAATCTTTTCATCCATGATTCTCTGCCTCTTTTCAATTTGCTGGATTTTTTGATTGAGTGGAGCTTGTAATCCTTGTAACTTCTTTAGCTCATCCTTTAAATTACTACAACTTTTTTTTACATCCTCATACTGCTGACGCACATTTTCATATTCCTGAAAAGCACAAACAATTTTGGCTTTTTATCAAGTGAGGGAATGCAGGGTTTTAGAAGATAGCACATAGTACAAGTTGCCATTTTGGAGTCAGAAAGGAATTTTTCGCCCTGAGGCAAATTGGAGAGGCTTTAGAAGGGTTTCTTTTTGCCTTCCTCTGGATCAACTAGCAGTTAGGCATTTTTTAAATGGATTGAACTTGATGGAACGTGTCTTTTTTCATCCTAACTTACTATGTAAACATGTAAAAAGTCACTGGACATTATATCTCCCAAGCCCCATAGTGCTAACATTGCAACCAGATACTAATTAAAAAACAAAATGATGAAAACACTAAAAAAGTTATTTTGTTCCTTGACAACAGTTGGAGGCACGGTTTACATTACACTAAAAATGAAAAAACAACTATTGGATTTAAGGGGTTACTCAGGGTCAATATTACCTATATCCTAGTGTACATAATTAATACCCCTTAGTAGAACTTTATTGATAAGTGAATAGTCCCAATTTCCTAGATAGTGCCTAGATCTCAGAGAAGCTAAACCAAGACAACAAAGGTAGGTGCACTTACCACCCAGGGTCGCTTTCTTTCCAACATGTCAATTTTATCTTGGTGGCGCTTTTGCTGGTAGTACCTCTCAACATCTTGTTTGTACCGTTCGTTTCTTTGGTTCAATTTTTCCAAAAACTCTGTTTTACTTTTGCAAGCACTCTATGATTTAATGTATTAACAGGGGCTATGTTAAATTAATATACATGTTTTGTATTTATATTTCCAATCCCCAAATAATACTATTCAAAAGTTGTAAAACAGGCAGATGCTTTTGAGCTTTTGAATATCTCTTTACATTCAGTGCTAAGTAAAAAGATTTTCTGTCATTTTGGTTAGTTCTTTTGCAGCACATTATATTTAGCATCAGGCAAAGGCACATGGGGAATTTTAATTTTTATGGGGCTCTTGAGGAGAATCACAAGGTAAAAAATGCCCCATACAGACTATAGCACTTCCCAATCACATCATTCATGAAATGAATTTAGTAACCCCAAATGAATCCACTATATAACAAAAAAGTCCAAATGGTTGCAGGCGTGTCAGTACAAAACAAAATAAAACCAGTAGCTCACTGAAATACTTGTGAAAACAGTTGAGTGGTTTATTTAGCCTAAGTGCATACAAAAAAAAGCCCTTTTTTTGTATGCACATGGGCTAAATAAACCACTCAACTGTTTTCACATGTATATCAGTGTGCTACTGGTTTTACTTTGTATGGCATTTTGGACTTGAAGGGCAGACGAAGGTCATCCAGTTTGAGCACCTGACACCCTCATTTGGGAGATTAAGGGCTAGAGCACTTCGGGATTTTTAGGATTGTCAGTACAAAACATTGACTACAGCTAGTGCAGTATATCTGTTTTTATATATGCGGAAATTGAAACTTATACATCAACACATACAAAGAAGCAATACAAACCTCAAGTTCTTTTTCTTTTTCCCTGCAGTTCTTCAATTCACAGTGGAACTTGTACATTTCTGGAGTGCCAACCGATTTTTCAGTCGCTTCTAGAAGTTCAATTTTAGACAACTTAGCAAATTCCCCAACTTTGTCCTAAAATTAAAGAGAAGTAAATTAAAATGCACGCATTCATAATGCTTCTTCTACATAAATACCACAGAACAAAGGGTCCAAATGGTTTCATGGGTTAGGCCATGATATTTTGTTTATACAAGTTATCCAGAAACCTATTATCCAGAAATTTCTGAATTACGGAAAGGCCGTCTGGTATAGACTACTTTATAAATAACAAATCCAAATTTTTTACAATTATTTCCTTTTTCTCTGTAATACTAAAACAGTAGCTTGTACTTCATTCAAACTAAGACATAATTATTGTACAGACATAATATCAAAGGCTATTTTGATACTAAACTCTACAGTTAGTATAGCTATGGGCATATACGGTTTGTGTGAAAGAGTGGAGGGGTGTGTGTGTATGCTGGGTTTTAATTTGGAGGGGTTGAACTTAATGGACATTTTCTTTTTTCAACCCAATTTAACTATGTAACTAATGAACTATGTAACTTATTGGAAGCAAAACCAGCCTAACAGGTCCCATACCTTTATTTATATTGCATGTACTTCTGCAGCTTGCTACTACTCTGTATAGTATTATAGGTCTAGCTGGAAATCTATGCAGCAAAAGGTGTCAAATAAAATAACACTCAAACCTGTGGCAGGAATTGACAAAGGTTTCCAACTTGGATGTTTAGAGCAGCTACCTGCTCCTCAACAGTTTTCAGCGTTGCACTTTTATGGTTAATATACCACACAGACTGGTTGTTTGCAACTTGAATCTCACGTTTGATGATCAAGTTTCCAGATGTTTTGTACCTGAGAAGAGACATTTGTGAGAAATATATACAGAAGCACATAATTAACAGAAACGTGTGTCTAAGTGGCACACTAGACACAACCAAATTCTGTTCGGGATTCAGCCAATTTGAATTTTTATCAACGTGGTTCAGTTGAATCAAGTGACCGAATCAGACCCCTTAAGACCATATAACGAATGCAAATTAGAGTACAGATTTAGCTCAGGATTCAAGCAAATCCTTTATGGAAAATACAGGGTTTGGTTAGCCCCTCCCCACCCCAAAAATAAGGGGGGATTTTGTGAGTCACCTCCACAAGCAGGAACAAAGCAGTAAATCAGGACAACCTGTGTTTTCTTATGTATCTTTTTTGTAGATTGCATGTTATTTGAGAACACAAATTTTATTGCAGGCAAATAAGGAGAAGTGTAAAATCTGTTATATCTACACACACACACTCACACACGTTACATATAAAATGTTGATGCCCAACATTGCAGCTGTGGACAATATGCCCCATATGCTTGGAACTGTACCCCTTCAATTGAAGGAGGAAGGGGTACAGTTCCAAGCATGAGGCAACAGTTAAACAATAATAAAAATCTTACTTGAGAGCAATTACTAATTTCCACTATATACTTACAGTTCTAGTTCAACAAATCCTTTTTGGCAGCCCCGCTTCACATAAAATCCAACCTGTGTCGGGGGGGGAGGAAAACCAAAAAAAACCGTTAGCTGTATATTACTCCTTACAGAGTGCTGATGGTCTACCACAAAGCCCTAGTGAAATTGAGTTGTATTTCTGCAGTGACAGGCAGAACATGAAAGATTTCCTCACAGCTACCATCAACAACACACCCCTGGTCCATGGGTGAGGCCATTATTCAGGGGAATATTGATTCAAAGCTAACTGAACACAAGACTTCAGAATTTGCACACATAGCCTTCAGTTTGAGAATATGCATAAAATACTCCATTATGTTAGCATATTTAAAGGAAAAACCCTAAAATAAATATGGCTAAAAATTTCATTTTATATACTGAACTTATTGCACCAGCCTAAAGTTTCAGCTTGTCAATAGCAGCAATGATCAGTACTTCATACTTGTCACAGGGGGGTCACCATCTTGGAAAGTGTTTGCAACACACAAATGCTCAATTGGCTTGGCGCAAAGCTAAGCTTAGTGGTCATCGCAAATTATCAAGTAGAATATGAGGTTGGCCTGTAATATAAAGAATTCTACAGGGAATTATAAGATTCTGAAGCTAGTTGTATTAGTATATGTGATGCGCTACTAATCAGCATTATATTGTGACATTTACATTCTACGTGTAATGCATATTTTGAGTCAGTCCCTAAAGGTGGCCATACACGTAGAGATCTGATCGTTTGGCGATGTCGCCAAACGAGCGGATCTCTCCCCAATATGCCCACCTTAAGGTGGCCGATATTGGGCTAATCCAATTGTGGGCCCTAGGGTACAACGATCGAATCATAATGGAGGCCATATGGGCAGTCGGATCGCGGGACCGCATCAACGAACAGATGTGGCCGGGATTTTTAGCCCCGCCAAATCAAAATCTGCCCCGAAATCTATAGGTGAAGCCCGTTGGATGGCCCCATACACGGGCCAATAAGCTGCTGACTTTGGCAGCTTTTATCGGGCCGTGTATGGCCACCTTAAGTTCAGTAAGTGACAGCGGAAGAGAACACGTGCAGTGAATCTTCAGAAAAGAAGATGAGGGGATACTGTCGGGGAAAATATGTTTTTTTTCCCCCCAAAATGCATCAGGTAATAGTGCTGCTCCAGCAGAATTCTGCACTAAAAAACTAATTTTCAAAAGAGCAAACAGATTTTTTTTTTTTTTTTTTAAATATCTCATTTTAAAATCTAACATGGGGCGAGACATAGTTTCCCAGGTGCCCCCAGTCATGTGATTTGTGCTCTGATAAACTTCAGTCACTCTTAACTGCTGTACCCAGTAGCAGAACAATGGGAAGGTAATGGAAGATAACAGCTCCCTGGTAGATATAAGAACAGCACTCAATAGTAAAAATCCATGACATTGAGTGGGAGAAACAAAAGCCTGCCAGAATGCAGTTCCATCCTAAAGTGCTGGTTCTTTCAGAAAGCACATGACCAGACAAAATGACTGAAGATGGCTGCCTATACACCAATATTACAACTAAAAAAATACACTTGCTGGTTCAGGAACTAATTTTACACGGCAGTGAATTATTTGAAGTATAAAAACTACACCATAAAAATCATGACAAAACCCTTTAAGCTTTACTTCTCCTTTGAATATATGTAAACTGTAATTAAATGATTGTGATTATTTAAATAAGTAATGAAACTACTTGGAATTTTATACTAATATTCAATACAGAAGCATAGTCAGCAAGCTTAACTAAAATACAGTTTAGATCTGAAGGGCTAAAAACGAATTAGGCCATGTGAAATATTACAGTAGCTGCTATTTTTTGGTCCAGTACAGGATAACCTATAACCAAAACACTTGACTGTAAAATAAAGTGTAATTGTACTTTTTTAACATTAAAATGCAAACGATATACGATAATTTACTTACTTTATCTGCACGACCAATGAATGCCGTTTTGCCAGCTAATCCAAGACAAATGGCGCAAACAATACTAGACTTTCCCGTTCCATTAGCACCAACAATCATATTTAAGTGTGGGCCTGGAAACACCTCACATTGGTCGTATGTCCTAAAAAAAAAAAAAAAAAAAAAAAAAGGGGGAGAAGAGGAGTTACAGGTTTTATCAATAACATACTTAAATATCCATACCTATAAAAATAAGTATACAAGTTTATACTTATTTTTATAGATATGGGTACATTTTTGTATTGTAACAATGTTTCAAGTGTTGTTTATTTATTCTATACAGCATTTGTGGCGGCAGCCCTGTACACGGTATGTTGAAAGATTCATTAGGTCACTTCCTCAGATGGACTTTAAAAATATAAAATACACATTTGGGTTGTGTATTCAAAGGTGCAAACTTTTCTACAGGTCTATTGCCTATAGACAGTGTTTTAGGCAGTTTTCCCACTAAAATGTTCTGTTTGTATGTCATGACAGGAAGGAATGCAAGCAGATGTCACTACATACAATGGCATGGATTTGCCATTTAGTTCTATTGAGAACATTGGCATCAAGCATTGTTTTTACCAGCCAGGCCGGTAAAATACTGGCCAGGTGGCAACCGTAGATGTCCCATAGGCTTGTCACCCGTAGCAACCAATCAAGAGGAAGCATTTACTGATCACCTGTTTCATTAAAAACAAACAGAAATATACATCAATGGAGGGCACTCCTAATCACGTTCAACAATTAAGTGTAACACTATCAATTTTAAAGAGGTGCCACAACCCAGGGGTGTACCTACTACAGTCCCCCAACCATACAATCCATACAAATGGGTATGTACACTCTAATAATCATGACATAAACCAAGGGGTGTATGCAAAAAATCTTTATTGAATGTATACAAAATTCAATACAATATCACATAAATAGCATCTATGAAATTCAAAGTGCAGCCATTTCAAATAAAAGTATACATACCCCCAGCAGTGTATCCGCTGCTTGTAGATTGATCTATTTGCCACCCATTCATTTGATCTCTCTGGGGGTATGTATACTTTTATTTGAAATGGCTGCACTTTGAATTTCATAGATGCTATTTATGTGATATTGTATTGAATTTTGTATACATTCAGTAAAGATTTTTTGCATACACCCCTTGGTTTATGGCATGATTATTAGAGTGTGCATACCCATTTGTATGGATTAATTAAAAACAAAGCCCCCTAGAAAACAGGAGGCCAGACAAGATTGGCAACAACTTGCTTTTTGAGCAGGTCAGTGTGGCTTATGCTCAGCCATGGTGGAAATGTGTTAAACTGAGCATCACTAGACACTAGTTTCTGTCAATTTAACTATAAGTTCGAGAGAAAGAGGTGGCATTGAGATTTGAGGAGTTTTCAGTCAAAAAGCCCTGGATTAATACTGGGGTGTGGGTAACTCCATTTCTACTAAAGGGTTAGGTACACACCTCGGATACCCATTGATAGTATGACGCTCAGTGCGAACATTACTAAGCATTATAGTTACAATGCTGGAATAAAGAATATATCTTTTTACATGAATGATGAAGACACTACACGCTTAACAATGACAGCTAATGGCCATCTAAAGGACATGACACCCCACCCCCCCTCATTTCTCCCTGGACCTCACAAAAAGTTCTCCATCTTGATCCTCACGATGCTTCCTTCCACAAGGTTCCGATGATGTTCTTGTCGCCCTAAAACCAATTTCGTGCCATCGGCTTTCCTCTTCACCGGTGCAGACTCCATTCTTTTCAACTCTACCGTTTCCCCGTTTTCCCTCTTCGATTTTGTTTGGTAGCGGCTAGTTCCTATCCTCGGAAGGACCTGACGTCACGGTCATGTGATCATACCGTGTGACCATTCTATGGCGCATTATCCATTATTGAGCGGTAGATTCAAATAGGCAGAAGCGCTAATGCATTCTACCGGCAGGCAGCCGCTGCAGCTTAATCTCTGGAACTGCCAGCTTCTGATGTAAGTTACTACAGGCTGCAAATTCTACAGGTCTTAGGGCAGTTAACTGGGTCACTGTGCCTCGATTTCTGTGGGCTATAGGGGGATCGCTGTACCTCTGATTTTTTTGTGGGGGGGTCACTGCACTGTGCCTCTGATTTTCTGTGGGCCATGGGGGGGATCGCTGTGCCTCTGATTTTGTCTGGGCTATAGGGGGGATCGCTGTGCTTCTGATTTTCTGTGGGATGATGGGGGGGGTACCTCTGAAGATGGATTCTGCATCTGTTCGTTGATGCAGTCCCGCACCCCAACGCCCTAACCATTTGTTATGATCTGATCGTTGGGCCCTAGGGCCCACGATCGGATCAGCCCAATATTGCCAACCTCAAGGTGGACATATCGAGGAGATCCACTCGTTTGGCAATGTTTGTCGGTGTATGACCACCTTTAGACAGCTGTCAACCCTTCTGTTTTTTCTGCAGTTACCAGATTTTTTTTAGCTCTGTCCCTGTCACTCTTCCCCGATTTCTGGTGATTTTTACAATTTTCCATGATTTGCAGGTAAAAATCCCATGTTCACATGCAAAGAATATTTCAATGATATCAGAGAAGCTATACATGAGGTTGTGCATATGCATGCGTACCTCCCAACATTTTGTAAACAGAAAGAGGGACAAAAAGATTTGCAGCTCGGAGTGAGGAAAAAATAGTTTGGCAACGCCCATTTTTGTGGCCACACCCTCTAATTACCATGCCCATTTTACCATATTTCTGTGGTTTATATGTGTTATAGCAGTTTTGCCCTTTAAGCTGTGGGTCTTAGTTCTCCCAAGAGACCTCCTTATCTAAAACTGTTACAAAAATACAAAAAAGGGGGGTTGTGGGTGCACTCCAAGGCTAAGTTGTGTTTAAATACAATGAAAGTATAACTGATTTGGCCAATTAATCAATGCACATTCCCTGGTCCCCTGTCTCATAGTAATTCAGTATATATGCAAGTGCATGTGTTTACAAAAACAGGGTTTTTTCGTTACAAAGTTCTAATCATAAAGTTGGTAAGCCATCATACCACGTCAAGGTAAACACCATAAGGTGGTACTGTTACAAAAGTCTATCTATTCTGGGCTCTCTGCCAAAAGCCTATTAAGTTAGAAACTTTGTATCTTTTTCTGGCTGTTTAGTGCAGGCGATCAAAGAGAAAGTCATCACATTTGAGTACAAATGTGGGACTGCAGGTTGAGCTGTCAAAAATGTGACTGTCCCACTTTGAGCTTTGGGAGGTATGTGCATGTGATGTCAGTTCAACTGATGTCATGTCTGCAGACATGACCAGCCTGGAAAAAAATTAGCATTGTGCTTGGCTGGCATGCGCCCGAAATTAACAAAGTTTCTGATCCTTTTTTTTCAGAAACTTTGTGAATTTCGGGCACATGCGCAGTAGGATGCGTTTGCTGGTACTGAGCTACTGCGATTTCTTTTTTTGGAAACTTTGCGACTTTCAGTGTAAACCCCCAAACGCAGATGACTACAGGAAGAAGAGTGTTCGGGAGAAGATAGCTGCCATGAACTCCGCCGTAGAGGACCTAGAACAGTGATCCCCAACCAGTAGCTCATGAGCAACATGTTGCTCTCCAACCTCTTGGATGTTGCTCTCAGGTGCTTTCTTTTGAATTCCTGGTTTGGATACAGGCTGCCTGTCCACATAGAGACTACCAAATAGCCAATCACAGCCCTTATTTGGCACCCCAAGTGGATCTTTCATACTTGTGTTGCTCACCAACTCTTTTTACATTTGAATGTGGCTCACGGATAAAAAAAAGTTGGGGACCCCTGACCTAGAAGGAGGGGTAAGTAACAAGTTAAGGACATTTGCCCAGTGGGAGATAAGCCGGGGGGAGGAGAGAGGGGGACCTACACAGGGGAGGGGGGAGGGTTTTTTGCCAAAATTCTCCTTTAACATGAGTTAACGTCTTAAAATGGTAAGTTTCTATTTATGATTACCCAATGGCATATAATACTAAAAAACTATATCATTACGAAAATGTTTTATTTACACGAAGCAGGATTTTACATATGAACTATTTATATATACAATATATTTTACTAGAAATCAACATTATTTTTCCTTTAATTTGGTGACAAGTACATGCTACTTGCTGGTTGGTTGCTATAGGTGACAAGACCTGCAGTCACAAACTAACGTGTCTTTTTAATTGGGCTCTTTGTCTTTAGCTAGTCCAGACATTTTGTTGTCTGTAATGTTATCAGTAAATGTAGTATCAGAAAGTCCTATTTAGCAGCAGTTCAACGTGCCATAGTCTTTAATAGTCTTTTTAGAGCCATACACAGTATAATCATAGACACCTCCCAAAAGGAACATCATGCCAGCACTATAGATTTCCAATCAGCCTATTCCACTCCAGTATTTACATAGCAAAGAGTGACATAGTTTAAAGAGCTGTCACTAAGGGAGTTCTTTATTAAAGTCCAAATGGTAAAATCAAAATTTTTGTTGAAAAAAAAACTTACATTTTTGAGATGTTATACCCCGAGGATGCAAAAGTCTGAATCCGAAAATACTCCATCGTCAACATGTTGAGATCCTTTAGAAGTCAATGGCAGAGGTCCTATTTGCAGTTTAAAGATATTATGGTCTGTGCTGGGCGGACACCTATGCACGGATGCTGTTTGTGGACTTTAGTTCTGCATTCAATACTGTTATACCATCTAAGTTAATCACTAAACTCAAAGCCTTGGATATTAATCCTTTTTTTTGTAACTGGATTATGGACTTTCTGACAAACAGACCACAGCAAATCAGCATGTGCTCGAAAAAATACATTTGCTTCGACACCCTGCAGGACATAGAAGAGCACGCTACAACTTGCCAAAGCATATTCTCTCTACTGTAACCGCAACTGACCAGATTTTTCTGGGATATGTTCATCTCAGAGGTGTCGCTATGCAAAATCTGGGATGTCATATACTACACCAGAGGTAGGGAACCTATGGCTCGGGAGCCAGATGTGGCTTTTTTGATGGCTACATCTGGCTCTCTGCCAAATCTTTAATAAAAATAACGGGTGGCGTGGCCTGCGCTCTGCGGATAGAATGACTAGAAAGAAGGGTGCCAGAAAAGAAGACATGAAAAATATTATGAAGAACAGTGATATTTCAAATGAGTGATATTTCAAAAATGATTTGCAGGTGTCATATATGTCATATATAATCTGATGATGAGAAATACAGTGAAATAGTGATATTGGAACATTTGCAACTGAATGATTTTTGGTTGTCCTTCACAATACAAAATAACAGAACAATTGTGACCACCTGCAAATCATTTGAAATATCCACTGTTCTTCATAATTTTTTTTCATGTCTTTTCTGGAATTCCTGGCATTTGACAGATTTCCCCAACATGCTGCCATGAGACTGTACATTGGGCTTTTGCATTATGTCTTGTGAGTAAGTGGATTGAGCAACAAAAGTGGCATTTTGTGACTGGATTGGGGGAGTACATTTATAGATATTGTCCAATGCATGATTATCCCATTATCCATGGGTGCAGGGAGCTTTACTTCACATCAACCACAGACTGCAACGTTAGCTTAAAAGTCCCCTTGTATCACCAGTAACATGGTGTGGTCTGTTAGAAACACATATTGTCTTGTGTGAGTCTGACCCACATCTAAAGCACATTAAGACCAACCTACGATCATGTTTAACGGATGGAAGTCTCAACGCCTGCATGAAACTTAATCTCACCACGTATCAACCAGACAACAAAGCCATCAGCAAAACCATGCAGCACCAAAAGTCGCATTAAGGTGGCCATACACGAAGAGATCTGCTCGTTTGGCGATGTTGCCAAACGAGCGGATCTCTCCCCGATATGCCCACCTTGAGGTGGGCGATATCGGGCTGATCCGATCGTGGGCCCTAGGGCCCAACGTTCGGATCAGTACGGGCGGTCGGATCACGGGACCGCATCAACGAACAGATGCGGCCGCGATCCGACGGGATTTTTAATCCTGCCCGATCGACATCTGGCCGACTTTCGGCCAGATATCGATCGGGAAAGCCCGTCGGAGGGCCCCCCACACGGGCAGATAAGCTGCCGACACAGTCTGTGTATCTGCCCGTGTATGGCCTTTAGGCTGGGTACAGACAGGGAGATTCGGGGAGATTCTGTCGCCTGGCGTTTAATAGCAGGCGACAATCTCCCCGAATTTCCTTCTCCCTTTTTAAAGAACAATAAGTCTCTGAATTCTTTCTAATAAAATTGTTATGCTGTTGCTAACCAGTGATGAATAGTACGTCTTACCATTAAGGCTGGGGACAGACAGGGAGATTCGGGGAGACTCTGTCGCCTGCTATTAAACGCAAGGCTGACTACACAGCAGCTTGATTTTATAAACTATAGTTGTGTTCTTGAAACAAATATACCAGTGCAGGGCACTACTACATTATATTGTCATTCCTTTCAATTTTTGGTGTTACTTTTCCTTTAAAGGGGTTGTTCAATTTTGAGTTAACTTTTAGTATGATGTTGAGTGATTTTTTTTTTTTACTATTTGTGGTTTTTGAATTATTTAGCTTTTTATTTAACATCTCTCCAGTTGGCTATTTCAGCAATGGGGTTGCTAGGGTCCAAATTAACCTAGCGATCATGCACTGATTTGAATAAGACACTGGAATATGATAAGGAGAATACCTTATATAGCAATAGCAATAAATGTGTAGTTTTACAGAGCACTTGTTTTTTTACAAGTCACTAACTGAAAACTGGTCAGAAGAAAAAGGCAAATCATTAAAAACAACTTAAAAAATTAAGACCAGTTGTCCATTCAATAACTTACTACAAGTTAACTTTAAGGCTAAGCCAGATGGGGAGATTCGGGGGCGATCCGTCGCCTGGCGACGAATTGCCCCCGAATCTCCCTGAATAGCTAGGCACCGCTGCGCAGCGGCGAGGCTTAAAAACGCCTGCGCTTATTCACACAGCTACTGTATATAAGTTCCTATGCATACATGAATGATCTAACATAAATCCAAATAAAATACAGCAGACGAGTAAAAATTGTACTATTTTTGCTTTTCTGACACGTCTTTTATTCATATTTTTTATTAAATCATGCAAAGCAACTCTGTTTCTGCTTTTCATCAACCTCCTATCTCGATTTCAAGCTGATTTCCAGCTACTTCCTCGCCAGGAAGTTCTAACAATTGTCATTTCTTCTTCATAGTTATCCTTCTGCAATGGCAATATTTTATTTAAAGTGAAATTCTTTGGGTATACACAGGGGTAGCATAATACACTGAAGTATACTATAACCTCCTAGCGCCCAATCATTTTTTTGTATGCACAATAGTCTGGGTGTTGTAGTTGCACTACATCTTAGAGGGAATGCTTCCACTTAGCAAAGTCCCTAGCCTGCAGTGTGAGTCCAATGTAACACATGCTCCTATCACTAGCTGGACATTAAAGGAAAACTATACCCCCAAAATGAATACTTGAGCAACAAATTAAGTCAAAATGAATCAAATTAAGTGGCATATTAAAGAATCTTACCAAACTGGAATATACATTTACTTCAATATTACCCTTTTACATCTCTAGCCGTGAACCTCCATTTCGTGGTGGTCTGCCTCAGAGATCACCTGACCAGAAATATTTCAACTCTAACTGTAACAGGAATAAGTGTGGAAGCAAAAGACAGAACTCTGTCTGTTAATTGGCTCATGTGACCTTACTTTATAGTTTGTTTGGCATGTTTGTATGCACCGTTGAATCATACGATCCCAGGAGGCTGTCCTTATTTTTTTAAATGGATATTTTCTATTTATGATTACCCAATGGCACATGCTACTAAAAAAGTGTATTATTATGAAAATGGTTTATTTACATGAAGCAGGATTTTTACATATGAACTGTTTATGCAATATCTTTTTATAAAGACCTACATTGTTCGGGAGGTATAGTTTTCCTTTAACTATTTGTGGTCTGCTTAGCCCAAATGAGTGTTACAAACACATACTTAAAGTCCTTGAATCACTAAAAGTGAGTCTGTACTTGCTGTTTTCAGGGTCTGTATTCAATTGTAAAGCAAGTCTCTTCATCTCCTCTGTTTAAAATGTGCCCATCTCATCCAAATGCATTTAATTTTCATGAAATATTATCTAGTAACAACTACACATTTAACCTCATTTTGCAGCTTGTTCTTGACAGATTTCAGTATAGCCCTGCAGGTGTATTCTTCCTCAGGGACAGATTAATTATTCATTTTAGCCCTGGCTTTACCCCAGCTCCATACCAGCCACCCACATCACTGGCTGCCTTGGAATTAAGGGACCAGAGTAACTGCACTAATTTACCTTAAGTAAATGCACTGTTATTCTCCCTTAATTATTTTGATGAACCATCCTCATCTTATAAACTGATTTACGAGGGATAAAAAGCAATTTATTTAACAGCACATTTAGCTATAAAACAAATTCAGTCTATTAATGTTTTACAAACATTTATTACAATATTTTCATTTTGTGGGTTATCTGTGCTTTAAAAAAAATGAAGCATAAAAATACATTGTTATCTATACAGTGGAGTTTGTGGCAAACTACAATGCTGCACACATGTAATTACTGACTGTCCATGCAGAAAAGCCCTGAGTAGAATTCTCTGTCGACGAACGTGAGTGTTCGGAGTTTGTGGTATGTATCAGTTGTATCAACGGTATCATTGTTACTTGCCAAGAGTTCTGTATGAACATTTATGTGCAGTTCCTGAAGTCTACTGTTGTTAAAACCACAGTGTTGCAACTTTGGTGAAATACAACTCTTAACAGGAGGTGCTGGCAGCTATATTTTTAAACAAAAGAAACATTGTGAGCACTGAAACACTATAAATGTGTTTGTTCTGTTGATCTAGAATTCAATGTCATTGAAGTTGTCTGAATAGCCAGATGATTGTAGACTCTGTAGAGGATCACTAGAATCTGAGAAAACAATGAAAAAGAATGAGTTAATAGCTAGCACTGGCCAACAGCATTAGAAGAAACAACTTTACCTGTAAAAGGCAAATTAACAAGGAGTACCAAGCATGCTTCATAATGCTCAATCACATAGCACTTAGCAACATCTCAGAGATAATTACACCCTGTCACAAAGTCATTTGTTTGCAAAAATTCTTAAAAAAAAAAAAAGAGATAACTGGTCTTTCTCCAAGTGGTTATTGTGTATACAAAGAGCCAAAATTCTGACAAATAAGGCCCTGGGGAGTGTTTCCATAACACTCAGTGGAAGCACTTAATTTTGTATAGTAGTATTGTAGGAAATATTTTCATCTAATTTTTAACTCTTCCACACTGTTACCATTTGAGTTTTAGGCAACATTTGTCTTGATTTGACTGTGCAGCAGAAGTAAAAGTAAAAATGTATTTCCTTCCAGACACTCCAATGAAGAATGCTGAGATGGCTCCATTTTCCAACCCAGCCTGTTTTCCCCTTTTTTATGTTTCAATATTTCTTTATTGCAGGTATTTAACATTTTCATCTTATAGCATTTATATTATATGTATTATATCAAAGAAACATTATTTATAGAACAACTGTCTCATGTTGAATAACCATGCAACATGAGGCATAGAGGGGAGGAAGGGAAAGAAAAGTAAGAAAGTAAAAAAAAAGGGTGGTGGGGGGGGGGAGATGAGGATACAATCCTTCCATTAACTGCACTTAATATTATATAGTCAAATTAACATTGGTTCAATACCATAGGATTCCTTTCCATCCAAAAAAACAGCTAATAAGCTATTGGGGTAACGATATTGTATCCATGGGTCCCAAACCTTCGTGAACTGTTCCTGCTTATCTAATACTATACTAGTTAACTTTCCATTATAAATACATTATCTAGTCTGTTTTTGACTTCTGGGAAAAGCCAACTGTGGGGTTAACCAAATCTGTTTAGTTGCAGTGAAAAAATGTGCAATTAATTTGTATTGTGACTTATTGATTGCCTCTGTTTTCTAATTCAGTAAAGGCAAAGCTTCTACTGGGCATTTAGGTATATTCACTTACAGTACCATATATATTATTTCATAAACTCTGATCCATAAACGTTATACCTTGCTACATTGCCAAAATATATGTAGCATTGTACCTACTGCATCCCATCCTCTAAAACAATTAGGATTCCATTTGGCTATGCAAGTGGGTACCAAATGAGGTTTCCTGTGCTAATATATTTACCGAATTGTGCATTGTGTTTGAGAAGATATTTTGACAATTTTGTTTATCTAAGATCAGAGACAGTTACCCCCTTTTTTTTTATTTCCCGGCAGAAGGAGAAATGGGTCCCTCTGTCCACCACATTCCAGCAGAACAGGAACAATTAAATAAACTCTGTGATGCCTCATCCATCAATAGACTGCAGAGGATGCAGGGCTACATTTAAGGGGTTGTTCACCTATCCATTAACCTTTAGGGTAGGGACAGACAGGGAGATTCGGGGAGATTCTGTCGCCTGGCGTTTTTAGCAGGCGACAATCTCCCCGAATCTCCTTCTCCCTGTCTGTCCCTACCCTTAGTATGATGTAGAGAGTGATATTCTGAGACAATTTGCAATTGTGTTTGATTTATTTTATTTTTTTTTTAAATCATTTTGTGGTTTTTGGGTTATTTAGCTTTTTATTCAGCAGCTCTCCAGTTTACAATTTCATCTGGTTGCTAGGGTACAAATTACCCTAGGAACCATGTACTGATTTGTATAAGAGACTGCACTGATTTGAATAAGATACTGGAATATGAATAGTTGAGGGCCAGAATAGAATGAGGAGTAATGAAAAGTAGCAATAAATGCATAGCCATACAGAGCATTTGCTTTTAATATGGGGTCAATGATCCCCATTTGAAAGCTGGAAATAGTCAGAAGTAAAAGGCAAATAATTAAAAAATTATAAGAAATAAATAATGAAGGCCAGTTGCCTCGAATCAGTGATTCTATAACATACTAAACGTTAACTTAAAAGTGAATCACCCATTTAAGGCTTAGGCAACTGTCTAGGATGCTAGAGGTGAAAGGCTAAATTCCAATGGAGACATGAACAGGTACTTTAGGGAGTGCATACCTCCCAACTGTCCTGATTTTGATAGCCCAGCCTGATGTCCTGGATTTTTATTTAAAAGTCAGAGGCATTTTGGCCCAGAGCCCCGAATACTGAGCACCTGCACTTATATTGGTAACAATTTAAGCTAGGCAAAGATACCATTGTAACTGTTTAAGAAAATCAAGTCTCTTGGAACTGAGACTAGCAGATTGAAGGTCAATTTTACCTTCATTGTTATAACACATAAAAAATCTCCTACAGCTCCCAGATATTTGTTCAAATGTTCATAACCTGAAAAAAAATTGTAAAATGGTAGTTGGGGGTGTGGCCATAAAATGGGCATGGTCAAAAAATTCCCGCCACGCAATGCATGGCAGATCTTTTGTCACTACTTCCATGAGGGTTTGCGAGCAGACAGAAAGTGAGAGTACTACTTGAACTGGCTGTGAGAGAATGCAAGGGCCAAGAAAGATGGTTTTATAGAACGTATAGAGGCTTCAGTTTTTTTTTACCTTCTCCTGCATAAGCTTCTAATTATCCAGGAATTATTTAATTGCAATTAAAAAACCCATAAGAGCGATTACCTCCTTTAATAGTACAACAGATGTTGTATGTACTTCTTCAATACAATTTACTGTTGAGTTTGTTATGACAAAGCCCAATAAATGTCTTTGTTGAAAAAATGAAAGTAATATACATTTTACAGTATTTACCCTTACAAGGTCCATTCTGAAACATAATATCATCAATTGCAATGTCACTTCTCATAGAAATGCCACGTACAGCTTCAAAGACAATCTAAGATTTAAAAACAAAAAGTTTATTATTAATGTACAGACGTACCTAAAAAGGAAGTAGTAAAGATGATAACTGGATTATTGTGCTTTATTTCTAGTGAAAGTCTATATGCCATGAGGTCTAGTGTAGATTTATGCCCTTTTTGTTAGAGCTAATGAAGAATGTTATACTCTAGTAGACATTAATATACATATGAGATATTTATATTATCACACTCCCAAAGGATCCTGATATGCTGCCACTAATATACCAGTGAATTTTAAATATATTGAAGCACAAGTCCTCTTTGTTTGCACTGATGGAATGGAGCATATGTGCAAAAATAGGGAATGAATAACCAATACAGAGTATCTGTACAATTATGAGTAGACTGATATATTTTGTCCAAGAAGCTGAATGTAGCTATCCGATCTGCAGCTGGTATGTTATCGTTCTGACCTGTGGTATACATACAAACATTATTCTTCATATTCCCTGAAGTCACCAATACATTAGTTATCTTTGAAAAGGTCTCCCATGGCTCTTGATCAGATGTCAATTTGGGATGCAGGTCCCACAATGCCCCTCCACTGTTTGGCCTTTTTGCTGTATCCAGGGAATGGTGACTTGCTTTTTTTGTTACCAACAGTAAATCCCAAAGTACCTTCTGTCACTGCATCTATCACTGTCAACCTTATATGACACTTGCCACAGAAGTTCCTGTTTTTCAGTTATACAAACTGTGCTCCCCAACAACTAGCTGGAAAAATTTGTCATGTAAAGAACTGGAAAGTAAAATTATTTTCACTCTCTTTTTTGCCTATTCTATTTTTTTCTGTTCCTAAACCAACACTTAAAAAGTAAAATTTGCCATATAATCTATTTGAAGTGTCAGGTGCCTGCTTGTGAGAAATATAAGCATATGTACACCAGTTGGTTAACATTTTAGTTTTTTTCAGTCACAAACAAAATTTAATAACATTGAATTGGAGTCTCTCCACTGACAACCAGTATAAACATTACATACACAATTAAGTATGCAAATTTAGGTGTTGAAACTATTGATCATAATTGTCATGATGCAGGCCTGTAATAGTTAATAAAACAGGCCAAGGTATCATGGAAAAGCATTTCTGACTAAATTAGACACATAACAGGCCTCTCTTCACTAAGGTCTGGAGTCAGCCATGTGTAACAGGATCACAACCTCTTATGCCCTTCTCCAAGCCCTGGCTGATAAAGAGCCATAAAATAATAGGAGGGACAGCCCAAGGAGGGAGAACTTAAAGTTCACACAAAGGCTTCTCACAGGTGAAGGGAAGGTCACAAATAATACAACCCAAAACATATTCATCCTCACAGAACCCAGACCTGTTGTACCAACAGTGTTAAAAACTGGTGATGGGTTCAAAGTAATATTGGCTTTCAGATGAGACCAAACATGACTAGGTTTAATACTCTGTTTATCAGATGTGAATATCGGGGCAGGGGCAGGTCACACAGTATTGATGTTTAGTATCTATGGAATCCAGGAGAGAATTCATAACCAATGAATATAATATCATATCTCTCCTATGTTCCTATAGGGAGTTATGATCATTGTATTCTTGGTCCAGTTGCTTCTCCCAGGAGGTCATAAAAAACTCAGTCTGTGTCCTGCTAGGCCACGCCCCCTTACATTCCTGAGGGAGGGGGAGTGGGCAGTTACCTGATGCCCTGAAATCACTGATAAATAGTAAGCTCTTCTGACTAAGAGTTGGATTTACTTTGGAGGACCAATTGCGATTGGAAGTTTCCCCGTTTGTTTCCCCTTGCCTCCAGGACCAGGAATTCTATATCTTCAAGCTAAGTATAGGTTTTCCATGTTTTCCCTTTTTATTTTATAACTGTTTGTATTATTGATTGTATGTCTCTTTTTGTAATATCATTTTTGTTAACTGCACTGTTATACCTTTGATAATATTAAAATTATAACTTAATAAGTTTGTCTCTGGTGCTCTAAAAGAACCTAGCCTGAAAGAGAGTAATTGTGAGCCTTAACCCTCTGCATGCTGAATGGGAATGCTAGTCTGTCTCTATGCTAGTTAACCATTTGAGTGCTGGTAGGAAGTGTGTGTTTGAATTAACCCCTTCACTACTAGAATACCTGGTTTCTCTCAACACCAGTGTGAAGTTGAGAGTGGTGGCAGCAAGTTGTGTGTGTTTGTGGGTGTTGGTTGGTGTTTGGGGTGCTGTTATGCTAGTCTAACCTGTGCCCAAGGTGGGTGAGAGACTGAGTGAGTGACCCCTGACAGCCACACCTGAAGTCACGTGCGGTTGGGAGTACCGTCTCCGTGACAATAATTATCACTCCTTCTATTAGATGAAAGAGATGTAACAATGCAAAGCATTTTAGTTAGAATGAGCATACAACATAGCTAACTGTCTACTGCTTTTTTCTTCTGCTTCTTTTTGATCAAACTCATCCAGGGTCGACTAGGGGCCCAGGGCCCCTCTCCAGACCCCCTGGGCCCCCTACTGCGACAGCGCTAATGCACATACAAAGCAGCACGGAGGGCATGAGCACATTGAGCCGCACGGAGCGCATGGAGCCGCTCGTCGCATGCACACAAAGTGCTGAACAGCACTGCGCCGCAGATGTTTTTTTTTTTAGACCAGATCAGGAGAGGGTATCTGGCCTGGCGGGGGCTCTGGTGGCCTGGGGCCCACCGGGATTTTTTCCCGGTGTCCCACCAGTTCAGTCTGACCCTGAACTCGTTTTATGAGGTCCTAATATAAGGCTCAATTTAAGCCTTGTGGCTGTTGGATCTATATTTAAAAAACATATCAGATAGAGGTGACTGCAAGAGATTTAGGTTTAAACAGATTGCAAGAATTTTTTTTCAATGCAAAATGATTGTTTTTCCACTTCCACTCAACATAGAGCTTAGCTTCCTTGCTATTAAATGTTTCTAGAAGTTTATTAGTAGTGATGCAAAAATGCAGTATTCCACAGTCGTGCATAGCACCCACTTCACTTTGTTCATTTACTACACAGGGGTTCAAGTGCTGGAGAGGCACATAATTCTATCCATTACAGCACATACCACAAAGCAGCTTTTGTTTTCTAAGACAATCACAGTTAAAACATAGTTTTCCAAACCAGTTCAAATAGCAATGTCCTTTATATGTCCTGACAGTGTGCAGTGCCCTGGTCATCTGCCATACATTTGTTGTCTGCCTGCGCAGGGTTGCTTGTCTGTCACATGGTTAGATTCGGTATTTTCTCACAAACACAGAATAGCTGAAAGCATTAAGATAAATTTTAACATAACTGAAAAGGAAAAAAGTTAAATAAAGGAAAAAATGTCCTTAAACCTTAAAACCACTATCATGTATATGTTATTAGGTAGAGAAATATTATTTACTGTTGGCAATTTAATTCTTTACAATGGTTACAAATGTCCCAGATTTTATGGTATTAATCTAGGCTAGGGCATGGTCTTTCTTAGCTGCCACCTGCTAATATAGGGGGAAATTCGCTAAAGCGTGAAGCGTCTAACGATTGCGCTAATTCGCCAGCGTGACGTTATTTCGCAACTTCGGAAATTCACTAACACTGACCACTGGTGTGTTTTACCATTATAGGGTGATAGTCTGAAAAAGAGCAAAAAATTTTTTGGGGGGATACCCTCCTTCCCCCCACATTTCCTAACATATGGCAACACAACTATACAGGGGGCACATGTAGGACAATAGGACAACTTTATTTTTTTTTTTATTAAAGGTTTCCTGGGCTTGTGTAGTGCAACGTAGTGGCTGTAACATACACTTCTATTATACTTTGAAATTCACGCCGTATGCAAATTAGGCATCGCTAGCGTAACTGTGCTTTGCCTGGCGAACGAACAGCAGCGCTACTTCTCTAACGTTCGCCGCCCTGAGCGCAAATTCGCATCTTAGTGAATTTGCGTAGTGCTGGCGAAAATTCGCCTGGCGAAGTCTGGCGAATGTTAGTGAAACCAATGCCAACACTAGCAAATTTTTGCATCTTAGTGAATTTGCCCCATAGTATCTACTCTCCACTCAAATGAAAAATTTATCTGTGATAGCATCTAGGGTATTCTGGGGTTTGTTTATTGTTAATGCTTGTGTTTTAGTCATATGTATTGTGTACCATGAAACCCTTTAAAATATGATAATTGCTTTAATAAAATATTGTTGGATTAGTCGTCTGCAAAAAGCCATATTTTATATATTCCCTTAGGAATATGTCTGGGCTCAACCTGATTAGTTGGGCTAATGGCTCTACCATTTGAGCAAAGATCAAGGGTGACAATGGGCACCCTGACGAGTCCCATTGAAAATAAAAAGGCACCTGGCAGGGGCCCCAAGGCATTCACTCTAGCTGACAGTGCTGAGTAGAGTGGTTTAATTGCTTTTATGAAAGTAGAACCTAGGGCAAAGTGTTTTAATGTTTCGGTCATGTATAGCCAATTCACCCTATTGAATGTTTTTTCCACTTCTAGAGAGAGAAGAATAGTTGAGTGCTTTGTTTGTTTAATTGAATACAATACATTTTGGAATCTCCTAGTACTATCTGGGCCCTGTCTCCATTTAATGAAGCCTACTTTATCATTGCTTATCAATGTTGGGAATATGGTACTGTGGGCTTTGCCTGGCTTTGTCACATTAGTTGCTACTAAGAATCCAGGTTTAATCATCCCTGTGTCTTTAATACTATTAAAAAGCTTGCATAACTGTGGTAGCAGTAAGCCTTTAAATTTTTTGTAGTATAGGTTGGTAAAACCATCTGGTAGTTAATTATTTGTTCTATTTCTTCATGCGTAATTTCTTTGTTTAGAATGTCAAGATTTTGGGGACTAGGACTTGAGATATTTAAAGGAGAAGTCTACCCTCCTTGCACTAAACTCCTCTTCCCCATAGGCCACCTTTAAAAGCCACAACTCTCAACTAACCAACTCTAAACTTGCCTAAAAACATGTTATTTGACAGAAAAACCACTAGGTGGTGCTGTTTTAACCTACATCTGCAGTCTTCATCTATATTTAAGATGTGCCTTAATGTTTAAAAACATTTTTAAGGTCAGGTTAATTTCTTGTTTTGTTTTGTAAAAATGTCCCTTCTACTTTGAGAAAGACAAAACTTGTCTGTTGGTGGGACCTGATCAACTGCCCTGGCTGTGATTTACTGCCCAGAGGGTAGCCCACAGAGTTTTCTCTGAAAGGAGTTAAATTAGGTTCCTTCATGATGTAAATATTACCTCCTTGTCCTAGTTACATGAATGAAAATGCTTTAATGTAATTGCTGATGAAAAAGTATCTGCACTGTGCTATGGCCTCCACTGCTGGTCCTATTTGCATACCTCCCATTGGTCCTGATTTTTACAGGACAGTTCTGCATCATAGAACCAAAGGGGGGCAGAGCTTTGTTTGGAAGTAAGTGGGATTTTGGGGGGTCAGGGGAGTGTCCAGTCATAACAAGGCATGGTTGGTGTTGTCTACTTTGTTCCTCACTGGATAATTCAAATCCTGGAAGGAAAGTATCTGTGCAGCTGATGCAATAACTAGTCTGCCCAACTCCAGCCAAGATTCCATTTCCCAAAATGCCTTGCAGATTTTACTTTAAATAATAGAACATGCAAAGCATTATGAGTACTGAAGTCTTGGTTTGAAAGGAACCAACAAATGCAACATTGTTAGTACATGTAGTTAGGATCAGCAGAGCAAATAACAAATAATGACAAAGACAAATAATGTTTTCATTAGAAATTAAAATTGCTTTTGCCTTGCACAATGTTATGTTTGCGTTTACTGGTCCTTTAAGTGCAAAAGAGAGGCCAAGACAACTTAAATTAATAATATATGCAGTTTATATTGTATTATGTACTGTATATATAATGTATATATACATATTACATTGTAATTAAAAAAATTTTTTTGCTGCAGCCTCCTTTTAATGCTTACAGTTTAACCATTGATAGAATTTTGTATTGTTACGTTTAACTGCATCTTACCTTATGTTGCTGTTCACTCTCATATTCTATTTGAGCTTTCAGCCATGTGATGCTCTGTTCGCCTTTTCTTGTCCAGAGAAGAGTATCCTTATTTATATCACTTTCCTTAATCAAATATACATTCAGCAATCCAGTGCCAGCCCCATACATATGGTAATAGAATGTCAAACACTGCTTCCCAACAACAGCCCGAAGTTCTCTTGAGATTAGTCTGGCTCTCTGTCCAAACACCATGTTTGTGGCCTCAATGTACATGTAGTAACCTTAACCAAAAAGTGGCATTTGTTAAAAAAGTAATGCAAAAATATTTTGAATCTGTAGTTTTGTAATTTGATTCATGATAAGTAATATGGCAAAAACTAATTTGACATTTGAAAGGGAAAAGATAATTTTCTTTTTTTATATACTTTATATCACCTCTACTTTGGAATGAAAGCTAAACATATGGGATCTTGTATTTGATCAACGAATCCATTCCCCTGGCTTATTGCTGGTGATGTTACGTATATAAAATATTTGAGGTGTGTAAAATGTTATAAATTATGGTATCAGAAAATATTTGCAGGTAAAGGGTACAGGAGATATAATTTAAGTCAACGTTTCATTTTGACATGAGTCTCTTTGTGTTCTGATTGTGCAACTTTAAGACTCAAGGCTAGCTAACAAGGACCAATAACGCCTGCCAGGCCTTGTCTGGATCTATAGTTTATTGTCCTTTGTAGAGTCAAAATGATGGTCTCCTCAACTGACATTTGGTCAGGGCTTAAACAGATAATGATCAAGATGGTTGAGAAAATCCCTTCAGGGGCCAGGAATCCTCTCTTCATGTATCTGCAACAAACCCCTGTGTGATCCAATCACTAGGATGGTCATCCAAAGAACCACTGATTTAGAGATCTCCCAGTGTGTAGACAGTTTTAATTATCACATACATACACAACTATATATAAACTGTACATCTATTAAAATGTTATATTTATGTAAACATGAAAGATGTAAGTGATTTTAGAGGATCCTTGAACTGGTCACAAAGGATCACTGTAGTGTTGCATCTAGATGCTGTACCACAGAAGGTATCCTGAAACAACTCCGGATGCAACATTACAACTGTGCTGCTACAATATTTCAGTGATTCCTGCACTCACCTACCCCAGAGGTGTGGTCTCCATTTGGTCCTGTGTAGTATGTTGGTGTCCTTCCTTGTATCCTGTGCCAAATACCCCTACTTTGCCATTCTTGCTGAAATCCACAATCATTTTTTTCAAAGGTACACTTTCCAGGCAAAGGTGGTATTCTGTCTAAAAATAAAAGAAGACTATTAGGCCAACTGCATCAGATGCATTTCATACATCACATCAATATGCTTAAAGGGAAGCTGTCATAACTATAAATATATACAAATTGTAGTGTAGGTTTAATATACCTGTTTTATAAAGAGGTTTATTTTTATTATTATCTTATAATATTGGGGTTATTCAGTGGTTTCTAAATTTTTGACTGATACAACGGCTCTAAAGAAACTGAATTCCATAGAGTTCAAAAGTATCCAGATTACAGTTTAGCATGAAATGTTTTGTGCACTAGGGAGGGGTAAATGCTTAGTAGTCGAACCAGCCAATGAGTGAAATACTTTTACTTTTCAAATTCGGCAATATAGGTAGGCTATGGCAAAAAAGGACACTGTGACTAATGTGCATTTTCTATATTACCTTGGGTAGAAACCCTGATGGGGTACATAGTACAATCAGGGAGGAAGACCATGTACAAAAAATCTCTTAAAGTTAAACAATTTGTCCAATTAGCCACAAAGATTGTTGACTTCAAAGTCCACTGTGCCAAAGAAATCTCCTTCATTGGTTTAAATGAAGCAAGCGGTAAGGCCTGTAGAACAGTTCTCAAGAAGGCAACACATTCACATATCCTGGTTGCTTATATCCAGCCAGGGGCTAAACAGATCTGTTTAATACTAATATCTAAATGCTTCTAAATATTCCAAAATATGGGTATATGTATAAACTTTGCATATATATATATATATATATACTGTATATCTCACCTGATATTTGGCAGTTCCCAATGCTCACTGACATGTCATCAAGTGCTGTAATGCCACAGTCCCAAAAACTCTTGCACCAGCTCACAAATGCAACCTTTATACAAAAATATGTGTAATTTTATGGGTTATGCAATAAAGACATTTACATGCAACACTGATGATCATGGACTACAAATGGAATGTATAGCTGTGCAATTGGACCTAGATCAGCAGTTTCCATGGTTTTAGAAAATGCATGGCATCCAGAGTGTCAACTCTTTCTGATGACATCACACAAAAGCTGTCACTAGTTCACCTAATAACTGTTTTTCAGCCTTGACAATATCATCCTAAGCACTGTAGCTATACAGGTATGGGACCTGTTATATAGAATGCTCAGGACCTGGGTCTTCCATATAACTGATCTTTCTGTAACGTGGATCTTCATACCATAAGTCTACTAGAAAATCATGTAAACATTATATAAATCCAATAGGCCGGTTCTGCTTACAATAAGGATTAATTGTATCTTAGTTTGGATCATGGTCACAGTATTGGTTTATTATTACAGAGAAAAAGGATTATTTGGATAGAATGGAGTCTATGAGGAAAGGCCTTTAATTTATTTGGAGCATTCGTGACAAAGGGGTTCCTGAAAACAGGTCCCATAACTGTATTTATTTCTGCTTTATTGTTTGCCACAAAGCCCTGCTCTACATTAACTAGAAGAAATATTCCTTTTATAGTACCTTGAAAGGCATTGGTTTATGTATACTTATTTCAGCTTGCAGCCAGACTCCTTTGGGTGTTTCATGGGCAGACCAGATTTTCTCCTGCACTAAATGATTCTCTTCAAAGATGTAAACAGCCAGCGAGTCAATGGTTTTGTAAAAGCCATATAAAATATAGAAAAACCGAAAACAATACTGAATGTTTCCAGGTAAAGAAGGACCATAGAGGCGTCCAAAGTAGCCAGGTTGTTCTGTAAACCTTGTATTAGCTATCATGAAATAGCCTGTAAAACAGAAAAATCAGATGAAATATATAACATTCATGTTTTCATTTATTATAGCAAGCACTATCAATGTGTAACTAAGTGTTCAGGTTTTCGCTATCCAGAAGAACAAAGGTCAGCAAAAATAAAATAAATACTTGTCTTAAATCATATTCTATAAATGTGCATATTTCCTGTTTTATTGAAGGGTATTTTTTGCATAATAAAAGAAAATGTAAATGTTAAGTCACTATTCTTAGAAAAGTTGTAGCTGAAAGCAGTATTTGTTTATTCTTATCTGTTTTCTTGTACAGGAAGCAGAACCAATAGTGCAGAGAATATAAGCAAGTGAGTTGCATTTTCCATGTAATGTCCTGTTACCTGAATACTGTATATACTCCAGTAAAATGCAGATAAAATATAATTTTATCTGCAAGCTTGAACTGTTAGCCATTGAATTGGTTTAAGAGATTACCTGAATACTGTGTTGCCTTCATGGTCTAGTGTATGTCAATTAGAACTTGCAACTTTACAAAACTGGCTCTGTCCTTCATTTATATGATTTTAGATACCCACCAAGTCCAGTTGTGTGATCACCCATTTGGTATGCATCCGGTTTTACTTTGACTCTGCTCCATCCAGAACCATTGCTGTCATCCTGATGAAACTGACACGTGCCTTCCTCAAAATCACATCCAGCTTCTCTTGCATCAAAGAACATCCCTACAGAAAGATTAATGCTTATATGCTTATCATATAAATCAAAGGCTAACACAGGCTGAAAGTAACAGGTGTTTTCCAAATGGGTTGTGCGTGTGACACATACACACACACACACCACCTTTTTATGTGACAGATAAATACATTGCTGGATACAATTCAGAAGCATGACAAAATCTCTTATTCCTAGACTTGCATATGGTGCTTATTACTTGCATAACCTAGGAGAAAAAATGGCTATAAAACTATGAAGAACAAACATCAAAGAAAAGCAAATTGGATTTCCATCAGGATTCCATTCCAACAATCTTGCAGTCATTAGAACAGACACACTATCCTGAATAGCAGTTTTTGCACGATTCATTGTTTTATTGTGGTACCATGACAACACTGTAACTCACTGCTGCATACTGTATTTGAACTTGGATATTATTCTGTTGCTAACTAAAAAATATCTTATATTAATGGATAATCTGGAATTGACAGTAGGTACCTGAAGCATTCCATGTTGTACAGCCCTTTGGGTAATATCCAATTGGGGTAAATTGTTAAAATGCACCATAGTGAATGAGATGTGCTTATATATTTTGTTCTACTTTGTATGCTATTTAACTAGTTACTACTGTATTCTAGGGGAAAATTAGGCCATGTAATTATATTGCCCCAAAATGTACAGTATACACAAATAAAACCAGTAGTATAACTACCATAGGGTAGGGTTGTGGCAGGTCCACTGCAGGGGCCAGGGTGCATTTGGTTCAGATTCAGAGATGTATAAGAGTAACAGGGTGTAGTACAAGAGGGGGCACAGAACATTTTGTTTGTAAATCAATCTTTAATATTTATATCTAGTCAGAGTGGTGGTGTTTATGAGACTCTATTACAATTCGTTGTTATAGAAATAGATACATTTATGGTCTCTGTTGCGCCTAATCCCAAACAATGACATCACTTGCCTGTTCTGCCAAATTAATATTTACTTGCCAGAATAAAGTTGGCATGGAACAGAATACACTAGGAACAAAACCAAAGTCAAAATACTACTATAAATAAAGCACAAGCTAACCAAGCATATTAATAATCTCTGACAATTGTGAATACATAAAATGTAGCATTATCTGCAACTTCCTGATAGCTTGGATTAAAAGTAACAATTAATTTAACAACGAGCCAAAAATATTATCTGTTAGAAAAACACTGCAGAATATGTGTATATGAATAAACGTGTGTTGATCTGTCATAGGAATAGCTATGGTTCTGCCAGCCTTTGAACGAGGGTGCTTTGGACAATTCTGAAAATGCAAGCAGAGTTAGCAACACCTTTATACAACCTAGAAAAAAAGAGGGAATCATTTTTATTTTTTTCCCATTAAAAATAAAATTTAAAAAATGGAAATATACTGGCCCTTTAATGTAGTAGACATCTTACTAAATATTAAGCAAATACTTTTTGCAAATGTAATTAATATTATGACTCATAAAATCAATCTTAAGGGCTAAACTCCATGGGAGATTTTATAGGATGGTGTTGGATTAACTGATCATATTCTGCAAGTCGGATGTAGTTGCATGAGTCAAAATATAATAGGACTGATGCAAAAATCTGATGTGTAAACAACATGTAACGTTTTCCATCCAATGTTAAACGATACGATCTCTACATGTAGGGTCGTCATCCTACAAGATAAAATCTAATGGTGTCTAACCATCATCCATTGAAAAACACTGAATGTTGGATGCAGATGCATGAGCAACCTAAACCACCCAACTTTATGTGATTTGACTTTACATTCTAGCTATAGGGAGATCAGATTTTGTAGGATCCTACAACTCTCGTGCTGTTGCACGGTAAGATCAGATAAAATCTGACCCACAATATCTGATCAAAATCTCTGGTGTAGTTAGATACAGCATGTGCAATCAGCAAACATTGCTGAAATACTAGTTTCTCAGCAATGCATTTCTCAGAGTGAATTGCAAAATATTGATTTGAAAAGAATAAAATATAAAATACTGTTTGAACCCATATTTATGATTATAACTATATATATATATATATATATATATTCTATTTCTGCTCTACAATAATTCTAGATTTTCATACAAATGGACTTTAGACAAGAACAGTTAAATACCTTGCTGTCCACTGCAGGATACTGGGGAAAAAGATATATCATCCAAGGCAACGTATCCTGCTTGGATACCATTGAAGGCAACTTCAAAAATAACCTAAAAATACATTATGACAATTAACTGACAGCAGGACATGTATATAATATTGCATTCTGTGACTATATTTCTAAATACAATTCCAGATATTAGTATAGGCCTTATAATCCATATGCAGAAAAGTGCAATGCACTAGATCTATATGTTTTGCGCCCAAATTGGCATTTAATAGGCCTATGATTAAGTTCCCAGGTTAGGGACAAAATGCACAAGCCTTTGGAAGTCATGGTCATGCCACATGGTTGTCAACGTGTCCATGCTGTTTTTTACAACACTGTGGAACCCTGGAAATGCCACCACCCTGGACCTGGCGGTAAACAACGCTGAGCTGCATCAACAGGTAACTGATGCATTAAGCACAAGCTCTGGAAGTAACACACTAGTTTGAAGGGATGTTTCACGTTTAAGGTAACTTTTAGTATGTTATAGAATGGCTAATTCTAAGCAAATTTTCAATTTTCATTATTCATTTTTATAGTTATTTGCCTTTTTCATCTAACTCTTTGCAGCCTTCGAATGGGCTTGTTGACCCCTTCTAAAAAACAAATGCTCTGTAAGGTTACAAATATAATGAAAACCAAATTGTCTCAGAATATCACTCTCTGCATCATACTTAAAGTTATCTCAAAGGTAAACAACCCCTTTAATTGCATCCTTTTTGGAACATTATCAGCAACTGCAGTGAAGCAACTTGGAACTCCTGTGAAGATGTTGTTGATTAAGCTTGCAAATTCAGATTTGTGTTGGCAGCCAAAATATCTATCTGGCAGGCTGCAACATTCTTACAACATCCCATTTTCTTCTGTAAATATAATTCTTTTGTGTTCAGAGAAAAGTGGTCAGTAATAGAATACTCAAGTAAAGTATAGAGCCGAAGGTTTACAGTCAGCATATTACAAAATATTATCTGTATGCTTACCACAGCTTGTCTTTGTCAAAACAAATTCTCTTATCAACCATAAAATGTAACATGTGACAATGCTAGAGTAAAAGTGTTTCCTTTTTTTGTCAATAGGAAAACTGTACTTGATTTTAGAACTTTCCCAGCTGACATCTGTACATTGAGATACTAGTTATACAGGTATGGGGCCTGTTACCTGGAAACCTGTTATCCAGAAAGCTCTGAATTACAGAAAGCGGTGCCTCACATTGACTTCATAATTGTTTCCTTTTTCTGTAATAATAAAACAGGACCTTGTACTTGATCTGAATTAATACACAATTCACGCCTATTGGAAACAATACCAATTTATTGGGTATATTGTGTTTTTCTAGCAGACTGAACATATGAAGATCCAAATTAAGGAACAATTATTATTCGGAAAGCCCCAGGTGAAGAGCATTCTGGATAACAGGTCCCATACCTTTAATAACATTAGTAAGAGTCCATATTTGCTGCTGGCATTTTCCACCACCAAGAAAAGTAGAGCTTTTGGACTCTTATGGATTCTGAAAACAAATAATGTACAGTACCGCTGTCTAACTGTAGTCTCAAAGGCCCCAAGACCATGCAACATTTCCTTATATAGTACTTATTTTGATTATATTTTGATTTTAATATATTTAGACACAGTCAGCTGGTTGTGGCTGATTATGTTGAGATATTTAGAAATCATTAAAGTGTGACATTTTTTGTTTAGAAAATAGGCATCCTTATAATATTTTCAAAAGTGAAGCAAAGTATGATTTTTCAGCTTTTCATGACAATATCTTTGGGGTGCAGCCTTGAAGTAACTGGTTTATATCCCTAAAAGCTAAAATATATACAATATTTATTGCATGACTAGAATGAAGATAATTAAGATAATCAATTCATCCTTACCTCTAATGGGACGGGTGCATTTAGATCAACTTCTGCTAGATTCCATTCTCCTTGTCTCACAGCACCCATTTTCCAGATTTCATCATATGAGCCATGAAGATCTCTGGTATGTACCACAAATATATTACTACTCTCACGCTGAACTTGGTAATAAAATGAAAGGCAGCCTGATATTGGGGTTATAATTAGTGGAGAGACCAGCTGGGCAACTTCTTGAAAATGTTTGACATAAACAGAATCAACATACATGTAGTGCCCTACAAAATAAGATTAACACATTAAAATGAGTGAATAGAATTAGGGCAGTGGTTCTCAACCTGGGGGTCGCAACCCCTTTGGGAGTCGAACGACCTTTTCACAGGGGTCACTTAAGGGGTTTCAGGAGCAGGATCATCTCTCTCCCCTCTAGCCCTGGGCAAAGGTTGTAGCTCTACCGGTGTTGGTGCTGGGAGTTGTAGTTCAGTAAACTGTGTAGGGAAGCCAGTTGCACTACAACTTTCTATATCCCCTTAGTAGGGACTGCCATACAGCTCTCCCTGCCCATTTAAAGCGACCAGTCATATTTGTAAAATTAACATGGTAATTGGGGGATGTGGCCACAAAATGGGTGTGGCCAAACGTTTATGCAGCCACGCTGTCTCCTGTACTTTCCTAACAATCCACTCTGGGCTGGCAACGAAAATATTTTAATATTTTATGGTTGGGGGTCACCACAACATGAGGAACTGTATTAAAGGGTCGCAGCATTAGGAAGGTTGAGAACCACTGAATTAGAGTATGGTAATATCCAATGTACAATACAAAAGCTGAGCACCCAGCACATTGCATTAATAACACAACTCAGTTATTTTCATGGACACAACATGCTACAGCAGCCCAACCCTAGAATTACTGCCAGACTGAGACTGAAATCCCAGGGTTCTTTACCCACGCAGGATCACGGGTGAGCTAAAGGTATGTATGCAGCCAGTTCTTGTACAGCTATGAAAGTATGAGCAGTGGTTATTAAGCACTATAGTCTGGTTTTTAGAATTCACTTTTAAAAGCCCTTACCACTTAATGCATTACCAGATGTAACATTTGTAAATCTGGTAATTGCATTTTGCTACCAGAACTGGGAAGCTCTGAATTGAGCTGTTTCTTTTTATAAGTGATTTGAGCATGTGAAGCTTATTTACTAATAGGGATGCACCAAATCCACTATTTGGGATTCAGACGATTCCCCGAATCCTTCATGAAATATTTGGCCGAATATCGAACTGAATCTGAATCCTAATTTGCATATGCAAATTAGTCACAGGAAGGTAAAATGTGGGAAACGAAGTTTTTGTGACAAAAAGTTATTCCCTTTCCTCCCCTAATTTGCATATGTCAGTTCTGCCAGGCACAAGGATTCGGCCAAATCTAAATCCTGCTGGAAAAGGCAGAATCCTAAACTGAATCCTGTTTTTAGTGCATCTCTTTTTACTCTAATGGCAGTCACAATAGCTATGTGCACTAATGGCTGCAAAATTGCCATTGCATGTAGCTCTCCCTAGTGTTGGACTGGCCCTCCTGGATACCAGGAAAACTCCTGGTGGCCCAGGTGTCAGTGGGCCCTCTTGCTTTTAACCGTTAGACCTATTTCATGATCATTCCCTGTTTCTTTATGGGAAAAAATGCTTAATAATGAAAGAATATAGAAAGTATATATAAAGGACTAGGAGAAAATAAAGAGGTTGATTGAGGAGAGGTGCTAAGTGGGCCTGCATCTATGGGTTTCTGGTGGGCCCCTGGCATCTTAATCATATGGCTGCCCCTCTTGTATGCAAAATCTGCAGGTGCATACACATTTCTGCAAATGCTGTATGAGCAGCAGGTGGAACTCAGGGGGTTAGAAGGTGCAATGTAGTAAAAAATATGAAATGCTTTTATACTTTGTATATGCCATCCTACCTGAATCATTGTTTAGTGTGTGGTCTCTTGGCAAAACGGAATGAGAATTCCTGACATTGCCTCCTCCAACAAACCAGTTTACATTTGGGTTCCAACTGTTCATATACCCACAAAGATGGTTTTCTTCAAAGCCACATTCTAGAAAAAGTTCAAGAGTTAAATTCAGCAATGTTTACCTTCCCCATCTTCCAAATTTGGTACAGATTATGGAGAAATATCTTTCTGAGCAGACTCCACACTGGGCTTTTTAAGTTTTTCCAGAGCTATGGGTCTACCAGTTTGGATTGTTTGCTCTAAATAACATAGCATTACAAAATGCTGTCTCACTTGATGGTTCAAACACTGAGAATTACACAATCTGCCTCTTGCTGTATATGGACATCGGAAAATCTAATAAAGGAACAAGGAATAGTGGCAATATAAAAATGTTTACTGCATAGAATCCACATCTGCCCATGGTTTACAGCCACTGAATTATGTGGGAAAGGACCTCTAGGGGGCCCAAAACAGAGTATGTGGGTCCCAACCTGAAAGAAAACTAGGATATGATAATTACTGTTTGCTTGCCCGGTGCTTAGTAATTTAAGGTTTATGAGCTTAAGGGGTAACTCCACAAAAACATAACTTAAGTGTTTTGAAAAGTAAACATAATTTCAAGCAACTTTGTAGTATACATCAATTAAAAATATGCAGCCTTTTCATGGTTTTTAATGGTTTGGAACAGTTCCCTAAGCCTAGCCCCCTGCTCTCTCAGCTTCCAACCTCCAAACCCCACAATTCCCTACACACGTGATTTCAATAAGGATAGGAACATCATAGTGTTGTGGTTGCCTTGAGCTGGTACAGAAGCACAAAACACAATGTACAACATTTCTAGCTACTTCTTTAGTTTAACTTTCTTTATACTTTGCTTAAAGTATAATAAACCTTTAGAACAAAGTAGGCTGTTTAGTGCTACAAAATCCTTTTGCATGAATATGACACATTTCTCTAGCCAGCCAATTTACATGGTAATGTGGAAGGGCTGAACCTGATAGACAAGTTGTGTTTTTTCTTTAGTTTTACTGTCAAATTAAAAAAAAAAGTAAGAGTACTTACCAATGCAATAACCAGTAGACATTTTCACCTCAAAGATAGCAATGCTGCTCTTTGCATTTGTTCCTAATACACCTTCCACAATGATCTACAAATAAATACAAACAGTTACAAATGCATTTATATAAGAGTGTAAAAAACTTGGCTCATCTAGCTTCCATAAGCCACGCTGTATAGAAGGGATCCCAAAAGGGCAATTTCTGAGAGCTAGTATAGCCTCAGATGAGCAGCGTTATTGGAGCGCAGCTTCTACATTGATAGACAGATTCAAAGAAAAAGGCTTTAAAGAAAAAACCCTTATTACTACTGCCAACTTAGTAGGAGAGGTCTCACGAACTACACTTCTTACAAAAAGGGAGACAAAAAGGGTAGAAAACCAAAAGAGAATCAATTTTGTTAGCAAATTTGCGAAGCAAAGTAAAGCAATTGAAAGAACCATTAGGAGGTATTGGCCAATACTGCGGAATGACAAATCCTTAGGGAATTTTTGTTCACAACCACCGTTGTTTAGCTACAAAAGAGGCTCCACATTAAGAGATATATTGTGTCCGGTTGAAGCCAAGGCCCCAAGTAGAATGAGAACAATATTTAAAAGTAAACCGAATATAGGAAACTTTCCATGTCTGAGTTGTGTCTGTTGCTCATCAATTATTAAAGGCAATGTTGTACAACACCCCACAAAAGGTAACAGTATTCAACTCAGACACTATGCTACCTGTAACACTGTTGGGGTTGTGTACATGTTAAAATGCCCGTGTGGGAAGGTTTATGTGGGGCAGACAATGCGACCAATAAAAGTCAGGATAAAAGAACATAGAGGGGATATCAAGAACTTTAAGTCTAACACCTATACGGATACCCCTGTTTCTCGCCACTTTAACCATGCTAGACATAATTTGTCACAATTAAAATGGTTGGTTTTGGAGGTAGTCCAAGTACCCCAAAGAGGAGGGGACAAAAAGAAGCTACTTCTACAAAAAGAAGCTATTTGGATAAAAAAACTAAATGCTTTAGAACCATTAGGCCTGAATGACCAATGGAATATGGTATGTTTTTTTGTGAGATACATATATTTACCTTGTTCCCTTCTCCTCTAACAGATAAGACTTTGAAATTGAATTGATTTGAATTGATTCTCCTGTGTGGTAAAATACCTTAGTGACTTATTCATGGCTACATTTGATTGCTTAGCAGCTTTCTCTCAATTATGGCAACATTGTGTTATTTTAATCTGTATATTATGTTTAAAAAAAAAAAGAAGTGTCTCCAGCAGGCTTTTAGTGGCAGTGCTGAGTTTCATTTTGTAAATAGTACCTCTTATTTTTACAGCTTTTATTAAGAAATGACACGTACACTAAAGACTTTATTTTCACTTGGAGTTTAAATTCATGGACTATGGAATCATCACCTGGGAACCCTAATGACTTACCACTTAAGCAGCTTGGCTGTAATTTCTTTCAGCATGTGCGGAAGTGACCAATCAGATGGATGGTGGGAGGGTTTTATGGTATATATGGTAGAACACTGGTGTGGCTTTTTTACACTTATTGCACAGCCTGTCTATTTACCCAGTTTTTATTTTTCTACTGAACAATTAAAGATCATATTGATCCTACATACGTAAGTAAGTAAGGCAGACCATGGAACATGAATGGATAATATCTAGAAGAAAGCGCATAGAGACCTTGATGCAGTAATGTTTTAAATAACACATAATTAGGAACCACAAATATCCAAATGTGCTCCTTCACTAAACAGTATATTCAAACCACAAGGTTTTGGGACTTACACCTAGTGTTATGTGCACTTGATTTTTGCAACATTTTTGAGGAGTCATTTGTTTTAAAATCATAATAATACATGTTTTCATATACTTTACCTTTATGTTAATATACTGTGGAGAAATCGTTTCTGCAAAAACTGAAAACTTCTTTCTCTTTTATTGAAGTGAGATCACAGCACCCTTCATCAAGTGCTTTTGTGGATTGAGATTTAAGAATACTCTTTTGTAAATACTGAATTTGATCTTGTGTGTACCCACTTAACTGGGTCAAGGAATCAATGTATGGATCTTTGGTGTGTTTTCAAACACACGATACAGTTTCCTGTGGTATTCTCTATAATTTAAGCACTACCCATAAATCTAGCTCCCAATTTTGTGTTATTTACAACAAAATTGCACTCAGTGATGACCAGGGGATGCTGCATTTGGTTGTTATGTTTGAACATTCCGGCTCCTCTCTTTTTAATTTTATGTTCAGGCCATGCTGTATATTTAAGTGTGAAATTATAAATTTGACAAACTTTTGCCAAAAGTGAAAAGTTTTCTGCCAGGCATACTTATGCTACTGCAACACTTCATTTAATTTGCTATTTAACAAGAGCAGCAATGCAATTGTTTTTTCACAAGTAGTTTTGCCAGGTCCAGGCTGAAGTGATTTGCCATAGCATAGCTGCACAAGATATAAGCTAATCTAATGAAGAAAACCTGTCAATAACTGAGAGTATATGGGTGAATACAGGCATGCAATGGTATACAGGTGCATAAATAGTAAGTACATACATAAATACAGACATGGTATTTGCATTCTCATTCAGTGTTTAAAACTATGCCAACAGTCTACATAGAAAATGCACTGTATTTTCAAATACAATGTATTAACTTAAATATTACAAACAAGCAAAACAAAATCTTACAGGAAAGTTGAAGTTTTTCATTTTTAAGAACACATCACTATCCTATTTTTCTCCAAATCCCCCATGTCTTCCCCAATGGGACAAGGCCTTTTTAGTTGTTAATTTTTTGTTAATGTGCTATATTAGCTTGATAAGACAATCATCCCTTGCACAAACATTAAAGGACTGGCTCTGTATGCCTACCTTGAACATTTTTGTTGTGTTCTTCAGATCTATGCTTGATATTAGCCAGCTGTCTGAATGTTCCTCTGCTGACCATAACAGGTAATCAAAGCTCTCTCCCTCAGGCCTGACAAACACATTCAATCTGCTTGGACTTGGAGATGATTCGGAGCTTGCAATTTGGTACACCAGTCTGAGGCAGCTCCATTCTGCAACATGAAGATCTGGACTATTCAGCATGGCTTTCTGCCCCCTTAATCCGTTGGCTGATTCCACGGAAACATAATGACCTGAAACCACATGTATTTCATAAAACTATTGTTATAAAAGAAGTATCCAGATTTAGAGAAATATATTATTCCACAATGCTGTCACTTTGCATATATGCCCATAAAAATGTTTGCATATTTATTATAGCTGTATTACTCAGCAACCATATACCATTTTAGGAGGTTTTCCAAAAAGACAAGCTTTGTTTAGCTCTCTATATTGAACCAAAACAGTAATGATAATATTCTGACTCCTCTGAAACACCATAGTAGCACTGAGCAATTGAGGCCACAAGGGGTAGACACCTTTGCAGCTAATGTGTCTAAATGTATATAAGCAATTCTGTGCATACGGATGCACAGGCATTGCAAATTGGGACTGCATCATTTCTGGGCTTCATTGTTAAAAAGACATTTGCTCATAATTCTTTAGGCACAAATTTGTTGAGTGTATTGACATAGCCCACTGTGGGAATTAGTGCCAGCTTGAAGCTGCCATCAGTAAGTGCTGCATCTATTTTTGTGGGACTGCAACCAAAGTCATAACCAAACTCGAAAACGTCTAGACACCTTTGTAGACTAAACTATGCAGACATTCAACTTTAAATGACATCCTCAAGTGGAACCAAACAGTCGTTGTGGAAACTCAGTCCTTTAGATAACTGCTTATTAATACGAATTTCCAAAGTGGCTCACACTATGCAAAGTTGGACCTGAGTGTAAAAACCCCACGTCTGTCACATAAGGTGATGTAGTACTTTATCAACTTCACAAAGTAAAGATCACAGCATAAGAGTTATTGCAATAAATTAACCACACTCACCGATGGCATTCAGAGGCTCGGGTGCAGCGCCCCAAACCCGTAGCTTGAGGAATTGCATAAAAATGGACATGCACTCCAGGAGTCAAAAGATGCAGATAAAAAGTCTTTATTCCAATGAGCTAAAAAGTCAAAGTTTTGTTAAATCTTTTGGCTCCTGGAGTGCATGTCCATTTTTCTGCAATCCTCAGCTGGAACACTCACTACTGAATTCCAATAGGGAGCATGGGGTTTGATGGGTGAGGAGAAGCCACAAACCTAATATCAAACTTGTATACTGTGGTGTTTAGAATACTGAAACAAGGACAATCTAAATTTACTACACCACTTGAAGTGAGACGCCAGCGAGGACCATACACATATGAACTGTCTGATGGACGCTTATGGAATGCAAGTCCTCTTGCTCTTGCTATATATGACTTTGGAGATGTTCCATTTGATGAAGGACATTTCCCTACTCCTAATGCCAACTGCAATAGGGCAGAAGAAAGTGAACCTATAAGGCATACTGAGAGAATCAGGAAACTACCTGCATGGACCAAGGACTATGTCATGTGAAGAATGTTTATATTGCTTTAAGATACATATGGTTTAATTGTTACTGTTTATATATTTGTCCAAATGCTTTTCTTCTATGGGGGAATATGTGGTGTTTATACAAATGGCCTGCAGGTGGCACTGTGCATACATAGGACTTTCTGTACAACTTGAAAGTGAAAGTAAGACTTACTGCTGTTATTTAATGGCTGTATTACCTGCTAATAAAGCACTGTTATACTCTCCTCATCCTCGGCTACCAAACACAACAAATACTGCAAACTATCAGCTTGAGTGGACATAGCCATTGATCTCTAGAGCACTGTAAAAAACATTATTTGGATGATAAATGATAAATGCATTTCACCATCTGGAAGTCTGTAGGAAAGTTTGGATTTAGCAGACAGAGCCAGAACTACGGGAAGTCAAACTAGACATGTACATAGGGTGCAGACCTTCCAACCAGAAGGGTAAGTAAGAAAGTTAGGAAGCACAGGGGTTGGTGACACTGGGTTTTGGATTCCTATTTCAGCAAAATTATGCTCCCATGCACTAAGCAAGGTCCTAATAGAATGCTAAAATGGGAGTGGAATAACTTGACTGGCTTGCACCCTTATTCAAATCAATAAATGTTACCTGGTGCTCAAAAAGGTAGAGGCTCGGCCACCTCACATACAGTCCAGCAAAAAATACCAATGGCACACAGGATCAATGCCAGCAAGAGCTTTGCGTGTTTATTGCTGATGCAACGTTTCGGGGTCACGCCCCTTTCTCTAGCATACATAACACAGTGAAAGAGGTGTAGAAATAGGCATATGTTAATTAGAGCAATTAAAGTCAATGACATCAAATCCATAGGTGCAATGAATATCCAATGTGTGTTAATCCTCGAAGTGTAACTCCTACATGTGCAATAGTGCAAAGTCCAGTAGAAAAATCTTCATTCCTAAAAATGTGTACATAATTATACAAGATAAGTTACCTTCTAAAATTGTATATATTACCAATTTGTAACCAAGTGAATCATATCTGTGCTATATAAAAAAGCTATACAATTAATTTGTAATTTTAAAAGATGTGTGCTGTCCTAGCACCCAAGTTCCCCTTCCTCAAGCATGCAGCGGAGCACTGGGGATTACTCCTACTGGAATATGCATCCCCAGTGCTTTTTAGAATGCAGCTGGGTGGTTTGCTGACCCGAAAATCTTGCTGTATGAGGCCCGGGCCTTTGTGGCCTTGCCAAAAATCATCTATTCATTCTCATTACATTCATTACAAATTGTTGAAAACTTTTTGCCCATTCCAAAAACATTTGGAACAAGTATAAGCAATGGATCAGACAGGTTTAAATATTTTTGTTGTCAGACAATGAAACCGGTTATCAGAATATCATTGTTAAACGAATATTGATTGCGCATGTTTTTACTATATAGGGTTGGGCTAAATGCAAAATTTAAACAAAGGAAAGATAGCCATCAGTTTAAGTATGTATGATCTTGCAGCCAACACGAGATACAAGACGTCTTCTTACACAGTGTAAACCTTTGATGGATGGATTTGTTAAAATGTTTGGTTAGCTGATAAGAACATTTACAGTGTGGTGACAAAATCTGCCTATGTATGGCCAGCTTAACACATATTCCAATAGGGCAGTGCTGTGCAAAGTAGTTTAAGTTTCCTCACGAAGTAACTTCGGGCGATTCCGGAAATTGCCGCGCCGCGTGTGAACAGCACTGGCGCTTTGTCATTTCAACTAGCGACGGACAGGGAGAAGGACGTTCGGGGAGATTGTCGCCTGCTATTAAACGCCAGGCGACAGAATCTCCCCGAATCTCCCTGTCTGTCCCCAGCCTAAAAAGTACAGAACAGTCATTTCTCTCTGGAAACTTCTATTATCTATACAGTAGTTTATATGTAAAGATTAGTTACTTGATCTAAATTGAGAAATAAATTACCAGATCCCAGACAAACAATATTTTTGGAAATGGAGTTTAAGGAAGCACAGTCTAACCCTCATTAAACTCCAAAACAACTCCTACAGCTGCTAAACAAGTCCACAATAGTTCACACAACCAGCTACTCATATATCCTCTTATCTTTATTACAACTCTTTTTGGCAATTTCATTTCTTCTTTCTGTATAATATCATTAGAGTAATAGCCAAATGCAATATCTATATATTCTAAGCAACTGCTTATTGCCTTTCTAGTCAACAGAAAAGCAATATTCATATAACAAACCAATTTTTATGTAACATACCAGAAATAGAAATGTACCCCTCCCTATGCAGGCTTTTAGTCTGTTGCAACTGTTTCCTATACTGATACTGCACTAGCAGTTCTCCAAAAGAGATTGCCAGAAAGGCAGCTACCACAAATCATACGGATAAATAAAATTGCAAACTAGAATGTGGTTCAAATTATTTTATGGAAAGAGTTATTCATGCTACATCAGATCCAAGCAGCTACTGTTGCCATTTGCAGTAATGTAAGCAGTTCTTGAAGGTGTCTATGTACATCTAGCATTCTCCGCTAGTGACCTTATAAGACACAATTATTAGTCAGTATTTTAGGGCAGTATATAAAGCATATGGTTTCAGATAAGCCCAGGGTGTGGGCAATTTTTTTTTTCATGATGTGACAAGATCAATGTTTATTAAAGAAGTCAAATATGGCACCTAAACTGATCTAGTAAGAACAATTAGATGGCCAAGACAGTGAACTTATGGTGAAAAATTATCATAACAAATAATACAAATCTCATTGAAAAATGTATAGTGTGAAACTGTAGAAACACTATACAAAGCTCCTTGGTGTTTGATAACCCAAAGATCTCTAATAGAAGTTACTGTATAGCTGGCTTTTAAAGTGGACCTGTCACCCAAAAAAAATATTCAAAATCACAATTTTATCACATTAGTCAAGCAAAATGAACATTAATTACACTATATACATTTTTTTATCTTGTTTTCTTCAGTCTGGGAATTCATAATTTTAGCAAGCAGGCAGGAGCCATTTTGTGGACACTGTTATTAAGACAAGCCTTGCATCATCTCAGAATCTTGTTTGTGCACCAGAATTGGGGACCAGATGTCTATCCCCATGTCCTGGCTACACAATTAAATGGTTAAGAGAACTGGGGGAATGTGTGGGGAGCAGTGACATATAGGAAGTGCTGAATGGAAAGTGAAAGTAATTATCTGCCCCGCCTCTATGCCTAAGGCATAGAGGAGTGTCAGACAATATTTGATTGACAGCTGAGATTTTTAAATGAGCTTAAAACAGCTATGAATGCTTTAATTAAAATTTGAAATTGGATTTCATGTTTGATTTGAAAAGGACTTTTATTATACAGATTTTTGTGTCTGGGTGACAGGTCCACTTTAAAATTATTAGAAGAATAAAAAAGCTTTACGAAATCCCCCAGTTCACTACCATACACTAGCAGATAAATCTGGCAGCAAAGCTGAGAAGGAAGAGGGGGTACACTTATCTTCTGCAACTGATAATTCGCAAAGTGTACATGTGCTGATTGGAAAGGGGGCACGTTCAGAGGTCTGGAGGCTAGGGCAGCACCTGACTTAATCATCTTGTCAGTAGATTGCTACAAAATATGTTGGTGCTAGTGATGGGCTAATCTCCCGAGTTTCGCTTCGCTGAAAAATTCGCGAGAGAGAAATTTGGGAATTGGCAAAAAATTTGCAAAACGAGTTGCGGCACGCTTTTGCCGCGCGTCGCGTTTTAATTGCGTGTCGCGTCGTTTTTGTCGCGTCAAAAACGACGTGCGACTCGTTTTTTTTCTGCGAATTTTCGCCAGACAAAATTTTGCTGGCGTTTCGCGAATTTATTCGCCAGCAGCGAATCGCGGGAATTTGACGCGAATTTGCCCCTGGTGAATAAATTCGCCCATCACTAGTTGGTGCTATATAAATAAATGTTAAAAATAAATAATAGATTATAATGCAAAAGGAAATTTCAGCTTAGGCTAGTGGTGGAAGCTGGAATATACAGTTGTGCTCATAAGTTTACATACCCTAGCAGAATTTATGATTTCTTAACCATTTTTCAGAGATTATGAATGATAACAAAAAACTTGTCTTTCACTCATGGTTAGTGATTCACTGAAGTAATTTATTGTCAAACAATTGTGTTTACTCTTTTTTAAATCATAATCACTACAAAACTACCCAAATAACCCTGATAGAAAGTTTACACACCTCTTTATCAGCTCAGACGGTAAAGCTGCCCATTCTTCCTGGCAAAAAACCTCCAGTTCCCGTAAATTCTTGGGCTGTGTTACCTGAACTGCACGTTTGAGGTCTCCTCAGAGTGGCTCAATGATATTAAGGTCAGGAGACTGAGATGGCCACTCCAGAACCTTCTGAAACATTTAACGAAAATCCAGAGCAGGTGTTAACGCTAACCTTAAAGAACAAGTAAACGTTTTTTTTTTCTATCTCTAAATTTGCTCTAAACAGCCCCTCAAATTAATGTACCTTAGTCCCTGCTGCAAGTCTGCTCTGGTTTCTGTGTTATCAGCAGCTTCTTTCACCTTCTTCCTGGTGCAGAGTGAAGCCCAGCCCCTTAGCTTTCTGAGCTGACCTTATCTCTCAGACTAGTCTTGGAGATCATTTGCATAATGTGACATAGCAGAGAGCAGTGTGTGTAGCAGCTTTTGCTTGGGGAAACTAGCTTACTAATGAAACACTGGCTCCCTCTTCCTCTCTATTGTGGAACAGCAGCAAATTGACTGCTCAGTAAGCTAAGGGGCTGGGCTTCACTCTGCACCAGGAAGAAGGGAAACAAGCTGCTGATAACACAGAAACCAGAGCAGACTTGCAGCAGGGACTAAGGTACATTAATCTGGGGGGCTGTTTAGAGCAAATTTACAGAAAGAAAAAGAAAAACATTTACTTTTCCTTTAACAACTAAACATCTGCAAAAACTTTTAAAAATTTAAAAAATTGCTTGAGATTTTTAATTACATTCCCCATTTAGTCCCTACTTCTGGGCAATTAGTACATGGGATCCATTATACTCCCACTCAACACTCTTCGGTGGAGCTTGTGCTGCTCTTCTAAATAGCCCTGACTATCACTCCAAGGGGCAAATTCACTAAAGCGCGAAGTGTCTAACACTAGGGCTAATTCGCCAGTGTGACGTCAATTCGTAACTTCACAAATTCACTAACACCGACTACCAAAGTAGATAGACTAACGCAATTTCGCACCCTAACGCCAGGCGAAGTTGCGCACTGACGAAGAATCGTAATTATGCAAATTCACTAAGATGACCGTTTTACTGAACATTACAACTTACGCTAGACATTACTTCGCCAGGTCAGACCTGGCGAAGTTCAATACAATAGATAGGAGTTTGAAAAAAAATGGAAATTTAAAAAAAAGCTGGCATGTTTTACCTTTCGTAGGGTAAAGAGCGAAATTTTTTTGGGGGGTTACCCTCCTTCCCCCCTACATTTCCTAACATATGGCAACATGTTTAGGGCAATAGGACAACTTTATTTTACTTATTAAAGGTTTCCTGGGCATGTGTAGTATAATGTAGTGGCTGTAACAGAAACTTCTATTACACTTTGAAATTTGCACTGCATGAGCTTTGCCTGGCGAAGTAACACTAGCGCAACTACGCTACCATTTGCCGACCTGTGCGTAACTTCGCAATTTAGTGAATTAGCATAGCGCTGGCAAAAATTCTCCTGGCAAAGTGTGGCGAACGTTAGAAAAGGCAACACTAGCGTTTTTTCGCCACTTAGTGAATTTGCTCCCTAGAGGGATCTATTAAAGTGAGTAGCCTATCTCTAGCTAGACCTGACCTTGTATTTGTGCTACTTCACTCTTCCTGCCTGTTCAGGTAAGGGGACTTATACCTCCCAACATTTTGGAAACGGAAAGAGGGACAAACAGATTTGGCCATGCCCCTTTTTTGTGGCCACACCCCCTAATTACCATGCCCGTTTTACAAAATTTGTCAGGTTTTGAAAGTTTGAACACATTTCTGTAGTTTTTATGTTTTATTACAGTTTTAACTGTTACAACTGTATCAAGTATCTATTCTGGGCTCTCTGCAAAGAGCCAGTTAAGTTAGAAACATTGTATCTCTTTAGGCTGTGCAGAGAAATAGGGGCTTTCCCCATTCAGTGCAGAGAAATAGGGACCTTCCCTGTTCAGTGCAGAGAGATAGGGACTTTCCAGTACTAACCCGGGAAAGTGGGTTGAGCTTTTAAAAGTGGGACTGTCCCACTCAAAACGTCCTACTCAAAACGGGACACTTGGGAGGTATGGGGACTGACTAAATGGACCATGAACACGTGTGCTCATCTTATATATATTAACACAATGTTATGACCCAGGAAGAACACCACAGCTCCAGTATAAACTAAAGGGTCCTTCAGATTGCACTGTAAATGGGGAATACATGTATCAGTCCCCTACAGTGCCATTTCTACAAATAGAGAATATCTCTGCTTTAAATAAAACTCCATCCATATACAAATAAATACTACAGGTTTTAGTGGTGTATTCACCTTAAAGAACATCAAAACCCCAACCTCAATTTGCAACTGATTTTAAACTCAGGGTGCCCATACACAAACAGTATCTGTGCCAGCTCTCAGTAGTTTCTGGGCCCCCTGTACTGGTGCAGTAATGATATTTAGCAGTGTTGTCAGCCACCATCTTCAACAATGTTAATATCCAGTTTCTGGCTCCTGGACAGGGATCACTGACTAGGACATGTGGAGTGGAAAGCAAGGCTAGATATAGTATAGCCCTTAAACTATTGGTAAATCTAGCACTAAAGAGAAATATTTAACCAGCATGTTTTTGCTGGTATGTGCTCATATTTTATGAATGTAAGATTAAGGGGCACACTTACTAAGGTTTGAAGGTTTGAAGTGAATTTTCAAATTAAATTCGAATTTTTAAAATTCAAATTTTTACGTAATTTTGTACTACTTCAAATATCGAATAGCCCAAAATTTCATTAGAATTGAAAAAATGTGAAATTTTGAATTTCAAAGTACCGTCTCTTAAAAAAAAATCAAAATTCGACTATTCGCCACCTTAAAGCTACCGAAATGCCATTGTAACCTATGGAGGAAATCCTGGAAGCTTTCTGGAAAATCTTTCTAAGTCCTGGAAGAACGGAAAGAAATTTTTTAATCGTTCGAACCGTTCAATTCGAACGAAGCAATGAAACATTTCGATTTTGAACGAAAACGGACTTGGTCGAATTTCAAATTTTTTTAGATTCGAAATTCGACCAATATTAAATCTGCCCCTAACAGTATTTATTCTGCTGAAGCCATGTTTATATGAATTACACACAATTGTTGAATATATATGCTATAAAAGTAGAATTTTAAGAAAATAATTGTGTTGAAATTCTATAGACATTCACTGAAAATTACTAGGCCCAGTTAATAGGATTCCATAAACTTGCAATTGGCTTGCTAAGAAAAACTGAGGGTTGAAAAGATAATAAATATTCGTGATAAACATTTTTCCCAGGGCCTGCTTTTCTTTCCCACTCATGAATATGGTGAATTAACATGATATGATGTTTTAAAAAGCATCTTAATCTTTTAGCTCAAAAATGAAACAACAAAGTAAGGAAAATGTTATGTCAAGATAGATTTTGTGCCATGTTTAATATTTGTATTTTACTTATATTTATATGAAGAGCTTTGAGTTGTAATTCCAAGCAAATGTCTACCAGAAAAAAGACAAATTCATCTGCCCCATGTAAATATGTTTAGTAGTATATGGTCCTGAATTAATTATATCCCTATACAGTATCTTTCTATTTTAGTTTAAATGCATAAATATTTTGCATAGTGTGAATGACAACCACTGTACAGTTAAGCATAACATATTGGAGCTGGCTAAATAAAAGATAATAACAAAATAAATTATAGGCATGTATACATTGAATTTCAATCCCCGGCCATACACAATTCATTAAAGTATTGTGTAAGTGATAACCCCTAAGATATGTATTGTGACTGTAAAATTGCGTATAATGTCTGTGATTAAATATTAACTAAATAGGATATGGTAGGCAAAATTTGTTTTGTTAGGTTCTTGTAAAATTGTCTAATGTGTAAATATCTCCATTTCTTTTCTATGAAAAGAGTAATTTTGTTTATGGCATAGTTCTAGATACACACTTAAAGGGAAACTGTTTCCCTCATACATTTCTGGAACAGAACTATTAACTGATGCATTTTGAAATTTTCTTTTTCCCATGACAGGATCCCTTTAAGATGAGAATAAGTTTGTTTTAATTTTTTTTAAAGCCATCTACTCTTTATCTGAAAGGCTCATTTACATTTATAGTTTAGATTTTATAGATACCTGTTTTGTCATGGAAAGTAAAATTTACATGAGAGTGGAAAGCTTAGCTAAGCCATTTCACAAACAGCCTATGAACTTTTAAAATACCTGAATGTATGAGGCCGGAACCACTAATTCTATGGCTCCCAAACTGTTGGATTAACCCCTCTTTGCCTGGGTAGTCTGCCCTAAAAGGCCCATTAATCTGATATTTAGGTAGAATTCCTATTTACACAGCTATAAATAGACAGTTTATCTTAAATGTCAGTTAGCTTATGGGAAGAGGTGAAACTTATTTGTGTCCTAGACACAATTCAAACTATGGCTGAATTACTTTGTTACTAATACTGTCTTGGATGTTTAAAAGGATTCTGTCTTGGGTAAACATGTTTTATTTATAAATTGCATGATTTAATAGCACACCTCCAGCAGAAGAGCAAACCAATTTTTTATATTTCATTTTAAAATTTGACATGTGGCTAGACATGTTGTCAGGTTCCCAGGTAACTCCAGTCATGTGACTTGTTCTCTAATAACTCTTAACTACTGCACTGCAAATTGAAGTCATCTCTCCCCCCCCCCCCCCCCCCCCCACACACACCAACAGCCCTTCAGCAGAACAATGGTATGGTAATCAGTAGTCAGTAATAACAATTCAAATCCAGTTAACTGTTGTGACTCCTGCAAGTTAAGGTGGCCATAGACGCACAGATAATATCGTATGAAACAAATTTTCGCACAATATTCTGTGTGTGTCTATTGTCAGAAGATTTAGATATCAGTCTGCTGGTTGCTGGACGGAAAATTTTGATTGGATGCCTTTGAAGGCACCCATAAACATTGGCCATTGTTAGTGCTCAATCGTCAGATACAGGTAGAATTCTATTATTTCTACCTGTAGATCTGACAATTCCGCTATATATGTGTGTGTTGAAATGAACAATCTTTCTTGGAAAGATCTTTTCCGAGAAAGATCGTAATTGTTACGTCTATCTGAAAGTTATGCCATTGTCAAGTGCTGGCTCTTTCTGAAAAAATTACCTGAGATTACTGCCTATAAACCAATATTACAAACTAAAATAATACATTAATTGGTTCAAGAATAACATTTTAAACAATAAAATTAATGATGTGCAATGTATTCAGTGTACTTTATAAGTTATAACCCTGATCATAGGTTGAGCCTCCAAAAAGGGTAATATTCTTTGAAGCAATCATTTCACATTCCAGTTGACTACATAAAAATGGAGAGAGTTCTTGATTGTTGGCAGATATCAAAAGCAAACACATATCTAGTAACCCCAGGATTACATCAAAATATCTGCAGGCAACAGAATTATTATACCCAGAACTATTCAGAAAGTGACTGAACAAACATGACCTACATACAAGGTTAGGAAGGAAGAGGCCTATACTCTCATAATTGTATAGTGAAAGTTTGGAAATGCTTATCAGGTTTGTAGAAAGATTGTGCGCTAGACAGAAGAGCTAAAGGTGGAGTTGTTTGGCAGCAGACAGAATGTCTAGTAGAAACCCCATGCTAACTGAAAACCTATTGATGGCTAACCTAAAGTTTTCAGTTTAGAATTGATACAGTTGCACAGTTCATGAATAAGTAATTGAATGCATGTTTTATGATCCAAAGTCCCATGGAGCTATATAAAAATGCAAGTGTGAAGGGGGCCTAAAACATATGGATCAATACTTGGACTGCTCATCTTGCTCTAACTGGCTCAAAAGTGAATTCCACAATTTACAAATACTTCAGCACAAAGTATCTTTGTTTGGAGTTGTTGGGTCAAATTTTAGTTCACTTTCTTTAACTATCATGAAAATGAGAATTTATTGCCTAGTCAGTGCTTTAAAGCTTGGTACACATTACCTGGTCTACCTGTTTGCTTGGGGACCCTAATATACTGTAGATGCTGGAAAGGCTGGTGAGCATGTTCACAAATCACAAACAAGCCCAAAGGGAATCAGAAATCAGTTTATGTACTGTATGAAGTATTTAGAGCATGACATTTTTTTAATGGAATAAACTGCCTTGAAGTTCTAGTTCCACACATCTTGGTTGAACCTTCAGCTTACATCTTCATGACACATTAAAAGGCACATGGCCTGCATAGCTTTAATTGGCTTCTTACAGAAAGTGATTAGCAATGAAACATACACGAAATAAAAAGTTTTAAATAATAGTCATATACACATACTGTATATACTTTCCACAATAAACAAGAAAGTAAAGAGGCAAACACACTAAACTTTAAGGATGCATTATTCTAGTATTTCACTGCCCCTTTAAACTGAATGCAAATCCCTATCCTCACACGCATAGGTCTCTACCATTATCAGTGCAGATGGATACATTAATTATTTAACAGATTTTACTAAATGTCAGATGCTAATACCAAAAATATGTCTTTCATTTAACAAATATGATCCACAACACATACATTATGGGCACAGAGTGTAATAAACCAAAAAACACAAATCCATAATCTCACAGAGAAATTATTTTATTTCAAAATAAAGAGTGCTTATAATTACTTTTCGGAGACTCGAAGGAAAAAGATAAATTTTTTCTTGAAATCAACGATCGGTATTCGATCACATGATTTCATCAACAAATCGAATATCGAGGAAATAATAGCCTAAAACTATTCGATAAGCATTCGATAGTCGAATGCTTATCGAATTTTGAGGGGATTCGAGGGATTTTTAGGTGAATTTTAGTAAATTTGCCCCCTAGTTTATAAGACACTATTTTTAGCCTGAAGCCTAAACAAAGCTTGGGCCCAGGCGTCACTTTGCTAGCGAAGGAGATGTATGTTAGTGTTGCTTCGCACTGTAACGCCAGGCCAATTTTCGCTCTGGTGAATGGACGTAGCTCCCCAAATTCACTAGGATAAGGATTTTACTGAACGTTACCTCTTTCGCCAGACTTGCCTGGCTCTTCACCACCTCTGACCTGGCAAAGTGCATTGAAGTGCATAGAACATCCTTAATCTTCAATAACGTCATCATAATTTTTGAGTGGAACTGGTGTCTTTTCATTTTTTCAGGGTGTTAGGCTCCAAACGGCATAAAATTTTTTTTTCGGGTATCCAGTTTCCCTTATACATTTTCTACCATATGGCACATTATTTAACTGGGGGTTATGTGTAGACCATTAAAACAACTCTATTGACTTTATTAAGGTTCCCTTGGCATGTCTACTATTAGTGTAAATGTAATGTATTAGATGCACCATGTAACATAAATAGCTCCATTCCTCTTTAAATTTCCCACCGCATGCAAATTAGCCTGAGTTCAAGAACTCTAGCGAAGTTGTGTTAACCAGAATTGAACACTTTGCTTTAATTTGCTAGCTTTGCCGAAGTAACACTTGCTAAAAAAAACCCACAGCGTTCGTCTCCCGGGACGTAACTTTGCTACTTACTAAATTAGCGTTGTCTGAGTGAATTTTCGCCTGGCAAAGTGTTGCGATGGCTGCGAACTTTTGGTTAAAACTCTAATGTAGACTTTATTACAAGCACTGTAAAAAAAATAGATATTAACATATTTAGTTTTGCTTTCCAATTAAAAGCTTACTAACACTACACATTTTCTGGTGTTTTTTTTCCAAAATCTGTAATATTATTGGATAACACAGAATATGTATACATGCACACTTGCACATGTTTATTTGGCTGGACAGTAAAAACAGTTGTATCTTGGGTCACCAAATAAGATCATGGGGGCCAGTTCAATGCTTTAGGCCACAGAACACCTACTGGGTTTATATTGTGCCATCTGGGCACTATAGCCAACACAAATGGACTAAAGAGAACATTTTGATTTAATTCACAGGCATATCGGTGTACCTAATAACTGCTTTTGTATGGGTACCTACTGCCAATAAAACCTACTCTTTCTAACATGGCTTAAACTGCCTTTCTGGCCATTTCCTAATTAGCAAAATGCAAAGGACCATGCAGCCAATCAATTTGATCCCACCAGGATGTCTGCAGTGACATTCTGATAAGATAGAAAATTACTGCCTCCCAGGTAGAATATCCACTTCATGCAGTAATGTGCCGAAAGAGTACACCCTGGATATTAGGAGGTGACAAAGTAAGGCTTACTCCATTATCATAAAAAGTAATGACTACAGAGCCAAAACACATTGTACAGAACAGTATATTTTTAGCCAGTTCAATTAGCATTAATGTTGGGAAAATACTCTTCCTGAAAATATTCCAGTGGCGTTACTAGATGTTACTGGGCCTCACAGGAAATTCATTTTAGGGCCCACAACATAATCAAACAGTATCCATTTTTTACCAAAACATGTTGAAATTTCTCATTAATTAGGGTCTCATGGGGCCCCTATACCTCCTGGGCCCCCTGCAGACGCAGGGTCTGCTTCCTCTGTAGGTACATCCCTGAGTCAAATCATAGCTTAGTATCCAGCTTACATACATTCATATAAACTACAAAGGAGTTAAAATTTTGCAGAATTCCTGCTCATAGTTTTCAAATTGAAGCTTTGTTAAAAAGGTATTTTATATTGAGCTCATTTATGGTGGCATCCTTAGTTTTATGCTTGAGAAGCATCACATGTTGTAATTACTAAAACTAAAGGTGTCATTTAGTATTTTTAGCACATTAAAATATACAGTACATTCAGTTCGTTTCTGAAAGTAATCATGTAATACATAATAAGCTGGTTGTACTGTATTTTACTGGCCAGAATTGTTTCTCAGCAGGGAAAGCTGCAACTATAATGTATATCCACCGCAATAGTGATGTGCGGGCCGGCCCAATACCCGTGGGACCTGTGGCTCTCTGCCTATTTTGAATGGTAAGAATTAATTTCTTATTTAATGATTATATTATATCTTAGGCCTAATGTTAAGTGAGTTAAGGGGAAGATCCCAGTAGTGGTGGATAGTTCCAGTTTTTTAGCCATAAAAAATGTTTTTTTGGGATAGGCTTGTTGTAGATAGTAATGTGGCTATTGAGCAGTTTCACTAATTTTTTCGGTGGGGCTGGTTGGAGCAGATCTATAAAAGGAACCAGGAAGTCGGATGGCTAGTTAGGGTTGAGAAAAACACAACCTGCACATCACTACACTGCATGCCTGATCATTATTAGGGGCTTTTAAGGGAGAAGGAAAGGTTGGGGGCACTTGGGGGTTTATCTACCTATCTGAAACCCCGGGCTGGTGCACCTATCAGCAGAGCAGTGAGCACCAAGGAGAGATCTAATTCCGTCTTCTTCACATGGCTGCGCAGTAGAACAAAAAGCAGAACTTTAACTAAAAAGTCAGCTTTTTCGATAAATTGTGCATGCCTTGGTCCGGGGAAATCGAAGACAGAGGAAAACTGAAGTAGATCGCTTTGTGGTGCTCATTTATATAACCCCAGGCCAGTGCAGATTTCTTCTGATAGGAGCACCGCCTCGGGTTTCAGGTGCCTCCAACCTTTCCTTCTCCTTTAAATACAATATAGCCCACAGCATGCACATACTATGCGCCACCTTAAGTCAGTGGGAGAAGTCCGAGGACCATCATGGACATGTTAGTAGGCTTCCTGACATTCAATTGATTTGAGAAAAAACTTAAATCAATTTTAGTCTAATCCAATTCTAATTCGATTCGAGTTTATAAAATTTGTGCGAGTTTTAGATATTCTATTTTTTATTAAATAATCCCCCAATCAAATTTCAAGTATATTCTAATTTAAAAGAGTTAAAAAAAAACTCACATGAATTCGAAATTCAACCTTTAATAAATGTGCCTCCCAGTGTTGTGTGTCACAGACACATGACACAGTATCGCTGTCTCTGTTTCCAACACTGTGTACTGTAGTGCTGTAGCACAGGATGGAAATGAGTACAAGATGAACATATGAAATCATCTGGGCTACATTTGGTGACCACATGTACCACATGAACAAGCTCCAACTCTCTAATAAATAGCAGATTAAAGCTTTTACTTTGAGGGGTACTCTAAATTTTTATATATCAACTTGCACATTTTTTAGACTGCAACACATAACCAGACAGAATTGTAATAGTTTTTTTTACCATTACTACTGTTCTAAACAGTAAACTTTACATTTGGAACTGGATTCATATTATTTTTATATTCCAATATTTTTATTGAATTTGTATACCACCAAGATGTTTACAATGGCATAAGGTAGTAGCTTTACATGGTATAATTCAAAACAACAGATTGTTCCTTTTATTCAGTTACATACAATAAAGCATAGGTTCCTTGAGAGCTCATTATGTTCCTGTTATTCTTTATTGTCTGTATGATATAATGCAGGGATCAGCAACCTTTACTATCAAAAGAGCTATTTTACTCCCTCTTCTACTAAAGAAAAATAGTCTGGAGCCGCAAAACATAACACAGCTTATAAACTTTTAAAAGTTTTTATCTTTTTTTTTCATTTTAACTGTTACAACAACAGAATACAACAAACAAAAGTGCAGAGTGCGTGTATAGGCCTACTTTGAAATAAATTAAACTCTGAATAGCCCTATAAAATGCTAGTGTTCTCATCTGTTTAAAGGTGTAGGCTATAGACGTCATTAAAATATGCATCACATCCACATCTGACCTACTGCAGTTGGACTCTGGAGGCTTCTCTCTTGTCTTGAGTGTGCCACCATGGTAAGGACCATGATGAATCTTCTTGCTGTGGCTCGGTGTAGCCTGGCACTCCTGGGACGTCTACACAGCCCTCTCACCTGTTGGTGGCTTCCTGAGTGTGCAACCATGGTGAGCTGTTAGCTTACCATAGTCGCACACTCAAGAAGCTGCCAGCAGTTGTGAGGGCTGCATAGGCAACGAGACAAAGCCACAAGACCGAGCTGCAGCAAGCAGGATGAAGAGCCACATGAGGCTCCGGAGCCACAGGTTGCCTAACCCTGATATAATGTAATGCTTGTTAATAAATTTAACCGTTGAACTTGCAGACTGTAATCAGAAAATCTAATTAAAAGTGTTACAAGTGGCATAAACAGGTGGTAAGGTTTAAATACTTAGAAGGGTGGTTTGACAGTTTGTACCAAATCTGTATTCCATCCAAGGGGTCCAGACTAAAGCTGGCCATAGACGTAAAGATTTTTGAAAGATCCAATGGTTATCGTGAGACCACGATTGTCTCAAAAGGATCGTTTAAATGTCCAATGTGTCCGTCAACTAAAAAGACCATTTCAGGTGATATTGCCAGCAAAACTGAAGGAGCGCAGCCTGCTTGGCCTTGCAAACATAGGTAGATTGCATGGACAGAAAAATCGTAAGATGTACGACCGTTTGTATCCCACTAACCGCACAATAATTTGACAGATTGGTCGGACTTACCTAAAATCGGTCGTTCGGCAGGGAAAGATCGTTGCGTCTATGGGGAGCTTAAGAGGTATTTGTGGTGAGAGTCCAGTAAGATGCTAGACATCGTCTCTTCGGCCATAATCCAATCTATTTTACCTTTGGTGGCATCAATAGAAATATTTTTAGTTTTCCAAGCTTTAGCTATTGTTTATTTTGCCGCTGTCATTATCATCAGGAACAATTGAAATTGGTTGGATGTTAATGACTCCGGTTTCTTCCATAATAGGGCTGTGCTTGGATGTTTTTGTATAGGAATATTGAAAATGGAGTAAGTCATATTGTATTTCCTAATACAAAATCTCTGAATGATCGGACATTGCCATCACATGTGGTACATAGTTCCCTTATGGCCACAGCCTCTAAAACATTGATTATCAGCTGTAGGTATAAATTGTGCTATCCTTACGGGAACTAAATACCACCGAAGCAAAACCTTATAGTTTGTTTCTGGATCCATATTATTTTAAAAAATATAGTAGCCCCCATACAGATGCACAAGTACACTGCTAGCCTACTAGGTGCTAGTTAATCCTGCATAGTGACATAGATTCGGGCAGGTTGGTACACACATTCTAGCACAATCATGCCACACCAGTATCAATGTAAGTAAAAAAATAATAACAAAAGAGCAAAATACTACTTTTTCAAATCACTAAAATGGATGCATATTTAAACATACGTACAAGTTTATTTTCTTTTATTATGTATTAGCTGTGTGTTGCCAAAACTAAATGTCTAGATGCAGGGTCCAACTACTAGCAATCAGAAAGCAGACTTTTTCCGCTATATTGTTTAGAAAGATTATTCTTTTGTAAACTTCTATTTAACATATTTCAGTGAGTCTTTCAAGCTGCTGTGTTGTTCCATGTAAGTGAACAGCAGATAGCAGTTTCAATTTCAGTCTGCATTAATTCATTGCACCAAAGGTATATTTTAAGGTGAATTTATTATTTTAAGAAAAACATAAAATACTTTTTTACATTTGAATCAAGCAGACTAGATTACAAATGCATTGTTTTGGCACACCAGGGGAGATCCTGGGGTCAAAGGGGGGCCAGCATCACTAGTGGAATGAGCTCTTTGCACTAGTGGAGCCAAATTTCTGAGCTAAAACCAAAAGTTACAAGAGGCGGCTTTTTGGAGCCCCTTGTAACTGGCAACTTGCTCCCATCTGAGAAAACGTTTTTACTTTGCATCATAGCGAGAGTGGCCCTGTGGCATACTTACCATTTACTTCTTTTAATATTGCATAATGTTTATCCATTGCATCTGTATGTATTAAAATATGGCTTCTGACTTGTATAGTATATTGCAAAAAAAAAGGTTGAATGGTATGTAAATTACTAGATGAGCACCTAGATTAAACTAGATGTATATATTTAGTATCCTTGTTCTGCTTCTCTACCTCTAAGCTCATCTGCACAAAACTAGCTTCTTGAAGAACTGAAAAGTTTAATTTAAAGACATAAAGAGTCTGTGTTCCCCTGCAGGTTAATCATTTGACCTATTTCACAGATTTTTTTTTCATGTACTTTTACCCACAGTCCCAGACATTCAGGCAAGAGAATTTCTATTCTCAATGGCAATATACAAAACCACCATCCATGGGCATGCACAGAAAATTTTCCAGGGGGGTGGGCATGGAAGAAAACACATTACACAGATTACTTGTATGCATATTTTGGTTTCCATACAAACCTAACAACAGCTTTTCTGTAAATATATAAAATAGTAAGTGTTGCAGATGTATATCATTGCAATTCTATTAGTGACACAAGCTCCTTGTTTGCCAGGACAGCAATTGGGGGGAAATTCACTAAAGGCTAATTCGCCAGCGTGACGTCAAATCGTAACTTCGCAAATTCAATAAACATCTGGCGAATTTTCGCTAGTAAAGTAGATATACTAGCGCAACTTCACACCCTAATGCCAGGCGAGGTTGCGCACTGACAAAGGATCGTAATTACGCAGATTCACTAAGATGACCATTTTACTGAACGTTAACACCTGACCTGGCGAAGTTCAATACAATAGAGAGGAGTTTGAAAAAAAATTGGAAATTTTCGCAAAAAAACGCTGACGTGTTTTACCTTTCTAGGGTGATAGTCTGAAAAAGAGCATAATTTTTTGGGGGGTTACCCTCCTTCCCCCCTACATTTCCTAACATATGGCAACTCAACTATACAGGGGGCACATGTTTAGGGCAATGAGACAACTTAATTTTCCTGGGCTTGTGTAGTGCAATGTAGTGGCTGTAACATATACTTCTATTAGACTTTGAAATTAGGCATTGCTAGCGTAAATGCACTTTGCCTGGGGAAGTAACACTAGCGCAACTACACTACCGTTCGCGACCTTAGCGTAACTTCGCACTTTAGTGAATTTGTTTAGCGCTGGCGAAAATTTGCCTGGCAAAGTGCGGCAAACGTTAGCGAAGGCAACGCTAGCTAATTTTCACCGCTTAGTGAATTTGCCCCTTGGTATTTTCTACTTTCTTACCACAATAACTAGCCAGCAGTTTGTGGAATGTTATTCTCTCTAGAGTTCTAGTTACAGCTGGGTACATACAGTGAAGCCTCCATTTTACTTACTCTCATTTTAAACTTTACACCAGATAAGAGTCATCCAAAAAAGAAAACCCAGTGAAGTGGATACAAGACAGGAGCAGGAGAGGGGGGTGAGGTGCAAAAATATACATTTTAATATTATAGATATTTCTATCTATACAGATATATATATATATATATATAGTGAGGAAGAGAGGGGAGAGGCGAGGCAATTTTGAGCGATTTTAAAAATCGCGCCGCTCCGTGTGAACAAGCGCAGGCGTTTTTAAGCCTCTCAGGTGCGCAGCGGTGCCTAGCTATTCGGGGAATCTCCCCGTCTGGCCTTAGCCTTAAGGAAACTCCCACCACACAGCCATTTAGTATATAACTTGCATTTATATTATTTTTGACAAAAGCGCTGAGAGAATGGTTGTAGGCAAAACCCACAGCCAACCTGTATCAATAATATTTAAAAATGAATGTAGTTACACAGTTATATATAGGTTCATCACAGTCTCTATAACTCACACACGTTTTGTCATACCTTCTTACACACAGTTGCCCTTACACACACACACACCCACAAGTTGAGGAGCAGGAAGCATCTCACATAGGAAAGGGGCAGGGCTAAATCCGGACTGCTGCTCTGAGCAGTAGAATAGGCATTGTTGGGAAGAGGTGCTGACCATAACATATAAACCTTTTATGCACTTATTGCATATTTTTTATGGTAATTTTAAGAAATGTGTTTATAAAGTAAAGGTCCAGGGGATGGCAAGTCCCCCCCTCTTGCCCCTACCTGTGGATGCAAATGCCACCATCTGTAGCTGTGTTTGCTGTAAATGCATTATTTGATCATTATTATTATAAGTGCCATTAGTTCAATTAGAGAGTGTGCTGAATATGCATTTTTCCTATTATTTATGGGTTATGCTATGCAGAATAGTTTATTGTTTTAAACAAAACCGTTTTATGACGTTTGCCTTGCTTCTCTTCTCATGTGTCATGATTTCAACAGTGTGTGTGCAGATCATGCTGATAAATTTAATTGTTATAACCTGTCATCAGAAACACCAGGCAGGTTTTGATCTATTATACAATTTTGCCATAGAGTTTTTTTAGCCAGTCTTCTATACAAAGGAATGCACAGACACACAGGGGGGGGTGGGAATTCACTAAAGCGCGAAGCGTCTAACGCTAGTGCTAATTCGCCAGCGTGACGTCATTTTGCAACTTTGCAAATTCACTAACACCGACTCTGGCGAATTTTCGCTAGCAAAGTAGATAGACTTGCGCAACTTCGCACCCTTACGCCAGGCGAAGTTGCGCACTGACGAAGGATCGTAATTACGCAAATTCACTAAAATCAACATTTTCCTGAACGTTACCACTTACGCTAGACTCTACTTCACCTACTTTTACCATTCTAGGGTGATAGTCTGAAAAAGATCGTTTTTTGGGGGGGGAGTTACCCTCCTTCACCACTACATTTCCTAACATATATTGGTTATATTTTGCTGCATATTGAATTTAAAGGCAAGTGGAAAGCAGAGCAGACATCAAGCTCTCACCTTCAGTATTTACTGTCCACTGGAGAAACGGGAAGGCTGAGCCGGTGTAGGCACATGTGCTGTTCTCAAAGGTGCAGGATCCAGGAGTAATCTCAGCCACTTCAGCCAACTGCACAGCTGCCAACAAAAAGAAAGTTCAGTTCCTTACAGCTGCTAACCTTAATGGAAATGTTAATATGGAGAAATAAGTGAATGAAGTGAATTAAAGTGATGCCAGAATGCCTATACAAGTTTATACGAATTGTACAGTATTTCAATATGGAGACCAAACTCTCGCGAGATGGATTGCGCATATATATTTATGGCGTTGCATGCTGGTGCAGTAATTACGTTAATGATCATTATGGCTACATTTTGCATGTTCATTCCTTTTTTTTTACATAGGTTTGCTAAAATTCTTCCGACTGGAATTGTGGGGACCTAGAAAAAACAGAAATGCATGTTGGGAAAAGAAAACGACAGGCTGCAAAATTATCATATTATCGTGTGTGTAGTTTCATTGTTGTATTTACGCTTGACTGCATGTTTTTAAAAATGCCACGCAGGGGCGTAACTACAGAGGAAGCAGACCCTGCGGCTGCAGGGGGGCCCAGGAGGTATAGGGGGCCCAATGAGGCCCTAATAAATGAACAATATCAACATATATTGGTGAAACAGGGAAACCTCTGGATGTATTGGGGGCCCCAAAAATTAATTTGCTGTGGGGCCCAGTAAAATCTAGTTACGCCACTGATGCCACGTGTCCTCGCCCTAAGATAAAAGTAAAAATTTCAGGCCCAAGTTGGAATGGGGAGTCTATGGTTTGATGTTGTTCTTTGCCTTGCAGAACTGCTCCAAATCTGATCCCTTGTTACATGGAGAAAGCACAGGTACATCAAATAAGAGAACCTCTGTGGCACTTTCCTTTTAGTGATACATTAAATATGCTTGAATACAATATATTTTCCCTCACTCCCTCATTTATCCTGTTTTGTTTTTTTATTATTTTAAAATGAGATCCATATTTCCAAAACGCAATTGAAAGCAGGATTTCAACTTTAATGATTAATAAAGAGGAACAAAAAACAGAGTTATTTCCATATAAAATGAAATCGGAAAGAAAACATAGTGGATGTAATTGTCTAAAGTAATAAACTGTTGCTGCAGAGCAGGATTAACCTCTCCTTAGTGGAGGGAAGGATTTATACATATATTGGTTTGATGCACAATTTCCAGAAATTCCAAACTCATTAACTAAGAAGGGAATCCTTTTTGACCCATCCTTCCTTCATCCTAGAACAACAGGCATCTGTTGAATGCCTTTTTTATTGTCTCTTACCTACGAACACCTTCCAAAATATAAAAAAGATGCAATACTTAACATTCTGCAGTTGAAGAAGAATTAAATGAATGTCAGTGTGTCTATCTGTGGCTTTATGGGATGTTCACCTTTGAGTTAACGTTTAGTTTGCTGTACAGCAGTGATCCCAACCAGTGGCTCGTGAGCAAAATGCTTCCCCCCAACCCCCTGAATGTTGCTCTCAATGACCTCAAAGCAGGTGCTTATTTTTGAATTGTTAACTTGGAAGCAAGTTTTGGTTGCATGAAAACCGGATGTACTGCCAAACAGAGACTCCTGTAATCAGCCAGTCCACATAGTTGCAACCAAATATCCAATCACAGCCCTTATTTGTCATCCAGAGGGACTTTCTGCATGCTTGTGTTGCTCTCCAACTCTTTTTACATTTGAATGTGGCTTATGGGTAAAAAAAAAGGTTGGGGATCCCTGCTGTAGAGAGTGATATTCTGAGACAATTTGCAATTGGTTTTCATTTTTTATTATTTGTGTTTTTGAGTTATTTAGCTTTTTATTCAGCAGCTCTCCAATTTGCAATATCAGCAATCTAGTTACTAGGATCCAAACTTTCCCAACAACCATGCATTGTTATGAATAAGAGACTGGAATATGAATAGGAGAGGGCCTGAATAGAAAGATTAGTAATAAAAAGTAGCAATACCAATAAATCTATAGCCTTACAGAGCGTTACTTTTTAGATGGGGTCAGTGACCCCCATTTGAAAGCTGGAAAGAGTCAGAAGAAGATGGAAAATCATTTAAAAACTGAATAATGAAGACTGATTGAAAAGTTGTTTAGAATTGTCCATTCTATAACATACTAGAGGATAAATGTGGTGTTTATACAATGCTCATCCTCGGCTACCAAAACACAACAATAACTTAAAGGTGATCCACCCCTTTAAACAATGTATTTGCAACATTCTACCAGAAGATGTGTTAAAAGCATTCTCCTTTCAGACTACCAGACTTATAAAACTTTTCTGGTTAAGGTCTCAGTTTACGTGAAAGTGGCTTTCTGTCGCCTGAAGCGCTTCACAAGGGCTTGCATAAGTTTCCACCTGGTGCCAACTTTTCCAACCCCCCTGTAACCGTGTAGTAGTACCTACCTCCCATAGACAGCAGCAGGACCCAGTGACAGAGCATCATGGCCGCGCTGTTGTGAGGAGCTAACAAGTCTGTGAGCACCGGCCAGTCAGCTCTGAAAGCCTTCGAGCTGTGCTCCTGGGTGGATAGAGGATGGAGTCCAGCTGTCCCCCCGTCGTGGGGGCTGACGGGGGAGAAGGTGGGAGAGAAGGATGGCTGCAGGTCACAGACAGATCACGAGGGGAGGAGAGAAGACAAAGTTCTCAACTGCCTCTGTTTCCAGGCAAGTAAGAGGGATACAGGAACCTGGCACCCTTATCTGCAAATATGTCACATAGCACTCTACCCCCCACTGCTGCCTGGTGGTGTACCCCAAAACTTCCCGACCTGCTTCTTTGCATTTCTCACAAATTTTACATTTCGTCTTTGCGCATCTGATATTTTGTGGTGAAATAATCGTGATGTAAATATTTATCTATTTTACTGCCTCTCTTAAAGTTTGAGAAGATTTATTTGCAAACATTTGCCATGTTCTTTTTTTTTTTTTAAAGGAAAATTACCCTCAAAATTGTTTTTTTTTTCACATA